>JASAUF010000670.1:1627500-2227500 GCA_030180095.1 Magnolia changhungtana
AAATAATATATCCAAAGCAACGTAGACCGTACATGGGGAACAAAACTGTCCTTGGGACCTACACTAGCTAGGAAAGAGAAGCGAAGGTAACCCGTTTTAAAAACCGGCTTAAGCAACCCAGCCGAGAAGAAGCATCGCATCGCGTGCGGTCGGCCGCTGACCCTTGACTTCCTCCGTCCCTCATCTTCCATATACGACTCGATCTCTCTCTCTCTCTCTCTCTCTCTCTCTCTCTCTTCTTCCTTGTGTATCTTGTGTATTTGACCTTCGAACACCTCTCCCTTATAAAAGAGAGAAACCCTCCAAGATCCTCTTCATCTAAATAACAAAATCCCATCCTTCTACAACTGAAAGATCCTACAAAAACAGAGGAAGGAATAGAGGGGAGGTGGAATCGAAGCTACGATCGATTCGTTTCGTCGTAGATGAAATTCCCTTCCTCCTCCAACTCCTTTGAGGAGAGGAGCAAACACCTCTTCTTCCCAACCAATGTCTAACATCCCATCTTCTCTCTCAGATATCTGCCTCACCTTCTTCCGTCTCACCATGTCCGTTGCTGACCCCTGGCCCTTTGCGTAATTCCCAAAATACCCTCTTCCTTTTTTTTCTTTTTTTTTTCTTTTTGCTTCTCTTCTTACCTTCCCACTCCCCCACCCACAATACCCTTTTTGTAAATCATGAGAAAAACGAGGGGTTTTAGAGTCAAGGTCTTTAAGCTCTGGAAATGGGCTCGAAAGCCCTGCACCGGAGGTGGGTACCTGCGATTAAACCCATCCGACCATACAAAATCAAAGACGATGACGAAAATCTGCAACTGGGGCCGCCGCCTCACGAAAAGTCTCTGCTTTTCATGGAAGAAGTCCTCGAGCTATGCTCGAGTGGACCAGGCGCCGTTCGATGAGAAACCAGTGACAGTGCCCAAAGGCCATCTAGCCGTCTACGTAGGCCAGAAAGACGACGATCCGCACCGGTATCTGGTGCCGGTGATTTACTTCAACCACCCGCTCTTCGGAGAGCTTCTGAGGCAGGCAGAGGAGGAGTACGGTTTCCAGCACCCCGGTGGGATTACTATACCCTGCCGGACGTCGGAGTTCGAGAACGTGAGGATGAGGATTGTTGCTGGAAACTGACGTGCTGGCGTCTCTCATGACGGCGTAGTTTCTGTTTTTCCTTTGGATTACTTCCAACGTTTTGTTTTTTTTTTTATTTTTATTTTTTTTAGATAGGTAGTTTGGATTAGTGGTGTAATTAGGAGCTGTAATTACAAATTTGATTGTGGTTTAGTGAAAAAGATGAATTTAATTAGCGAGTGCAGAATTCGTCATTGTTTCCGTCAGCTAACGCAGTCGTTTTCGAGGAATCGCTTTCTTTGGTGGAATTTGGAATCCAAGACGGTGTAATTGGAATAAATAGAGCAGGACCATCTGATGAAAAGTCCTCCACGCCTCTCCTTTTCTCTAATCAATCAAAATTGCAAATGCAAGAGATAAGGTAGCGTTTGGAGGTATTACTCAAACAAACCACGTTTCCCAGCCGCGTTTGGAGTGGCACGGAAGGCTGCTTATCGAGTATTGCCATTGGGTAAAGTCTCCTGTGCCACAATTTAATTGGATATATAGTAAGCCGCCGTTAAAGATAAGTTTGTAAAGAAACACAGATTGCTTTGTAACCCTATGGTATCGGGATGTGGCGGGATTTAAATGAGCCTTGTACGGCTATTATTGATAGTTCAGCTGAGCATGTACTCAACCTAGCAACTTTCAAACATGCATTGTGGAGGCTCATCTTGGACAATAGCACCTGGCCAAGTCTCATTGTCCCAACACCGCAAAGCTATGTATTGTTGGGGCCACCATGCAATCCTTATTAGTTTTAAAGTTGTTTGATGCAGTGCCTATTCAACCAGGCCTCATCTTTCGCAATAGGCTACTATCCAATTCAAGAGTGCAATACTGCATGCGCATTAATGTACACGAGTCAGTCGAGTCGAGTATCGCCCTACTCGTACTGACTCTTAACGACCGACCATTGCTCGTACTGGGTGCTCTACTCGGCCGAGTAGCATGACACTGCCGTACTCTACTCGCCCGAGTACGCAGTCGAGTACGAGTAGTAAACGAGTCGAGTCGAGTCCGAGTTTTGAGGCGAGTTCGAGTTGTACGAGCACACGAGTTGAGTACCGAGTGCGAAGTTTTCAAGTCGAGTCGAAAGTACGAGCACACGAGTTGAGTACCGAGTGCCAGTTTTCGAGGCGAGTTTGAGTCAGTCCGAATTTGAGCCCAATTCGAGTAGGGTTTTCGAGTAACGAGTTCGAGCTTTGAGCCTAGTTCAAGTTATAAATTGAAATTAATTTTTACATTGTTCAAAATGACAATTTATAACTAATAACCTCTATAAGATGAGTGTCTTCTGTTTCTGTATTGTCATCGATCCATGGCTATCTATTTTTTCATATACAAATTGATTCACTTCCTCTGAGTCAGAAGGCGAAGAGATTTTTCCTTCGTGCTCTTCTACACTTTCAACTAGATTTTTCAAACTTGCTTTATGTGAAGAATTGTATGTAGTACCCAATGCCCTATAAAATTCACCGAGACGAGTTAGGAATTTCAATTTGTTACTCTTTTTCTTCTTCTTGTTTGTCGTACTCGACGAGTAACTTGACCCTGCTTCAACATCGTGTTGTCTTTGACTCGAATATCGCTGAAGTCTAGAAGCATCTTCCATGCTGCGTTTTATGGCGATTTGGAATTGTTCTTCCTCCAAAGCTTTTAATCTGGCTTCCTCCTCTGCATCTTTTGTGGATGTCATTTGTGTACCAGATCCAGAAGCAGAAGGTTTGGATGGAGTGGAAGGCTTTCTATTCGAATCTAACAGGGCTCGAAAAAGAATTTGGACATCCTTAGGGGCATTGGGGCATGGTTTTGCATCACCACCTCGACATGACAAGTGTAGAAAGCGATTAGTCTTGTGCACAAACTTTGCGCCACACAAACCACACTTAATCTTTGTTTTTCCAGACCGTGGCGGTGATTCAACTAGGGAAGCATAGTCCCAAATGTTTGACGATGGCTCAGATGACGACATATCTACATTCAATTTTTAATAAAAAAATCAGAATATTGATAAATAAATTGAACTTGATATAGCAATAAAAGAAAACAATATAAATGTATCAAAATTCAAAAATAAAAGCAAATGAACAGGCATATGTAAATAAATATCAATGATTCAAAGTCTTCAAACCACATTCCAAAAGGACCAACACTTTCGTGTTTTGATTGCTGATGAAATAATATTACAGATCATTCAACATTCACCAAAAAATTTGAAAAACCGAAAATAATTATTGATCTGTAGGTAGAGACGCGTCATGAATCTCAATCTCCTCTTCTTCATCATCATCATTCATATCTCCTCCCCATATCGGGTAGCAACCAATCTTGCGTACAAATCAACGCTTCAGATTGTGTTTGGCGAAAGTGAGCTTCGATACTTGCTCACAACCCCGCTCCCTATCTTTGAATGCGGATTCGAATGAAACGGTATTGATAATATGTCCCGTGCCATCAGATAATGTAGGGTATTTTGATTCACTAACCCTCATCTTCCACCATTCCAACACATCAAATTCATTTCACTACGATTGGCTCCTTGAGGTACATTTCTAACTCGATTCCTTAGTATCAACTCCCATTCGTGCTTGTGCCAAATATGATATGTATTCATTTAAGCACATCCGGATTACAGTGCGTAAATATCGCATCTCTACTTTCTTCAACACACTGCCGCTGCAGTAAAGTATTAACATACGATTTATACAGATCTTCAAGGGCTTCACGAACCTTAGACGTCTCACTGCCGCTCTTTCAAGAGTATAAAGCTTCATGAAAATAAAGCTAACCAATCCCATATTACAACGGGGATCAAGAACAAGCTGCCTAAGGACATCAACAGATGACATTCGCCCCAAGATTTATCGAACTTCGTCTTCATACCAACTCGTCATCGCGTATGAAACTGGATCCGCGACCGACATTTTTCTCAAGCAGAGCATCCTTAATCCTCCAAAGAGACGGAAGAAACAGATTCGCGGTTGATACTGATTCCCAGAAAAAAATCTTCGTGCAATCGTAGAAAACTTGGAGAAATGTGTGAACTTGTTGTGCTTTGGCCCAATCATCTGTGCTCGGCAACCAAGAATACGTTCTATCACGCGCCGCATATTCAGGAAATGTAAGTTGTAATTCCATTGCCGCATCTAACATTTCATAGGTCGAGTTCCAACGTGTACAGACATCCAACTTCAACGTTTTTTTAGATGGCACATTCAAACGTTGGATGATGTCATTCCATACACTCAGTCTCGATGGCGACCCCCTTATATAATTCACACTTTCTCTTATGTTTTCTATAGTGTCATCGATTGCTTTCGACCCTTCTTGTACAATCAAATTTACAATATGGGCACAACATCTAACACGAAATATTTTTCCTTCAAAAATAAATTTCTGTAGTCTGAATTGGTTACGTAAGCATGAAATGACACTTTGTCATTTTTGAAGCATTGTCTAAAGTTATTCTTTGAAATTTTCTTCTCAATGCCCCAAACCTTCTAGACAACCGTAGATGCAATCTGAAATAAGTAAACCAGTATGTGGAGGAGGAAGGTGTTTGAAGTTTAAAATTCTCTTGCATAGTTTCCAATCCTTATCAACATAGTGAGCGGTTAATGAAATGTATCCTTTTCTTTGATTGGACATAGTCCATAAATCAGAAGTCAAAGCTATTCCGTCACTGAAGCTAAAACTTCTTTCAGTTTCATCTTCTCCTTTGCGTACATCTTCATACTTTCTCTCGCACTGTGACGCTGAAGACATTCTCGGCCCGAGGGTTAAGGAATTGATGAAAGCCCTAAACCCTTTACTTTCAATCATTCTGAAAGGTTTTTCTTCCAAAATCACTAATCTAGCAAACCACTCATTCAGCTTCTCCTTGTCAAACTTATGAGTCGACACTACGCCTTGGGAGTCGTCCCCTTCGACAGAGGAGGGGAGTTTTGCTTTCTTAGGACACGTCTTCAAATGTCTAATTAGATGTGTCGTAGATCCTCCTGGAATCTTCTTTGAATAACCCTTTCAGTTATTACACTTTATCTCTCTCAGACACCGTTAGCTGTCACATCTTCGAAATCATCCCAACTGCCGATCTCTTCTTCTTCCCTTTGCATGCGGTTGACGTGTCTGTGTCTCCCTCTACTATTAGAGGAGATGTGGCCGATGCACCCATTCCAGGGGTATTTGGGCTTTCGTCTTGACTAGCCATCTATAAAATAAAGTTCTCGATATGTTATACGGCTATACGGGATACGGCTATACCTAGGGTCCTAGATGGCTAGACCGCTAGACGGGCATAATTACTTAACTGTCTAAATCAGTCACCCATTCAAAGTTAGATGGATTGTAATGCTTCATTTTCCAATTTAAATGCTACGCCGAAATTCCGGCAGCATCTCCCCTTATCTCTCCAGAATATATTAATCTTGTATTTGATTCCCATGTCAATCATCAACACAAAGTGTGGACATTTGACGACGGAAATAAATACATGAAATATATCCAGAGAGAAAAAGGAGAGACGAAACCAGAACAGACATATGCATTTAAATTGGAATAAATGAAGACATTACAATCTATCTAACCCTGAACTGTCCAAAAAGGGACAATTTGAGCAATTTCTATGCATCCAAGAACACACTGAATCTATGTCTGGCAACATAGAAATCCTCAAATGGGCAACTGATTATCCTATACTACAGTCTACAAGTCTTCAAGTAGAATAATACAAATAATTCATATATATGCCAAATATTTAGGGAAAACACAAATATCAGGTTAATTCTAAAATTATATTAAACAAATTCTATATTAACAACTGATATCAGGTTAACACAAATATATTAACACAAATATATTAACAAATATCAGGTTAACACAAATATATTAACAACTATATTAACAAATATCAGGTTAACACAAATATATTAACACAAATGTATTAACAAATATCAAGTTAACACAAATATATTAACAACTGATTAACAAATTCTCTATTAACACAGTTACACAAATATGAAATATATTAACAATTGATTAACAAAATTATAGTAAACAAATTCTATATTAACAACTAATTATCCACCGAATATTTAGGAAAAACACAAACCTGAGGTTAATCTCAAAATTATGTTAAACAAATTCTATATTAATATATATTAAACAATTTCTAAAAATAAAAAATAAAAAATAAAAAATCCACACATTACCCGAGCTGGGCAGGAACGAGCAGGGCGATGACGAGTGGCAGCTTGGCAAGCAGGGACGATTTTAAACCGGACGACTGACAGGGACGAGCTCGTCCACCGGACAAAGCCGCAGAGACGAAGCGGAGGGTCTAAGCACCGGGACAGGGGACGGGGCGAGTGTGAGAGAAAGAGACGGAAGAAGAGGGACGGTCGGAGTCCCGGACAGAGTACATCGGAAGAGGGAGGGGAGAGGGAGAGGGGTTTTTTGGGACGGGGCGACGGGCGAGTGAGAGAGAGAGAGAGAGAGAGAGGGAAGAAGAGGGACTAGGAGTCCGGACGAGCGTTGGAGGGGTGAGAGGGTTTTTTTTTTCAAACGGGCGGGAGAAAGGGTTTGGGCGCTCAAACTCGGCCGGTTGAAAATGACGGACGGGTGGGTGCCTAGGTGGGTAGGGTTTTTGGGCGCTCGGCTACTCGGCCGGTTGAAAACGGGTGGATGGGTAGGGTTTTTGGGCGGGCTTATATACGAGAGGAACGAGTCGAGTACGAGTCGAGCACCGAGTCGAGTGCGAGTCGAGTACCTCTAGACTCGAACTCACTGTTATGTAAACGAGTCGTGGAAACCCGCTCGTACTCGGCTCTAACTCAGACGAGTCGAGTACGAGTCGAGTATTCCGAGTCGAGTCGAGCGAGTACTCGAGCCTTAGTCTGCTCGTGTACAGCTCTAATGGGCATATAGGCCAAGGTAGTACTCAACTTGAATCCAATCCATATTATGCATTTCCGCCAGAAATTGGTCTCTATGTTATTATGGGTTGATGGTCAATTTTTTGTAAGTACCGCCTGCCTCCTCGTGACACACGAGAAGCAACCAGGACAGACTCGGTCCAGGAAAGGGCTCTATGGGGAGAGCCCACCATTTTGTCATCTATCTATTTTGCTAGATTATTTTAGAGTATGAGCCCAAAAAATGAGGTAAATCTAAGGATCAAGTAGACCACACATTGGAGATTGAACACAAACAATTAAAAACTTCTTCGGAGCTGTAGAAGTTTTGATTAGATGATATTTGTGTTGTCCCTTCATTGAAGTTTATGTGACCTAATGAACATGTCATATGGTAAATAAACATCACAATGAGCCCTAGGAATATTTTAACTGTGGTCGTCATTATTATCGTTAGCTTCCTATGGTCTTATCCACGAGCCTTAGATCTACCTCATTTGTGGGCTCATACCCTAAAATAATCAGATAGACGGAATGGATAAAACACATACATCATGGTGGGCCCCACAGAGTCCCTACCTGGGCTGAGTCCATCCTAACATGGGTAGGATGCAATCTACATCCTAGACACATGAGTGCACTCTTTTTATTAAGAAAACGCCAAGGTTCGGGATGCTAATTGACTGTGACACAAATTGCTTAGGATAGGGTTGTAAGCGATTCCATAATCCTAACTTGGCCCAATGAAAAAAAAAAAAAAAAAAAAATCAATGTGTCTATTAGATATGAGAATAGTAATTGAGAGTAAAATTATCATTTTACATAAGGAATATTTGCTCAAGTCATACATCTAATAAGCACACATGACGCATTTTCATTAAATCATATTTGGGCTCAAAAATCTCTCGCTACCCCTGATTACTGGTAATTTACATCTCCTCTCATGCACACGTGTGGTGCATTTTCATTGGACACATCAGGAGTTCCTTCAACCTCATGTCACAGAAAATTTGCATCTTAGCATCTCATTCAGACAAGGCCCAACTCTTAGTGATCTAAATGATTCTTGTGAATGCTTAGGAAAACTTTCCCTCAAGTTGCCCACTAGGTGTCCCTATCGAATCATCTGAACGATGGATGTGTATGGGTGCACGTGCGCACGCGTGTGTGGTGATAGATATAAAGCTAGAATTTATTCAATTTTCGAATATGACAGGATCTAGATACCCAACAAGGTCACATATCATACATCTTTATAAACCTATAATACTATATGCTCGGTTTGATATGGGCAATATCATGTGGGCGATATCATGTGACGGCCCGGATTTGAAGTCTAAACAAATCTAGTGAACTCCACAATTAAGAGCTCCATACTCAAACCTCACAGAGGGGTTAAGAAGAGAGGTTAATGATTTTAGGTGCTTGGTTGATACAGGCAGTAGCGTATGAAGGTCCATATCCGAAGTTTATGCAGATCCAATAGAAACTATAACTAAGACTTATATACCCAAACCTCGCGGAGGGATTGAAAAAAGAAGCTAATAATTATACTTATATCATTCGTAACACCTCATGCAGTATGCTCATATCCTCAAATGTTAAACCCTTAAAGGGTTTGCAATAACTTGGTATAGTTTTAGGTTGTACACCACCTTTCACAGAATTGATAAAATGGCGTGATTTAGCACTGTTTTGGAGTTGCCACTAGCCAAAATAAAGGCTCCAAAATTCATGAAGATCCTCAAGAGAGGCAACTTTAAAGAAAAATTTATGTAATATCGGAGCAAAACCTACTCGCATGTATTCAAAGTATAAACCATAAAGAGTTTGTTGGTGTGTATGGACTGAAAAAATGGTAGATCAAGAATAAAGTCTGCTTTGAAGTTGAAATAGAATAGAAGGGATTGAAGAGAAATCGAAGAAATTGAGAGAATAGAAATTAAAGATCAAGAGAATAAAAGGGAAGCCGGGCTTCCTAGCTTTTGGATATTAGATGTTAGGGGCAGAAGCTCTGCCTCTGGCCTCGACTTTCTCTTTCTCTGTCTCTTACTCTCTTTCTTTCTCTTTGTTGCAAACCCCCTCCCTAAACTCTCTCTCTCTCTCTCTCTCTCTCTCTCTCTCTCTCTCTCTCTCTCATGAAGAAAAACACCTTTTTAGGCATTTTTAGAGGGACGCAGGTTCGGTTCTCTCGAACCATAGCTTCACTTGAAAAATTGTCTCATGTAAACCGAGCATGAACCAGAGTGTAAAACAAGGCTTGCGCAAATTGAGCCCGAACTAGAGTGTAAAAGTGCAGCGAACTCCCAACCAGTGAAAGCACCGCCGGGTATACTCAAAACCGGCTAAGCCTCAGCCAGCTATGGGGTGTCTAAAATTCCACATGCGCCTCATCATAGACAAGGTGTTGCTACCACGCCCATAGTTTTAGGGATCAGCAACCAAGACCAATTGGTCTTATCCTCAATTAAGTTGTACCGTATGAGATAAGTCAGGGGTAACTCGGTTGAGTCAAGCCAAGTCACTCCTCTTTTCAATCCTGATATAATTAGATGGGGCTTTTAGTTCAATAATCCACACTATTGGTATATATTCCTTAGCATCTTGGATGAAGGATACAAATATTTTCAGATTGGAACAATCTGGCAACCTATATTAAAATCTTTTTCTATTATTTCTCCCTTTTTAATTGTCTATCCATGGGCTACAAAATCAACAGGTTAGTTTGTATTATTAGCAAATTAAGCATGGAGACTAGCCCATCCGTGGTGGGACACAGCATACCAATGGTATGAACTCCGAAACATGCCCACTGTTATGGGAAGATCCGGGCCCGCTTAAAATCCGAGCACGGAGCACCAAACTGAGCCGACTAGCATTATCAATGTCTGAAGCCTCATTTATCTAATCCGACTTGAGAGTTCCGTAGAGGCGCAACATTTGAAAGACCTTTACCTCGGGACTATAAGTCGAGGTAGAATCTGTTATCCGATCGGACACAAAATCCAATCCCACCTATAGCAAAGCCTTTACCTCGATGTCACATCCAAGATACCAGTTCGGACCTATGTATCGTCTGAGTCCAATGAAATGTGAACCAAGGATAATTACGTAAAGGTTTTTGGTTGAGCCGGGCCGAGTAGACATTAGGGCTTCATGCACTAAATGAGGAAACTGCCATAACTATACGTGGCCGAAAACTTCGCCCGGTTATACATATTACGCTCCTAGCACGTCGCACGATTTTCAGATCGCGTACCATATCTCCACGATCCGGGAATTCCCTTGATCGTGCCGAGACTGTCGGACCCGGACCATTCGGCCGTTGGGTATAAATAGCCCATCACCCCATGTCTCCAGGTACGCAATATCGAATACTCTTCTCTTAACTCTACATCTAGACCCAGATTCCTGTGTCCTGACTTAGGCATCGGAGGGTCCCCCGGCCTAGCCAGGGTCTCCTTTGTTCATCGTTGATGCGCAGGTTTAAGGCTTGGTGATTACGCTAAGCGGACGAGATTAAGAGGAGAGCGGACCAGGTTTCGACATCAACATTTTCTGGCGCCGTCTGTGGGAAGTGGTACGAAAAGCCAATTTCCCGTCCCTCAAATCCAATGGCGAGGAAGAAGAAAGCAGTGGCTGCAGAACCGGAGCCAAATGAGCAAACACGATATTCTTCATCCCTTCATACTAAGTCCGCACCGGGGCCTTCACAGCACTCTCTCAACCGAGCAAGCAAGTATCGAGCCATGCAGAGTGAAATTCAAGCCTTGCGCGATGAAGTGAATAGAATGAAGCAGCAAAGGGATCCACAACTGCACCCAATTCAGGGGAACCCTAATCCCGAGCCGGCCAGTCTGTACGTAGAGACTCGCTCTGTACCAGGGAGTGTGAGACACGAGGCGCCCCAACAATCTCGGGTGCCGCTCTCGGGTCAGAATCCTCCTGTGCAAGCCAGAGTCTCATCACGGAACACCGCCACTCGGGCGCCCACGAACCGTTCGATCACCTCGGCTCTAGCGCCTACGGATCTCCGTCATCGGTTGGAGCAGAGGAGGGAGAGAAGGACTCCCGAAATGGGAGATGCTCCAGAGATAGTCGCAGAGAATACAGATCCCTGGGAAGCCCGGTTCGCGGAATTCAATGACAAGCTACGGACTTTGGAAAAGAAGCAGCAACTGTCAACGGTTCCCGCTACAGTCCAAGCCATGATGGAAGAGACCGAGCCCCCCTTCACTTCCGCCATCATGGAGGAGGTGATGCCGCAGAGGTTTCAAATTCCTCCCGTCATTCAGTACTCGGGAACCGGGGACCCGTCCGAGCATCTGGAAGCCTATCGATCCTGGATGCAAATCCAGACGGCAACGGATGCAATGATGTGCAGAGGGTTTTCAATAACCCTTGCGGGATCCGCTCGGAGTTGGTACCGACAGCTCAAACCCAACTCTGTCGACTCCTTCACAGAATTAAGTCGGCTATTCCTTACCCAATTCATAAGCGGTAAGAGAAGCTGAAAACCCAATACCCACCTGCTTACTATTAAGCAAGGGCTGAAAGAATCACTGAAAGATTACGTTACCCGTTTCAACGAGGAAGCGCTACAAGTCGAAGACTACGATGATAAAATGGCACTTGCCGCAATACTCAACGGTCTAAAGGAAGGGCGGTTTACTTTCTCCATCGGGAAGAACCCACCAAGAACATTCGCGGACTTCGCGGCAAAAGCTCAGAAATACACCAACGCCGAGGAGTTCACTAATGCTCGTAAAGAGATACAAGTAACCGATCCGGCCAATAAGGGGAAGAGGCTTAGGAACGAAGAATCACAGCCGTCCAAAGGAGCGAACGACCGCATTCCCCGCGATCGTCGACCGAGTCGAAAGCCGGAGGAAAAATTCCGTTCCTACACTCCTCTCAACAGGTCTGCCGAGCAGATCCTATTGGACATTCGAGAAGACAAGAGGCTCAATTGGCCAGTCTGCATGAGGGCTGATTCGGAGCACCAAGACAAGCGTAAGTTCTGCCGTTTCCACCGAGATCACGGCCACAATACGGATGATTGCGTAGACCTCAAGGATGAAATCGAGTCCCTTATCCACAAGGGACATATACGACGTTACACCAAAAAAGAGAGGTCTGCTCGGAGGGTAGAACGACTGCAAGAACAGCCTAATAATCCCACGGAAGAGCCCGCTAAACTTCGCATAATTTTTGGGGACTCGGCCGGGGGAGGGGATTCTAACAGGGCCCAGAAGACTCATTCCCAGAGGTCCGACCCGGGACATTACGTTCATCTCGTAGAGCGGCCCACCAAGGAGTTCCAAGTCAGTCCATACAGCCTAACCTTCACGGAAGACAATGTGCGCGGAATCCAGCATCCGCATGACGACACGCTAGTGGTCACCATGACCATAGCGAATCATAAGGTTTATCGCATTTTGGTCGACATAGGAAGTTCGGCCGATGTAATATACTCTGAAGCCTTCGAAAGGATGGGAATTCCATGGTCGCGACTCTGACCCATGAAGACTCCCTTACATGGCTTTGCTGGGGAGAGAGTAATCTCCGAAGGAGCCATTTTTCTCCCGGTTATAGCGGGGGAGGGACAACATCAAGTCACCGTCTTGGTGGATTTCTTGGTTGTCAATGTGTCGTCGGTGCACAACGTCATCCTGAGCCGACCCTCCCTCAATGCAATGAGAACGGTCGTCTCTACCTGTCACCTAATGATGAAGTTCCCGGTTGAAGGCAGAATCAGTTATCTCCGAGGCGACCAACTAGAAGCTCGAAGGTGTTACGCCATAGTGGTCAAAAAAGGAGCAGTCAAGCAAACTCTCACCATCAACACCTTAGACCCCCGAGGACCTGTGGAGAACTCACCGGGGGAAGAACTAGAGAAGGTGCCTCTCGACGAAGATGATCCGAGTAAAACTGTTCAGCTCGGATCGTCATTAAATCCCGAGCATCGAGCTGTGATGTTGGCCTTCTTAAAGCAACACCGAGATGCCTTCGCATAGTCACACGCTGATATGCCAGGAATCTCTCCTGATGTTATGGTTCACAGACTAAATGTGGATCCAAACTAGTAAAGCCAAAGAGAAGGTCATTCGACACTGAACGATATGAAGCTATTGCCGAGGAAGTCTTCGTCTTGCTCAATGTGGGCTTCGTAGAAGAAGTACATTACCCAAACTGGATAGCAAATGTTGTGCTTGTAAAAAAATCCGAAGGAAAGTGGTAAGTCTGTGTAGATTACTCAGATCTGAATAAGGCATGTCCCAAGGATAACTTTCCGTTACCCCAGATCGATCAACTAGTAGATAGCATCGCTAGACATGAGTTGCTCTCATTCCTGGATGCCTATTCTGGGTATAACCAGATCGTCATGCATCCCTCAGATAGGCAGAAGACTACCTTTGTCACAGACAAGGGACTCTACTGTTACCGGGTTATGTCTTTTGGCCTGGATAACGCTGGGGCAACATATCAGAGATTGGTAAATCAAATGTTCGCTAAGCAGATCGGGCGCACTATGGAGGTCTACGTTGACGACATGTTAGTGAAAAGTATCAAAGCATCCGATCACCTTACAGATCTCGGAGATATGTTCAGTGTCTTCCGAGAATACCGGATGAAATTGAACCCTGCTAAATGTGTATTCGGAGTCGAATCCAAAAAGTTCCTTGGGTTCCAAGTTAGTCAGCGAGAAATCGAGGCCAACCCTGACAAGATCAAGGCTTTCCTCGACATGAACTTACCTCATACTATAAAGGAAATACAATGTCTCACGGGAAGGGTTGCTGCGCTCGGACGCTTTATTTCCAGAGCAACTGATAAATGCCTCCCCTTCTTTCAACAGTTAAAGGGTTAAAAGAAGATAGAATAGACGCCAGAGTGCGAACAGGCCTTCCAACAATTAAAACAATACTTGGGTTCACCCCCCTGTTATCTAAACCTGAAAAAGGGGAGTCCCTATTCCTCTATCTCGCGGTCTCGACCTCAGCAGTCAGCTCGGCCTTGATTAGAGAAGTTGGGAGCAGACAGTACCCCGTGTATTACGTGAGCAAGGCCATGATACCCGCCGAGACAAGATATCCATCCCTAGAAAAGCTGGCTCTCTGCCTTGTTGTCTCGACTCAAAGATTGCGGCCATATTTTCAGGCCCACTCCATCATCGTATTGACCGACTCTCCCCTGAGACAAGTTCTCCAAAGGCCCAAGGTGTCAAGCAGGATGACCAAGTGGGCAATTGAGCTCGGAGAGTTTGACATCCAATTCCGTCCAAGGACGGCAATTAAGGGTCTGGCCGTGGCTGACTTCATCGCTGAGTTTACGACCCCAGGCACGGAAGAATTGAGTACGGAGGTCAGAATGACTCCGCCCATCCCTCTGAACAATCAAGAGGCCGAGACAAATCCAGGATGGGTTCTCTCCGTCGATGGGTCATCCAACGTCAAGGGGGCGGGAGCCGAAATCGTCTTAGTTACACCCGATTCCACGACAATCCAATACGCAATCAGGCTCAGATTCAAAGCGTCAAATAATGAAGCGGAATATGAGGCATTGTTAGTCGGGCTAAGATTAGCAGCAAGTCTGGGAGTCCAAACCCTTCAAGTCCTAAGCGATTCGCAACTGGTGGTGAACCATGTATCTTCGGAATACGAGGCCAAAGAAGCTAGAATGATCGCCTACCTCGGCGAAGCAAGGAAATTGGTTGAGAAATTTCAGAGTTGCACGATCCGGTAGATTCCTATAATAGAAAATTCATGGGCCGATGCCCTTGCAAAACTTGCCTCAGCCTTTAAAGGAAAAATCCCACGGTTCGTCCCCCTCGAATTCATCGAGTATCCGAGCATCGACCAGTCGGAGAAGGTCAATCCGGTGAACGTCATTTCGAGCTGGATGGACCCAATTCTCAATTACCTTTCATCCGGTGAAGTGCCCCCAGATAAGCTGGAGGCGAGGAGATTAAGGGTCCGAGCAGCCCGATATATCATACTAGACGAAGTTTTATATAAGAAGGGGCATTCTCAACCATATCTTAGATGTCTCCAATCAGACGAAGCCGATTATGTGATCCGAGAAGTTCACGAGGGGATCTATGGAAACCATTCTGGAAGCCGATCCCTGGCCCTAAAGATACTCCGTCAAGGATATTTTTGGTCAACCCTCAAACAAGACTCGAAGGATTATGTTAAGAAGTGCGACAAGTGTCAACGCTACGCAACCGTGTCGAGACAACCAGCGGAAGAGATGACTCCCATGAGCGGACCATGGCCATTTGCCCAATGGGGGATCGACATCATCGGCCCCTTGTCCACAGGAAAAGGACAAGTCAAGTTCGTTATTGTTGCTGTCGACTATTTTACCAAGTGGGCCGAGGCCGAACCTGTGGCGAAGATCACCAAACAGAAGGTGATCGACTTTGTGTGGAAAAATATCATCTGCCGGTCCAGGATTCCACGAACAATTGTATCCGACAATGGGCGACAGTTCGATAATGACAAGTTTCGAGGCATGTGCCAAGGGCTCGGTATCATTAATGCGTATTCGTCGCCTCGACACCCACAATCAAATGGGCAAGTAGAAGCAGTCAACAAAGTCATCAAACATCATCTCAAAATGAAATTGGAAAAGACAAAGGGAAACTGGGCCGAGCAGCTTCAGTTCGTCCTTTGGGCTTATAGGACTACTGCCCAGTCCTCGACAGGGGAAACCCCTTTCTCTCTCTCTTATGGCTCAGAAGCAATGATGTCAGTTGAGATCGGCCTTCCTACGGCTCGGGTCCGAAATTTCGAAGAGAGTCAAAACAGGAGCAGATCGCGGCCAACCTGGACCTGCTCGAAGAAGTCAGAGACGTCTCCAGACTCCGAACCGCAGCTCGACAACAACGGGTGGCCCGATTCTACAATTCCAAAGTTAAGATTGGACGATTTAGGCCAGGCGACCTAGTTCTTCATCGGGTCTTTCAGAACACCGCTAAGCCAGGTGTCGAGCCGTTCGGACCTAACTGGGAAGGACCCTATCGGGTGGTCCGATCAACGAAACCAGGGTCTTATCATCTGGAAGATCTCGAAGGTCGTCAACTCCCTCACCCGTGGAACGCCGAACACTTAAAGGTGTATTATCCCTAATGAAGAGACCTCCGAGCGGCAAGCCTTTAGGGCCATGAATAAATGTACGCCTTCAAGCAACTAGCCTTTAAGGCTCTCAATAAAATGCTCCACTTTTACATAAATGAACCAATTTCTACAAAGGCATCTCCCCTTAACCGGGGAGAAAAGCCAAGAGGTGACCCGACTCCCCAGCAATGGAGTCGGACCAATTTCTACAAAGGCATCTCCCCTTAACCGGGAAGAAAAGCCAAGAGGTGATCCGACTCCCCAGCAGTGGAGTCGGACCAATTTCTACAATGGCATCTCCCCTTAACCGGGGAGAAAAGCTAAGAGGCGATCCGACTCCCCAGCAGTGGAGTCCGACCAATTTCTACAAAGGCATCTCCTCTTAACCAGGGAGAAAAGCCAAGAGGCGATCCGACTCCCCAACAGTGGAGTCGGACCAAGGCATCTCCCCTTAACCGGGGAGAAAAGTCAATAGGCGATCTGACTCCCCAACAGTAGAGTCGGACCAATTTCTACAAAGGCGTCTCCCCTTAACCGGGGAGAAAAGCTCAGAGTCGATCTGACTACCCAGCAGTGGAGTCAGGACAATTCCTACGAAGGCGTTCCCTCAACCAGGGAAAAAAGTCAAGCGGTGACCCGATCCATCAACGGTCATCAGGTCGAAGGGGGAAAGGATGAGGTTGGCCCTCCGACAAGGAAGCCGGGCCAACCGCAAAGATTACCCCCCCACTCGGACATAGAAAACCGACTCGGCTATCTAAAGTAATTTAGATAAAACCAACAACCAGATTGAAGATCAATTACGAACAAAAAATGAACTCAATCAGCCTTAAAGTGCCCTCCCAGAGGATCGGTTAACAGAATCCAAAGTTAACAAAATGGTTACAGACCGACCATATTCGGCCAAAAAAGAGAGAGAGAGAGAGAGAGAATCCTTCACAAAGTTGGGGGTACTTGGGAGCTAGGGGCTTGTTCTGGGTGGGCTGATTCGGGGTCTTCTCCCCCAGTGTCCTCGGGCAGAAGAGAGTCGAAATCAAGGTCAGGGTACAAATTTTAGACCGCGGTGATACACTCGTAATATCAGTGGTCATAGAACTTCGCGGCTTCAGCATCCCTCTCCTTCGAGGTTTTATACGTTTTCACAGTCGCGGAGATTGCGGCACCCAAGGAAGCCTCATCTTCAGCCCACTGAGCTTCTACTGCCTAAGCAACAGCACGACTCTTCTCTTCGGCGGCCTCGACCTTAGCCGACTCTAAAGATTCACCCAGTCGGATATTTTCCTTGGTGAGGGAATCAGCAAGGGCCCTGGCACGGGTCAGTTCGGTCTTTGCCGCATCACCCCTGGCCTCAAGGTCCTTCACGACCTCCTGAAGTCGGGTCCCCTCTGTTTCAAGCCGATCCACCAGTCCCTGCAAGTGTAGCTCCTTGCTCCTTCCGTCGCCGAGTTGTTGCCGTAACTTGTCCTGCTCAGCTCGGAGAGAAGTAATCTCCTCCCGCATGGCACCTGCCTCAGCCCGGAGGTTCTCTACTTCAGCATCTCTCTTTTGAAGCTCCCGTATATTCTCGCGAACCGAAAGTAGCTTCGCGACAGACTGAACAAAGAATAAAACTATTAAGTACTCAGAAACAACAAGTTGTGAGTCAATAAGAGAAGTGGAGAAAGTTACCGTGTAGAACACGGAGGCTAGGTCATTCAGAAAGGAAGTATCCGACTTCCCAAGAGTTTGAGCAATGCTCTCTTCCGGGGCATGCTTAGCTGCCCAGGGCACCAAGCAGGCTAAGTGGTAGCCCGGCTCGAACCTTCCTCCGCTCGTTCCCACTTGAGCAGAGCCCACTGCCTCTTAAGCTCCGATCCGACTGCCAGCAGAAGGCTGGTTCTCGTCCTCTATATTGCATTCAGCTTCCGTCTCTTCGACAGGAGAATCAATCATGGCGTCAACCATCCGAACGGCTTCTTCACGATCGGACGATGATGGGATGACTACCAAGGGAATGGCGGATTGAACCTCCATCGAAGCGATAGTAGGAGCGGAAAGGGCAGCTGCCCCAGTCGTTGGAACAAGAGCAGCTGCCCCAGTCGTTGAAGCAAGAACAGCTGCCCCGGTCGTTGAAACAGGAGCAGCTGCCCCGGTCGTTGAGATCGGAGCGTCATTTGCTGGGGTCGGATCGGCAAGCCCTGGGGCAAGGCCGGCAACCGCAGTAGAAGCAGCGGGCAAAGGAAGGACGGCGGAGGCCGATGTTGTATCCCGAGCAGCTACGGTCGGGGCAGATCCAAACGTGCCCCCCTTGACATGTGCGACCGACTTCTTCCGAGTGATCTTCATCTTCGGATCGGTCCTCAACATATCCCCGGCTGAGGGTGCCGCTGCCTTTCTCTTCCGGGAACCAGACGTCTCGGCCATACCTGCATGAGAAGCAATAAATCAGCAACGGAACAAGCCGCATTAAATTCATCAAGAGGCGAATAAACCGCAACTTACTGAAAGATGTAGGAAGGGGTTGTGACTTGCAGAGACTGGATCGGTGAAGGTTGGAGGCCGTAATCAGACCCGACCAGGAGCGAAGTTCCCCCGACCTTGCCCTGGCTTTGGCTATCTGATTCTTTTGATCCGAGGAGAGGAAAGGCAAACTCCTCGCGAAGACTGCGAAAAAAGAAAGAAAGGTTGTAAGTCCATGCCAAAGTAAGAAGACTATGTAATAAAGTTAATGATGCATAATCCGACCTGGAGTTGTAAATTTGGTAGGAACTCGATACGTAAGAGCCCTCATCTCCTCAGCCGGCGCCTCCCAGTCGCCCGCTGCCCAGAACCACTTGTTCTTCCAGTCTTTATTTGAAGTTGAAAGATCGAAGACCAGCCTTGACCCCTTACTGTCTCTGGTCGTGAAATAGTACCATGGCTCATTGCTGTCATGATTAGCCTGGTATAGACTCATCAGCTCTGTGGGGGTCAGTTCTGGGTTTTCGACTTGGCGCCAGATGATAAAGGCAGAAATTAATACCCTCCAGTCGTTAGGGGCGAACTGCCCAGGCGCCAGCCCCAGGTAGGTAGTCAAAGCTCGGATGAAGGGGTGCATGGGGAGGCGGAGCCAGCATTGCAGGGCGCATAGGAAAATGGCGATCTCCCCGTCCGCAGGGGCGTTAGCAGCATCAGTGGGTTCCGGAGCCCTGATCCGGACGGAGTCAAGAATTTGAAACTCCGAACGGATCCAGTCAATTTGGGACTCTGTTATCATAGAGCCCTCTGGCACTACCTCAGAGGCTCGGCCACTAGGCAGCATCTCTCGGGTCATGGCAACCCCGGCCCTAGGGGGTCGTACAGCCCTCTTCTTATAGGCTCGGTGGGTCCGAGCCCCTGCCTCCTTTTGTCTTTGGGGAGGAGGATACAGGGGGATAACATCAAGTGGACCTTTGGAGGCCCCCCTCTCACTGTCGGAACTCTCTGACTCAGAGTCTCCATCGAATCACGGACCGTCTCCAAGTCAGAGGACATCTTTCAAAGAGAAAGAAGAATGGTTGAAGGTGGGACTCACTGAGCACTAGCCGAAAATTGCTTCCACCAGGAAGTGAAGATCAGCCGGAATCGCCTTCGCCGAAAATCACCCTCTCCGTAGCAAGTTGAACACAGGAAGCAAAAATGAGCGGTAGCCTTCGAACGGGGTTTATATAAGCTCCAGAGAATCTCAACATTAATTGGTGAACATTAATGTCTGCAGCCGAGCCGATGCGAGCCGACTCAAGAATGTACGTGGCGGGGCTCCATTGGCTCGAACTCTGTCGGGCGTAACGCCTTCTGCCTCGTTTGTCATGCATGCAGCAGCCGAAGCAACACCCGAATAAGGGAAGACGTCTTATACACCTCTCCTCGGGCTTAGGTGGCAGCTTCTCATAGGCGAACAGTTATCCGAGATCGTAACTGTTGCCACGCGTCCGCTCGAGGATAGTCCGCATGCGCAAAGTCCCAAGATGTGACGCTTCGATCTTGAAGGCATCATTACTGCGGCATGGGCGGGAAACTTCTGGCGTGATTACTCTCTGAGCTTATAAGTAAACTCGAAGAGTAGGGGGCTTCTGTTATGGGAAGATCCGAGCCCGCTTGAGATCCGAGCACGGAGCACCAAACTGAGCCGACTAGCATTATCAATGTCCAAAGTCTCGTCTGTCTAATCCGATTTGAGATTTTCGTAGAGGCGCAACATTTGAAAGACCTTTACCTCGGGACTATAAGTCGGGGTAGAATCTGTTATCCGATCGGACACAAAATCCAATCCCACCTATATCAAAGCCTTTGCCTCGGGGTCACATCCAAGATACCAGTTCGGACCTATGTATCGTTCGAGTCCAATGAAATGTGAACCAAGGATAATTACGTAAAGGTTTTTGGTTGAGCCGGGCCGAGTAGACATTAGAGCTTCATGCACTAAATGAGGAAACTGCCATAACTATACGTGGCCGAAAACTTCGCCCGGTTATACATATTACGCGCCTAGCACGCCGCACGATCTACAGATCGCGTACTATATCTCCACGATCCGAGAATTCCCTTGATCGTGCTAAGACTGTCGGACCCGGACCATTCGACCGTTGGGTATAAATAGTCCATCACCCCATGTCTCCAGGTACGCAATATCAAATACTCTTCTCTTAACTCTACATCTAGACCCAGATTCCTGTGTCCTGACTTAGGCATCAAAGGGTCCCCCGGCCTAGCCAAGGTCTCCTTTGTTCATTGTTGATACGCAAGTTTAGGGCTTGGTGATTACGCTAAGCGGACGAGATCAAGAGGAGAGCGGACCAGGTTTCGACATCAACACCCACACTTGCTAGAATTACAAATCCAAGTAAAGTTGTATAAATTCTCAGCTACCTTGGGTCTGCTCACCCTAATTTTCACTCGTCTAAGTCACCCTAAATCCACCTAGGGTCTTAAGACGCCAGTATAGGCTCATAGCAGTTCTGACCGAGTCTGAGTTGACTCAGACGAGTCATATAAGAGTTGTAGAGTATTGACCATGATCATATATACCATAAAACCTACCCACCGGACCATCCAGCCATTATGTGATTGTTGAATATAGACAACGGCCAATGTGCAAGAAGAGAAATCTGACCATTATTTGGATGGCTGGGATGTCTAACTTCAAGATGTTTGGTCCATCATCCATCTACAGTGTAGCCACCCAAGTGAGCAGTTGCCATCACTGAAAGGTGGTCCAACCTACTCTGCATGCCGGCATGAATGAGAACATCGAATCATGTCGATTTTCTTCTGCTTTCACAAGGTACGTTGTTGCTTATTTTCTAACCATCCATTTGCAGGTCACCAATCAGATGGCTGAGATTCTTCTATCCATGCTATGTTCTAAAGTGGATGGTATATATGTGAAGATTACTGCTCATAGAAAGAAGCTTGATCGAAGATCAATGATCGAATGAGACATGTTTGGTGTTGGGCACTGAATTGATGGGACACACACAGTTTTTACTTCAGGCCAGTATTTTAATCTCACTTAAACACTCACTTTTATTGTTAATTATCTTGTATATTACAATATTATATCTACTTATAATACTTTAAGGTCTAGGGTTTAGGGTTTAAGGTTTATATAAGAAAGAAGCGGGCCTGGATTCTCAGTTTTCTGGCAAGACAGGATTTTTCATAGTTATTGTGGGAGACTATTCAAGTGGTGTAGTAGAGAAAAAAGAAAAGCCATGTAACAACGTTTAAGTGCGAGTCTTTTGGTCACTGTATTTGAAATAAATGGTGTAAATACCTCACTTCACGAAGTCATACGGGACTATTCTCCTAAAAGAAAAAATGATAAAAAACATCATTTCTCAACAAGAAAATCTCAATTTATGATTTTCTCTCACTCTCGAACGATATATCATTCCTGTCTGCATGTGTAAGTCGTCCAACCACTACCACCATCTTCCACTCTTGAGCGTCATAATGCAATGGCTCTCATTTTTTCTTGAAATTTACATCCACATCAATGCACCACAGGGGTGACCGTCCATTGCCATGGATATGGCCAGCGTGTCAGTTTTACACCACATCTGAGCCGTCCAAAGGGTTGGTTCCACCTTGAAAATCATCAATCATGAAATTCAGGCCAATCCATCCAAAGGGTTGACAGATCATTGTTTTCTGTTGTTTTCTGTGTGTCCCACTTGATGAATGGATGGCCCAGATTCCTACAGAGGGTGATCTTCGATGTGTAACAGATGTTTTACGTGGCTCAGATGTCTTCACGGTTTGGCAGCATGCGACTCAACGGATGGATACTTGTGTCTCCCATTCCATTGTGAGTATTTTATCTTTTTCTCTCTTTGGCAATGGATTCAACCCCTTACAGCTTGCCAAACAAATATCAAAAAGAAAAGAAGGGAAAGCTGCCACGTGGCATTCAGAAAAATGAGTAAATGAAGTGGAAATTAACAGAGAAAAATGAAACACGTATGAGTCGACATCTAGGACTAATCAGGCCAAGGAGCATGAACCAATGAAAAATGCCGGAAATGGACGGTTGTCTTCACATGACTAGTTTATTCCTCTTTAATGAAAAACGATTGCCGTATTCAGGCCGTGTGCCTGCTCGGGTCACTTTCTGGAAAAACAGGGAAACACTAACTTAATGTGCACCCAGTCTATCAAGTATACTACCCTTTACTTACCTTGATCCCAAAAATCAAGCTGATTTAATACTCAGGTGGGCCACCCTACCCTATAAATTATACTTAAAATCTGTCTGCTACCTAATGTTACTTTACGTGAAAACAATAACTTAATGTGCATGAAATCCACCCCATCTATCGAGTATGCCACCCTTTACTTGGTCCCAAAAATCAAGTTGGTTCAAAAATCAGGTGGGCCACCTCATAAATTATACATAAAACTCGTGTGGGGCACAGTTTCCTAGCCCGTAAGCTGTTTACATGGTGCAAAAACCAGAGAAGTCTACAAGGGGTAGGTGAGATATACACGGTTGAAATTAATTGAAACTGATGGTCTAAATTAATGGACGGTTTTTTGGTTCACTTAAATAAATGCAGTGGTCTGATTCTTGCCGATTCGATGTTATACAAAGGAATGGATTGCTCACTTACACTGCCACTAGGGATGTTGCCACTCAACGGGGTTATGTGGGCCTTACAATGATGTGTATTTTATTGATGCCGTCCATCCATTTTAGATCATTATTTTAAGGAATGAGACAGAAAAATGAGGCAGATCGAAATCTCATGTGGACTACACCATAGGAAAGCAGTGGTGATTCAGTGCCCATGGCTAAAAACTTCTTAGGGTTCGATGCAATGTTTATTTGCCATCAAACCTGGTCATACAGGGAGAACACAAATATCAGCTTGATCCAAAACTTTTGTGCCCTGATAAGTTTTTTAATAGTGGGTGTTCAATCACTGTTATTTCCTATGGTGTAGTCTACCTGAGATTTGGATCTGTTTATTTTTTATAAACGTGCTAGAAAAATGGATAAATTGAGAGGATAAAACACACACACATCATGTGGGACCCACAGATCACCAACCAGCAGTACTCGCTGCTGGCAGTGTCTGTATGCGATCTGGGACCTTATGCAACTTGGTCCTGTCAATGGGCCCGGATCAGGCCTATAAAAATTAAAATTTTAAATAAGTCCAGCCTAATTGCCCGGCCTAAAACAATTCAAAAACCGCAAAGCGAACCTCAGACCCGGCCCGTTGACAGCCATAACTGCAACCCAGCAACCGCCTCCTTTAAAGACCAATTAGGGGTGGTGACAGATCTCAGCCGACCAGATTTGGGCCGGGCCAACTTCTAACGGTACCTAACCCGGCCCATTGTCAACTCTATTTGTAATTAAGCACATCACAGCATTGAAGGAGGCGGAGTTTAGGTGGCCAGAGATGGCAAATCTATCAGGTGTGGTTCATTAGGATGTAATTAGCAGAGTGCATGTTCACAGCTTCATTTTGCACCTTCAGTGCACCGTTCGCATTTCACATGATTTGTAACAAACATGGGCTCCGAATTATCTGTGACCGTTGTTGTTGGATAAATTTGGATAAACAATTCATTTGAAAATTAATATAGCAACTTTTTGGGCTACCAGCTTAGGGGCATGCTTTTGTATCCACACTGATGAATTTATTGTATATCCACACTGTTTATCGTGTGGCCCTTTATCGTGGGGCCCACCTTGATGAATTTATTGTATATCCACACTGTTTATCCATTTTTCCAGATCATTTTAGGACATTAGCCCAGAAATGAAGTAGATCTAATTGTCAAGTGGACCATATCATAGGAAACACTTGTGATTTAATGCCCTACCATTAAAAACTTCCTAGGGCCCACCGTAATGTTTCTGTAATGCTTATTTGTCATCCAGTCTGTTGACAAGGTCATATAAACCTGAATGAAGGGAAAAAAACAAATATCAGCTTGTTCTAACACTTTTGTTGCCCATTAATGGTCAATCACTGAAAAAATATATATGAGCTTGATTGAAAACTTTTGTGGCTTATTGATGGTCAATTACCACTCTTTTCTATGGCATGGTCTACCTGAGAATTGGATCTACTTCATTTTTTAGCTCATGCCCTAAAATGATTGGAAAACGGATGGACAAAGTGGATATA
Organism: Magnolia changhungtana; assembly: GCA_030180095.1. Taxonomy (NCBI): domain Eukaryota; kingdom Viridiplantae; phylum Streptophyta; class Magnoliopsida; order Magnoliales; family Magnoliaceae; genus Magnolia; species Magnolia changhungtana. Next base: position 1,652,292 of record JASAUF010000670.1, read on the forward strand.
AAATACATTCATCAAGGTGGACCCCATAGTAGGGGCCATCTTAGGTGAGGTCAGGGCTACACCCAATCCACCTTGTATGCTACTTAAAACATGAGCTCATCTCATTTTAGTTAAAATTAATCATTATTAATATCATATTTTATATAAATTGTTGGTTATCGAATTTTAATTCCTACCAGAAAATGGACTTGGTTTGCGTTGTGACCCCAACACCACGTAGCTCAATGGTGTTGGGACTGCACATAATTTAACTTGGTCATGTGCCACCGTCAAGAGTTAGGTGTGGCACCTAACAACTTTCAAATGTGCGCTTTGCATGAGCCCCATCTCTAATAATGGCACATGGTTCAAGGAAATTTTACTACCACATTCCCCGCCACACCATGTAGGTACCTAGTGTTGGATTCGCCCCACAATCAGCATACTAGTTCACATACAAGTCATTGCTTGTAACTAGAGTGGGGGTATGGGACGACTCGAATCGTCCGACTCGTTCATGCCCAACTCGACTCAAACTGAACGGGTGAGTCGGTCAAAACTGAGTAGGCAGTTCACCTAATCCGAACTCAAATCGAGTCAAGTCCAAGTTATCCAGTAACTCGACCCAAAACTCAATCTAATCAGACTCAACTCAATCTGAAACCCAACTTAACTCAGGTTCAAGTACACACATACACACACACCCTTGATTTCTATCTCTAACCCTACCCACTGCACCTAACCTCGACTTGATCCAAAATTCTCTCCCTCCCTCGTCCTCTTCCTTTTCCTCTTCCAAGCTGGCCAGTCACCCACCACCACCACCACCCCTCCTCCTCCTCCTCTCTCTCTCTCTCTCTCTCTCTCTCTCTCTCTCTCTCTCTCTCTCTCTCTCTCTCTCTCTCTCTCTGACTTGGTGCCAACTCGACCCAACCCGGTACTTCTAACCGGGTCCGACTCGGTCCGGATCAGTTCAGGCCAGACCCAGACTCGGATCGGGTCAGGCATGTTGGACTCAGTACCGAGTTGGATTGAGTTCGGGTTAGGCCTATTTCAAAATCGGATCGATCGAGTCGGATCAACCCTAACTTGGTCCGACTCGACTCAATGCCCAGCTCTACTTGTAACAAATGTAGGCAGCGCATGCGTAAAATAGTTCTGTATGGCTATTGTGGTGCTTGTGTGTGACATCTACTCCATCCATAAGTTATGCCGGCTTAAGTTAGTGTTGGGATTTTTGGCCTGCGGAATCACACAGATCTAGATCTAGGATAGCAATCCAATGGCACCAAGCACACACACAAGAAAAGAGAACACACAGATTTAACGTGGAAAACCCTTGCGAGAAAAAACCACGACACAAAGCGACAAATCACCACTATGAAAGCATCAATTACAAAGAGAAAAGACTTACCCGATTCGAACAACCTCGAATCTCACCTTTGCTACACCCTTTGATAACCCTAGAACCCTTTAGAATACCTTTAGGAAGTCTTGGAATCATAATAGAATAGCCCTAGGAACCACAATTTATAGTTTTGACAACTTCCCTTTCGTATCCCAGTTGCGAAAGGACTTGCGTCACAAAATTCGCGAAACTCCTTTCGCATCCCAGTTGCTAAAGGACTTACAACACAAAATCTGTGAAACTCCTTTCGCATCCCAGTTGCGAAAGGACTTGCGTCATAAAATCCGCGAAACTCCTTTCGCATCTGGACTTGCAACACAAAATCCGCAAAACTCCTTTCGTATCCCAATTGCGAAAGGACTCAGATTTAAGACATCTCGCAACAATCTCCACCATATCTTCAATCTTCAACCGTGTAGCTTCTTGACCTCTTCTCTTATTTCTGCATCACATCATAACTCAAGATCACATTGGCCAACCAGCGCTAATCATGGATCTGATAGATACTGTTATACGTCGGTGCGAATATCTATGAGAAGCCGGTCTCTTCTCTCGAGAATAACCCCTCGCTACCAACCTCGCCCTGTATCTATACTGTATCCTCCTGAAGGTCCACCTGCATCCAACCGCTCACCGGCCCACTGGAAGCTCCACTCGCTCCCATATGTCGGTCTAGTACAACGAATCCATCACATCGCTCATAGTCACCTTCCACTTCTCAGCACCAGGCTCACCTAGAGCCATCAAAATAGAAGATGAGTCCTCTGCGATATTAGAGTCGTCCATGTACCATGCCGATATCCTACGATCATGCTGTATGATTCTTCACACAGGTGACTGCTCCACCTGCTCTGTATCCCTATCCGCACGTCTCAGCCTTCCTGCCCTGCCCGATCATGTGGTCATGCCCATCATGCTACACACATGCAGAGGTGGCATCCCCTACATCCACTGTAGCTCCACCTTTTGAAGTGCTCCCAATCAACCTGTAAACATGATCGAGTCGTTGCGCTTTCATGATTACCCGTGCCCCCTTAGATACTTTAAGAGCACCATCAATACATGTGTACTTGCATCCTTTTGCCTCAAGTACACCAAGAGAAATCAGATTCTTCTTCAAATCAGGAACATGCCTCATATCTGTCAAGGTATGCTCCACCCCATCAAACATTCTGATGTGCACCGTACCAACAGCCACAACATTACAGGCAAAGCCATTGCCCATAAACACATGTCCACCATCGCACTCCCTGTAGCTGGTGAACCAACTCCGATGAGAAGTCATGTGAAAAGATGCCCCTGTGTCTAGCATCCACTCGTCCTTACGATTATCGTATGACCGTTTGAGCGAAGACACAGACAAAACATCACCATCATATCCACTCGATTCATCTGACGTGGCAGTGTTAGCCTCCCGGCATGAAGCCTCAGAATCTTCCCTCTTAGATTTAGAATTTTCACAATCCCTCTTCACATGTCCTTCCTTCCCATAATTCCAGCACTTTACCTTTTTTTTGCCCTTGCCCTTGGATTTGGATCTAGAACCTGAAGAACATGTACCTTGTTCAGAATTCCTACCCGCTGTAAACAGTGCATCAGAAGATGTCCCCATGTTGCTATCTAGCTGTCTCATAGCCTTCCCTTGAAGGGCTGAGATAACAGTGTCGACACTCAGGGTTTTATTCATGCTGCACATAGTGTCCTTGAATGACTCATAGGACGCCGGGAGCGAATTCAGCAACATACATGCTTTTTCTTCATCTTTCATCACTTCCTCCATATCCAGCAATTTGCAAACCAATTTATTAAAGTTGCTAATGTGAGCCTCCAGATCTCCACCCTCTGCCATCTTGAAGTTATACCACTGTCGCTTCAAGTGTAGGCGATTTTCAGAGGATTTCTTCACATAGACATCCTCTAACTTCGCCCATAACTTAGCCGCAGTTTTCTCCCTCATGACATTGTAGAGAACCTCATTCGTGAGACATAAACGGATCGATGATAAAGCCTTCTTATCAAGATTATTCCAATCACCATCAGTCATAGTGGACTTTCGCTCCTTAAGAGCACCATCTTCACCTTATTTGATTAAAGAACTCATCATCTTGATCTTCCATAACTCAAAATTATTTTTCCCTGAGTACTTCTCAATCTCATACCTGGCGCTCACCATTATTACTAATCCCTCAGATTCAGATCTGTGTCTCAACCGATTGCTCTGATACTACTTGTTGGGATTTTTGGCCTGCGGAATCACACAGATCTAGATCTAGGATAGCAATCCAATGGCACCAAGCACACACACAAGAAAAGAGAACACACAGATTTAACGTGAAAAACCCTTACGAGAAAAAACCACGGCACAAAGCGACAGATCACCACTATGAAAGCATTAATTACAAAGAGAAAAGACTTACCTGATTCGAACAACCTCGAATCTCACCTTTGCTACACCCTTTGATAACCCTAGACTTTAGGAAGTCTTGGAATCATAATAGAATAGCCCTAGGGACCCCAATTTATAGTTTTGACAACTTCCCTTTCGTATCCCAGTTGCGAAAGGACTTGCGTCACAAAATCCACGAAACTCCTTTCGCATCCCAGTTGCGAAAGGACTTGTAACACAAAATCCGCGAAACTCCTTTCGCATCTCAGTTGTGAAAGGACTTGCATCACAAAATCCGCGAAACTCCTTTCGCATCCCAGTTGCGAAAGGACTTGCAACACAAAATCCGTGAAACTCCTTTCGCATCCCAGTTGCGAAAGGACTCAGATTTAAGACATCTCGCAATAATTAGAAAATGTCCTAAAAATCAGGCCGATCCAAACCGCTAGTAGGCCACATTATGATGGACTTCAGCGATGGAAACACTAAGCATCAAAACATTCCTGAGGCCCACTATAATGTCTATATGCCATCTAACCGGTTCATAAGGTCAGTTCCACAAAGACTTCCATCCCAGTATTAAAACATTCCTGAATGTCTATATGCCATCAAACCGATTCATAAGGTCAGTTACACAAAGACAAAGGAAAAAAAACAAAACAAAACTCCACATGCCCCATCTGAAACTTTGTAGGATTAAGCAAGGCTTCAATTGGATATCCCAATCTCCAATGTACCACATAGTATGAGTATGACCCACTTGAGTTTTTGACAAACCTTATTTTTGCGCTCACCAGGAGTTGGTATAATAAATGCATGGAATAAATTACCAGACTTACGTTATGATAAGATTACAGAACTTATTACTGCATGATCTGGCATCAGGTGTGGGAGGAAATCCACGTCCCCACGTGCACTCGACCCCACAAAAAATTACAAATCTTGTTTTGTTTTCACTCCCAACAATCTCCCTTTCATGTTTGGATTGTATGCTTGTTCGATCCAAAACAAACTCCACTACAAGACGCACTCTTATTCTCATGGATGATAGTCAAGTTGTTTTCCGTGGTGGTTGGGTGGCCTAATTAATTGCCAGAGATTCTATGCCTCGATGATGTTTGCAACTCAAGCAGGTGGATCTTTTTTCAGCCCAAACAGACCATTCATATTTTTCATTTTAACAGCTGCCAAACTAAAAAAAGAAAATTAAATAAATAAAATCGTGGATGAAATGACTGACGCTTCACATCAATCAAAACTTCGGAATGGGATTGAAGAACATAGCTCTATGCTAGTGGCGTTTTTAACACCAAAGATCTTCATTATTGGTTATCCATAACAGACCCAAATTATCTGCAACACCTGTTTTATGCAGCCGGGAAAATACACAATTTATGTGGGGTCCACCGTGCTGTATATGTAAAATCCACTCCGTCCATCAGCTTCTAACCATAGTTTAGACCATGTACACTCATATAGGCCACACCAGTGATACCCGTGTAAAATTGCTCCTAGAACTGCTAAGTTCATAGATGTGACTCATGTAATATTTTGATTAGGCTAGTTTTTGTACCCTATCTTTATCCTGGTGAGTTACACCTTATTAATGGGTTTGATGAAAGATAAATACCGTGATGTCCCCACACACAAACCTATGATTGGTATCCCATCACCATTTTCCATGTGGTGTGGCCCATTTGAATTGTGGGTCTAGCTGATTTTTTTGTCTTAGGATCTAATATCGAAGATATAACCTGATAGACGGAGTGGATTTTACACATACAACATGGTGGACCCCAGGGCTTGGGTATTTTACGCACTGCATAGAATAAGTGCAGTAGCGGATTCCAATCCATCTATAACCCCTTTTAATGAATGGATTTGTCAATGATTTTATGCAAATGGTGTCTTGTTACACGTACGTATCAGTCGCTTTTCCAGTGGCTTCTCGCATGTCATGCATATCGACACTGGACTAAAGTTAAAGAGAAGAGATTTTTCTTGACAGTTTTTGTCTTGGCCATATCTCGACAGGAGCGATTTTTCTTGACACTTGCCAGAGATCCGGGCTATCCATCAGGTGGGCCACGACTGTGAACATGACTTAGATTCCAAATCAAGCTCTCGTGTACACTTGCGTGTTGAAAGTAGATAATGAGAATGGATCATGTTCAATATGCACGCGCGTCGCACCTGATGAGTGGACGCGCCTGATTTTTTGGGACGCGGTTTGGCTAGTTATGCCGCCACAGCCAGGTGGCTAGTGGTTGGTGCTATGTAGACCTACTATGATGTTTTCTTTTCTATCCACGCCGTTCATCCATTTTGAAAGATAATTTTAGTGCTTGGACCAAAAAATTAGGTAGATGTAAATTTCAGGTGGACCACACTATGGGAAAACAGTAGTGATTGAATGTACATCATTTAAAACCTCCTATGGCCCACTGTAATGGTTATTTGACACCTAACCTGTTGATTAGGTCATACAAACTTGGATGAAGGGAAAAATTATATATCAGCTTGATCCAAAACTTTTGTGGCCCCAAATAAGTTTTTAATGGTGGGCGTTCAATCAACACTGTAAAGTTCACTTGAGATTTGGATCAACCTCGGTTCACTGAGATTTGGATCAACCTCATTTTTGGGCTCGTATCATTTATGATATGGAAGAATAGGTGGACGGCATGGATGAAATACATACATCATGGTGGGGTCCACAGAGCACCGACCACTGACCATTGGCTAGTGGCAGGGGGAGTAGCCAATCCCTTTCCCATTTTTTGAGCCTGGCCTGGTTCATGGTGCACCTAGGAACGGCTTCAGTGCATTCCTGATTGTGGAGCCCACGGTGATGTACGTGCCTTACATCCACACCGCCCATTCGTTTTGAAAGCTTATTTTAGGACATGATCCAAAAAATGAAGCGTATCCAACTCTTAGATGGACCCCACCACAGGACACACTGATGATTGAAAACCCACCATTAAAAACCTCTTGGGGGCATCGGAATGTTTAGTTTTCATCCAACCTGTTGATAAGATCACAAAGACCTGGATGAAGGGACAACGCAAATTTTAACTTCATCCAAAACTTTTGTGGCCCGAAAGAAGTTTTTAATGATCAATCACCACTTTTTCCTGTAGCGTGGTCCACCTGAGATTTTCATCCGCTTCATTTTTGTGACCATGCCCTATAATGAACTTTCAGAACGGACGGACGGCATAGATTTAAAGCATATACATCACAGTGGTCGGCCTCTATAGTCAGGGATCCTCCGTACGTACCCGATGCACCCTGACTGATGAATGGCAGGGATCTTTTTCATTTGTGCTCTCTTGGCACATGTGCCACTAATTTCTTCATTGACTCACGTGTGAATCACACGTAGCACATTTCGGGCACGTTAACATTTCTCTAGTGAAGAAGGTGTGATGTTTGAAGAAAACGAGTGAAGAAAATTTTATTTATCGTTGACAATAGAGCAGCTCGTTTTGTGTATGCGGAGACTCTGGACCAACGTGTGTGGTCTTCCACCGGGCGACGCGGTTTGGCTCACCAGCCAGCTAGCTGGTGTCAAAGCTCTGTGGGCCCCACTATGATATATGTTTTTTATCCACGCCGTTCATCCATTTTTCCAGTTCATTTTATGGCATGTGCCTAAAAATGAGCAGATCCAAAGCTCAAGTGGACCGCACCATAGGAAACAGTGGGTATTGAACTCTTACCAAGCTCAACTCAGTTGGACTAGGTGTCCAGCTCTATTCGTATGTCCAGTTAAAAGTAAGAAGAGAGCGTAGAGAATATTCAGAGTTTCAAGAGCCAAATCCATATTGAAATGACCCAAGCATTTCAACACTTGGTTTAAACCACATATGCATAGCAATCTCCTTCAAAATCTTGAACAATATGGAGGAAGAGTAGTTCTGATGAGTTGAACTACTTCAACTCTTTTAGTGTTTTCAAAATAGTGTAAGGTACATAAGATTAAAAATACATCCTCATCTTGATCAAAGATTCTTCATCTTCCTTCAGCATCAAAATTATTTTCATAATTGATGCACAGACAATCCTACCTTCTGCAGTTTAGTCTAACATATGCTTCTTCTAGTGGCCCTTGTAACATTAAAGCCACAACCTAGGCAATTTTGGGCATCAGACCACTTAGCATGTGGGAAGGAATGGTCTACTACACGCATTGGATCTTGAATAGCTCTATTTTTCCCCTATTGCTAGGATCATTGGATATTGGATCTAGTCCATTCTCCCTATATTGCTACTCAGGATCTGGCGCCTACCTGCTAGGGCCTACATGCTAATATGGTCCAAATTCTCATTAATTAGTACCATGAATAAGCTGTTGTTTCATAATCAAGAATCAAGATTCAGATAACTAGAAGGGTTACTCAAAAAACGCCTTGGACCTATTTTTGAATCTTCGTGTCTTTGTTTAGGGCTTATTTCTTTGGAAAGAAGATGCTGAAAAATCAAGGAAAATAATACAAAATCTCCTGATGTAACAATTTTCTATATGAGAAAATAACAAATGAGAGGGAAATCAAATTCCTTTCCCTGGTTTTTCCTAAAAGATTTTTTTTTTTTTTTTTTTTTAAAGCATATCTAGATTTTGACAGTTACCAGAGACCTTTCTGGATCTGCTCAAGGGGTAAATGAGTAATGATTATTTACCTGTGTAAGGGAATTACTATTGGATGCTGCAGTTGCACAGTATTCCATTTCTTGAGCATTCAACAAGGGGTTCTTCATTTCGAATTCTCTCTTAACGAAGTAAACAAAGAAATAAAAGAGAAGAAATGTTGTTTGGAAAAAATACGTGCACCCAATCCTGATCCTGATGTTATCTACAGGATCTCAGACAATCGATTACATGGACCACACTGATGAGTTTACAGGCTATATCTAAAGATATCACAGCAACCATTGGGATGGCCAATATTGTACCATGGACGTGATGCAGGGAGGGACGTGATGAGGTCGAAAATCGTCTTCCTCAGGTAATAACTACTACGAATTCATGGAGCTCTTTGGACTCCTCACAAAGATTCCTCGAATCCATGAGGTATAAAAAAAAAAAAAAAAAATAGGAATAATTTCTAATAAATTCAAAATAAATTAATAGATGAATAAAAAAGAACCAAATCCTTTAAATAATGAGCTCAAACCTAGGATGAAGTTTTAGACTGAAACTCCCTAAAAATGTGACTTTTATAGGTAAACTTATTATTTATATGCGATGACTAAACAACACAAGATACAGCTGTTCAAGTCGTTTCACTCGTGCTTCGGAACGGAAGTGCACGGAAGCACTTCGTTAAACTACACCTAGACTTCATGGTTTTCAGCCAAAAATAATAAGTGTCCAATTTAGCCAAACCACATTGTTCTCCTAACTTTTCTAAGTCCTTTTCATGTTGGGCACGACTCAACTCCCCTTTTCATGTTGGTCACTACTACAACCCAAAAGGATTAAAAGTTATATGCTAGTTAAAACTTACTATTTATAGTTAATAGTAAAAACGAAAATAAAATGGACTTTTGACCATCGATCTGATGGAATCTAGCAAATCTGGCATGGACAAACTGGCATAGAGGGGTTGATGCAGTAGCTTCTCCTACCCCAAAATCATATATGATATGTAGAAAAATTCATTGCGGTTTGCGATATACGACCGTTTTAAGGTTCTGACGGTCCTGATCAGTTCCGCCTCTGATCGGGCCTTTGCTAGCCCATCTTTTCCCTGGAAGTGTCCACGACCCGCTCTACATCAGGACGTTCTCCTGAATGAGATGTTAATTTGCAACCACTATTTTCAAAGTGGGCTAACTATATGAAAACCTTGTCAGGAAAATAGTTGCATTTGGGCTAGTTAGCATTCACATCAGCTATGGGTCAGTGCGCTCTTCTTCCATGGTTGTGGAAATTGCGGCAACTGGAATGTCCAATCATCCATGGGTGGACCTGTCTCCTACTAACATCCATGATTTCTTTTCATTATCAATAAAATTATAAGTGGTGTGCTCTTACCTTTCAGCTGAATAAATAAATAAATAAAGCAAAAAAAATCAAAGTCGGTCCATTTGCCGTTGACCGGGCATTTTTGAACCTACTATCAGTACTATTTTTGTAAGGCAGCTTGTGGCTGTTATGAAGGCCTAAAACTGAATGGCCTAGTCAGGCCCATTCACACCTGATCAGATGTGGCTGTTATGCAGACTGTTATAAGGTCATCACACGCATTTCAAAGTATACAAAAGCATATATGTGACCCCAACTAGCCAAATTGTGGGCCCGCTTGACAATATACCTTAACCATCCATAGATTTAGATAATTCATTATATCTGGTTTTGGGATTATGATGGAACCTAACCTACCAAATAGAAGCATATCAAGCTAATTTGCATGCATGAGATGGACTGATGCATTCCATGGAGAACATGCTAGTACATTCACATCTCTACCTGCAATATGATATGAACTTGCTTACCCTAGCTTACTAAAAGAGACTACTTACAAAGGCTAAAACAAGCAGCTCTAACTAGGATCAAGCACTGTAACCTCGGGTTGATGCGCTCCAAGTCCCTGGATTGTAGCTGCTGCATGCACCCATTGAAGCCACCTCCATTGCATCCTTGGAGATTCCTCCGTTGCAGATGTTCGCAAAAGCTCGCATATGCTTCATGCCATATTGTGTAAGTGACCCACAATGAGTCTCGAACACTTGAACCTGTGATCAAAACTTCATAGTTCAGATAAGCCATTTAGATACAGAGAAAATATGCTCTTCTAAGGTGTGACAGGCACCAGTAGCGAACTTATCAAGCGCCACACCAATCTGAGTAAATTGAATTCGTGGGGCGGCCACAAATCATGTGAAGATCATGGAATGCAAAACAACCCATACGAATTAAGCAATCATGTATCCAGCGGCTCAGATGGGACACGTGATTGCTCAGTGGACACTGACTACCCTTTTATATTTTCCTGAGAATAACAAAATGGGTCAAAGGTGCAGTGACAGAAGACATTCAGGCCATCATCTTTAAACTAAGAGGCACTCAAAATTACTACCCTTCACCATCGCTGCAACGGAAGTGAACATCCAGACCCTACCCTTCCCCCACATGTCAATGCAAATGTTTAGGTAAAATCCAGGCTGCATCCAGAAAACATGGTGGTCCACTTATCCCACGGGCCTGATGAATGACCCACATTCAAGTAATACGTATTCAGCCAACCTAATGAACGGGGCCAGATTTCATGAAATGACATGTAGTGGTAGCAGGGTAGCTACTTCCACTTGCAGGTAGACCATTGCTCTGTCCCTAATTCAGGGTGTTTTCACATTTTATGAAGCTAGTGGTCAGTTCATAAGGAATGGTTTAGGCCAATTTGCCTCTTTTCCAGGCAGCAAACTAAACCACACTATTATTAAGAAACTGTACTGAGAAGAAAATGATTTTTATTACCATGTCCTTGAGGCAACCCCAGTCATCGACAAGCGCCTGAGTAGATGGTCTTACTTTTCCAAGGATGGAAGGACCTCTTTCCAATCCAAATAGAAGCTTTCCAATAAGCTCCACACTGCTGTCAAGATGCATTCTGTGTGTTGTGATCTCTGCAATCTCCTTGAGAATTTCCATCTTCTTTTCAGACCCATCATTTGATTGTTTGTACTGGAATGTAGGAAACATGAGAAACTGTGAGAAGTGTGCAGATAGCGTGAGCCTCAGTTGTGAAATGCATTGGGTCAAGACACTCCCCCCTAAAAAAGCCTCGCTGCTTGAACTTTACAATATAAGATTCAAACTGTTGCCGAAAATGATAAAGATGCCACCAAAAGGAACAAAGATAAGTAGATAGCTCTAACAAGTCTAAGGCCGTGTTTGGTAGATGCCTGAAAACTAGCTCATCTTATTTTACCTGATAGTAATGATCTTTGCTAAGTGCACACGCTTGTGCAATAAAGCTCATGTACATGGCACGTGTGTGAGATCTATCCATCCATCAGGTTGATTCAACCTTGTACAGGTATTCCCAAAAATGAAATCTGTTCCTATCAGCACATGGGCCCCAATATTGGAAACACGTGGATCAGTTATTAAAAAAATCATACGTTTGTTATGCATCAACCTGATTCTAGCGCTAGGGCATCAATAAAGCGGTGCCTTTCTGATGGATGGATTGGATCTTGGAACTATCGTGCCATGCTGGCACATATGTGGCATGTACATGAGCTTTATTGCACACGCATGTGGGCTAAGCAAAGCTCGGCAGTAATTATGTATAAATAATTGCAGTTAACTAAAATGTGATGAACTCATCTTTAGAGATCGTTTCTTAAGACATCAAAGTCTCCTAGGGTACATGGGTTTAGTCCCACCCAAAATCTACAAGCTTTGGAAGGCCAGATATCGATACTAACCCTATGCCACAAGAAGAGCAGATCTGCATCTCTTTGATTGATGGCTTCTGTGTGAGTGTAGCGGTGAAGTGTATTCTGAGTTATGTTTGCATTGGCTGGGTTGAAACCTTGATATAAATACAGCTTCTCGGCTTTAATGTCTTTGCTCCCGTATTCCATCACGTGCGATCCAGCATTGTAAGTGTTGTAGTTGGATGTCCGATCTTTTACCTGCCCAAAGAAAAATCGCTGCTCTAAATGCACATACAATATACTAATGAATGATCGTACTTTGATATCAGCATAAAAGAGGTGGCTGTTTCATCTCTATTGAACTATTTAGAAATGAAAACAGAGGAAAAATGCTTAAACCATGCATATCTTACCGCCACATACTGTTCTAGTACTGTTTCCTGCTTCAGATTGTGAGCCTCACTGCAAACGGAAAGAAAGGGCAGGAAATATCTAATAAGTGTAATAAAACCAAATCCAACTACAGCATTAGAAACAGACATCAACACATAAGTTTTCACCAAAAGGTTTTAGGACATGTTTGGATGTCCCTCGCCACAATGCGCTGGAGAAGAAATTTTTCTAGACAAATCAATGCCCTACATTGAACTGGGGAGAAGAAAAGCAGAACAAAATATTATGGGAAATATCTCACAGATCCGATCTCACCCCGTCCATAGGGAAGTGAGTGAGAATTGCTTCACGGTCCTTTGTATCTATAACTTACACTGCATGGAAGGTTAGATCTCCAACGATTGAGATTTTTGCCATATGGCCCATCAACGAATCTTCTAGACAATCATGTGGTGGGGCAGAAGGGTCGGATTCATGTCAGGTTTGAGTGCCTCACCCAATTTTTGAACAGCACCCTAGTTGTAGCTGGTGGTAGTGTTCTTGCTCTTATTGTCATTGTGGCTACTTGTACTACTGTTAGGAGATAGAAACATGGGCAAAGAAGAAACAAATCGAACCTGTCCTCCATCCATGCAATGCTATACAAATCTCCTAAGCAAGTTATGTACTCTGGAGGTGGAGGCGGATCCATTCCAGGACAGTAAGTTCCCCAACTACTCTCTTCTGCATTTGATGCTGTTGTGACATAGATGTTGAGGTCTTCCGGCATCAAGCCTTGGAAAACACTCCCACTTTCACATGCTTCCACATAGATAACCTACATGCATTCAACATCCTTGTAGCTACGATAAACTCATCCCAAGAAACAAGTTCTAAGGAAAGAAGCATGCTCACCATCTCCTTGTAGCCACCCAATGCATGTTTCTTCTTCAAAACATCAATGAATTCCACAGCATAGAGGAAAGGCATGTTGGGCATTCCTGAAATCAAACAGAGAACATTAATACTCACAATATATATTATGGAGGTTTGCTAATTCTAGACAAGGGCACATATGGAAATATGAAACACAGGTGTGAGATAGCTTTCCATAAGATTGGAAATAATGCTTATACCTTCTTCCTAAAAAATTAGACAATTTCACTCTTCGGGTGGGTCACAACATACTAAGTAAATTGATGATTTGAGGTGTAGGATTGCCTGATTTTAATGCCAGAAGATCTAAACAATGTATTTCACCTGATGGAAAGCTCAAATCACAGACGTATTACAATGTAGCACATGTTCTTGAGTGTGGATGTGTACAGCTCCCACACATATTGTGGAATTAGCAAACCTCTTGTATTTTGTATAGAAAACATATCTAGTCGATTGAATTTGAGGTCCGTTACTTGAGCCATTCATGTTTCACATACAAAAGGATGGTCAAGACAATCCATCTGATCAGGCCTGTAGCAGATCAGGGATTATGCTTACATCATATTGGTAGGACAAACCTATCCATCTAATTGGTGGGGCGTTCAAAGATCGAACAGGTGTTAAAAAAGAAAATATCATCAACATGAGTACATTGGAGATTGGAAATTCAGGTAGGTAGGCTTGTCCCATGTTGTATTTTTGTAGCCATTCATTGAAATACAGCTCACTTGATGGGTGGTCTGGATCATCTGACAATAGAGCCATGTCAGCCTCATCATGAACCGGCCAAGATCGACGGACAAATACAAAAGGGAGGCAGAGGCAAAACCTTCTTTATAGATCAGTGTATAGCTTTTCTTCTTTGCAAGGGAAGTTAAAACCATGACTCTAACATGGGAGCACCCAATTCAAGAAAGTTCTTTTCATTATTTTAACTTTTGCTTATCAAGCTAAAACTATCTTAAGATGCACATGACAAAAACTCCAACATAACATGGTAGCATACAAATCCATACAAATACATAAAACAAAAACCATATATCAATAGAACTAACCAAGCACTCCTGGGCCCCCATGATCAGAGTAGTATATGAAGATCCGGTCGTTGGCTTTGCTATTGACAACCTTTCCACTTCCACCCTCAACAGCACTCTTATTGCCAAGGAGAACCGCATACAAGTTCTTCGTATTGACCTGCTCTTTCGTGTAGTCCTAACACAACACAAATCCATAGTTTGATAATCCAACTACAAAATCTTGTAATACAATCAAATTGAAAAAATAAAATAAAATAAATAAAACCACAGTAAAAAAAAAAAATCATTCTCTGAACACCCATTTGTAGCCCAGATAGATTGAAAGGAAATCACGAAAGAAATAAATAGAAACAATTTAGTAAATTTTCTAACCTTAGGGACACCGGCGTACACATCTTCGCCTTGTGGATGGTTAATAATAACACCAGGCCTTGGATTGAATTCACTTGTAGCAATATCATCATGCATGAAAACCACTATGTTTTCATCCTTAACTCCCCCTTTTTTCAGTAACTGATATGCATGGCATACATCTGCCTGTAAAAGAATATAGCTTTATATCAGGTTGAATGTTTGTGCAGTACAGTTAAGGCATTCGGCTTCTACAAGTAGGGCCCATGGTTCAGTCATCCAAACCATTGACATGATGGGCCCATGCACCAAAGCTTCTCCAGATTCAAGGAGTTCTCAGCCTGAAATAGGTGGCCAAGAAATAGATGGTTAAGAAAGAAAATGCGGAAGCCCACAATCTGTAGCTAGAATCCTTCAATCTGGGTTACTTTTGCGTGCATGGGGCACAGATTGCCTGCAAAACCCTTTGGCAGGAAGTTCCTGTGCTCATAAGCTAGGTGGGGTCCACCGTGATGTTTGTGAGAAATCCACTGTCCATCTATTTTGCCACATCATGATAGGAAATAGCCCAAAAATGAGGAAGATCCAAAACTCAAGTGGGCCGAACGAAAGGACAGTGACGATTGAGCGTCCACCGTTGAAATATTCGTGGGGCCACAGAAGTTTTGGATCAGGCTAATATTTTTGTGGTTTCAGTTCATCCCAGTAGGAATGACCTTATGAACGTTTGGATGGCATATTAACATCATGGTGGACCCTAGAGAGGTTTCAACGGTAGGCATTTCCCTACCCACTTTTTCCTACCATGTGGCTCACTTTAGTTTTAGATCTGCCAAATTTTTGGGTTCATGTCCTAACATGATAAGGCAAAACGGATGGACAGGGTGGATTTATTACAGACATCGCAGTAGGCCCCACCTAGCTTGGGTTTCTCAGGCAATCCGCGACCATGTGCATGGGCCATCCACGGTAAGGTCCATCCTATTAACAGTCTGGATCATTGGATCCATTTCTTTAGGGGTGGCAGTGAGCCGGCTTGGGCCGATCAGGCCTGGCACTTACGGCCCAGTCCTAACTAGGCCCAAGCCCAAGCCTGAAAATATTGGTTGGGCCCAGCCAGACCCACCTGACCAGTTGGTAAAATCACTATTTCCCACTTGAGTGTTCCCAAAAATATATTGATCAAGTGGGGCCACACATGCCCAAGGTCGGAGGAGGCAGTTTGGCTACTGGTCGGTGCTCTGTGGGCCCCACCATGATGTATGTGTTTCATCCACACTGTCCATCCATTTTTCCAGATCATTTTACGGCGTGATCCCAATAAATGAGGTAGATCCAAATCTCAAGTGGACCACATCACAGGAAACAGTGTTGATTGAACACCCACCATTAAAAACTTCTTGGGGGCCACGAAAGTTTTGGATCAAGCTTATATTTGTTTTTCCCCTTCATCCAATTCTATATGACCCAGTCAACAGGTTGGATGTCCAAAAAAAATTACCTTGGGCCCTAGGAGGTTTTTAATGGTGGACATGCAATCACTACTATTTTGCAATGGTGTGGTCCAACTGAGATTTAGATCTGCCTCATTTTTTGGATCAACCACTAAAATGGTATGTAAAAATTGATGCACGGCGTGGATAAAACACATACATCGTGGTGGGGCCCATGAAGCACCTACCAATAGCCACCTGGCTACTGGCAGCATCAGTAGCCAAACCGCGTCAAGTACGGACATACATTTTGGAGGAACAAAACCAACGGTCTACATTCAAGATGCATGTGATGCCTAACCAAGGATTGGAATGGCACATTTGTATAGGGCTATCAATACAACGGACTGGGTGGGCTTCGGCCCGGATTTTGAACTATTTGGGCCGGGCCTGCAGGCCAACCATTTTTTATAAATAAAAATTTTAAAATTTTAAAAAAAAAAATATATATATATATATATATATATATATCAATTTTTCCAATTTTTCTAGTTCTCAGCCCAGCTCATTGAAAGTCAGGTCGAGCTGGGCTGGGTAAGATCAAAATGACTCTGACCCCGGCCCCTAAATTCATCGGACCATGCATGCAGGGCCAAGCTAATAGCTTCAATCCGGGTCCAAAACAGGGCCGGGCCCACCTTTCATTTCTTGCAGTACGCATGGTTTGTTGGATGCACTTACCTGGTGCCGGTAATTTCCGTATCCAGCAGAACCAGCTACAAGAACAGCCCATCTAGTGCTGATTTCATCGCCGTCTTCCTCCGATTCTTGCTTATCCGTCGGCATACGGATCGCTGGATCCCATGGTCGAGCCCGGCAGCTAGCAGGTTCGAGAAGCAATAGCAGTGCCGAGAAAAAGAATAAGACGAAGAGCAGAATCGCCGAGGAATTAGACATTGGGTGGTGTGAGGAGAAAGCAAGGGAAAGGGGAAAGCAGAAAGAGGGAGATGCGTAGGAAGAGAGGAACGGGCGGGATTAATCTCGGGGTAGTCGGTGAACTGTGGCGTCCGCCATGCAAAGGAGGAAAAGCACGGACTGACACGTGTAAAGTGCATTTTGAATAATAAGCACCGATTGCGTTGCGGGTCCCAGATTTTTATAGATTCGGCTTTTTTCCGGAGGTGGATTGCGTACTAAGTAAACTATGTGGGACCCACCTTGATTTATTTATTTTATCCACTCCGTCCATCCATTTTATTATGTAATTTTAGGTCTATATCAAAAAAAAACATGAAGCACATCCAAATATCTAATGGGCCACACCAAAATAAATAATGTGAATTGAACGTCTACCATTGAAAATTTCTTAAGAGAAACGTAAGTTTTCTATCAAGTTGATATTTGTGTTTTCCCTTCACCCATGTTATCTTATGAACAGGTTGGATGACACGTAAACATCACTGTGGGCCCTAAGAAGCTTTCAACGGCGCAAATCATTATTCCCACGGTTTCCTGTGGTGTGGTCCAGTAGAACTTTGGATATACTTCAATTTTAGTCTCGACCACTAAAATGACTAGAAAAAACGGATGTACGGCGTGGATAAACAAAAAAAAATCAAGGTGGACCTAACGGAATTTACTCACTACGATAAAAGGTTGGTAACTCATTACGCAATCTCATTTTCCTTCTTTCGGCGTTCCCAGGTCATGCTTTGGGATAGCGTTTTGCTCTTGTAGCAACTTAGTTTCATACATCAATATTCGTCGCCCATTAGGGCCCACATGTAATGGATACCTGTAATTTAAACCGTCCATCTTATGTAGGATAGAATAGATGGATGACTACAAGAAAAATGATCTGAAAAGATGATCTTGGTCGTCGATATAATGAGATGAATCTTGACTGTGGAAGGGACTTTTAGATGGCTCATATGTTAAATTTTCAAATTACAAGTCAAATTTGTTCTTACATGTTATTAAAGAGAAACTAGGAGACTAATACACAAAGGATGGACACATATGATTATATTATCAAATTTATACATGGACCGTGAAGCGATACATTGATAATCATCTCAGCCGCAACATATTCACAATTTTCTGAGTCGCAACATAGGCAAGTGGGGGCACCAGGTGTCGGATCCCTGACTGTGGGGCCCACTTAATATATTTAAATTGCATCCCATCCCTCTATCAGTTTTGAAAGATCATTTTAAGTTATGAACTAAAAAAATGAAGCATATCAGAATATTTTTTGGATCACATCACAGGAAACAATGGTGATTGATCATTAAAATTTTCTTATGCCCGCGAAAGTTTTGGATCGAGCTGATATTTGTGTAGTCCCTTCATCAAGTTCCTTTTTACCTCATCGACGGGTTGGATTGCAAATAAACATTCTTGCGGCACGAGAAGCTTTAAATGGTGAGTATTAATCACCATTGTTTCCTAGTGTGGTCTACATAAGATTTGGATCTGATTCACTTTTTTTTGCATTTCCTAAAATGAGCTGATAAAACTGATGGACGGCGTGGATGTATGTAAAATATATGAAGATAGGCCCCACAGCCAGGAATTTACTCATCTCGGTGGATCCGGGAATACACTAAAGCCACGCCTAGCAAATGTAAGTACGTAACTCTGCTTTGTTATTTTGCGGCAGATTCTTTGATTAGTCCGTTACGTTGCTGACATCACTGGTCTTTTAAGGCTGCAGGTGAGATGGTAAGCGGATGGCGTCCGGACCGCTGGACGGACTCACTCCAGGCAGGCCCACAGTGATGGATGGGTTTTATTAACACCGGCCATCCATTTTACTGTATGATCCCAAAATTAGCCAGATCCAATTCTTAAGTAGACCGCACTTGTCGTACCCTATTTCATTGTTTATGGGAAACCTAATTGAAAAGTCCACGTATTAAGGAAAAGACATGGCATTGAAGATGTTTGTAGTACTTTTTACATAATTATATGTCACAGGATGATAAGACATGGAGCAATTAAGAGGCATTTAAAAGCAAAGGAAGTCATTGAGAGGCATCCAAGAGGTATGGCTAAACAAGTATAAAAGTTGACCGAGCAATCAAGAGAAGCCAGGAAACAAAATGTGACCGAGAAGCTACATCGAGCGGTCGAAACAAAAAGATGCAGAGAGCAATCAAGTAGAACGCGGGCAAGCGACCAACAAAAGTGATACGGCCGATATGTGGTTGAAGTGTAATTAAGCGACGACCGAGAGCAACACAGCTTGGCAAGCATGAGAGGAACTGTTACAAAAGAATGATCTAGATACGATAAGGATCTATAAAGATTTTTCAACTACCATAACTATATATTGCAATAATGAAAGAATAATTTGGAAGAACAAGCGGCAATAAAACTTTATAAATAGTAGAGGAAATTAACAGAGCAATGAATCTCACACCAAACAAACTAAACAAATCTATCAATTTATTTATCTCAGCTTATCCTAAGAGTAACAATAATCAAGTAACGGTAATTCTTAACTATAATCTTTGCTTGTAATTCAAGTATACGCATATATGTTGGATTTGTTCTTTATCCAATATCAACAAATTCTTTCAAGATATGCATTCTTGTAGTTGATCCTAGTGATCGATTGTGAGTTTTTTCTTTTGTTTGATTTGCGCTGGTATTCTGAAAGTCATTTCTTATGTAAGGCACAAAACAACCCATCTTCAAAGGAAGAACCCCATCCTCTGATTATCACTTGAACGTTATCAAATTCTACAAGTGGCTAAGTGACTAATCTGCTTAAAATCTGGTCATATGTATACATATCAGATGTATCTGCTTATTTTAGCGCTTGGAGTCAAAATTAATCAGTTTGGATCAAGTCACTATATTGATTCTGGCACGCCCGCATAATTGAAAACAAACCGAGCAGCCAACACCATAAGAGGCATTGGTGGTAAGGATGCCTACCGTTTAAACCTTCTTAGGGCCTATCGTGATGTTTATTTTCCATCTAACCTATTCATAAGGTAAAATAGAACTGGATGAAGGGAATACACAAACATCAACTAGATCAAAACTTCTATGGCTCCCAAGAAGGTTTTAATGGTGGGCGTTCAATCCCCACTATGTGGTCCACTTGAGCCTTGTATCTAATGTATTTTCAGGCTCATAGGCTAAAAAGATATGGAAAAATGGATGGATGGCGTGGAAAAAACCCAGACATCATGATGTGTGCCACAGAGCCCTTACTTGGAACGAGTCCGTCCAAGAGGGGCAGGACGCAATCCACTTCCATTGTTATAAATAAGCCATCAGCCTCTCATTTCAAATAATTAATTTCTCTACCAAAGGAGAGTGAGAGTGAGTGTAGAAAAGTAAGTACAAGAGGTAAGAAAGAAATTTAAAAAATAGGGAGTGTCCATCCAAGCAAACCATCTCATCCAAGCCTTTCAACTTAGTCTATACAAGCATTCAAGCCATCCAGACGATTTAAGACAATCAGAGTAAGTTCGAAACTTGAGATCCATAACCATCTCATCTTAGAAAGAGTGTCGTAACTCTCTTCTTGTCCTCTCACATCTCCACGTGCATTGTGACAATTAACAATTCATTTTTAGTTCCTTTTTTATACACCCCCTGCTTATCATCCAAGTGACCCTTAAGTGTATATGCGCTACAGTTTGCCGAATCTTCGAATCCTAATTATAAAAAATAATGTGTCATTTGATTATGTGTTTTACTTTCATTTACTTATTAGTGTGTTATATACGTGCTCCTTCTTTTCTTTTTTTTCTTACAACTAATATCTCCCTGAAAGTCTTTCATATGTTGAGATACTACGATCTCATTAATGGTGAGTTTAGTTGAGTTGTGGTTTACTAGTTATTATCTAATATTGTCTACAATCCGTTAATTAAATAAGGTAGACCATAACTTCAAATTTCCCTTAAAAAAATTAAAATCTCTAAAAAAATAAAATAAAATCTCGTAAATTAGAGATCACACATAAGTGCGGGCAGAGAATGGTGTTTAACCTCCATCATCAAAGTTCAACCTCCATCATCAAAGTTCTTACCTAGAATCTTCAGCCGTAAACTATATACAGGAGTTGTCTTAGTTAAAGAATTTTGGATTTTTCAATCCAAGATTATTATATGAGTCTAGTTTAGCCGACTGTAAATTATAGTTTTTTATTGGCTACTGACATTCTAAGTCATTCAAACATATCATTTTAAGTTCATACTATACCTATCTAAAACCAAGTCACAACACAAGACATATTAAGGGCATGCGCCATACCATAATACACACCCAATCTAAGAATAAAGATTCTTTCACTTGGAAAGTAAGAAACACTTGGAAAGTAAGAAAAATAATGTAATAACCAATGAATGATTAAAGCTCTCACTACTTTTGATGGCCTAGATCATTTAGAAGATACTTCCCTCAGTATCCACATGGATAAGTCAAAGTCACATTTAGTATTTCTAAAAAAGACTTAGTCAAAACAACCTAAATTCAAATTTGGAATCTTTTGTATTTATCTTTTGGAATACTTCTGTCGAACAGGGAAACAAACTCATCTCATTGTTAGTTTGTTACAACTAAATACTATTATAAAAATAAATGCAAAGGGCTCTCATTACTTAACTTTGAGTTGGGGACCTTCACCCAAATCTCAAACGTGTTTATGATATCAGAGACTACAACAAGTAATCATCCATTAATGGCGTCTTCATCTTCCAACATTTTTTACCCATATCCATCTTCTTTCAACATTGGTAACTTTGTTTCCATTAAACTCACCTCATACAATTTTCTTCTGTCAAAGAAATAAGTCATGGGGCTTATCGAGAGTCAGGACATGGTAGGCTTTATTGATGTAGATCTCTTTTCTCTAGAATGTTTGATCTCGATACCATTAGCAGAAACTGCAAGTGGGACGAAAAATATCGACAATCCTCAATACCAGGCTTGGCGACTGTTGATGTAAAAAACTGGTTCACCCTCATTGAGCTATTGGACCTTCAGACACCTGCACAAGGAGAGGACAAAGGAGACCCCAGCTAGAGCAGAGGACCCTCCGATGCCAAAGTCAGGCCAGGAATCTGGTTCTGGTAATAGAGTTTTTGGGTGAGAGATTCTATGTACATTTTCATGTAGATGGACCTCCGATTTATAGTATAGGCAGACAAGAGTTGGTTCTTAATCTTAGGCGTGATCTTTGCATAATTTTCTCAACTGTCACGCGAGATTTATACAAGTGATAGGGGTTGACGTAGTTGACCCTAGAATTACGCAACAGATGGTCAAGGCTGACTGTGAACATTGAAAATCGACGCCCACGCTAATTTATATTTGTTTTGGGGTTGTATGGGCTATTAGGATTGATGTAGTAGACTTGGAGTCATCACTAGCAAATTAACTCAAAATCCCACAGTCATCTAGAACCTGCAAAATCTGTTAAAGCTAGAGAATTTGGAGACTCTCTTGCTTAAAGTTGACTCCTGATCTGTGACCTAGGATTCCGAGTAAGGGACCTCAGTTACAGAGAGGGAAGGTGTTAGGCACCCTCTCTACTCGTACAGGTGTACTGATGCAGGGATGAACATGATAAGGTCCAGCACCGTCTTCCTCAAGAGGATACTATTTCAAATCCACGGAATTTCTCCAGACTTCTCACAAAGGCTTCTCGAATACACGAGAAAGAAAGCAAGCAAAATAGAAAATAAATTCTATAAAATTTGAAATTAATTAATTAATCAAATAACTGAGTTCACAACCCTTTAAATAGGGATACCAAGCAATGGAAGAGAAATCAGAAGTAAACTACAACTAAAACTCCTAGAATTCGCGACTTACTATTTATAAACGGTTGTGATGTCTACTAGTGCGCAAGGTTTTCGGCCAAAAATAGTGTCCTATTTGGCTTCACCAAACCATTCTCCTAATTATTCTAAGCTCTTTTCACGCTGGGTGCAACTCCTAAAGCCTAACGAATGAAGAGTTATAATCAAACTAAAACTTACTATTTATAGTAAAAACGGAATTAAACTAGGGAAACGACTGTCGATCAGGGGGTATTTCGCAAATTCGGCTTGCGCAACTCGGTATAGTGGGTTTGTTGACTAAAGTAGCTTGGTCTACCCAAAATCATATATTTTACGCCCAATAACTCATTCCGAATTGTGAGATACGCCCAATCTAAGGTCCAACGGTCCAGATCACTTCTGTCGTCGACTGGGCCTTTTCTTATCTATCTTGGCCATGAAATTGTCCGCGACTCGCTATACATCATGTACGGTCTCTACTTCATGTGGTAAGCTGATCTTAGGGGATAAAAATGATAGGATGCAAAGTATTAAAATGAGATTAGGCAAACTGGGATTCCTAATGTGGTAGGGACAGGAATTTCGGCAAGCCACAGAGCACACGTCTAGAGAATGTCTAGAAATGAGATTTAACAAGAGATATGATAATGCTAGAATAACATGTAAGAGAACTAAACTACCATGAGTTTCTGATGTAACAAGATCTAAAATTCTGGAAAGTCGCTAAGCATACATTTAATGGCAACCTAGAGAAGTAGGGGGGTTAAGAAGAGAAGTAATGATGTGATTGATAGAATATGAATGCTAGTGATGATTGCATGATCTTTGGCTTGCACTTGAAATGGCTTGGATGTTTGGGTGCACCATAGTTGGAATGATTGGCCAAAGTAGGACTGGGAGGCTGAGAGATAGCTTGAGGGGGCTAGAGGGGGCTAAAAATATGAGAGCTTGAGAACTCAAGTACACCATCTCACTCTCACTCACTTTCTCTCTCTCACTCTTGGTTTTTTATAGTTGTTGTTGTTATGGAATGAAGAGAGGAGAGGGGGTATTTATAACCCTTTGGGATGACTTTTATGTAATTCAAAGGTTTATGAAGGGTAAATGATGATGTAGCAATTTTGGATTGGTAGAGAGAAGAGAGATGCCACATGGCGTTTTTTATAGGTTGATGGGCTTAGTAATATGGTAAATAGTAAGCACTTTAGGGGTAAACAGGTACATGCAGAGTTGACTTTCGAGGAGAGAAATAGTCATAACCCCGGGCACATTTGTTGAGAGAATGCGGTAATCCAATTACCGCCGTCTCTGACTGTTCCTCTTCGAAACTCAACCAACTGGATTCGGGCACATCTATCGAGAGGAAGCGGTAATTAGATTATTGCCTCTAACTGTCCTTCTCCGAAACTTAGCCAGCTAGCTCCTCCTGGCTTGGAGAGTGGCTCAAGACATGGGTTTGAGGCTTTGGCTTGGAAACAGCTCGGGCATGGCTCGGATTGGACTGTGGCTTGAGTATGGCTCGACTTAGGTAATAGCTTGACTTAGATAATGGCTTTGTTCAGCTAAGATTTGGCTTAGACTTGGAAATGGTTGAGGTTATAGGTAGGGTGTGGGGTTTAAGTTTAACCCTAAGGATCATCCATGCTTCGTCAAGTTACTAGCCTGGGTAGGGTGTCTACACCGACCTGGGCTGGATCCTTCGATCGATCAAGATGAGGCTGAGCTGAGTTGAACCCTCGACTAATCGAGCAGATAAGCTCAGTCAAAGCTTGAACAAATAAGCTTGGTCGAAGCTCGAACAAAAGTTTAGTCGAAGCTCAGACAAATAAGCTTAGTCGAAGCTCGGACAGTTAAGCTTAGTCAAAGCTGAGACAAATAAGCTTAGTCAAAGCTCAGAAGTGCATGGTGTCAAGTACCAAGCTTAGGGGTACAGAGTGTCTACCCCTCACCAAAATGATTTATCGATGATTATCCCAGAACTCTTTGGCCCAAAAGCACATGCTCTTGAGTCCAAGCTGATTCCGTGAGTGATCAGGCCATTTTTTTCCCACAACCGTAACGTTATGACCAACTTTTACGTGGGTTAGATCACCAAAATATTATTTGAAGAGGTCGTTGGCTTAATAGTCGGACTTGACACTACTACCGATGTTTGGACGAATCTTCTCAATCATTTTACTCAGGGTTTGTAAGAAAGAGAATTTTTTCTACTTCAACAATTGTAGCTCTATCACAAAGGCACCTTAACCATGACTGATTATATTTAGTCATTTAAGAGTATTTTTTATGGTTTATCTACAATAGGCAAACCTATTGATGACCAACGAAAGTCTTTGATCTTCTTAAGGGACTCAGTTCTGGTTATGAGTCTTTTGTAACTACCATGTTAAAACCACTGACTCATACATATTCTGATTTAGTGCAACTTCTTCTTAGCCGCGAGACAATGAAGAACCTTCACAATTAACAGAGTCTTAATCATAATATGGCATTCTTTGGTTAGCATTCCAAAGGTCAAGGAGTCAACAAAAGTGGTACGAAAAAGAACAATCACTAGGGCAACAACAGAGGTTCGACTCAAAGGAAACACAATCAAGGCTCCTTCACCTTATAGGGATGTGGATTCACATAAGTAGGACATCAATGGACTCACTTTAACAATTCTCATGCTACACAAGGGGCTTCGTCAAATGCTCGACATCAATCCACTCATTGCCCAAATTTAAAGAAGGATGTTGTGTGTCAGATCTATAAAAAGTTGAATCATACTGTTATGCATGTTGAGGAACTGCGAAAGCACACAAAAATAAATCAAGCAAAATACTTCAATCGCACAATTAAATTCAAACACAAACAAACCAAATTTTACATAGAAAAACCCTCGTAGGAAAAAACCACAGCACAAATCGACAGTAATACACTATAAAAGTAAAAAAATTACAAGAGATAGAGATTACCAATTCGAACAAGCCTCGAATCTTCCTCACAAGCCAAGCTATGCCCTTGAAATCTTTAAGAACAAATTTAGAAAACCGAGAACACCTCTCTTGTTACCCAAATCCCAATTACACCCACTATATATATATATATATATATATATATATATATATATATATATCATAACATAGTATCACAATCGGAATAGGAAACAAATCCTTCACTTATGCAATTCTGCGCACGAGCTCGATGGCACCTTCGATAGGACTTTAATGGCATCGAAACCTTCGATGTCATTGAGTAAAACACTAAAACTTTCCAGCAATAAAATATGGATTTTTAAAATTTTTCTAATGGCATCAAACATCTATCGATGGCATCCACATATACTCGATGGCATTGAGTGGTCTGTTGATGGCATGCATCGATGGACCACTATGCCCTCACAAGCTAAGCTATGCCCTTGAAATCCTCAGGAACAAATTTAGAAAACTGAGAACACCTCTCTTGCTACCCGAATCCCAATTACACCCGTTATATATAGCATAACGTAGTATCACAATCAAAATAAAAAAATAAATCCTGCACTTACGCAATTTTGCGCCCGAGCTCAACGGCACTTTCGATAGGATTTCGATGGCATCGAACACCTTTAATGTCATCGAGTAAAATACCAAAACGTTCTAGTGATAAAATAAGGATTTTTCAAAAAATTTTGATAACATCAAACATATGTTGATGACATCGAGTGGTTTGTCAATGGCATTGACAAAACCTATTGTTAATTTACATATTTAAGACATCAACAACAATCTCCACCATATCTTCAATCTTCATTGTTCATAGCTTTTTATCATCATCTCTAATTAGCCGAGTTGACTAAAATGTTGAAATAATATCATATAGTGGCTTAAGCCATTATACTCTTAGAATTTATACAAAACTAAGGCTAATAAAGTTAAATTTGCAGCCAAGTTGTTTGCGTTAAGGCTGCAACTTAGGTGGGTTGTGTCAAGTTGAGGTTTAAGATGAGCCCATTCTAACCTTAAGAGGACCCAACCAGCAATCAAAGTCAACCTAAATTCCTACCCGAATTCTTTAACCTAAACCCATCTTAAATTCTTCTATATATATACTCAATTTTAATTTACCCCAATGTGACCAAACTGAACCAACAACTAAAAAATATGCTACTTTTTCTAGCCAAATTCAATCCAACCTAAATTTGCTCCAACGAATCCAACCTAATCTCTGATCGGATTAGAGTTTTCCAACCTTAACCCAACCCAACCCTAACAACCCGACCCAACCTCACTCGGGTTTGGGTTGCAGCCCTAGTCTGACTCAGTGCATACTAATGAAGGTAAACACATCAGCACTAATGTAGACTTTTATTAAAGCCCACATGCATGAGTAGCTCTGCGCATCTTGATGGGGATTTTCTCCTCATTGCCGGGTTTGATGAAATCGAACCAGTTTCGATATCATCGATAGTTGCTGAATTTTTCACTGCTGGTTATTGGACAGTTTTTTGTCCTGTTCTGATATCATCGAATGACTTTAGATGATATCGAGGCTGTCATCGAGAGTAGTTCGATGACATCGATAATTGTTGAAATTTTTCACCCCGGTCGCTAAACAGTTTTGATCCTGTTTCGATATCATTGAAGGATCGTCGATGATATCGAAGTTGTCATCGAGAGACCTTCGAAATCATCGAAGAGTTATGCAGATGTGATTGCGGAAACGATTTACGAATTTTGTTTCCTATTTGGATTCTACTTCTTTTTATTCTTATATAAAGGGGTGTATGTGGGATTGGGGTGTATTCCAAGATATTTTAGGGTTTCCTAAAGCTTTGCAAGGGTTTGCTAAATGGCTTAGGGTTATCAAAGGTGTGAGAGAAAGAAAAAAAAAAAAGCTTGTGGAAGGGAGGCTATGCTCGTAGAGGTGATCTACCATATCTTAGCGCTTCTACGTCCTCGTAATCGGTAAGATCTCTCCGTCTTCTTTGTTTCTCTTATTGTTTATCCACTCCTACATGAGTAAAGAAGGTTTGATCTCAGCGGTGTGTGCTTGTGATCGGTTGTGCTTTATAGTGGATTGTTGATTTGGATGAGGTCCCATGGTTTTTACCTCTTTGAGGGTTTTCCACGTAAAAATCTCTGGTATGGTATGGTTTATGTTTTGATTTAATTCATTGCATTATTATTCCATAATTCTGATTTATTTCGAGAGGCTATATCCTAAGGTTCTGTGCAAGGCACCCAACACATCGACCCAAGCACATGTAACAAACCGCTCTCTTATTCGAAGTCCAAGCTTCCCAAATCACACTGTTTCTGGTCTTCCGACATCTTTTTGTTTTCTAAACTGCGGCGGACACCGTGGCATGCTAATCAGCGTGGCCCACCGATCAGTAAGTTCAGATCTCAAACACGTGTTTTATGTATGTACATGTGCTACTGCTACTGTAGATGGGCTGAGCCATGCACGCGTGGGGAGCTAGTAAGGGAAACATCACACCTATACCATCGCCACCTGGCATGGACCTCGAGCCGGGTGGTCTAAACCCTTCCACCTACCAAATAAAACGCCTGGAATTTTCTTCTACTTGCTACTAACAAGAAAAATGTCTGCCCGAGTAATGCACTTCTTTCTTCTCTTCGCCATGATCATCCATGCCTTATGCCTGGAGCTGGAAGAGCCGATGGTTACAAGTGCATGCGCACGCACCGCTCACGTGGATGCTTGCCTCACTCCCACGCCCTCGAGCGATGGCGGACTACCTCAGCTGCATACACTCGCGCAAATGCAGCAGAAGGCGGTTCGTGTGGTACGTGACGGAGTCGCTCGTGCTCGGGCTTGGGCGTCTCTTGGGCTAGATGACTCGGACCGGGACCGACATGTGGCTTATGATGGGATTGCTTTGGGTGATTGTATACAGCTTTACGAAGATAGCGAGCACAGGCTTCGATATTTGCAAGGGCTGCACGAGCACGAGGATGCTCGCACGTGGCTAAGCGCTAGTCTCACGAGCCACAGGACATGCTTGGATGGCCTATGCGAGAGGAATTGCTCTGCGCCGCAGGTTATGGAAAATCTCACTGTTTTGCTTACGGACGCTTTGGCTTTGTATGCATGGCCCACCAAGAAGAGCTGTAAGTTTCATCATAATCTTACATGCAACCTGATCTGCTAGTTTGGACATGTGGGGTCCACAGTGATGTTTTCCTCTCTTGGATCAACGGCCCGTAATTGAACGGTTAGTGAAAAAAAAAAACAATAGAAGTTCAAAATAATTACAGTAATCGATCGTACGGGTGGAATCATCCAATCTGAAATTTCTTTGGTAAATCATACATCAACCGTCAGGCTGATCAATACCAACGGTCATACACCTGTTTGTGGAAATGGGATGGTTCGATATTCTTCAATTTTAATCATCTAATAAATGTCCACCAATCCATCAGTCAAATAATCAAAGAAGCTTAGTTTTCAATTCGAGCTAGATAAATCTACTGGTACCATAAATTGGACAGTTTAACTTTAGTACTCCTATGCCACATGTAAAATACCCAATAACGTCTTTTTCTCTATAATTCCCCACACGAATGCGAACCGAAGCACATTTACATGTGAACGCTTGTGTCACAAGATGACATTTGTGTGAGATCTAAGCTTTCCATTAGGTGAACTGCATTGTTAGGTATTGTGTCATGCTATTTCAGACCTGAGGTGACTACAAATCAAATTAATAATAGAATGTTTAGAAGAAAATTTGGAACAATTTAATTTGATTATTGTGTTGTGGCCCCCTTGATGAATGGAATTGTCTGATTTTTTTTAGCATTATTCCAATCTTATGAAAGCTGGATCTTGTAAAAGTGTGTCATATTAGCATATGTGCAGGCTGTTGAAGTGTATGGCTAGCTCTTCACTCTTGTGAAGTTGGTAAACTTCTAAAGAGGTGAGTGATTTTTTTATTTATATATAGGGAGAGGAATAATCTAAAAAAATGTGCGTGAAACACCCAAGCTCTTTCGGGCACGCAAAAGATCATGCTGATAAAGACTCCAATAGATCACCCTAATAGGAACAATGTAAAACTGGTCTTGTAGAAAGTTCACATGGTGTGGCCCACCTGATTTTTGGATCAAGCTGATTTTTGTATTCTACTTTGTCCTGGTGAGTTACCCCTTATTAATAGGTTTGATGAAATATATATACAAACCATGGTGGCCTCAACCCAAAACTATGGTTGGCCATCGCACCCTTATTATTTCTTGCGGTGTGGCCCAAGTTGTGAATCTCACCGAGTTTTCCAAACTCGGTGTCCTACAATCGATGATAGAACCTGATGGAAGTGGATTACATAGATAGCATGGGTGGGTGTTGTAGAGGATACAGTAATTTTCCCATTTTCATAAATGGAAATAGCTCCTAGCTAGGGGTACAATATTTGTGGTTACACATGAAAGTTAACTGAGAAGAAATTGGGGAGCACATATCCTTTTGCAAAGTTTTCACGTGAGGTGTAGGTGTTTTAATAAAATTTTAATATTTAAGTAGTTTTTAGACAAAAGAATTTAAATAATTTTTTTTTTGATAAATTTCCCTTAAAATATTACAATAGAGCAACATTCATGCACTATAACTGTAATACATGTAGTTTCATTTGGATATGTGGTTGTCCTACACATGGAGCTGGACTGTTCATTCTATCAAATCCACTCTTTAAGAGCCACCGTAGAATATAATGTTGACAAAACATCCAATAAATCAAATCCACATCATGTAAAACAAGGGATGGAGAAGATTGTTCAATCATTGTTATGTTACAATCCACACGCAATGTGACTAGACCCTCCATATGTATGTCCCACCTCTGATTCTCCACTTGTTGGCAGAAGGGATCTCTTCTCAACCCCACACAACAATATCGATCAAAAGAAAAAGTAAGAAAAGAAAAAATAAGAAAAGATACAAACCATAACATAGATTTACATAGTTCCCTTTTGCTACGTCCACTGATTCACATCGATCCACTATGCTCAAAGTTAAAAAATGAAGAAACAACTCTCAATACAATAATAGCTCTCTCTCACGATGGAATATATATTACCTTGAATGAACTAGTATTTACATAAAACTCCGTGTGAAATTATGAAATTGCCCTCCAAATTGAGATAGAGCTGGTTGAATGAATAATACACCTTCAATGATCAGGCTCCACAGATCCCAAGTTCCCAACACACCTCTCTTAAAAAAAATACCTTTGTTGGATGATGCCAACCATCACCTATTTTCCACATTTGATTGCCCACTCCTCTCAAAGGGTGAATCATCAGTGGAGGTCGGGAATGGAAATCCTAGTTCTTTCGGGGCATTAATCTAACTCGACAAGGCCCTGTTTGATTCATGGGAGAAGAAAAAGAAAATAAAAGCTTGCTCAAATACATCTTAGGGTATTGCAATAAGATGTTTCATAAGATATGTTAGAACTTTAGTTATTGGATTTGGTTTTTTTTTTTTTTAAATGATCTAAATTGTTTATTTGGTAGAGCTCCCTTAAATGGGGGATGCGCCAAAAGCTCTTGGATTAAATATTTCAATCCTTTAGCTATACAAAGTTTATAGTGTCATTCATGTTGAAAGCAAAAGAGCCAAATTATCAAAGAATTGAAATAATCCAATTAGGAGCTTTTATTGGTTGTCTTCCCACCATAGAAAGTGAGACTCATCATATAAATGGTTTCGGTCATTAGAAGATAAACCCAAATTTAAATGCTAAAGTCTCGATGTAGTACATTGCAATACATAAGGGCCTCTTTGTTTTTTCGGAGCAATGGGAAATACACGGTAAATAATAATTATTACAATTTCATCTTGTTTGAAAATGCATAGGAATTTGTGCCGGTGAAATTGGTTAAAAAGAGATAATTTTAATTTTTTAACTTCAAGGTAACGCATATGATATATCCATTCCGTCCATCCGTTTTATTATAATATTTTGGAGCATGAGACAAAAAATGAAGCAGATCTAACACTCAAGTGGGCCACGCCAAAAGAAACAGTGGCCCTACAAAGTTTTTAACGGTAAGTATCCAATTCTCTTTTTTGTATGGCGTGGTCCACTTGAGTATTGGATATGCCTCAATTTTTTCCTCATGCCATGAATTCAAATGGAATAATGGATGAATGGTGTGGATAAGCGAAATGCATCACAATGGGACCCACAGATATTTTGTAATATTCTTGATTTTTGTGTCAAAAAGTAAACGGTCATATCAGGTATGCTGTAAATTCACGGGGGAAATAATTATTACTTTTTTACCCACGATTTACCAATTCCCTCAAAATCAAACAGGCCCTAAGGGTTTATTCGAACAAATTACCTCAAAACAAGAAACAAAAATATAATAATTATCTAATAATGATTTGTATCAGTACTATTGAAATATAGATTCACATGGTTCAATTTTCAAGAGTCTTATTTAAATAGCAAGTAAAAATTTTAGATTTGTGAGACAATCATCACCTCGTACCTTGTCTGATAAAATTTAACTGCCAAAAGGGGTCATAATTGTTACACGAAATCAATTATTTTATTTGTTGACCACACATAGTGAAGCGTCCATCATGGAGAAGTGATTTATTTTTCTTTCTTTCAAGCTTATCAAAAAGACTATAAATGACCATTGGCTATTTGATACCTGGGTATTCCAATGTCTAGCAACTGTGAATGCAGAATTTCACCTAGACAAAAGATTGGTTGTGGTAATCGAAGTACAACCAATCCAAACAGCCCCTTTGTAGCTCAGTGAGAGAGGTGTTGATCCTCTTCCCTATCTATGGAAAGAATAAATTTGAATTTTAGATTTGCAAAAACTATTTGAAGATTCTATAATGTGCATGTTGTGACTTGTGATAGAAGTTGCATCTTTACACATACTCAACATTCTCCTTATTACCTTGAAAATGGAAAGGAAAAGATAATGATCAGTTTTTTTACAGATCTTTCGAGCGGAATTTATGTTTTCCTTTTCACATCACATTCCCACATACTCCAGCCCAACAGTTTTTCATCTTATTATTAAACAAAATCTTGAATGGTTCTCTAGATAGACAGCATTGGAAGCAAGTTGAAAACCAGGGACTTCTAGTGTCATGGAATGCATCTTCTAGGAAGGCTGATTTTGTGGTGGCTAAAGACGGTTCGGGTAATTACAAGACCATTAATGAAGCAGTGGTGGCACTTGCCCAGAGGGGGCACAGGCGACCATACAGGGTGGTGATTTATGTGAAATCAGGAGTCTATGTGGAGAATGTGGAAATTGATAGGGACATGAAGAATGTGATGTTTGTCGGCGACGGCATTGATAGAACGATTGTTACAGGTAGCCAAAATGTACCAGATGGTTCCACCACCTTCAGATCAGCCACGTTTGGTGAGTACTGAAACCTTTTTGTTAATTGAAATGAATAATCCTCCCACAATGTTTAGCTTGTTATACAAATTAAGGAGAAAAAACCCTAATTCATCCTGGAAAGGGCTGAATTTCTAGATCAACTCAGGTAGTCTTTGAGGTGACTCACCAAGTTCAGTAGCTCACATTAACAATGTTTGAAACAGGTGTATCAGGGGATGGCTTTTGGGCTAGGGACATGACATTCGAGAACACGGCTGGCCCTGAAAAACAACAGGCTGTGGCTTTGAGGGTAGGCTCGGATCTCTCCGTCTTCTATAGATGTAGCTTCAAAGGTTACCAAGACACTCTCCTGCTACACTCCCAAAGGCAATTTTACCGCGATTGCCATGTGTATGGCACGATGGACTTCATCTTTGGAAATGCTGCAGCAGTCCTACAGAACTGTGACATATATGTGAGGCGGCCCATGGGACACCAGGCCAACATGATAACAGCTCAAGGAAGGAGTGACCCCAATGAGAACACCGGGATATCGGTCCATGGATCACGCATCAGACCTGCACCAGACTTTCAAGAAGTGAAGGGCTCATTTGAAACCTATCTTGGTAGGCCGTGGCAGAAATTCTCAAGGACGGTGTTTATGAAGTCCGACCTCGATGGGCTGATCAACCCAAAGGGGTGGGCTCAATGGAGTGGTAACTTCGGGCTGGATACTCTATACTTTGGCGAGTATATGAATACTGGAACAGGGGCTTCTACCAGTAGAAGAGTGAAGTGGCGCGGGTTTCATGTGCTGAAGGATCCCCAAGACACAGCGCCATTCACGGTTAGTAGGTTTATACAAGGAGAGTCATGGATACCAGCAACTGGCGTGCCGTTCGGACCTGGACTTTAGATGGTAATGTCATGGTATATGGGAATTGGAGGAAAATCATATCTCATGTGAAACAGTACAAGCGATACATCGTCGTGCATAAATCTCATCACCATACTATCTAGATTGTGTAGTGATGATTTGTGGGGCCCGAAATGCATTAATCAGGTGTGCCCAACGTACTATCACCTTCTGATCTTGATTGGACAGTGACCAGTGTGGTGGAATTTGCATACGATGCTCTTTGTCGTGTCACCTGGGATACTTCCTCCAGTATATGTTTCTACTTACTATCCAAGCTAATACATATACTCTATGCTGGAGTGATGCACTTAGCTATGAAAAAAAGCTTTGGTGTAGTCATGGAATTGTGAGATCTTCCACCTCTTCCACTACAATTAATGCAAAACCATCTAAAAGATGAAATATTATATTCAAATCAACAAAGTAAAATCATTTGGAGTAATATAATTTCAGCAGATATTTGTAGTCCATGGCAGTGAAGTTGGTAGCTTTACCAGCAGTGGTTCAAAATCTTCCTGATTTTCTTTGATGATCAGAACTTTCCTGTGTTGATGGGTCATGTCCCAAAATTGTACCATCCAGAAAATCTTATTCATAGGCATCCATTCTTGTGCTGGCCAATCATACATTTAAGATGCTAAGTGTTCTTAAGAACTATCTGGACCGTCATAAGTGGACTCTTCCGGTTGGTAATGGAGCCTACCTGTTAGAATTATCCAGATCGTTGGAAGGTGAGCTTAGCTGAGAAATTTCTGTTTCTGGGCTGAACAAATACTGCAGGTAAATTTTTCGGAGTGATGTAGAATAATATGTTCTGTACAGTAATGTGTAAGCAGCCAAACTCTATTGCAGAATGACAATTAACTCTGCCAATCTCAACTTGAAAGTATGAACATTAGTAGTAAATTCCTAAATGAGCAGAGGACTTCTACTTCATGAAGGAAATCAATGATGATGCTTTAGCCTTTAGTTGCATCACTGAGTGAACTATCTTTGGATGCAAAAACAACTGAATTTGCAAAATTCCGGCTTAACGAAGAGGAAATGACAAAACTCAGTGATGCTTTGTAGTATTCTTTATGATTTAAGTTTCCCTCAAATTGCAGTTATTGCGATCATGTAGATAGTTCACAGAGTAGCCATTCTATGCAATGAGGGAGACCGTTGAGAAGGTCGTGTAACCTTCAATGACTACCGATCTACTGTCGGAGCATGAGGAGTGAAACAAGGAGGGCAGCAAGCCACTATTGAAGGCTTAGGTTGAGCATGACAGCTGCATTTTTGGCTTAGACTAAGTTAGAAAGAAGCATCATTGAACACCCATTATCTGTTCTTCCTTCCTTGTTTCTTTTTCTTTCAGTTTTATGGTTGCACCATATGGGAGTGGGATGAGTGTGATATTACTCCGTTTTGAAATGAGAAAAACAAAAGGCCAAAAGCGCATATGGTAGTGGGAATGTGTGCAATTTTCTTTATTCTTTTTCTTGTTTATCTTTTTTCAATTTGATGATCTTTCAAAAAGAAAATAATAATCTTTTTTTTTCCAATATGAGAGAGTGTTTGGCTGCCAAAATGCACTTTTCATCCTCTTACCTTGGATTCAATGGCCTTAACCTGGGATTTCAAAGAAAAGAGTTCAAAATTTCTCATCTTTCAAAATTTCAACATTACTGAGTATGAAAATTGAAGAGCCTCACCTCCAACTGTCCCCGACTTCTGTTCCCACAGAATAAGGTAAAAGGATGATTTCAGTACTTCTCCATGCATACCATTTCGGTTTCAGAAATACCTAGAACCCCGCATGCAACCTCAGATCAAACACATCGAACTACATTCAGAAGAGCCTATAAGGCTACAGCTGGTACCGTAAAAGTCTCGGTGGGCACAGTACCAGTCAACTCCCGGGTCTTCTGCTTATGAATACTAGCTACTGACATCATCTCAAAAACCACATCAGCTCACACGTCGCTGGGTTCCGCCTGGATTTCTGATAGACCTGCCCGCCTAACTTACAACCCATGATTCGTTGCTACTTTTTCTGGTATAAAAGAAATTCATCGGCCTGAGTTGCAGGATATGGTAGAGATGCATTATCAATTATCATGGAATTCATGTGAACTGAATTGCTGGTAGCGTAATTAGAATTCACTGGATTCCAATAATTTAGTAATGGACTCTCCAAACTAAATTTTTATAGCACTTATTTGGAAAAGTGAAAAAAAGAGATGAGAGAGATGACTTTGACTTGCGAATAAATGACAAATAGAATCCACATTAAATCACCTGATTTTTC
Source organism: Magnolia changhungtana (assembly GCA_030180095.1). Taxonomy (NCBI): domain Eukaryota; kingdom Viridiplantae; phylum Streptophyta; class Magnoliopsida; order Magnoliales; family Magnoliaceae; genus Magnolia; species Magnolia changhungtana. The sequence continues at coordinate 1,688,961 of JASAUF010000670.1, forward strand.
AATGCGATCTATAAAAAATAAATGCTTTTTGGCATATTTGCGGACTATTGGATTTGGGTGGTGCATTGCTGGGAGCTAGGGCTATTGGATTGGGGGCTGCGATAAGGCAGTAAGAAAGCCAGCGGATTGGTAGCTGGCGGCAATGACCGCAACGACCGTTGACGGTATAAAGTGATAAGACCACAAATTCGGAGGCCATTGGATTACAAAAACTCAATTATCAGATGAACCACTCTTATTTGGAGAATTTTTCAATGTTTTAAATATATTTGCTTTACATAAAAAAGACATTAAATGGAGGAGTCAATGTTTACATAAGAAAGTAATGTATGTACATTCCACCACACCAAATAGTAAGCCTGGGTTGCATTAAATACACAAAGTATTAATTGCAAGAGTCATTGTGGTGTGGTTCACTTGAGCATTTGATCAGCCTCATTTTTTGGGCTCATACCATAAACTGATCTAAGAAAGAGATAGAGACAACAGGGTAGGACACAATCCATATCCATATAATGGATGGTTTACATCAAAGGTCAGCTATATTGATGAATGGCCCACATCCAAAGCAAGCTCTGCATGATGGATGACCCACATCGAAGGTGAGCCCACACAATCAATAATCTACATCAAAGGTGGCTCCACGTGATGGGCAGTAGACATTGAAGGTAAAGGTGGGTCCCACATGATGGACGCTTTTTTGGATGGTGGGTCCCACATGATGAATGACCCAAATAAAGGTAGGCCCTAACATAATGGACAATCCGCAACAAATGTGCCGATGATGAATAACCCAGACCTAAGGTGAGCCCCACACGATGGACGACCCACATCGAAGGTGGGCCCCACACGATGGATAATTCATATCAAAGATGGGCTCCACATGATGAGCAGTGTATATTAATGATGCGCCCCACATGATGGACAATAACATTGATGGTGGGTCTTGTTGGAAGATTATACAGAATAATATAATTTTTTATATAATATGGAAACCGAAAAAATCACGATAATCAGAAATAAGGACAGGCTGAAGCACGACCGAAAACACTGTCCTTAAAGCATTATTTGCCCCTACTCAAGTAAATTGAGTAAGCTGATAGGTTACAGGCAAATTGCTTCTAGGATACGACAAGCCTGGTGTGGGTCTGCGTTCAGCAAACACAAAGGCCCACCTATTGGAACTCAATTACACAATTTCTGGCAGTATTACAATATAAAGAAAAATCCCAAAAGAAAGAGAAAAAGTGGTTTCGACCACTGTGCTGGTCAGTTCAAATCTTCAACTACTAGTTCAATTGAACTGTACTAGACCACACCGCTGGTCTGTTCTTCAAGCTAAAGTTCAAGCCTTGTTATGTTGCTAGAAGCACTAGATTATATAAGTTGAAAGGGGCTGGTTGTCTCAGTTCGTATGGGTTTGTTGAAGTGAGTTGAGATGATTTGGAAACCCATCCAGGACCTCCTTTTATAGACTATGGTGGTTGGGAGTTATGGTACAGGGACATAAATCTCATTTATGCAATTTCTAGCTGTTGGAAAACTAGCCGTTTTATGGCCGTTTTTTTACCATTGTGCATGGGCCATTAAACTGTTGCATGCTGACTGTTGTGAGACAGCAGCTAGCCGTTTTCTAGCTCTCACATGCCCACACCCTCGCACCGAACCCGTGACCGTGACCGTGACCGAGTCCGAGTCCGAGTCCGAGTCTGAGACTGAGATCGAGCCCGAGTGCGAGCCCGTGCCCATGCCCAAGCGCGAGCCTGAGAGCAAGCGTGCGCGCGGGTGTTCCAGTGCTATGCACTGAAACACGCAAGGTCCATAGTCCACGGACTAGGTAGGTAAATATTATAATACTCCACTATTTCATTTAAACCACAGATTTTTCTCTTCCCTTTCCCATGTGGGACTATTCCCAAAAAACCCACAAAGCGGTGTTTTTTCAAACAAAATAATATATTATATATATTATTTTTATTATTAAAATATATTTAAAATTAATATTTTTTCAACAATCCCCCACTTGATTTTTTAAAAATATATTTTTCTCGGTTAAACAATTCTGCCAAAATAATCAACTTATATGTATAAAGAAAGATATCTTTCGATTTTAATCTTTCTTTAGTGTAAGTATCTCAAAACTCTGTCGAAATGACTGGTAGCCGTAGCGTTGAACCAGTTATTCCTAGATAACAAAGTCGGAGAAACCACACACATATTTGTTATGTGTTTGTTAGAGTTCCGACAATCTTGCTCAGCACATTTAATGGTCATATGCTTATCCTAATTCGTGAACGATCCTGAGAGAAAACTCCTAACTCTCATGAGAGACGGCACCATCTCTACGTTCATATAGGTGAAATCCTTCCAGTGTCTCCGTTACTATAAGACACTTGTCCTATAGACTGGATTTCATTAAGAGTTCTCAGACTCAACCCTCTTTCGTAACGCTCAGCACTTATCTATTATGGATGAGATTTTATAATTTAGTGCTGAAAAACTTTTTACATATCAGTGACTTGTTTTTATCTATTAAACTCAAATTTAGAGATTTTCTAACTTCAGGTTGGATTACCATCACTAGTAGAACTTTGGTTGAAGAGTTTTAACCCCATCACTCTAGATGTAACCTTTACTATCTCTCTCGGTAGAGGTTTAGTGAAAGGGTATGCCAGGTTGTTGCTTGATTTCACATAGGAAATAGCAATGATTCCATCTCGAATCAATTGTCTGACATAATCATGTCGAAGACTTATATATCTAGATTTACCATTATAAGTGCCGTTATAGGCTCTGGCTAATGTGGCTTCACTATCACAATGTAGTGACACAGCCGATATAGGCTTTGCACAGAAAGAGATTTCTAATAGAAAATCCCTTAGCCACTCAGCCTCTTTGCCTGTTGTAGCCAAGGCTATGAATTCAGACTTCATGGTCGAGTGCGTTATGCAAGTCTGTTTCTTAAATCCCCAAGATACAGCTACACCTCCTAGGGTGAATACCTACCCTGTAGTAGACTTGTTGTCCCCTGCACTCGATATCCAGCTCGCATCGATATATCCTTCCAATACGTCAGGAAACTCTGAATAAAATAGTCATAAGTCTTTGGTTGCTTTTAAGTAACCAAGGACTTTACTGATTGCATTCCAATGTTTAGTACTAGGATTACTAGTAAACCTACTAAGTTTACTCACAGCATATGCGATATCAGGTCTAGTGCATTGCATAGCATACATAAACTCCATATAGCACTCACATATTCTAATTGTGCAACTGTTCTTCCAGTATTTTCTTTTAGCTTGATACTTAGATCAAATGGGGTCTTTGCTTCTTTTATATTTAGATGGTTAAACTTGTTTAGTATCTTCTCAATATAATAAGATTGACACAAAGCATAACCCCCACAATATTTTTTAACTTTGATGCCTAAGATGGTGTCAACTTGTTCAAGATCCTTCATTTTGAATACAGAAGATAGAAACTTCTTTGTTTCAGTCACACATTCCATTTTATTACTTATTATTAACATGTCATCAACATACAGACAAATAATAACTATACAACTACCATCTAGTTTAGAATATATGCATTTGTCAACTACATTATGCATGAAACCATGAGATAGTATTTTGGAATCAAACTTCTCATGCCATTGCTTTGGTGCTTGTTTTAATCCATACAAATATTTGACTAATCTACATACTTTATTTTCATTTTTTGGTAGAACGAATCCTTTAGGTTGTTCCATGTATACCTCCTCATTGAGGTTACCATTCAGGAATGCGGTCTTTATATCCATTTGGTGGATGTGAAGATAATGTATAGAAGCTAGCGCAAACAATATCCTAATGGATGTTATTCTAGCTACAAAAAAGTATGTGTCAAAGTAATCTATCCTTTTTTTTATCTAAAACCCTTAACTACTAATCGATCTTTAAAGGTTCGGATAGTCCCATCAGTGTAATATTTCTTCCTAAATACCCACTTGCAACCAATGGGTCTAGAACCTGGAGGTAAGTTAACTACTTCCCATGTTTAATTTGATAGTATGAATTCCATTTCGTCGTTTATAGCTTCTTTCCAGAAAGTTACGTCTCTAGAGGATATAGCCTCTTTATATGATTTAGGATCATCTTCTATAGTCATCACTATAGATATTTGTCTTATAACATTTTCTCTATCTGCTTCTACAAGATGAAAAATGATGCGTTGTGAGTCTATGTAATCATCTCCTAGACTCTTCTCTATTCTTATTCTTTGACTCCTACGAGGTTCAATAGGAGCTTCCATTATCTGTGGAGCTGTGCTATCTGGTTCTCTATCAGGAGTTTGGATTTCATTATCCTTTGACTCCAAGAATAGTGAGTTCTCAAAAAACTCAACGTCTCTTGATTCTATTATTGTATTAAACTTTATGTCTAGAAGTCTATAAGCTTTACTATTTTGTGCATACCCTAAGAAAACGCACTTAATAGCTCTTGGTCCTAATTTAGTTCTTTTTGAATTAAGGGTTCTGCAGTATATAAGACACCCCCACACTTTAAGATATCCTAGGTTATGTTTTCTGCCTCTCCATGTTTTATATGGAGATATCTTATACTTTTTAGACGGTATTATATTTAGAATATGGCATGTTGCAAGCAGTGCCTCACCTCATAGACTTAGTGACAACTTTGCTCTTATCAGCATTGAGTTGACCATTTTTACTAATGTTTTATTCTTCCTTTCAGCTATTCCATTTTGTTGAGGTGTGTATGGCGTTGTACATTGATGTATCAGTCCATGTTCTTCATAGAAGTTATTGAATTCATTGGAGAAGTATTCTCCTGCTCTATCGCTACGGAGAATTTTTATCTTCTTATTTAATTGATTCTCTACTTTTGCTTTATATATCTTAAACATGTTCAATGCTTCATCTTTGCTCTTTAATAGGTACACATACACATATCTAGAACAATCATCTATAAAGATTATGAAGTACCATTTACCTCCACGAGTAAGAATGTCGTTTAACTCACAGATATCACTATGCACAAGATCCAATACTTGAGACGATCTTTCAACACTTGGAAAAGGTTTCTTCGTCATTTTGGATCGTATGCACACTTCACATTTATCGATTTCATTATCTGTGTATGAGATTAAACCATTCTTAGCCATAAACTTCAAAGTACTGTACCCTATATGGGCTAGTCTATCATGCCACAGTCCAGCGGATTCAACCATATACGCAGAAGTGCTACTTTCATTCAGAAAAAACTTGATCATCCCGTTACAAGCATATCCTTTTCCGACAAAATTCTCATTCTTAAACAGAATCAGTTTACCTGACTTGTACACCACCCTTATACCTGATTTTTCCAGAAGATCCCCAGAAACTAAGTTTTGCCTCATGTCTGGGACGTGCAGTACATTAGTCAGAATCACTTTCTTCCTAGAAGTAAATATCAGTTCGATAGTTCCTTTGCCAACGACTTTTGATCAGACTTCATTACTCATTTGGAGTTCTTGACCATCAGTCAATTCCTCATAGGTTTTGAAGGCTGATTTGTCGTAGCATACATGTACTGTAGTAGTAATATTATACCACCAACCTGGAACTTTACCTTGAACGGTATTCACTTCAGTGATCATGGCCACAATATCGTCTTCTTCTACTACACTTGCCTCTTGTTTAGATTTGCGATATTGACATACTCGAGCATAGTGCCTGATTTTTCCACAGATATGGCATGGGCCTTTGAACTTTTCGTTCTTCTTTTGGGCATTTTTCTTGAATATTCCTTTATTGGGTTTCGGGGAATTCTCCTTCTCGAGATGTTTGTTATTAGAGTTCTCAACTGCATGTACCTTGGACAAGGCATTTCCATTATCATTCTTTCTGTCGTGGTTACGGGATTCTTCTTCAATTCTGAGGTTTTTCTAAATTTGTTCTAGTGTGTAATCCTCAGTTTTATGCAGTAACTTCTTTCTATAGTCTTTCCACATCGGTGGCAATTTGGCGATTATAGCCCCGACCTGGAATGATTCAGGAAGATCTATTTTGATGGCTTTGATTTTATTTACTAGTAGCTGCAGTTCTTAGATTTGGGGCAGCAGCGGTTTATTATTTACCATGTTGAAGTCGAAATACTTGGCAATGAGAAACTTGTTGGTACCTTCTTCTTCAGCCTTGTATTTGAACTCCAGAGTGGTCCAGATTTCCTTTGCTGATGACGTCTGTTGGTACAGATCGTACAGTCGGTTGGAAAGCGCGTTCAGAATGTGTCCTCAATACAAGAGTTTGTCTTCGACTCGTTTGATGCAGGCAGCCACCTGTTCAGGTGTGTCTTTGTCGGATGCTTCAGGTAACGCTTGCAGATTTGGATCTAATATGTAGTAAATCTTCAGTGCCGTTAAAAGAAATTTCAACTTGTCTTGCCATCTCGTAAAATTGATTCCATCGAACCGATCAAGACGTATCAAGTCATGATTCATCAGCTTGATGGATGAAACACTGTCGGCTTCCATTACAAAATAACGCTTTAAGATTGTTGGAAGATTATATAGAATAATATAATTTTTTTATATAATATGGAAACCGAAAAATCACGATAATCAAAAATAAGGACAGGCTGAAGCACGTCTGAAAACGCTGTCCTTAAAGCGTTATTTACCCCTACTCAAGTGAATTGAATAACTGATAGGTTACAGACAAATTGCTTCTAAGATACGACGAGCCTGATGTGGGTCTGCGTTCAGCAAACACGAAGGCTCACCTATTGGAACTCAATTACACAATTTCTGGTAGTATTACAATATAGAAAAAAATTCCAAAAGAAAGAAAAAGAAAGAGAAAAAGTGGTTTTGACCACTGCGTTGGTCAGTTCAAATCTTCAGCTACTGGTTCAATTAAACCGTCTTAGACCACACCGCTAGTCTGTTCTTCAAACTAAGGTTCAAGCCTTGCTATGTTGCTGGAAGCACTAGAGTATATAAGTTGAGAGGGGCTGGCTGTCTCAGTTCGTATGGGTTTGCTGGAGTGATTTGAGATTATTTGGAAACCCATCCAGGACCTCCTTTTATAGGCTATGGTGGTTGGGAGTTATAGTCCAGGAATATAAATCTCATTTATGCAATTTCTAGTTATTGGAAAACTAGCCGTTTCATGGTCATTTTTTGACCGTTGTGCATGGGCCATTAAACTGTTGCATGCTGACTGTTGTGAGATAGCAGCTAACCGTTTTCTAGCTCTCACATGCCCACGGCCTCGCACCGAGCCCATGACCGAGACTATGACCCGGTCCGAGACCAAGCCCGAGCCCGAGCCCTAGCCCTAGCCCGTGCCCGAGCCTGAGTGCGCACACTGGAACACGCAAGGTCCATAGTCCATGGACTAGGTAGGTAAATATTATAATACTCCACTATTATTATTTAAACCACAGATTTTTCTCTTCCCTTTCCCATGTGGGACTATTCCCAAAAAACCCACAAAGCGGTGTTTTTTCAAACAAAATAATATATTATATATATTATTTTTATTATTAAAATATATTTAAAATCAATATTTTTTCAACAGGTCCCACATGAGGGCAATTCATATGTCCACGTCAAAGATGGACTCCCCATGATAGGTGGTGGATATTAAAGGTGGGCTCTGCTTGATAGATAATAACATTAATAGTGGATCCTACATGAGGGCAATTCACGTAAGAGGTCCACGTCAAAGTTGGGCTCCGCATAATGGGTGGCGGATATTAAAGGTCGACCCTGCATGATGGATAATAACATTGATGGTGGGTCCTATACGAGGACAATTCATATAAGAGGTTCACGTCAAAGTTAGGCCTTGCATAATGGGTGATGGATATTAAAGGGGGGCACCTTATGATGTACAATAGCATTAATGGTGGATTCCACATGAGAACAATTCATATCAGACATCCTTAGTCAAAGATGAGCTCCTCATGATGGGTGATGAATATAAAGGTGGACCCTGCATGATGTACAATAACATAAATGGTGGGTCCCACACAAGGACAATTCACATCATAATATTGATCCCTAATGATAAATGGTCCACATCCAAAGCAAGCCTCACTTGATGGACAACCCCACTCTGAAGTTGGGTCCTATATGATGGATGGTCCACATTAAAGGTGGCCCTATATGATGAACGAACCACATCTAAGGTAAGACCCACATGATGGATAGCCCACATCAAAGTTGGATCCTTAAAAGGAGAGTTATGGGGTGCCTCCCAATCTACCGTCCACCCACAATATGGACCATTTGGATTAAAATATTATAGTTGGCATGAATGTATTTATGTGGCTAAGCTCATTTTACATTCCTCAATAGTATATTACACGACAAAGAATATATATATATATATATATATATATATATATATGTGTGTGTGTGTGTGTGTGTGTGTGTGTGTGTGTGTGTGTGGTACTATGAGGTTGACCTCATGGTAACTTCTCATGAGGTTGACCTCATGGTAACTTCCCATGAGGTCGAGTTGGGTGGGCCCCACCATGATGTGTTTCGAACATCTACTCGATCAGTCAGATGCACCATTCCATGGTGGGACACGGGCTTAAAAATCAAGTGAATCCATCACTTGGGTGGGCCACACCACATACAACAGTTGAGAGGGATTACCCTCCCATTAAAACATTCATAAACACTTATTGGGCCCACAGAGATGTGGTTCACAAATCTAGCCCATCCATTCTTTGTGTCCCACTTGGATGAGGGGTCAGAGCAAGTTTCAGCCGCATCCAAAACTCAGGTGAGCCCCACCAAGTGCTTTTATATGTTTTAGGCATGTCTTCACATGGTTTTAGATGGTATGGCCCACATGAGTTCCCTATACGGCTGATTTTTGGGATATCCCATAAACTATATGGGACCCATGAAATGCAGAGTGTTGATGTTCGAAATACATCACGGTGGGGCCCACACAACTCGACCTCATACATTTTTTGGGTGTCCCATAGCCCAAAGGTAGACCCATCAAGTGATTTTACATGTTTTCGATGTTGTATACATTATGTTTTCGTGGAGGCCCACTGCGAGTTCCTGATGGTGAATTCCCATGAGGTTCCCTCATAATACCATTTCCCATACACATATATATAAGGTTCTATGCCGACAAGCTCATGGGAACTTCCCATGCCGTGCACCATTAAAACATTCATAATCATTTTTTGGTGTGGGGCTCCACTGTGATGTGTGTAAAACATCTACCCCATCAGTCAGATGCACCATTCCAGAGGGGGCCCACAAGGCTGAAAATCAAGTCAATCCGTGACTTTTGTGGGCCACACCACCTTAGCTTTACGCTCGAGCGCATAGTACCTTTTCCCTATATATATATATACACACACACGCGCGCGCGAGAAATGCTCACACACAACTGGTTGGACCGTCCAACTAGCTGTCTGAATTAAATGCTAACTGTCTGATTTAAATGCAAATTAACGTTAATAAATAATGCCTATGGAAAGTTAATTAAAGAAGGAGAGAAGTTGCTGGCTTAGGATGGCCCCACGATAGTGTTTATGTAAAATCCATCCCATCCATTAGATAAGTCACCCCATGTTACACCAAGAGCCTAAAAATCAGCCCTATCCGTGGTTCAAGTAGACCACACGATCGAAAATAGTATGCATGGAAAACTAACCTTTGAAACTGTTTCTCTTGGTTGGCCCACTTGAATCATATATCAGCTTGATTTGTTTTCTCTGATCCCCGCATGGAATTACACATCCAATGATGGGAGTGTATCTCACGGTACACATTACGGTGGGGCCCCTGCAAACTATAGGGTGGGCATTGCTCTCGACCGTGGGTTCTCAGAAATGTGGGACGCTATCGAGAAGGTGGGACTGGATATTTGTTATACGAATGACAAGTAGTGGGGTGCTTCCCAGACTGTGGGGCCCACATTCATGTATGAGTTGTATATCCCTGATATTGATAAGTTTTTACACATCATCTTAGTGTGTGGTCTAAAAAATGTAGCAGATATAAATTTCAAGTGAACCTCATCACAGGAAACAATAGACATTGAGCGCCTGCCGTTAAAAACTTCCCAAGGCCCATCGTAATGATTTTTTTCCATACAACTTGTTGATAAGGTCAGAGTGACCTGGATAAAGGGAAAACACAAATATCAGCTTGATCCAAAACTTTTGTAGCCCTCACAAAGTTTTTAATGGTTAATTACCACGGTTTCCTGTGGTGTGGTCCATTTGAGATTTGGATCTACTTCATTTTTGGGATCATGTCCTAAATTGATATAGAAAAACTAATGGACGTCCTTGATATACAACACATGCATGAACATGGCCCCTTGGTCAGTAAAACAGCCACTAACGTGTGACGGAGAGTTACAAACCAACCCCCAGGTTACAAACTGACTCCGATTGGGAAATGACACATCAACCCGGGTTGGTACTGTGTTGGCGTGGAAAGTTCTGTGGGTCAGCCATGATGCATGTGTTATATCCACCGCTCATTAATTTTCTCAAATTATTTTAGTGCATGAGCCCAAAAACCAGTCAAATCCAAAATTCAATTGGACCATACCACCGAAAACAGTTGAGATAATAATCCCACGGTTGAGATCTTCCCGGGGCTGACCATGATGTTTATTTGCCATCTGACCTGTCCATGAGGTCACATAGACATGAATGAAAGGAAAACACAAATATCAGCTTGATACAAAACTATTAACTTTTTAGAAGTTTTTAATGGTTGGCGTTCAATCCCCACTGTGTGATCCACTTAAGCCTTGGATCTGACTCATTTTTAGGTTCGTAGTCTAAAATAATCCAGCAAAATGAATGGTCAGCATGGATAAAAACCATAGATCATGGTGGGCCTCCAAGAGCCCACTCTAAGTTAAAGAGAAATAGGTTTGTTTTCATGGATAAAAACCATAGATCATGGTGGGCCTCCAAGAGCCCACTCTAAGTTAAAGAGAAATAGGTTTGTTTTCATTTTGTAGCAGGAGGGATAACATTAAATGAGAGATGCACTCATTGAAGAGAGAGGGTAAGAGGAAGCTATTCGTGGATTACTAAAAACATTGTATTCATGTGATGTAGTTAGATAAAGTGCCCCATATATATAAGAAATCCAATCTATTGATCAGGTAAGGTGCCTTACAAGTAGGTGAAGACAATTTTTTATTTTATTTTTTGTGATCAATAATATATTAATTTTCTGTATAAATAAAATAAAAAATAGGCCATTAAAAATCCATTCCAACTGTTCATATCTAACTTAGATGTGTGGCTGCAATGATGAGAACGATTTACTAATTTTTAGTATATAAAATTTAATTAATAGACTCTATTTAAAAAATGGACTACATCTTTAACATATAATTTCCAAGACACTTATATAAGACTTGATCTCACATATCTTCATGTGGACATTATATTGAATTGAAAGAGGAATTTATGCTATTTAATACATAATTAATTGGACCTATTTGAATTGTCCAACTAATTGTGTGTGAGCATTACTCTCTCTCTCTCTCTCTCTCTCTATATATATATATATATAACCACGGAGACTCGTCCATGGGACATGGTAAGGATGTACGGTTCCAATAAGTTTTAATGGTGGGAGTTCTATCCCGACGGTATGGTCCACTTGAATTTTTGGGTTCCTGCACTAAAATAATTTAGAAAAATGGATGAACGGTGTGGATAAAACCCATACATCACAATGGGCTCGACGAAATCCACCCTCATCAGTGCGGCCAACATAAATACATGTGCCAACATAAATGCGGCCATAAATGTGTGTAAAAACTTTGACTGGTCCACCCCTCATCGGGTGGGCCACATTTGTTTGATTCAAATCGATTAAAGTGATGGGTGAACCTTGTTAATTTCGGGTCAGTTAATGGTCATGGTGACCACGATCTCGTCTACCTCATTGGCACGTGTCAAGTGATCTCCTCTTCAATCTCTCCTTCCGGGACCTTTCTCTCACCTTCTCTTGGCAGACATAACCCTAACACCACTGATTACTGTGCCCGCAGCTCCAAAACCACTCTCTCGTCGTTTGTTTTCTTCCTTGTACAGCTAACATATTCGATGAAAATATCATCATCCCTACCTCCAATGAAGGGCCATCACCATTTCAAACAGGTATAAATATTAATAAATATTCTTTCTTTTCATTTTTCTTTTTAAAAATTTCCATCTTTTGGAACTGTTATGCTGAAGCCTAAGGCCCTGTTAGGTAGACGCCTAAAAAATGAGTTCATCCTATTTTAATTAACAGTAATTATGTATTAATGATATTGATTTCTTATACGTAATTACTGTTAACATGAACTCATTATTTCGTCTCTAAGGTTGCGTTTGGATGCCTGTAAGTTTTTTAAGTTGTAAGTTACAGGTAATATACTTACACGTGAAAGAAAGTTACAGGTAATCTTGTTTAGGTGTAAGTTGTAACTAACTTACAGGTAACTTAGTTTTTGTGTTTGAATAACCTGTAAGTTAGTTACAGGTAAGATGTTTTATATTCACGCCAACCGGAGTTTAGAGTATGGAATTGTTAAAAAATCAAATTGTCACATAAAAAAGTTTGGATAAAAGTGTGTAATTTTATTGAGCCCATTTAGATGACTAGTTAGACTAATTCTAAAGCTAAACTAATCATTATATGAGAAACATTATTTTTATTATAAAATATAAGTATGAATAAAAATTTTCATATATGTTGGGTCTTATATACTTAGGTGTTTTAGTTATACCTGGAAGATTTGAGTTTCCCTACAAGCGGGTATGTGTGTGTGTGTATATATATGTATATATATGTATATGTGTGTGTATAAGTATGTATATGCATATATGTACATGAATATGTGTATATGTATGTATATGTATATGTGTATAGGTATATATATATATGTGTGTGTGTGTGTATGTATATGTATACATGAATATGTGTATATGTATATATATTGTCACGCCCCAAACTCGGAAAACGGGCTCACAAAATTTTTGATCGCCGAATCCGATGCCGACAGCCTCCATAGTACCCAATTCTTGGCTCCTAGCGCCCATATGCTAGATTTTCGATCTTGGGATCCTACAAGGAGGATTTTCAGTATGATTTTTTTTTTGTAATAGAGCATAACCACAAGCATAACCAAGTCACAAAACAACATCACCACATATCCACTATATCAAAAACTTTAAGTACAATGTGGAAAAGGAAATACAAGGTGATTAAAACTCCAAAACGATCAAATGCGCACTCCTGCCTCAGCGTTGTTGCTGTCCAACGCTACCTGCATGCAACGGTCGTGCATAAGCTTACGAAAGCTTAGAGGGTGGTGTAAGTGTGTGCGCATGGCGAGTGTCAAGTATACAATATCAGAGCAATGCGGAAATATGCGGTAAGTCCATGAATGCTATCAACTGTACCAAAGTTATATAATGCAAGACATGAATGCTATCGGCCATACCAAAGCCATGCGATGCAACGCTTATGTAGCCAAATGTCATATGTGAGATGCAATACAAGCATGTCAGAACTTATCAAGTACACATATCAGTACAGTTCCTCTCTGGATATCACCGGGGTCTAATACACCTCACACTGACTGCCTTCTCCCTAGCTGCACAGTCAAGCAAGTGGAAGAGACCACGCTATCCGCCTGACCAGTAGTCTTCCAATACCTACCCGGCTCGCCGATAGCGGACTCATTTACGAGCTGGTCAAACTCAACCTAGCTTATAGCCCCCTCACTCGGGCGGATAAGGCCACACCCCCGTCTAACTGACCCCGACACAGTGGGAGACGCGGCCTACTGGTATTCGGCACTCGGGCACTCGTGTATCCACTCGGTCTAGACGTTGGAGCAACTCCTGGTACCAAAAAGGTTCTCGGACTTTCACCCAAGGACATCCTAAGTGCCCACAGTGCTAGAACCAAGTATTTTCAGTATTCGATATGGCCATCCATGATGTGTCTGTGGAGCAATGGCCCTGATGTCGCTAGGGCGTGCAGTGATCACGACACACAATGCGAAATGCATGAGTCACACCGCCAGTCATGTAGCAATCCTATGTGTACCACGCGATCATGTGGGGCACTCCGTCTCATAAGGAGTCCCGTAAATGTCTCAGCCCGACGGCTTATGCTATGACCAAATATTCCTCATATCAAGCATACATATGATGTGTATGGGCATGAACCATGGAGTTACACTAAGCATGTTATAAGGTGATGAACTATCCTCACAACGAAGGTGGGCCTAGATGGCCTACGCACAATAAGTATGGCTTAGGGAGATTTATAATGCTGACATTAAACCAACATTATTTTTACAATGTGGACATCAAACCAATATTGCTCCCAAGGCATGGCCCGCCACAAACCATGGAGAAATTACGCATTACAATGGACCCTAAGGATAACCTGTTGGGCCTCGACCCATGGGCCTTAGATACATCGAATGGGCTGCATCATATGGGCCTTTTATAAATTAAGTGGGCCGCATTAATGAGCCTTATGCACATTGCAATGAGTCATATCCCATGGGCCTTTGAGTTCATCACAATGGGCCTCGTAACATGGCCTTATATATCAAAGTGGGCCTCAACCGCAGGCCACAAATACATCGAACGGGCCTCATAACATGGGCCTTACATTCACATCAAAGTGGGCCTCAACAATGGCTTCATACACATCAAGGTGAGCCTCAACAATGGGTCATAATTATGGCAAGGTGGCCTAATCACTTGGGCCTTATATATACCAAGGTGGGCCTCAACAATGGCCACAATTACATCAATATGGGCCTTATGAATGCCAAGGTGGGCCTTAATAATGGCCACAAATACATACATATATATAATATAATATATAATTTATAAATAATATATATATATATATATATACATCCACACATGCATGCACACACACACACCCATAGTCCCACGGACGGTGTAAACATAGGGACGGTGGGGATAGAACACATAAATCACAGTGGGCTCCACCATCCGCCTAGACGGTGGGAATAAAACACATATATTACTGTGGGGCCCATGTGGAGCCCACCATAGTGTTTATTTACAATCTAGACCGTCCATAAGGTCACGCAGACCTAGATGAAGGGTAAAAACAAATTTCATCTTGATCCAAAACTTCTGTGGACCCAAAAAGGGTTCAATGCCAAACGGTTCAATTCACACTGTTTCCTGTGATGTGGGCCACTTGAGCTTTGGATGGGCTTGATTTTTGGAGGGGGCCCACTTCAAGCAGGGGCCCACCTCATGATCGGCATGGATGACATACATACATCATGGTGGGGCCCACGGCTGGAGCCATGGGACCTTGCTTATCCGCCAACACACGGGGACACCCATGCGTCCTCTTTCTCTAACAAAGAAGACAGAGCAATCTGTTGTTGTTTTTTTTTTTTTTTTTTATCACGAAATTTCGTGGTTTTTCATGTGTGGAACCTGCGTCCTATAAATCCACCCCACCCATTGGTTCCTACTGCCTATAACAATCGCAACAAGCCCAATATTGGGCATATATCGGGGTACGGAAACAACAGGGGGGGTTTCAATGGTAAAGAAACTGTTTTCCACGCCATGGCCCACCAAAAATTCAGATCGGCATCATCTTTCAGTTCAACGCCTAAAATGATCTGTAGAATGGAATGGACGGCGTGGATTGACTACATATATCAAGGTGCAGCCTACACCAGCGGCTTACCCAAATAACCTTGAACCAAGGCTTACATTTGTGTTTTCCTTTCAACGTCCAGCGTCCAGGGACACTGGACGGTTGTGTATTTCAGGTGGCTGCCCACATGGACCTCCAAGAGATGGATGGGGTGGACACAACACTTGTAAAGTGAGCCTCACTTATAGATGACTTGGATACAATTCATGCCTTAGGGTGGGGTCCATCAAGGTGGGCCTCACGGCCATGTCATCACACATAAAAAAATAAGTAAATAAAAAGAGAGGGAAAGAGAAAAAGAGTGGAACATGAGCGATAGAGGGACCCCGCCACTATGGGCCCTCCTTAGCATTCAATCATACATCAAGTGATAATCAAGGTGGGCCATCGGCCACATCTTAGGGTCCAAAGAGAGATCCACACCATTGATCGGTAGGCCTCACTTGGCCCATCATCAAAACAATGAAATCTAGCCTATGGAAGCACCCACCGTTCGATCTTCTCGGTCCGTTGGAACGCCAATCTCCTTATGCTTCACTTTGCGGAAGAGATGAGAAATGAA
This sequence comes from Magnolia changhungtana, assembly GCA_030180095.1. Classification (NCBI taxonomy): domain Eukaryota; kingdom Viridiplantae; phylum Streptophyta; class Magnoliopsida; order Magnoliales; family Magnoliaceae; genus Magnolia; species Magnolia changhungtana. The sequence goes on from JASAUF010000670.1 coordinate 1,705,240, forward strand.
GGGCTAGGATGGAGGATTTTGGGGATAGGAGAGGTGGGCCACACAACTCATTTTCTCACCTTGGAAGAGCTTGGACGTGGGTTTCTTGCTTGGGTTTGGAATTGTGTTTTGAGAAATGAGAGAGGGAGAGAGTGTTGTAAGAGAAGTGAGGGATAGGTGTGATGGGTGAAAGGGTGAGTGATGTGTGATGTATACTTGACATTTATGGTTGTGTAAGAGAGAGGATGAGAAAGAGTTGACTTGATGGTTGCTTGGGGATGGGGTGAAAGGTGATGTGTACTTAACATAATGTGATTGATTGATTGATGGGACATATTGTAGAGACTCTCTTGGGATTGCAACACGCTGCGTTTTCTTCGAAATAAACGTCGGCCCGCATCTTTTGGTCAGGGTATCGGATCGGTGCGTAAGACGCGGCGACGGAACCGTGACGACGGTACGGTCGCAATGGTACAAGTCCCGGATTAAACTGACTCAAATCTACAGGATACGACTTAGGGTCGATTACAGACGTCGGTTATCGATCGCGAACTGCCAGACTTCAATGGAAAGGATCGTGGAATTCGATGGAACAGTACGAACTAAGATACAGGTCTTACATATATGTAAATGTATATGTATATGTATTTATATGTATATATATTTATATATGTATATGTAGATATGTGTATATATGTTTTATGTTTATATGTATATACATATACGTATATGTGTGTATGTATATATATATATATGTATATGTGTGTATATATACACGTATATTGTTCACAACCCAAGTGTAGGGTCGCGATGTAGTAATAATCTTAGTAAGACCGATGTTGAATCCACAGAGACTGAAACCTATACGTTTCTGAAATTAATTAGAAGAAGATATGAAACTAATTCTGAAGTATTTGATAGAGTAATTGTGAATATAGTAATTAAAACTAAGAATTTAAAGGTGGGAACGAGGGTGTCAAGGATCCACTTGTAGTGATCAGGGAGCCCTCTTACTTGATTTAAGTAACACAATTAGAATTAGAGTCTTATCCTATCAAATTGGAAAATATATCAATAAAACAAAATCTGAACTTCCATTGACCTAATTCTCAATGAAAGAGAACTATGATAATTGGCATGGATTTCATCACCAAACTATGCCCAAGAGACAATGATAAACAACAGGATTTATCAATCTCATAATCTTAAAGCAGTAGAATTACGAAGATTAGGAATGATTCCATCACCCTACGATGCCCAAGGGATGATGATGAACAATAGGACTTACTAATTTCACAATCTCAAATCAGGAAAAAAAGATGCTCAAAGTTATTGCAGATCTACTGTAATTTGAGTCACAATAAATCATTAAAAACTGAAAGCATTCCTTAAATATCAAATTAGAATCTATGGAGTTCAACAGAAGCATGAATCAAAACAATAAAAATATCTCATCATGCTATAAGCTTCACCTTTTAGCCCTAGCTAGGAGGTTTAGCCAACCATAGACATGATTGGACCAAAGTCTCTTAAGAAAAACATAAAAACAACTAAGGAAGAAAAAGAAAAACTCTTGGCAATGGCTTCTTCACCCTTTTACTCCACTCTTTAAACCCTAGAAGATGCCTATAAGCATCCTAGGGAGTCCTGTTTATAGTTGTGAAACTTCAACTTTCGCACCTAGTTGGAAAACTCTAGAAACCGCCTCAAATTTATGCACTTTGCTAAAATAAACTTCACTCTACGCAGTTTTTCGAAATAGGTTTTACTCTGCGCAATTTCATAAAATGACCCAGAGTTTCAAAATATGTTTTTTCAGGACGATTTCAGGATTCCTTTTCTTCACTTCAAATCTTTGATTCTCTTCATTTTTCACTTGGTTTTCTTGGATATTTGGCATGTGAATTTTTCAATATTGGTTTCCTAAGATCCATCACTTGCCTACCTTGGTGATTCTTGAGCATCAAATTTATTCTTTTAGCACCATTTTCAATCCAAGCTTTTAAATTTACCTTGTAACACAAATATGAGTAAAATAGAACATTAAGTATTATCATGTTCATAAAACTAAGATATAAATGGGGGATAATATGCAATATTTGACCATCAATATATATATATATATAATATTTATATATGTATACATGTATATGTATGTATATGTGTGTGTATGTGTGTATGTATACATACATATACATGTATGTATACGTATACATGCATGTACATGTGTGTATGTATACATACATATACATGTGTGTATGTATACATACGTATACATATACATGTGTGTGTATGTGTGTGTATGTATACATACATACATGCATGTATGTATACGTATACATGCATGTACATGTATATGTATGTATACATACACTCACACATACACACACATATACATACACATACATATGCATAGATGCATATACATATATATGCTAACATATATATATATACACACATACATACATACATATATATGTGTGTGTACACATATACATACATATACATATACATATACACACACAGATATATACTTTCATATATATAACCATGTATGTTAGTTCATCTTATAAGAGTCATGACCCTTAAGAAGACGAGTAGTGTTCGTGATTTAATACACTCTGCAAGTGCACTTCTCTCATATAATTTTTTACCAAATTCTCGTATTCCTAAAGAATTTGAAACTGCTCTTGACGAGCAAGATGAGAATGAAGTCAATGAAGTAGGCAAGCTCATCCACCACTACCACCTCCAGTTAACGTGGCAGACGCTGGACATAGCACACAACTCCAATTATTCGAGCTAACATCGCAGGACCAAATGTTCAGCCATGGGACGCTGCCTTTGGGTTGGTAGCGCATATGGCAGAAATGCTAAAACAACAGCAGGATTAATTCGCCATTCAGTGGGACATGTTAGCCGCCTTGAACCAAACATCCCAACATCATCGGAACACATCTTCACTAAGGTTTGATTAGCCTCGTAAGGTAGATTTACTTGAAAGGTTTACGAAGTTGCGACGACCGGTATTCAATAATGCATCTTACCTATTAATAGCAGAAGATTAGTTGAAGCAGATTGAGTAAGTTGATGTACTGATTTGAATGTTTTGTTGCGATATTTTATAATGCAGTAAATTATATGTTAATCTATACCAAATTGCATAAAATTATAATTGTACGTTTGTAGACAACCCACCCAAGCTGATATCTTGAGGAAGCTAGAACAATCTAAGAATCATGGTCCAATCCAAACCAAACCCTAATCCGAACCCTGATCCAAACTTTAATCCAAACTCTGATTAAAAAAAAAAACATAATCCCAACCTTATCCTAAGTCGAATCTTGACCCAAAAACCCTAATCCTAACCTTAGTCATCACGATCCATCATTCAAGCCAAAGCAAACATGTTTGAGCTTAAAAGCCTGAAGAAAGGACTTCCGGACAAAGCGGAGAATCAGATAAAGACCATCGGTCAAAGCCTGACTCGAACCAGGCCCGGGCGGTAGCCTGACTACCGCCGAACCGCTCGCGAGTGTCCTCCGAGCAACAGTTGTCTTTCGTCCCAAAATCAACTTTGATATGAATTTACCCCCCCCCCCAGCCTTCACTATTTACCATTTTACCAATGCAAAAGCTAATGAGAGCATGCCACGTGGCATCCCTCTCTCTCTCTCTCTTCAACCAATCCCAAACTGCCATGTCAGCTTTTACCCTTTGTAAACCCAACAATTACCAAAATGCCATCACAAAAGGCTATAAATAGCTCTCTCCTCTTCACATTTCAGGAGGACACCAATCCAAGGGTGTAACGTCCTGGATTTTCACTATTTTGGATTTTTAAAATTTCTTAAATTTTTTTGAATTAACTTGTAATATCACTTACTGACCATTAGCACTCAATGTTAGTTTATACATGGGTGGTACCAGTAAAGAACCGCACAAGTCCGATTAATCAACTGTAGGAAGCCAACGAATCCGCCCGATCACTTGAACATCAAGTTTAGCCCCATGATTTACTCTCATAAGACCCAAATCTAATCGACCCATCGTTAACTAATCAAGACAATTATAACTAAATTAAAGATCTAACCGAAGTCGAGTCGGATAAGGCCCAGATCTTGACTAATAGACCAAATTAACCCCATTACTCTTTTAGCCTAAAACTGATAGTTTAGAGTAATCATGACCAAATCTCCAATTTCACTAGCTATAAATAGGCCACACTATGAACATAGTTAATCCAAACCCCAATCATTGCCCACGAGAAATCTCAATACCAAATTCATTCCAGAAATGCTCCGATTTTCTGAACAAGCTCTAGACCGCTCGTTGGTGGGCCACTAGTTCCAAAACTATAGAATAATGTCCGTCTTACTACGCTCGACGTCCATCGCAGGAGTCGAACCTGGGTACTGTCCAAAACCGCTCAACCTGAGTCAAAGGACAAGTACATGAGAAGTGCAAATACCCTAAAGGAAGAAGCTGAAACTTAAGTGAATTGGGTCGTCCACTCTTAGGCAAAGTTGAGGATTTCGGACCGTCGGTTTACGACCAAACTTCACACGTGGAGTAAGGATATTTCTCTGCTCATATCCGTATAGCCACGGCCCCGATCGACCACGGTGACCGTTGAACAGACTTCTAACCATATCTGTCGATCGGCACATCCAAATGGCGGACCGATCATATCCATACGTAGATTATCATTAGAACTAACTATCCTATGGTGTATATCAACATGTATGCTCTATAGTGGGCCCTAGAGGTTAAAAAGACCCTCCCATAGGGCTAGTATAGTAAAAACCTAGCCCTTGAGGCCATTTATACCAAATCTGGCCCTATATAAGGGTTTCAATTGGGCACCCCTCTCCCCATACGAATTTACCCTAGAAGAAAGAAAGAGAGAAAGAGAAGAAAAGGGAGGAGAAAGAGAGAAGGGAGAGAAAAGAGAGAAGAAAGAAGGGGGAGAGGGTGAGCCGTAGTTGAAGGTGGGGCCCAAGGGAGATAGAGTCTTGCATCTCCTTCCCTCTTCCTCAAGAAATCCCTCACCCACAACCACAAGAACAACTCCCCGCCGATTGGATAGGTAATCACTCTTCTTCCTTAGAAACCCATTGTGTTAAGCTAGGCCTTGCATGTATTCTAACATGCAAGTACATTTGACTAATGATCTCTACGAATCGACCCGTAAGTTTGGCAACCCTAGGTCGACTCCGCAAGCTCTTGACGATCCGTAGGTGCGGACTATTATTCTTAGGTGGCCTATCACCAATTCTAGTATGAATTTAATGATTACGAATGTTTGGGTGATGTATTTGAATAATCTAGAGAGAACCTAACCAAAACCTTACATGATAGATCCTCCCAATTGACATGAAATGATTATGTATTGTTTATTGTTCCTCAATATGATTGGGCATGAAATTGGTGATTGCATGTTCATCTCATATTTAATTCTTGTACAATGTTTCCTTGTAGCATGTATGATAAAGTTATCCCTTATTGTGTTTTTATGCTATGAGATATATGTATAATTCTTGGTCTCTTTGCTAACTCCACACAACACACATACACATCCATTTCGTTATATTGTTAGTAATTGCATTTGTAGAAAAATCTGAATTTCTATATTTGATGTATGAGTGCATAACATCTCTTGTGTAAATGATGAAATCCTGATTGTTGAAGTGCTATTGAATATCATCAAATCCCTAGGTTGGTCAGGAAACTAAGGTGAGACAAGGTGGCCCCGTTGGTAGGACTATCTTGAGGCTAGACTAGTGGATTTGGGTGGATGCGAATGGGCGACGGTAGTTGGACTACATGGGTCGTTTGTACCTGATGTCGTCCATCACGCACTCGCCTGGACTCACACGGTCTAGTCCACTTACCGACCAACCATGTATGTTAACCATGTCTGCCCACGCCTATATGGAACCTGGAACACCCTTCAACCACTGAAGCCCATTGATAACCATCTGAAACTGATCCACTGACTCAAGAGCCAGGCATGGTGGAATGAGACACTGTGTCCGAGCTGTCGGCCTACGCTGGGGTGACGAACCTCCCCGTAGTGATCGCAAGTGATCCCTCTTCTCAGCACTCTCCATGTGCTTGAATCGGGGATGGGGAGCCCGATGGGATTAAGGATCACGGGGTCCTGGCCTCTCACGTTAAGGGGTCTTGGCCTCGCAACTAGTTGAGGGTAATGATATGTGGGGTGTACCAGTTTTTCCAATCTGCTGGATGAACGAAATTAATTAAAAACTCTGCTAACACAATTACGATTGCATCGCACTAGTTAAGTTGGTGACTCGGCAGTTAAGGTCACAATGAGGGAGTGTTGGTCAAGCGCGATCATTAGACAAAGTCGCTCGAGGGAGTGTTGTTGTGAGGGCATACATCATATCATAATACATGCATATGCATAAATAAGACTAGTTATGGATCTATGAATGTATGCCTTTCATTAAATTCATTATATAATTGATGCTTGTTGTAACTTAAGGCTAATAGTGACTACTGAGTTAGCTACTCACTCCCACTCTAGGACGGTGTTTTAAAACACAAACTAGACCCTTTACTAGATGCAGGTGAGGCGGTACTCGACGAGCCGAGCGAGGTAAACATGGATAGGGAAGAGGAGCTTCCCTATTCGCAGGCTATTGGCAGATCCTTCTAGTCTGAGTTCGGGCTACCGCGAGGTATAGACCAGGGCTCTAGTCACTTTGAGTCATGTATGGGTGAGACTAGTTCCCTATTTAGATAATTTTAGATTTGTGGTTTGGATATTTTTATATTTAGTGACACTTGATACTGCTTGATGGCTTACTTATGCTTCATGCCTTACTAAACTCTCCATTGTTTATGAGATCATCAAAATATAATTAAAATCTGAAGCCCATTAGGGCACCCATGGCACCTGGGAATTCGGGAGTCGAGTTCTTACATGGCCCCTGAAAACTTGGGGTGTTACAAAGAAAGAGAGAGAGAGAGAGAAAGAGAAAGAGAGTGAGGGTAAGGAGGAGCTCCCAAGCCTCAAAGTTCTGATTTTTCAGCCACCTCTTAGCCTCACCTCAACCATCTTCATCCCTTAGTCTAGCTCGGATTAGCTATAGTGTACTCCATGTTCTAGCCGTCTCAAGAGTAAGCCAAAGATCATCTCATTTACATACAAACATTCATCATGATATCTATTCCCTTCTCAACCCTCCTGCTTATTTAGATCTCTAGTGAACGTATGCCCTGTGACCTGCCGTACATCAGATCTTGTCACATCAAAAATTCTTAGCGATCTAGTCCACTTTTCTTTACCTTTTTACATAAGTATCATCACATCCGCCTACTAGACACATCGTTGGACATATGCTCTATGGCTTGTCGAAATCTCAGATCTTGCCGCATCAGAAATCCACGTATGCCTAGTCCTACTTCAACCACATCATTCATCCCTTGAGATTTTCTTACCACACTGAGTAGAGACCGTGCATTTGTACGGGCAGAGAGGGTGCCTAACACCTTCCCTTGTTGTAACAGAGGTCCCTTATCGAGAATCTCAAATCGCAGACCAGGAGTCAATATAAGGTAGGAGAGTCTTCGGATTTCTCCAACCTTACGTATTCCGCGAGTTCTAGCCGACTGCGGGATTCTGAGATTAACTGGCTAGTGGCGACTCCAACATTCACAAATCAGCCTAATCACTCCCTTCCACGGCCTAATCACCCCTTTCCACTATAAAACATAAAATCTAAGTAGGTGCTAATTTCCAGCGTTCACAACGTTAAACTTATTTATCAAGACAACTATATATAGCAGTTATGAAAATGATACGTTCATACATCATCCCTCATTCATTACTTTTTGCGTAATGCATGGTCGATTATAGAGGTCCTCCCTATAAGAAATGTTGATCATGGTAGAGCATTACTAGATGCGGGCTATGCCCAAGCCTACCGAAAGGTGGAAGCCTACCCAAAGGGTAGATGCGGGTTGACGACCTCTTACCCAAGTTTAAAATCAAATTAATATTTGTTTTTCCCTTCATTCAGGTCTTCATGTCCTAATCACGAGGTAAGACATCAAATAAACATTATAGTCGGCACTAGGAGGTTTTTAATCATGAACACCTAAGATTGAGATATGCTTATGTTTGTTTATTTTGGGATCAAGCCCTAAAATAATATGAAAAAATTGATGAATAACATGGATAAAACACTTGCAATATGGTGAGGCCCACAAAGCACCAACTAGTAGTGATATAGTTATTGGCTAACTTCGCTAGTCAAACTTGAGTGGATCTATCGAGGTGTGTGAGATCCAAAATTATGGAGCCCATTGTGATGTATTTTTTTCACATCCACATTGTTCATTCGCATTGAAAGTTCATTTTAGAACATGATACAAAAAAATAAGAAGATTTGAATCTCATGTGGATCATAGTATAGGAAACAATAGTAGTTGACCATTAAAAACTTCTTATGGGCACAAAAGTTTTGGGATTAAGATGATATTTGTTTGGTATCTTCATCCAAGTCTTTGTTACCTAATCAACGAAAGCGGATTGTGTGCTGAGTAAACTCTTTAAGGCTCACCATGATTTATGTATTGTATCCAATCTGTCTATCCATTTTACCATATAATTTTAAGTCTTGATCCAAAAAATGAAGAATATCCAAATATCAAATGAACCACATCACAAGAAACAATGTGAATTGAACTTCTACGGTTGAAAATTTCTTGAGGGCCATAGAAGTTTTGGATCAAGCTTATATTTGATTTTTCCCTTCATCCATGTTTGTATGATCTTATGAACATGTTGGCTGACGAATAAACATCACTGTGGGCCTATTAAGGTTTCAATGGTGGAAATCATTATTCCCACTGCTTCATGTGGTCTGATCCACTTGGGCTCTAGATTTGCTTCAATTTTACTCTCAACCCCTTAAATAAGTTAATAAAATGGATGGACGGTATGGATAAATCATATACATTCACCGTGGGCCCAATTGAGTTTACTCAGTACGATAAGAGATCTGATTTCCTTATCAATAGGTTGGATGGGAAATCAGATTGCGTACTAAGTTACTTAGTACGCTCTTATCGTACTAAGTAAACTTAGTTAGGCCCACCTTGAACATATGTGGTCTATCCATGCTGTCCATCCATTTTTCCATTTAATTTAAGGGGTTAAGCCCAAAATTGGAGCATATACAGAGCTGAAGTGGATCATACCACAGGACAGTTAGGATAATGATTTCCACCTATGAAACCTTTCTAGGCCCCACAGTAATGTTTATTTGTCATCCAACCTGTTTATAAGATTATGCAGACATGGATGAACGGAGAACAAAAATATAAGCTTGATCCAAAACTTCTGTGGCCCTAAGAAATTTTCAATGGTAGAAGTTCAAGTCAACTGTTTCCTGCAGTGTGGTCCATTTGAAAATTATATATGCTTCATGTTTGGGTCAAGCCTTAAATTTATATGAGAAATGGATGGACGGAGCGGATAAAATACACAAATTATGTGGACTTCGTAAAGTTTACTAGTGTAGTGAGTTACTCACTAGGGCCTGTTTGGATACCCATTTTCGGTTGTATTGTATCATATTAGGGGGTATGATGTGACGTTTACCGTGTTTGGATTAGAGCGAATAAGCACCCCATCCCATGCGCGTGAATACAGTCGCGAGCCAAAACTTTTAAAAGGCGGTAGAGTACTGTAGATAACTTACAGTCCGTCAGTACTGCGCTTTCATTACGCTGTATTCGGCTGCGAACGAGACTTTCAAAACTCCAGAGGGTTCTCTCTAACAGGAGAAGGAGATTTCTCTACATCATCATCCCCCTGGGTTAACATCGATCTTTTGCATGTCGTCTTGCTGTTGAAAATTGACTCCACCGCACATAGGTTACTCTGTTCAGTGGGCAGGATTATCTTCTTACGATGTTGCGACTTCCCAATCGGGCAATCGCAAAACTCATCGTCGTTTCACCCGAAAATCCTACGGGTATCATTCTCGACCTTCCAAAAAAGGGTGATGGTGGCAGGGAAAGTGTTAGTGCTATGATTTCATATCTCTTTGGTTGTCAAATTTTGTAGTGCCAAAACCTATATGTCTTATACTTCTTATGTTTCTTGTTTGTGACTACACACTGCTTCAAGACAAGATCATGAATGAAGAATGTTTTCAAGACAAGATCATAAATGAAGAATGTTTGCAAGACATGTCATGAATGAAGTCTATAAGAATAGAAGACTCCAAGTTTGCTTCTATCAAGTTCAAGATTAGAAGACTTCATCAAGACAAGTCAAGAATGTACCAAGCTCGAGAAAGACCATCAACTCGACTCAAGCTTCTACTTCAAGATCATCTGAGAATACTGAGACCTTCAAGACTTCAATGTCCATCTCACTTCAAGGTTTGTTTGACCTTAGATTGACCTTAGGTTGGTCTATATGATAGGTCATTGGATACATAATCCGAATATTTTAATTTACTTGGTGTGGTGTTTCTAAGACCATCCTAGAAATCTTAAGACAGATCCCTATCTTTGCTTGACGGTCTTAGGTTTCTCAGGACCAGTCCTAGGTTGTTACAGATTTTCAGATTTTCCTGGTTGTCCTTCGACCAGTCCTAGACTTTCTTCGACCAGTCCTGGGAAGTCCTACGATTCATCCTTCGACCGGTCATAGTCCTACGACTCGAAATCCATCGACTTATTTCGAGTCCCACGACCAGTCGTAGGTGTCTCACGACCAGTCGTAGGTGGTCCACGACCGGTCGTAGGCTACCTAAGACCAGTCGTGAGAATAACAAATCTAATCCCGCGGAAATCTTTCAAAATCTTTGACGCTACGACCAGTCCTAGGATTCTAAGACCAGTCGAATATGGGATTTTTGAGGCTATAAATAATGCACGAATTTCAGAGTTTATTCATTCCATTCCATTCAATTCAAGCGATTTAAGGCTATACTCTGAGATAAGTTGTAATTATTTTTTTAAGCTATTGTGCATATTTAATATTCCTTTTGTTAGCATTTTTCTATTGTGATTTTGATCTATATTCCAATCTTATTTAGAAAAGAGGAATTTGTGATATTCCTTCTTCTGGGATCAAAATCAAATAGACCTTGCTCTTCTTGATTTAATCTAAAATCAATTAGACATAGAACCATTCAAATCAATTAGACATAGAACCATTCTTTATGTGAGTATTGGACATTGAACGACGTATCATTCATCTACTCCGATTGGTTCTACTGGGCTACTTCAAAAGGAGATCCAGGTATTTTACTTTGTAATTTACTTTCTCTGGTTTTGTTTGAGATTTGTCAGAAAAATCTCATTGTTTTGGTTATCTGAGGAGAGCCAGAAAACTCAAATTGTGGGGGTTTTTGGATTGTGTAAGCCCAAGATAAAAAGACACAATTGTGAAGGTTTTGGGTGAACCTGTGAAAACCTATTTTGATAGTACATGTTAATATCCCCTGTGTGAGGATATTAGGAGTGGAGTAGCATTCTGTGTGGCTGTTGGCTAACAGTTGGTGAACACACAGGCAAACCACTATATATCATTGTGTTGTGGATGTGCTTGATTTCTTTATTCATTTATTCCTTCAGTATTGTGAATTGCTTTTGTGGATGAATGTTATAATTTTCATTTCAAGCAAGTGTGATTGAATGGTGTAATAACTTAGGATTTATTTCTTTAAGTTATTCTTGATTTATTTTCCATATCATTTGTGTTTTCTAGATCGTTCTAGAAATAAGGTTGTCCTACCATAAGCCATTAGTTTTTGGTGTAAGGTTGTCCTTAGAACTGATTTAGTATCATTCTCATATTTCATATGCTTTGAGATTGTTATTATTTCAGCATTGTTATTTATATCTTTTATTATTCCGTTGTTTTAAGTTTTATTTGGCATTGCCCTATTCACCCCCCCTCTAGGGCATATAGCTTGGCCCTTTCAGAAAGACCACTGCGGGTTAGTGGTTTGCATCTGTATGTCTGTTGTTTCGCCTTGAGAGACATGCATGTCCTGTTTTCATACTGTCATAGTGTGTATACGGTCTGTTTTATATACCAACAGATTTGTATCGCATATACTCCCTATCCACGCCTATGCCTCTGCTAGGTTGAAAATGAACTTAAATCTCTGAGGCTACGAATCCAACATTGGGATTTTGCAAATTTGGGGTGGTGTGTGAGGAAAGCTGGAAATGACAGGACCATGCGCCACAGAATCATGTACATGATTCTGGCTGTGGCTTGTAGGTTTATCGGGGTTTGGAATGCGTTGGTTTATAAAAAACCATCCTTCGTCTGTTGGTTTCCTGTATTTCGAAATATTTCCTATTCCCCGCAAACATGCTCTGAGTTTTCCTGGGTGAGCTATTCGCAAGCTAATACTCTCCGAAAACGCCTGTTTCTCTAAATTACAAACTCTCTTTTTGCATGTTATGGACTGAAAATAGCTGTTTCCATGTAAACTGTTAGGAAGATTTTTGTATGATGTTCTTGAAATCTTTGTTCATTTGCGTACTTTGAACTACAGGGTTACTTGGTTACATGTGGCTACACTGAGAAATTCAGCGGTAGCTGCATGCATGTTTGATAGTGCTTATAGCTTCATGCTTTCGGTCCTTTGTGGTAACACAGGCATTTCTATAAATGACAACTGTTAACATCAAACGTGAAATGAGAATATGTTTCATCTAAACAGACATGTTTTAAATCTCCATATCATTAACCCTCATGTCTGTTTATGACGGTATCAAAGCCTAACCCCTAAATCTAATCATGCGTCGATGCAGACATTAGAAGTCTCTCCATCTGTCAGTGCAATTTTGACAGTTTGTTACAATCTCATTTCTCAGCGAAGAAGGTATGTCATTATTGATTTTCAGATTGACATTTTTCTTCCGATTGCATGATGTTCACCAATAGCTCTCTAAACAGATACATATGAGAAGTTGATATGCTGAATGAATTAAATGTGGTTATCGTACGCAGCTTTGTCTGAATTGAAAAGAGGGTTTTAAAGGTTTGAGACTATAGAAACCAATATTATTATTGGTTTCAAAGATGTGTAGGTCACATATTCATGCTTCCTTAAATTAAAGGTGTTTGAGTTTTGCAGTACTGCTTACATAACTGATTACTAGATTGACATAGCCGAGAAATAATTGTGTGGAAAAATTAAATTTAAGATAAAAAATCTACTTACATAACTGTGACTATTTCAATGTTTTAATAAACTACAGTCAGATGACATCCATGCTTCTGTCCAATAGAAGCCTAATTCAGCTGAAATCAAATATTCATGCTTCACTCATTTGAATTACAAACTGAAAAAAGAACTATTCTCTTTTGCCTAACAAATCTTTCATAACATACTTGCTTGTAATCTCTGTAGTGACTCTTACATATCACTCCCGACATAATTAACAATCTTATTAAAGCATTGCAATTCTCATTCAGATAAATTTCTTCTACAATTTTCTTATGGCTTCCGATAGTGCTGAAAATAGTGATGAAAGGTCCTCTGCTAGTGATTGGACTGAGAGTGAAGTAGTGCTGCAATAACAGCCATTACAGCCTCTGCATGTGTAATGGGTGCTGCTGAATATTATCGCCGTTACTGTATTAAGACAAAGAATAATGAATGTCGCATTGATAAGGATAGATTTCTCAATCGCATAATAAGAAAGAGCGATGTGGAGTGCCTTGCACAGCTGAGAATGGGCAGGGATGCTTTCTTTAAATTATGTTCATTGTTGAGAAATCGGAAACTCTTATCCGATACCAGGAGATGTATTATGGAGGAACAAGTTGTAATGTTCCTCCATACTGTCGAACACAATGTACATAATCGTGTGATTGATCATCGATTTACAAGATCTAGTGAGACCGTAAGCAGGCACTTTATTAGGGTCTTGGATGTTATCATCGGTCTATATCCAGAATACGTGAAGTTTCCTGGTCTGTGACACCCAAAGAAATATCCGATAATCCGCTATGGAGTGCTTACTTTCAGGTAATATATTGCAAGTGTTGGATATCATTCGTAGGATTTTTACTTCATAATAGGAAAGAAGTGTTCATGTGGTCCACGTTTAACTGTAGGACTGCATCGGGGCCCTAGATGACACCCATATTCCGGCTTCATTGCCCAAAGAAACGTGCGCAACGTTCAGAAATAGGAAAGGATTTTCGTCTCAAAATGTTCTTGCTGCATGTACTTTCGATATGAAATTTGTCTACGTGCTTGCTGGTTGGGATGGATCTGCATCGGATGCACGTGTCTTACAAGATGCATTAATCCGTCGCCCAGACTGTTTTCTTATTCCTCATGGTAATCCTATATATGGGGTGTTTCTTTACAATTTTGGAGATTATGTTCATAACATAATTGAAACATATCTTCCAATGTGTAGGAAAATATTATGTCGTTGATGATGGCTATGCACATTCGCCTGGGTTTATGGCCCCCTATCGAGGTGTGCGATATCATTTGAATGAGTTCCGTACTGGAAGGAAGCCTGTTAATAAAAAAGAACTATTCAATTATCGCCACGCACAACTTCGTAATGTCATAGAGAGGTCATTCGAGCTTTTAAAGGGTCGCTTTCCTATTCTACGTACTCCTCCTCAGTTCAAGTTTATAACATAAGTTAAAATTGTTATTGCTTGTTGTGTCCTTCATAATTTCATTCGTGTCAGTGGTGATGACGGACTGGCTGAGGTAGTAGAGGACGATGGAGACAGTACAGAGGATGTTGCACCATCACCTGTAGAGATTTCTACTTTGGAGAAAGGGCGAGCTCTATCTCGGGTGACGGACCGCATTCGTGAAGAATGGTCGAGAAAGAGAGCGACATAGCCAATCGAATGTGGAACGACAGTCTTCCATGCACCAGACAACGTACTTAGTTTTTTGGTGGGATGATTTTGTACTTATCTGCTATGTATATAGCAGGAATATTTTAACAAATATTTACTTTTCCTGTGGCTTCTTAGACTAGATAACTTTTTTGGCTCGTTTTCATGTTTCGTATATGAATCATGACTATATGAATGATACTTGTGATCCTGTTATATTGCTATTAATATCTTGTGTTTGTAGGTGAAATGAATTTTCTACGAAGTGGGACAAAAGATCCAAGGAATAAAAACGTCGAAATTTCACCGTCACATAGGGGTGGTCATCAAGCCCTAAGTCCAAGATCATCCACACAACCTCTTTCAACTCCGAAAAAAACGGCAACGCCCTCAAGGAAAGGGCCATCACCAAAGGAAATATCCACTCCAAGGCGTAAGATTATATCTACTAGTAAAACTAGTAGAGTGCAGTGGACCGACCAGATGGACAATTCATTGGTTGATGCTTTGGTTGAACAAGTAAATTTAGGCCTAAAAAGTGATATGGGGTTTAAACCTGAGGCCTATAAGGCAACCATCAAAGAAATAAATGATACATGTGGCATTTTACTTGAAAATCGTCACATATCTAATCGTCTAAGGACTTTAAAGAAGTTGTACTGGGCTATCAAGGATCTGCTAAATGCCTCTGGTTTTGGTTGGGATCATGACACAAAGATGGTTGTTGCAAGCGATGATGTATGGGACAGGTATCTTGCGGTAGGATTTTGATAATTTTCACAGTTCCAGTTTAGTAAATATATTTTCCATCTGCATCATGTTTAACACATTGTCTTTGTGTGTACAGACACACCCTTATGCCGATCGAGTTCGAGGCAAGCACATTGACAGATGGGACGATTTGGCCTTTCTTTTCGGGAATGAGTGTATACATGGATCGTTTGCTAGCACGGCTTACTCTTCACCTATTTCAGGAAAACGACGCCGTAATGAAATTTCTTCTGATGACGGCTCAGAGGACGAGGCTTCTGATACTGTAAGACTCTCATCTAATGATGAGGATCATCAGAGGCCTACTCCCAGCACTCGAAGAGGCGATGGATCCATAAATACTAGTAAGAAGCATAACCAAAGCCCTATGGAGGCAACATCTGGATCTCGCCATAGTCGCACAATTGGGAGTGATGTAAACCGTCATAGGAAGGGTAAGTCGAGCCAGCAAATTGGGGATAGGATGGGGGAAGTCAGATATGTTGTAAAGACCTTAACCATAACCATGGCGCAGGGCAAGACCATGACATGTATGCAGCGGTTGCTTGGGATACTTGAGGAGGTTGAAGGTCTTAGTAATGAGGATCAAATTCGGGCTGCAAGGGTGCTGCAATCCAATGTAGTTAGTGCGGGTTATTTTATGAAGATGGTACACGAAATAAGAAAGGAATGGATAAAAAAGTTATCCTTCCTCGGTGTGGCCTCGAGTGATGTCGGGTCATTTAAACTTTGAATGATTTGTTAATGGTGGCATGGAGAATACCTTTTGTCTTTACTGGGTGGTTATGGTTTCGGTTTAAACAGGCTTATTTTGGCTCATTGGGGTGATGTAAGAATTAACTATAATACTATGGGATGATTTCTGTTGCTGTTTCGATCAGCAATACTGATGACGATATATATCTGCACATATAGTAGATTGATCTAAAATGTTGCTCGCTACTGTAGGATGTTGATTTTTATACAGGTGGATTGGGTCATGCCCAACCTGAACTGTTGGATAGTGTTAACTATAATATTGTGGGATGATTTCTGTTGTAGTTTCGATCAGCAAAACCGAAGATGATATATATTTGCACGTATAGTAGATTGTTCTAAAATAATGTTCACTACTGTAGGACGTGGATTTTTATACAGGTGGATACGTTCTGGATAGTGTTAAGTTTTAAATAATGCTGGCTTGTAGTTTCAAATGACCTGAACTGCATTGTAATATTGTCGGTTTCAACCTCTTATTGCTACATGTCTGTCATGTTTCATCCTGATATGATAATATGCAGTATTGGTATGTGCTTCTATTTTACATTGATGTAGTTAATGCAATTGAGTATTATTGATAGTTAATATTCACATGATGCATTGACTTTCTGTTCAGGATATAGGAATGATACAGATTCACAGGTTTGAATTTCATTTTCTACATACAAACAACATTCACAGATATGGATGTTATCCGTACTGCTGTTGTTGATATTAATCTTTTTTATTCTCAATTTTACTGATAGGCTCTTGTATGATTTTTTCCATGATAGATTTTATTGACATAATGTAAGTGAAACGGAGGTAGTTGAATTTATTTATTTAATGATAAACTTCTGACTGCTTTGTAATATACAGACTTTCACATAGCCAACATTATCATTCTCCTTAAAATTTATTATAATTTCATCACTCAATATTCCGACTGAGAATTTGTATGTCTATCAATTGCAGAGAAAATGAAGAGAAAGTTTCACGTAGTGTTTGTGGGAAGAACACCCAGGATATACGAGACATGGAAGGAGTGCAAAGCTCAAGTCCATTGCTTTAGTGGATGCTTACATAAGTCATTCACGGTATATAAAGATGCCATGCTTGCATGGAATCAATACAAGGTTGGATGAAACTTTGAACAAGTATTCGTATGTTAGAACAAATCAAAAAAGGGTGATTGATTTACATATGTTATAATCAGATTGTTAACATAGATTATGCATTGTTTGCTACATTATTCAAGCCACCACCATCGGTTGAGCAGAGGATGAAACAGACGGAAATCGCATTGTTTGTGCATCAGCTACTACTATGGCGGTGGATAGCGGGACATGTGTAGCTGCACCCATACTGCCAACTGTAATTGGTGGCGATGGTCCGCAAGATGACAATGAAGAAAGAGTGGGTCTTGATGGTCCAGGAAACGACCCACATATAGATCGTCCCCTTGTTGGTTCGCTGCTAGGTCTCTTCGTATTGTTTGCTGCTGTTTACGTGACTATCCGCAGCAGCGAATAATCTTCTGCCCCCCTAACCATCAAAGAACTGTTTGGACTGTTTGAAAGTATGTGCTTATGGAAGTGTTCATTTGTAATATTTTATTTTAAATTTTTTTTTTTAAAATTTCTTCTTTTGAAACTTTCAACATCAGGTCCTTGTGTGTGTGTGTATATATGTGTGTGTGTGTGTGTGTGTGTGTGTATATATATATATATATATATATATATATATATATATATATAAAGTATGTGGTGTAATTTTGTTTTTGTGATTTTGTTTTCATGGGCGTGGATGACATCCGACCAATCTGTAATATTCGGCTCTTATTTTTTCTATTTTGTTTAATATTTTTTATTTTTTGTTGTTTTCTTTTCTTGAACCGTCATTATCAGTTTTACCTGTTTTTTCTAATTTACATTTTTTTAAATTAAAATGTATGTTTTCTTTCGTAAATTCTATTTATGAGGCGTGGATGACGTCATGATTACACATGGGATCCACATATCACATGTGGGTTAGTGGTCAAATGTGCGTTGACCATCTATACCGGTATATATATAAATTTGTATGATTGTACAATACTCAGACACAATACATCATATCCAAACATTGATATATATATGATATTGTATACCATGCCAACCAATACCTCCAATCCAAACATTGATTAGTATATGATTGATTTGGATGTATCCATCAAACCGTCCAATGTATACATGAACGTACCCGAACACAATGCAATGCGCGAATCCAAACAGGCCCCAGGCAAACCGCTTCCGTTGGATGAAAAGTAAATATTGATGATTTTAGTAGTAGGAATTTAGTTCAGATTATTTCCCGTGGTGTGGCCCACTTGAGATTTGGATCAACTTCATTTTTTGGTTAACAGCCTAAAATGAGCTTTCAATACGGATGGACAGTTTGGATGTAAGGAAAGAACATCACTGTGGGTCCACAGCTAGGCATCCGAAACCGCCCTGCCAAACAGCCCCCGTTCCGCACTTACGCAAAAGAAAAAAAAAAGGGGAGGAAAAAATACAGAAGAAAAACAACAAGGGTTAGGGCTTCCCTTGCCAGAGAGAGAGAGAGAGAGAGAGAGAGGGAAGGAGACGCTGAGAGAGGGAGAAGGAGACGTTGGGTCAGAGCAGGTAGGTGCACTTTCAATGCAGCTGCGTTTCCACCATCCTCTCCCAAATTCGAAATGGATAGACGTTGCCTGTAACAAAGTAGCTTGTGACTTGAAAAACGCCTAATTCCTCTGTCAATCTTACCTGATAGAAAGTTACAGGTTGAGACTTTGTTACCTGTAACATTTCTCCCCCAAACACAAACTGTAAGAAAGTCACCTGTAACTTTCTTACATTTTACACAAGTTACAGGCATCCAAACGGCCCCTAATACATCATTACTGTTAATTAAAATGATTTGAACTCATTTTTAGGCGTCTACCAAACAGGGCGTAACAATTAATTAAGGGCCTGTTTGGTAAATGCCTAAAAATAAATTCATCTCATTTGTGTTAACCGTAATCATGTAACGGAGATCATGATTCTTGGTTATCATGATTGTTTTTAATCCTTACCAAAAAGAAATATTATCTTCTAATTGATTATGATTAACTAGAATGAGATGAACTCATTTTTAGGCATCTGCCAAACAGGCCTTAGGGCAATTTATATTAGTTTCTTGATTACCCAACCAAGATTATTGGCTTGGTGCCTTTTTATATCTTCTTAGATTCTGAATTAATTCTAGCCAGTGCGAGGAATAGGAAGATCATGAAGTTGGAAATGAAAATTTCCATTGTAATTGATACTGCGTGCAATTAAAAAATACCCTCTATATTTGTTTTGAGCCACTTATCCAGCTGTGCAATGCTTTCCTAGCATCTTGGTATTTTCAACAGAGTCTAAAACAACTCATGGGAGTGTGTTTGGATACACCACTTCTTTGTATATCCCAGAGTAAGATAAAAGTTATTGATAGCCACTCTTAGTGAAATCAAGTTGATTACAAACTGATCGATGGAAGAGATGAGTGCTTTTGTATAGCATGTTGCATACACATCCACTCCATCTAACTCAATATAGATTGGAAACTGTTAATGGTGGCAGTCAAGAGATTTACCAACTTCTATATTATCTTTGAATCAATTTACAATGATCTTTATGATGCAATTTTCCTAAATTCACAGTGCATGTCCACCTAAGAACGTTACGTCTCCTTATCCCCGCCATTCTTTGTCTAAATGCTGTTTCTACATTTTTGTTTTAGGTACAGTCAAATAAAATTAGTCGGTTCAATGGATGGAGGTTCAAATGCGCCGGTGGAATCAACTTTGTCTTGTGCTCGTTGTGGCAAGCCTGCTAATCTCCAGTACGTTCTTCTACATCCATATGAGTACATTTTGTTTTTGCCAAGGTATTCAACAACAGTAACACTGTAACTGTGGCCGTAATGGCTATTACAATACAGGCTGTAACAGCCTTATAACGGTAAAAAAGAGAGGAAAAAGCTGTATCGGCCTTGTAACAGACCATTACAATCCCTTAATGGCTGTTACGACTATTATACAGCCGTTATGGCTCTCTCTCTCTCTCTCTCTCTCTCTATCTCTCTCTAAAGAATGGGCATTACAACCCTGTATCACATAATAGTTACTACCATTGTCGTCATGGCCATTATGTCACTGTTTTTTAATGCCATGGTTCGTACCTAATTGGCAGCATTAGTAAATGAAAAGCTTCCCAGTGAATGATTTTTAGCATGTTTCTAGTTTCATTGATTTCTTTGCATGCACGTGATTGAGTGTGCATGGCATGCTTTTGATTTTGCTCACATGTGAAATGGTCATGGATTCATTTTTGTGGCTTAATATTCATTATTTATTCGTACAATAATGTGAAACATGTTTCTTTCATTTACTTGTTTTTTTTGGTTGAGGGGTTTTTTTTTTTTTTTTTTGAGAAAGGTGACTAAATATTATTAAAGGAGGGAGAAAACACCAGTACAGGAAAAGCAGTGGACACCTGCTGAGAGGGCAGACGCCACTACACTAAAAGAAAACAGAAATCGTAATCCCTCAACAAATGAACATTAATTGCCCATTCTATGATTAAACATTTAGCCTTATCTGATATCGATTCCGCAGAGTTTGAGGAGTTCTCAAAAACATCTCTCGTTTCTTTCAATCCAGACGGAGCACCAGATTGCAAGGATGGACATTCTCCATATACGCTCTCTCTCTCTCTCTCTCTCTCTCTCTCTCTCTCTTCCAAACTAACCCCATGTCACGCTGGGAGCAGACTTTCCGCCGATCCAGTTTTAGACCAAGAGAGGCTGAACCGCTCACAGAAATCTGCCAAGATTTTGGAAATAAATGGGCAGTGAACCAGCAAATGGTTGAGGGGTTGTTTGGTAGCATGGAAATGGTGGTACTCATCTAATCGGTGGTAAAACCAAAAAGTCGAGGTGTTTAGGATGGTATATGATGGTATACAATGGTGGTAAATGGATTCTATTTACCACCAATTCATGTGTTTTGAAATCCTCGGGTTGAAGTGTGATTTCAAGCCCCACTATCAACCATTACCACCGATGACGTCAAGATGAAAATTAAATAAATTTCGCTTCAAGAATTGGTGGGCCCTGCTGTGATGTTTAAGTGAAATCCACCTCATTCACCAGGTGCGTCACCCCTTTTAGTCACAGTGCCCAAAAATCAGCCCAGTCCGTGAGTTAGCAACTTAGCGAGCCATATGAAGGGAAATGACACAAGAGACTTGAAGAGAGGGACACCCAACCTATTTTGTTTTTCAGGGCCACCGTGATTATTATATGAAATCCACTTCAACTGTTAGACGTGAAGCTAAAATTTAGGCCTCGGGACAAAAAATTGGCCTATCTTTGATTCGGGTGGGCCGCACGAAAGGAAACAGTTTGGAGAGTGAGAATTACTGTTTTCCTTCGTATGGTCCACCTGAATCATGGATTGGGCTGGTTTTTGGGTCTTATGGCTAAAATGGGGTGACACACTTGGTAATTGGGGTGGATTTTACATAAACATTATGGTGGACCATGTGTTAGAATTTTTTAGGCGTGCAAGTGTTCATGTTAGTGATTTTTGCACGAAAATGGCTTGAAACAGACTTCAAGAATTAGTGGGCACCACCATGATGTTTAAGTGAAATCCACCCTGATCACCACGTATGTGAACCCATTTTAGTCGTAGGGCGTAAAAATCAGCCCTTTCTGTAATTTAGTTGGGCCATACGACTGTAAACAATTGGGAGAGGGACGCCCTAGATACCGTTTCCAATCGTATGGTCCACCTGAATTATGGAACAAGCTGATTTTTGGGCCCTATGGCTAAAATGGCATGACACACTTTGTAATTGGGGTGGATTTTACATAAACATCATGGTGGGCCACACGTGAGAAATTCTTACGCTTGCATGTGTTCATGTTAATGACTTTTGCATGAAATGGCCTGAATTTGACTTCAAGAATTAGTGGTCTCCACCATGATGTTTAAGTGAAATCCACCCCAATCGCTAGTCCGTGATTCAGATGGGTCATACAAAGGGAATTAGTTGGGTGAGGGATGCCCCGTATACTATTTCCAATCACATGGTCCACCTGAATCACGGACCAGGGTGGATTTCACATAAACATCACAGTGGGCCACGTGTGAGAATTCGTCTCATTCATGTAGGGAGTGTGCCAAATGCAAATTTTTGATTCACATGGAATCCATCTACATGGTGCTGAACATAGCTGAGGATTTCAATTCACGTGGATTCCATTGTAATTGTGATTTGGATTCCAATTTATATTGAATCTTTGCCACCAAACGACCCATAATAGAAGTTGATAACATGGTGGCATTGACTTTGACATTATTCTTGTTAGGCTTCTCTCACTTGTTTGTGAACTCTTACTGCATACGTGAAGGGCATTTTTTTTAATGCTTGATGCTGAATGCAGATTCATGTACTCTACAAATTGTATAGAGAATGGTTAGTTTTTTTATGCTTATGCTTTGAACTCCCCATTTTAATTATGTAATTTTCTTGCATGCAGATGTCCCAAGTGTGTAGAGTTAAGGCTACCTCGAGAAAGTGCTGCTTTCTGGTTTGTGATAATCTTCTGCATTGTGAAGCATTTTTTGTATTATATTGTGTTCAGTAATCACCATTAATGAGAAAGAATCTACTCCGTAATTACATTACAATGGAAGTGTCAACAGGATATTAGCTATAATAGAGGTAATGGATGGGCTGTGGATAGCTTTGTTACGTACATGCATCAAGATCTCTTACATAACAATACAAATTTCCTATGCTTGTTTGCAATCCAACATGGATAATATGGCCCACATGTGAAAGACGGGTTTTGTGTTCAATGATCCATCTCATGGCAAATAGGAGTGCAACACAGGCGGGTTGGGTAAGATGAGGGAGCTCAACCAACCTCAAGAGGATTCAACATGCATCCCGATCAAATACATGTGATTATTCCTAACCAGACCAAACCCGACCCGAATTTGCTCAACCCAAATTCAAGTCAGGTTGGCATTTTCCAACCCGAATCCAACCTATGGACCTTGACAACCTAACCCAGCCAAACCTAGCTTGGGTACGGGTTGACCCAAACCCAGGTTGCAGATCTAATGGGAAACCTGTAGTATAGTGGTCTCCTTTTTTTTCTTTTTTTCTTTTTTTGTTTATGTTTCTTTGGCAATTATTTTTGTTTTTAAAAAATGTGGTTAGACACAGTGAATTGTTGCCCATCAGTTTTGTTGATATAGTAAGTAAAATAATTTCTGAGAGTTATGCTATGAGACTTAGAATAGTGATGGCTGTTTTTATCCCTATTCAAAGTGGTTTTGTAAGTGTTAGGAAGACTTTGGGTGGGGCAGAGGGCCCCACAACCGCAACTTGATTATATATATATATATATATATATATATATATATATATATATATATATATATATATATATATATATGTAATGTTCATGGTGCTTTTGACTGCATATTTGTTCAAGATTTGTTTTCCCATGTGGTGTTTTGTATTCTGTAACATAAGTTTTGGTGGTTATTGTGGAACAATGCTATGTATTCATCACAATGTTGGTGATGCGGGTAAGCCTGATGAACAAGTTATGTGTGATTGGATTCTGAACATATGCATGCTAAACTTGACTAGTTACATTTTCTGGGCCTCTCTTGTTCCTCACTTTCTACTAAGGTGTTCCCTATCTGTTACGATATGGTCGTAAAGGCTGATGTGTATAGGTAATGGCTGTGACCGTTATGCGATACAAGGGTGAAATGGGACAGTTGATTTTTTGGATCATATCAGCCGTTACAGGGGCTGTAATGACCATTACAGAGCATAACGATTGTTACCCCTGTAATGGTCGAAAAATGACCACTTCTTTTTATTACGTAAATCCAAATTTCCCTCATTTTTTCACTTTTCTCATTCCAAAAACTTTCCTTGATCATTCTACAACATAGATCACCCGTAGTATAGTTTTTACGATTAAAATAGCATATCGAAGCGATTTGGGCAAATAAAAGTTGTGAGGGTCTTTTTTCAAAAAATCGAAAAAGTGGTATATATGCAATTTTTTTTTTCTAATGCTTGATTGTGATGTGTAAATACTAGAGACACATAAACGTGTCGATAAATTCACTAGACAACCCAATACAACACTCTCATCAAAGAGTGGACTGTTATGCTACCATAAACATGTTCAAAATAAAATATGACTACATATTTAAAATATTTACATTATTCTAGATTTTCTAGATTTTTTTTTTTTTTTTTTCAGATTTTTTCGGAAATTTTTTTCTTCAACCATCACGGGGGTTGTAACAGTCATTATGCTCCCATATCCTACCGTTACGATGGATGCCCGTATCGGTAATGGTGGTGATTGTTATGGCTACCGTTACCGATATGGAATACCTTACCTTTTACTTTGCCAACCGTACCAACTCATTTGGGCAAAGTTAGTTTGAACTTGTGCTTTATGATTTTCTGGTTATTTCCTATATTTATGAACTATTGTTGTATGGCAGCACTCAGGACTGTTTCAAGGAATCATGGAGCTCTCATAAATCAGTGCACTTGAAGTTGAAATTGTCGAGACTTGCAGCAAGTACTCCAGATGAACAAATTTCAGCTGCACTTAGTAACGGTTGGCTTTATTGCTTAAAGAAAGGCCAGACTCGAACAAGCAAACTTCCTCATTTTGATTGGACAGGGTATTTATCATGGTTTGTCTTTATGTGAGCTTGCCATTGTGGAATTATTTCTATTTTTTATGTTAGTCACAAACTTGTGATTTTAGATTTTAGTTTAATGATATACTTTTTGTTAAACCACTAGAGACTACATTGTGGAAACTGTAACTTGTTTATTTTACTGAGAATAATAGGAATATATAGAAGACATGGAAAATCTATAGAGATTTGGAGAGACCTCAATCCTAATCTAGGAAGATTACCCTAATATACTCTTAACACCTTTTACCAACATTTGGAGTACAGTCATTACCCACCTAATGATTTCTAGCATTCTCTTTGTTCATTTTGTTGAATGGCATGGATGCAAAACTTTTATACATAATTTTTTTTAAAAAAAATTTATACATGTTGCATCTGAGATGAATACCTTTTCTTCAGCTAGCGTTTTGCACATCTTTATGAGTGATGTGCAACAATCTGATTTTGGCTTGTGCCATGTGAGCTGCTTTGAAAACTAGAATGGCAATCATAATTTTAGCAGAATGCAATAGATTGTAGGATAAATAATAGGGAATTTTACAAAAAACTACGTACTTGATATAGAATTTATTCCAATACTTCTTTCAACTAGTGATCTTTACGATTCTCTAACAGGAATAACCTTTTTCAGCTAGTGATCTTTAGGATTCTCTTTGTTCATTTTGTTGAAGGTTATCTATGCAAAACTTGTATACATATTGCATCTGAGATGAATACCTATTCTTCAGCTAGTGTTTTGCACATCTTTATCAGTAAATGCGCAACAACCTGATTTTGGCTTCTGCCATGCGAGTTACTTTGACACTAGATTGGCAATCATAAATTTAGTAGAACGCAATAGGTTATAGGATAAATAGTAGGGGATTTTACAAAAATCTACCTACTTGATATAGAATTTACATTTTAATACATTTTTCAAAAAAGTTAAGTAATTATCATTAGGTTTACTTTCGTAAGATTTCTTAATGGTGGCTCGGGTTAGCTGTGTGAGCAAAGAGGTTGGCAGCTTAGGTGGGCCCCGCCATGATGTTTATGTGAAATTCACCCTTGGGACTAGGTGCGTCACCCCTTGTTAGCCCCCCCAGGTACCAAAACTCATCTCTGTGATTCAGGTGGACCACACGATTGGAAACAATGTACAAGACAACGCTTACCCTCGACACCGTTTCCCTTGGTGTGGTCCACTTGAATTACAGATGGACCTGATTTTTGGGCCCCAAGCCTAAATTTTGGTGTGGCATCTAATGGTTGGAGTGCGATCATCACAGTGGGGCCTGTAAAAACAGAGAGTAGACGTCTCTCCCCCAACTGCTTCCCTTAGTGTGACCCACTAGAATCACAGGTCAACCTAATTTTTTGGCCCTGGGCCTAATGTGGGATTACACATCTAATGGATGGAGTGGATCTCACATTCACATCATGGTGGGCCACCTCAAAAATCAAGGGTGTGCGTCCCATAAAATTCCCCTTTTTAATATATCAGCGGAAATTTCTGCTTTTTTTGGAATAGTTGGGAGAGAGACAACCGCCTTTGATTTTTTATGGGGTCCACCGTGACGTGTATGTGAAATCCACTCCGACCATTAGATGTGTAATCCCACGTCAGGTCCAAGGCCATAAAATCAGGCTGAGCTGTGATTCAGGTGGGCCACACCAAAGGAACCAGTTGGGAGAGAGATGTCCACCTTGATTTTTATTGGGCCCACCATGATGATTATATGAAATCCACTCCAACCATTAGATGCCACACCAAAATTTAGGCCTGGGGCCCAAAAATCAGGCCCATCTGTTACTCAGCTGGCCACACCAAGGGAAACAATATGTAGGGTGAGTGTTGCCCTTTACACTATCTCCCATTGTGTGTCCACTTGAATCATTGATGGGGCTGATTTTTGCCTTGGGCCTAACATGGGATGACTTTTGTGGTAGTCGTGGTTGATTACACATAAACATCAGTGGGGCCCACCCAAGCTGCTAACCCTCGCATTGGCCAACCTGAATCGGCACGAAGAAATCTAACGGAAGGTACCCTAATGATAAATATTTAAATTAATTACGTAGCTTGTTGAAAACTTTTTGGAAAAAGGTACTGGAATGTAAATTCCATTTTAAGTAGGTAAGTTTTGGTAAAATTCCTAAGTTGTATTATGCATTTCTGGACCATTTGGATGTAGCCCAAAATGTGATTGGTTTGATACTTTCTTTAGAACACATCAATTCTGCACCTGCAACTGGGCAGCATTGAAAAAGAAGACATATAAGGATGTCCATTTTCCGACTTCTGCATTGCAAATTGAGAGTGCTGCCTGTTTGTATCTCATTTGTGCATCGGTAGAGCACATTCAATTGCTGAAAGCAGAAACACCCAAACATACCTGATGCAGGACAATTAACCACTTGCTCTAAAAGCTTGAACTGTTAGAGTATGGGGAATTAATCCTTTTATCTCATAGCTCAGGCCCCACATCCCATGGATTTTTAGGACCTCGGCCGAACCCCCTTCGTGGGCCCCAAATCACATGGGCCACCCACCCCGAGTGTGTCCCCGCATCCCACGGGCCACCCCACTCGAGCCCGGTGTGAAATGCGCATTAATCACCCCTGGTGAGGAGTCTCGAACACGAGACCTCCTCCGTGGGCCGCACCCACCCCGAGTGTGCCCCTGCATCTCACAAGCGACCCCACTCGAGCCCAGTGTGAAAATGCCCCTGCATTAATCACCCCCGGTGAGGAGTCTCAAACACGAGACCTCCCGCTCTGATACCAATTTGATGCAGGACAATTAACCACTTGCTCTAAAAGCTCGAACTGTTAGAGTATGGCGAATTAATCCTTTTATCTCATAGCTCAGGCCCCACATCCCATGGATTTTTAGGACCTCGGCCGAACCCCCTTCGTGGGCCCCAAATCACATGGGCCACCCACCCCGAGTGTGTCCCCGCATCCCACGGGCCACCCCACTCGAGCCCGGTGTGAAATGCGCATTAATCACCCCTGGTGAGGAGTCTCGAACACGAGACCTCCTCTGTGGGCCGCACCCACCCCGAGTGTGCCCCTGCATCCCACAAGCGACCCCACTCGAGCCCAGTGTGAAAATGCCCCTGCATTAATACCCTCACATTAGTTTCTCTCTCTCTCTCCCTCTCCCTCTCTGAAAGTATACCAACACTTACAGTGTGCTATCATCACAATTGCAGTTGCAATGCAAAAGACTCGAGCAAAATATGTTTGCTTTATAGTGTCTCATATAAATATGGTCTCTGATTGTGAAAATATGAAGCGAACACCAAATATCCTTGTTTCAGAAAAGCACTGCTTTGCCCGAACCATTCCTTTGTTTGTTTCTTTTGAATTGTGATTATCTGGAGCTCAAAAATATGTTTCTTTAATTTTATGTTAATTATTGGCTTAATAACATGTATCTTTCATTTACAGAACGTTAAGGCCATATCCTATATCAAGCCGGCGTGTGGTACCTGCAAGCATTGAAAAACCTGATTGGGCCATTGATGTGAGTCTTGTTTAGAGTGTTGAAGCTTAGCTTCTGTTTTTGATGTTTTAGAAGACGTTGTGGAAGTTCAAGTAGATGATGATCATGATTCTGGCTTCTATATGCATACATTCCTTTCCCTGTGTCCTCCAAAATAAATGAATGTTATTGAATGATTGCATCTGATCCCGGCATGCCTGTCCATTTGTTATGTATGCATGTGATTAAATATATCAGATTGTCAATAGTACTGTAAGTTGACACACAAAATAACACATACATATTAACCTGTTTATAGATAGTGCTAAGGAATAGTCATTCATGTTCAATTTGGTTGCACTATTTCTGGAAAAAATGCAGGGAACGCCAAAGATTGAGCCAACTAGTGACCTACAGAATGTCGTGGAGGTAAGCTTTAAGTTTTATTCAAACCATGTGTCTTTCCAAAATGTATTCAGAAATTAACTGGATAGGAGATATTCTCTTTTCTTTTGCAATGGTTATCTTCCAGATTAAAACAGCAGAGCAAATTGAGAGAATGAGAGAAACTTGTCGGGTGAGTGCTCTTTTTAGTTTGAATTTTTAGGAACTTTTTCCCTTCTCGCGGTTAAGCAAATATGGCTTTTTACGTAGCACTTTTGTAGCCAAATGAGATTTCTGTAATGTCTACCATGCTTGCTTACTATTTTATGTGGTGTTGCTAAATATTGAAATTGTTCTTACAATGGAGCGGATTAGCTACATGCTTTGATAGATCTCATGATTCATAGTAGCATAGCCGAAATGCTATTCAACCTTAAAGAACTCGTAGTAGCCTTTATCAGATCCCTTTGTCTGTTTGTCATGTAGTATTTATATTTAATAGCTGCTTCTGCTGTCACTTCTTTCTACGATTGTCTGTTTGAAGTGCTTCAGCTGTTTTGAGTTGAAAGATGTGGGGTGCTCGGTTTATATAATATATCCATGAAAACTCTCTTGGTTGCTTTATTTATTTTTGAAATGAAAAAAAATAAAAATAGTAATGATATGGATGAATTATGGTTTACATCTCATTTGCTTTAAACAGCCAAAGACATTTTGAATAGTTCAGCAGCTGCATTATGTTTTCTGGCATTGTTATTAGGGCTGTCAACCGGTACCCGTACCTGCAGGTGTCTGTTGGACCTAACCTGATTTAAACGGTTCTGGGTTTCCTAACCCGTTGAAGTCTCTGCTCAGGTTCAGGTCGATGATAATAGACCTGTTTGAAAACTTGGTCAGGTTAGGTATCACATACTGTCAGGTACCTGGCTAATTTTAATCATGTTGGATGTGATTGGATATCCAGTAACTGTAATATTATAATGTGTTCTATGGCACTGAACCCAATCCCTTCCCAAACATGACCTGTTCTATAGAACGAATACAAAACCCAGACCAGAATCCAATCCATACCTGACCAGAAGGGAGGATCATGAGACCGGTGGGTATGTGAACCTGACTGGATCTGGATCTATGACCTCAAAGATGGTAGCTGGACCCGGTAGGACCTGACCCGATAAGACCTGAGCCCCAATCAGCCTGAATAATGATACACCAAGACCTGATCAGAACCTGACCCATAACATTGAGATGTTTTTTGGTGTGTGCACACGTGAGAACATCCTTCACCTGGTAGCAAACTCCATTCATACTTCTGTCTAGTAGC
This sequence comes from Magnolia changhungtana, assembly GCA_030180095.1. NCBI lineage: Eukaryota > Viridiplantae > Streptophyta > Magnoliopsida > Magnoliales > Magnoliaceae > Magnolia > Magnolia changhungtana. Next base: position 1,735,607 of record JASAUF010000670.1, read on the forward strand.
AGTTGCACTAGCCAGTCCCCAGCTCTATCAAATGTGGGTTGATTTCAGGTGGCAGCCAGTAGGACTTGTGCCAAGCAACCATGAGAAGTGTGTGAGCATGTGCTCAATTGCATCTGTCTGGTAGCAATTGCATCAGCCAGTCCCCAGCCCTGTCAAAGGGGGTTGACGATGTCAGGTGGGCAGCCAATCATCAAACTTACACCAAGCAACCATGAGAAATAAGTTGACCCCAAATAGTTGATGATGATAATAATGTGTCTGTGAGTTTCAAATGATGATCTGCATGAATATTTCCTTGCCATGTAAAGAACTTTTAATTGTAAGACATGGAGAAAATTAGTTGCCATTTTTGCGTAACTCAGCAAATGAATGAATCTATCAAAATGAAGCCTTAATGAGAATGATAGGGCAAATGGTATTTGGATTACCAAATGTCCACAATGTTCTTGCCTACAAGTAGAAGATGATAGACCTTCATAGTTCTTTCAGCTTCCTAGTTATTTGGGATCAGCTTTTCAACCTATTCTGCAATTTCCATCTTTCGTTTAATCTAAACCATTCACCCAAAAAAGAAAAAAGGGAAAAGAAAAAGAAAAAGAAAAAAGAAAGAAAAAATATCAAAGGCGTTATCCTCTCTGTAGGTGAGCACATCTTCTAAGTCTCTAATTGTAGTATATGCTAAAAGGAATTGAAGCAGCTCCTCCGATCTATACTGAGAAGCGATTAACTCTTGTTAAAGTCAGTATAGCTTCCCTTTCTGTCTACTGCCTAAAATTCTTCTTAGAAATGTTAAAAGTGTTGCCCAACCTACATTTTGTTTTATGACTTTTTCTGGTGGCCATTGATTGATTTCTTGAGCTTTATTTTGTAAAGAATTCCATCATCTCGAAGTGGTTGACTTGATAGTTGAAGAATTTGAACATTGGCGCAATCTAATATCTCCTCTTCCTAGTATGCCCTTTGATTATTTTTTATGGTGTACTTTGTCATTCAACCACGATTGTAAGTTCTAGGCTGTATGGGTATGATACCCATCAAGTAGCATTGAAGGTCGTCAACCTTAACGAGGCTGGACATGTTTGAATGCAAACAACGCCCTAGGACCAGACCAGCATGGTGAAACAGGTGCATTATCCATGGTTTTGTCTTTGCCATTGGAATAAAAAAAAAAGAAAAAGAAAAGACCAATTGAGGTCAAGTGGACCATTAAGGGTGTTGATGATGTAAAGAATACTTTTTTGAGCAATTTCGTAAGTTTGGGTTTGGAGGATATTGTGGTAATTTCCATGGTTTATTACAAGTTAGGTTTGTTAGTAGTTGTTTCTATTAGTTGTGGTTAGCACATTAATCACATGATTACTTAGAAGTTAGTTTGGAGTTTGTTTTAGGATATCTATTAATACCTATTTGAACATTGTAAAGTAGTTTCTGACTTTGCAAGAGAAATTTTAGAGTATTTCTTCATTTTTGAGTGTTTGGGATGTGTAGATTTTGAAATCCCAATCCAAATTCTGTTTTCCTAGGTTCTACATCCTTTCTTACCTCTTCTCATCGCAGGCAAGACTTCAGGTTCCGTCAAGATTTTCAATCTCAATTTGCGTTATATGGCTGCCATTCACCCAAATGGATAATTTATATAGTTACAAAGGGAAACAGCTTGGTCCAAAAGGGTAGATGGGCCACAATTGATAAACCGGGAGGGCATGTTTTCCGTTCACCCACGAGCTTTGGATGCCTCACCAAATTTGACCGTAGAACGACACAACATCCATTATCGAGCAACGATGTCAACTTAGAAAGGCATCAATCTTTACTAGTGATTCATTAGGAGGGGCGCAAAGGCTTAAAGTAGTAGTTCACTAGGAGGGGTGCAAGGCAGGTTCAGTTGGAAACTAGGACCACTGCAAGGTTGATCAATAGGTACCCTGAGCCTATAAATAGAGGCACATTAACTACCCTCAACTTCTCACAAAGCTTGTCCTTACTCATTCCTGTTGCCATTATTGCTCAAGGCTTCCATGAGAGATCCCAAGAGTTTAAGGGCCGCGTGGGCATCATCCCCATGGTGATTTGCTGAAGGGGCAGTATCTCTGGAATCTTCTTCTTTTCACTTAGTGGTTGGTACTTGATGAGTCCGAGTCAAGCTGGTACTTTTTTTCCTCTTTTTTAGGTGAACATCTGACCTATTTTTGTGTTTGGCAAAGGTTGTTGCCTGTGTTCATGCATTGGCCTTCAATCTATTGACTATCTGGAAGACCTCCTGTATTTATTTTTCAGTTGGATAACTCATTTTTCTCACTAAAATTGTATTTAGATTGCTAGGGAGGTTCTGGATGCAGCTGCTCGTGTAATTCAACCTGGAGTGACAACTGATGAAATTGATGATGTTGTCCATGAGGCCACAATTGCAGCTGGTGAGTTGTCTTTGTCATGTAGTGGCGAGGATTACTTCTGAAGACAATTGTTTTTAGCACTCTTGTTGGTTTTCTCAAAACTTTTATTCAATGTGCTATTTTGAGTGATTGAATGCAATCTATTTTTCTCCATTATTGACAAGTGAACCTCTAGTTGAAACCACTTGGCTTTTGGTTTGCTTGAGTTTGTATGCATTTTTTGAGGGAGAGAGCGACATGTATGCATTTCTTTCTCAGAAGCTGAGACACCATAGATTACAACGCGAATACATGCCTCAACCTGCCAAGCTCATGACATTTATTTGCAACTTGACTTTATAATTTGAACTTGAAAACACCTCTCTCTCTCATCATGTAGTTCCATTGGCTTGATTTTGTTGCATGTCCAGCTCCTTCATCTGTAAAAAAGAAACAAAGAAAGAGAGAAAGATCCTGCTCCTATTAAAACAAAAGAATCTCTTAGCATATCATATTTGCAGGGAACCTTAGCCTGTTCTTCATCATCATCATCATCATCATCGTCGTCGTCGTCGTCATCGTCATCATCATCACCACCATCATCATCATCTCTCTCTCTCATCGGAATGCTTTGAAAGCTTACAGACATTTTCTGGGTTCTGTAATTATGGTTATTGTTGAAGATGGATACTTCCAATGGTGACTATTATTAACCTGTGGCCCATTACTTACTAAGTTATTGGATCTCCTTATCACTGTGCAGGAGGGTATCCATCTCCACTAAATTATTATTTCTTCCCAAAGTCTTGCTGCACGTAGGTACTTCAATATTTATTATTTAACTTGGCTTCCATACTAAAGAATGAAAATGTGGTTTTATTGCTGAAATAAGTATTTTCTTCTTTTTCCTTGGGTCTACAGATCGGTTAATGAGGTTATCTGCCACGGAATTCCTGATGCCAGGCACGTATTGTTTTGAGTCAGTTGTTAATTACCATTTTCAGGTTTCCATCTCATAAAGAAAGAACAGAATCTTCTGCCTCACTAGCTACAATATCCATTCCATTTCCTGGCAACACTGAGTGGGTATCAAGGGCTACTATAATGCCTATCAACAATAATTAGTGAAGCAATAAAACCAGCTTACAGTGCAGCATTTATCAAAGACCAAGTAAATTTTCGGTTAGAAAACCTCGAAACAACTTAGGTGTTAGTATCCAGTTGCCTTTGGTATATGCACAGATATACATTCACAAGGCACACACACACACATGACTATTTTCTATTATTTTTATAATACAATACAACTGCTATAGGGATTTCCCTGTTCATGGTTAACCTTGCCTTGCATGGACTGACCAATGTTTTTTAAATGTGGACCAGGCTCTGCTATTCAGACTCTTTAGGCCACATCTTACTGGGATTATGCTAAAACTAGTGTATTTATTGTAAAATGTTTCCTCATATTAGCCTTATGCGAGAAATGCCCAAACTACAATACCCACGAAGGAAAAATCCACTGTAATGGATCTTTTTGTTTCACCCTTGATGTAAATAAACTGTATGGGCAAGGAAGTTTATTTTCTCTTTTAACTGGAGTGCATACGTGCATATATAATATATACACAAGAGGCCTACAGGGACTTCTTAAGATTGTTTCCATGGAAACCAAACAACTCTCTCTCTCTCTCTCTCTCTCTCTCCCCCCCACACACACACACACCCACACACCCAAACCCACAGCACATGGGCACTCGATCCCATGATCTCAGTGTTGAAACAGAGTGTCTACGACTGAGCCATGGAGCCAGACCCAACTAGAATCAGCTCATTTGTTGTTCATTACATCAGTCACTTCCAAATTTTCTAGTCCATGTTATGTTATGCGGGTGGGTGGCGTGTGGGTGTGCGCGCACATGCATGCATGTATGTGTGTGTGCGCCTGCATGTGGACATGTACATGCAGATGCATGCATGTTTGCGTGTGTATCGCGTACGTGCATCTGTCTTCATGTGTTTGCGTGCGTGCATCTTTATGTGCATGTTCCTACATACGTAGGTAGGTATGTTCATACCAGAGAGATTTCTTACACTACAAACACACATGCACCCATGCACACACATGTTTATTGTATATAGGGGAATGCTGTCATGGTCTCGAGACCACCACTATTAGTTGTGGTCTCAAGCTATTGCGTAGCCCAGCTCATGTCTTGATGACATCCAATGTATCCAACCGGTTTGTGCCACCCTGAAGATCATGCGCTGCAAAAGTCAGGCCAATCCATAGATCAGGTGGGCCACACCATGGAAAACAACTGCCCAAAAACCTTGAAAGTACACGTTTTGCTCACCTGATGATTGGATTGGCTCATCTCCTTTGTGAAGAACATTTTTTTTTTGTGTGTGGGTAAATTAAGTTGATCCTGTAACTTGGCCAATTTTTTTGGGCATATATTGAAATTCTGAAAGCTGGTTCATCCAACGGCAGTCACCAACTGTGTGAGGTTGTTACAGGAAATTAGAGGATGGTGACATTGTTAATGTAGATGTGACTGTCTACTATAAAGGTGTCCATGGTGAGAAACATCATAACATTTCAATCTAGCAGTTTATTGGTTTATACTTTATAATTAGAAAGTTTGCAATTGACTTTCATATTGATCAAATTTCCAGGTGACCTTAATGAAACATATTTTGTGGGAAACGTTGACGAAGCATCTAAACGGCTGGTCCAATGCACTTATGAGTGCTTGGAGAAAGCCATATCCATAGGTAGTTTTTTTAGTTTATTTATAATGCAAGTCCATTAGATTCTAAAACCATGAATTGTTCATGTAACTTATGGTTACTTGATTTGGGGTAAGATTAATTTGGTCATGATGGCTCTTGAAATTTGGACCAGATCTTTGCCAAATTGCTTGTTCTGTAGTGGAAACTGTTAATTATATGGTGACCAACCAAATTGATTTTCATATTTTGATTTTCTCAAGTTCAGTTAAACCTGGAGTTCGATTTCGTGAAGTAGGGGAAGTTATAAATCGGCATGCATCAATGTCAGGGCTCTCTGTGGTAATTGTGATACCTCTAACCTGCTTCTTGTAATCCATAAACAGGTACCTTTGTTATGCAAGTGATCTACATTTTTAATGCATCATGATCTGGGTTTTGGTAAAAGCAGGTCAAATCATACTGCGGCCATGGTATCGGAGAGCTATTTCACTGTGCTCCAAATATTCCCCATTATGGAAGTATCCTTACCAAAATAGCTTTTAAGTTTTCTGAGACGGAAAGTTGTTTTCAATGGACATGTTATCGAACAATTAGTAGGAATAATTCAGGAAATCAAGCACTGTATCGCATATTTCAGTAACCAGCCCCTGCTGTGGGCCTGTGGCTACTCTGGCGAGTAGGTAAGGCTAGCAACGGGCAGGCCTGGGTTTAGTTCGGGCCTGGATTTTGAACTAGTCTGGCCAGGCCTATTCAACAGATTGATTTTCTGCCCATTGCCAGCCCTAGGAGTAGGATTTCAATTTAGTCTTGCCATGTGCGCCAATTCAAGATCCAAGCTGTTCATCAGGTGGGCCCCACTGTGCATGTCTGATGGCCTAAAGAACAGGCTGGCCTCATCAGTGGGTGACATGTGTGAGTCAAATCCGTACCATTCGTCAACTCTTAACTTTCCATTTTTCTACATGCGTCCCACCCAATGAACCCACCCACTGAACAGACTCGCGTGGTTTTCAGGCAATTTCACAAAGACAGCAGTGAACAACCCAATCTGGCACAGACATGGTCCTTGGTTTTTTGTGAGGAGAGGAGTCCAAATCCTTCTGGCGAGTGGCCATTGTGTTTCATATGGGTAGCAGAATTCCTTGATCTCTCTTCACTTGTGATATTGTGCTATTTGCATGGGTTGCTGTTACCTTAACCACTGGCAGGAAATAAAGCAGTTGGTGTTATGAAAGCAGGGCAGACCTTTACGATTGAACCAATGATCAATGCAGGTAATCCTTTGGGAGTTTACCAACTGCCAAGCGTACCAGAGTTTCACATTCATAGCATTGCAATTGCATACTAAAAGGAACCTCTTCTGCAGGTGTTTGGCGTGATCGCTCATGGCCTGATGGATGGACAGCTGTTACTGCTGATGGCAAGCGCAGTGCTCAGTTTGAGCACACTCTTCTTGTGAGCCTTCATTTTGGACTTCTATATATTTATTTGACCTGCTAGTTTGGTGCATCTTGTAAAAGCACGTCTCTTTATTTATTGATGGACTCAATAAAGATAATTTTTTAATTGCTGGATTGGACTAGTGTATTCTGATTAGGGTGCATGATTCAGTGATACATTTTCCGGCATTTATCACAAATTAACCTTTATCATTTTCCAAATTCGAGCAATTTTGGTCGAAATGTTTTTAGATTATAGCAAGGCTTTATCATTTTCCAAATTCGAGCAAATTTAGTCAAAATGTTTTTAGATTATAGCGAGTCTCTTTCTCCAAAGGGAGCTATTGTTGGATCACCCAGCCCATTTTCAGTGGTTGAGGGTACGAGCAATAGCTCCTGGGTTGGCAGCTTCATGTCTCTCTCACTCAGGAGTCAGGAAGGCATTGTGAGATTTCGATTGTCATTTCTTTAGTTATAAAAAATCTTCAAAAACAAAATCATTTTCAGTTAATAGTGGTGGGTGGGAACTTTCAGTTGTCAGGTGAAGGGCTGTAATTTGAGCTGCTCCTTCAGGAGTGACCTTGTCATAATCCTTTTTGCTCTGTGAGTAAATTGACGTTGTTGAGAAAAAGAAAAAAGAACATGCATTTGCTTTTCATGAATGCTGTAATATTGAGAATTTTGGGGTTTCTCTTTTGCTTTTCTGCATAGATTTGTATGTCAACGTCACAAGGCCAGCATATGATACTTACAGGGCATGCTTAATCATTTTCTTTGAATTTACATTTTTTGGATAGTTCAAGTTGTTCTTGTGAGAAAAGAGTGATTCAGCATGGCAATAGGTTTTGATCATATTATTTCTGTCTGTTGCAGTTTCATTTCATTCGCCACCAACATTTGCATTGTCTTACACACAAGCTATCGTTGTTGTGTAGGTTACGGAGACGGGGGTTGAGGTTCTGACGGCACGGCTACCCACTTCACCCAATGTATACCCTTGGTTAAGCCCATGACCACCACCAAAGCTAACAATATTTGGCAGACGCAAATGGGCCTTAACATCCGATAATAATGTTTTAATAGAATCCAGCGGTACTACCATTTTGATATTTGCTTGATTGACCCACCAATATGCATTGGTTGGCCTATGTGGTAGAAACATCGATGATATTTTAGACATTGATGATTGCCGCCTTTTAGTTTCATATCGTAAACCTTGATGATTTTGCAATTGTGTATTGATAAGTAATTTCATGGGCCCCTTCTACTCTTCTTCAGTCTTGTGCCTGGCTTGCTATCTGTAATCTTAATCATGGTTCAAAATAGGGGATTCGGTAGTGGAGTCTAACATCATATTTTGATATGATTTAGTTTTTATTTGAATTTAAGGTGACTTTTTTATTTTTAGCCAACTTTGATCCATTGACCCACTGGTCAAGTGAGGTAGCTCACTTTTACCCAGGAAAGCTCGAGATAGGCTAATTTGAGTTGACTTATTTTTTTGTTAGTATGGGTGGAACAAAATTACATCACAAAGGGAACTTCGGGTGCATTTAGATGTACTGCCCGTCATAGTTCTAAAACTCGCTGACTCAACTTGAAACCTAGCTGAGTCAACTATGAGAAAATCGATTCTGAGTTTGATTGAAGTTTTAGAGAGACTCGTTGTTGACTCACACTAACTCAGCCAAGTAGCTCAAATAAATTATGAAGGGTGGTGTTAGTGATTTGAACACCAGGCTTCTCCTACGATGATCATTGTATTAAACCAGGTGATCAACTATGAATTTTTTGTGCCATTTTATATATTATACCTATACCATAAATATTTATGGATATCCCCAGTATTTAAATTTGATTATCAAATGTTGAGTTTGTCCTTTATGAGTCGATTGAGTGAGATTCTGGGTTTTCGAAGTAGACTCTAAATCACCGGTGGTGGCACTACAACGCCCCTTTACCATACTAAGCTGTCAATTGTATTTCCTCTTATAATGTGCTTTCATGAAAATGAGGCACATGGTACAATAAGTCCATTATTTGTACCATTCATCTCGTGGGCCTGTATTGAATGGGCCACTGGAGATTTTATTTATTTATTTTCACTGGGCAATGTTAATCGTTCAATCAGTGACCTGCAAATGGATGGTAAAGAAGTATTGGTGATGGTTTGAATTCAATGAGGAAAGGTCCCACCTTTGAATGTCTAGGGATACCCATCCATTCATTTCTTTTTTCTTTTATCTTTTTGGATTTTGGCCCGTATGCATTGGGGACAGCTAGATTAGCGGTTAGGATTATTGCACAGTTGTGCCAAGTATCCTATTTTTCTGGCTTCACATGATAAGCATATGCATTATCCATGGTTAGATTTCCGCATGATAAATACACGAAAAACCCATATTTTCAAATATAACGGCTACCGTTCTGTTCTTCCTTAGGAAAAATATGCCTAGATATGCAGACAGTCATGAGCGGGTAATCAATTTGTTCTGTAAATCTATGAATTTGGGCTGTAGACTTCTGACCGTCTGTCCGCTGGCACCAGATCATGGATAAGAGAATTTTGTCACATGGGCCATAGACAGATTTGGGCCACTGATTAAGTGGTCTGGATTACGAGTATAGTAGGGAGCACAGCTCCCAAGTGTTCTGTACGCCAAGAACGTATACTACCGTTTGGACTTGGGGGCCGTTTGGATGCATCCTCTTGAAGGCCGTCTGAGGCTTAAAAGTCCCTTTTGATCCAAACGACAGCAGTTGATATCATGTGTTTAGATGTACTTCACAGACACTCACTTGGCAAGATAGGTTCAAATTTGAGGAAGCTGATTGCGTCCTGCTCCTGCTGGTCACATACAGAAATGAATAATCTTCATAAAGATACATGGATCTGCACTTTCACTGAATTTGTTGATATCATCACTATAATGTATTCACTCATTTATTGAACTAGGTGCACTCTTTTTAATTATATTAGAGTATTTTTGTTTTGTTTTTGTCACTAATCTGTTTTTAATTATATTTGGATGTGTCTAAAATATCCAGGCAGGGACTCTGTTGGGGCCCACTGTGATGTATGGGTTTTATAGGTGCCGTTCATCCATTTTAAAAAATCATTTTAGAGTATGAGTCTAAAAATTAGGTAAGTCCAATGATCAAGTGGACCGCACCAGAGGAAGCAGTGGTGATAATGAAACTCAACGTTGAAACCTTCCTAGGGGCCACCTTGCCATCCAACCTGTACATTAAGGTCATATAGACCTGGATGGTGGGAATTCAATCACATTTGAGCCTTGGATCTATCTCATTTTTTGAGTAGATGTCCTAAAATGATTTGATAAAATGGATGGAGAGTTTAGATAAAACCCGTACGGATTGGGGGCAGGCCGCAATCCGCTTCCCTAATTTTCCCTGTGACCTCTGTCTTTATCGAGTTGATTGAAAAAGTAAGCTTGAAACCGCTCTTCTTGGAAACCAAGGATTCAAGAAAGTGCATCCAAAGGGTCCCAAGGCAGGGAGGGAGGCGTGTGGAGATTGTATGACACTTGATGGAATATCGTGAGATATCGGCCATTGGATTTGAATCTTTCTTTTAAATAACTAAAGCCCTCCATATGATGGGCCTTGTTGAGGACGAAATTTGGATCGCTCTCCACTCCTTAAATAGACCCTGGTCCTGCACAAAGGGTGAGCAAAGGAGACCCTGGTTAAACCGGAGGACCCTCCGATGCTTAAGTCAGGTTAAGGGAATCGGGGTCTAAGTTGAAAGGTAGAGGGAGAGTGCAAGATGTTGCGTACCTGTAGCCATGGAGTCATCGTGTATTTATACCTGACTATTGAATGATCTGGGTCCGTTAATCATGGCATGATTTACTCAATCAAGGATATTCTCGGATTGTGGGGATACTACGCGTAATCCAAAGATCATGTGCTGTATTATGCGCATCGTGCGTATCTGCGCCCGAAGTAATCGGTCACGTCTTCTTATAGTAGTTTTCAAGTTTAGCTTGGCACATAATGTACTCGTATCTTTCCCCGACCTCGGCCCGGGACATCCTCCTTCGGAAGGAGATAGGGATGAGGACGAGGGCGAGAGCTCGGTTTCCTTTGAATGAAGATGAGGATGAGGACGAGAACAAGAGCTCGGCTCGGTAGTCCTCTCCCAGAATATAGCTCACCGATCCAACTACAAGCCTCGGACTAGAAGCTCCCTTTGTAACTTGCTGAGGATTTTCAATTGTGCATCATGATGGCTACTTGTTCGTCCGACCGAGTTAGTATGGTCTCGGCCCTTGGAATTATATAAAGGGTTCGGATCTTCTCATAATAGGCCTAATTATGGGTGGGATACTCAAAATAATTCTAACGGAGAAGTGTTCTGTTTTTTAAGGTCATGATGATGTCCAAATTCAAAAAAGAAAAAGAAAAAGAAGCCAAATTATATAAAAAAATGAGATCATAGTATAAACGGTTTGGATCACTGGAAGATACTGCAAATCCAATGGTTAATAGTTGTATACCAACGTCATGATGTATTCTGGCAAACTGCATTCCTGCAGGCAAACTTCATTCTTTGCAGGCCAGACGTAGTTGTGTCTTGTACCAATGTCTGGATGTAATCTAGAGAACAACCTTTTTCGGTTGAATGTGGTCCAATGCTACTGCTCTTTTTAAACCGTCCATCCATAGACCATAGATGGAAATTTTAAGGTAGTCCTGTTCAGATTTTCTCCCAAGTATAGTCCATTCAGGGTGGCACATGAAAAGTAGGCGGATTTTCTCCTAGTACATCACCTCCTTCAAATGAACAGTCTCCATCTGGTACATTGGCCGATAGGGGTTGCAATATCCAACGGCCCACTGCCCCACCCAATGTTTGTACTAGGCTTGGGCCTGACAAGTAGGGCCCGTCAAGGGATGAATTGGAAAGATTAGCCTTCTGAATTAGATTTGATCAATTTTTGGGTTGGGTCGAGCCCAACCTTTTTTTTTTTTTTTTTTTTCAGGCTAGGGATTGGGCTTGGGCTTTCTGTATGTAAAGCTGTACATGAACCAAGTTAACTCGCTCTACTTAACTTGAAAAAGCTCAAATCGACTCGGTTTGAAATTGAGTTCTAGCCAAGCTGATTTTTGAGCTCGAAAAAATTTCATCTTGCTCGAGCTCGACTTGACCCAGATTGAACCCCAACTCGAATAGAAATCGGATCAAACCAGTTCGGTGACTCCGTTATTTTAATATTGATATTGCTTAGCAAGTGTTTGATAAAATGACTCAACGAAATATCGATTGGTGGCAAGGAAGGTATAGATATGAAGTAAATATCCCTATATCTTGATTTTTATGTTGCCTATTTAGTGTTTGATAAAGTACTTATAAATTGTTGCTGCTATTTTACATTTCGTTAGAAATTCAAGGTGTACTCCATGTGTTTGAAATATGCTGCGAAGGCTTGATCTTTGCTCGAACTAGCCCAAGTTGTTGATCGAACCGAGTCAAGCTGGACAATCAGGCTCAAGGACCGAGCTGAGTCAAGCTATGCCAAGCTCTACTCGTGTACACCTCTGGGTTCGGACCAGCCGGCTCAAACACTATAGCGGCCAGAGCGTGAGCGGGCTGGTCCGAACCTGGGAGCCCAATTTGCCAAGAACTGGTGCACATTAGCGAAACAAACAACCACCAGCTAAAAGGCGCTCCAGCATCTCATCTCTCTCACCCCTCACGAAACGTGCGAGTCGATAAGTCTCGTACGTGCCAAATCCTCCAACCCTCAACTCCGGAACCTTCGAGAACCGCATCGGCTTTCCAATGCTGCTGCTAGAACTCTCTGGCAAACCCTTTTAAAGATAGACGGTCGCATCGCCTTCCATACTTCTCCAATTCTCTCACCAAAAACATCCGAAACAGAAAACCTCTTCAAGCAGAAGCTCATATTCTACTCTCGTAGGACAGATAGCAGATAAGTCTCTCTTTCTTCCTCTCCGCCGCTTTGGATAGAACAAACAATCAATCTCTTTTCATGGCCGAAGAAGCTAAAGCCAAAGGAAACGCAGCCTTCTCTGCCGGCCGGTTCGAGGAAGCCATCCGATTCTTCTCCGAAGCTATTGATCTGGCCCCCACCAACCACGTCCTCTACTCCAACCGCTCCGCTGCATACGCCTCCCTTCAACGCTACTCCGACGCCCTCGCCGATGCGAAGAAGACCGTCGATCTCAAGCCCGACTGGTCCAAAGGCTACAGCCGCCTCGGTGCGGCCCACCTCGGCCTCGGCAACTTCGAAGACGCGATCACCACTTACAAGAAAGGCCTTGAGCTTGATCCCAACAACGACGCCCTGAAATCCGGCCTCGCCGACGCCCAGGCGGCTGCCGCCCGATCCCGCGGCGGTCCTCAGGCGTCTTCGCCGTTCGAGAACATATTCCAAGGGCCGGATGTGTGGGCGAAGCTGACTGCAGACCCCGCGACGCGGGGGTATCTCCAGCAGCCGGATTTCTTGAAGATGTTGCAGGACGTGCAGCGGAATCCGAACAACATTAATAAGTACTTCTCGGACCCGCGGATGATGCAGGTGCTCGGGGTTTTGCTTAATGTGAAACTGAGGACGACGACGCCAGAGGAGATGGAGAGAGATGTGCCGGGGATGGACTCGGAGTTGAAGAGGCAGGCAGAGCCAGAGCAGAAGACGATGAAGGAGCCGGAGCCACAGCCAGAGCCAATGGATATTCCAGACGAGGAGAAGGAGGTTAGGGAAAGGAAGGCGGAGGCGCAGAGAGAGAAGGAGGCAGGGAATGCGGCGTATAAGAAGAAGGATTTTGAGACTGCGATTCAGCATTATACAAGGGCAATGGAGCTGGATGATGAGGATATCTCTTTCATAACGAACCGGGCGGCTGTTTACATGGAAATGGGAAAGGTACACTTTTTTTTTTCCCCTTTCAAATTGGCTACATTTAGAAATCAAATATCTGTTGATATGTGAAGGCATGCATTCTTTCTATTCTTTTTCTTCTTATTTTTTCTTTTTAATTATAGAATGCATGTGATGCATGAATATCTTCATTTTCTAGAAATGCATGCACTAATGTTAGAATAAAGAACCCTTGAATGGTAGCATAGTAATCATGATCATGGGTATAGTTATGAAATGGCTATGAAGATGATGGATATTAGAAGTTGGAAATGTTGATATATATATATATATATATATATATATATATATATATATTATAAATTAATTGGAATTATGCATATTTATAATCACTGTCAGGAATCTTAGTTTTCATCAATAAATCAATTTCAGGTCTATTTGGATGTCCCCTCAGAATGAGATAGATGTAGACTGAGGTGCAGTATGGACATTTTTGTAGAGATTTGTCTGATCATTAAAACACTGTTGATTTTCATTATAAAATTTGGAAAATTTATAAAACTGACCATACCGGAATGGTTTCAACACAGACCTACATGATGAAACTGCATTATCATTGAAACTGGGTAACTTATATGAGAGTGCATCATGTTTGTTTACGTAGTCCAAACTGTCTGTGATACTTCAAACTTCTTTGTCATCCAGAGTGAGGTTTAAGAGTGTTTGGTGGATGTTTTTGAAGCCTTGTGAAATCTCATCTCATTTTAATGGAAGCTTGACATTCATGTAAATAACGATGTTGGAGGATTTTTGGTTTTGGTCTGTGCATGAACCCTGACTGATCACTGCAAAGTATACATGCCAAAGTCCATGAATCAGCATCCTGAAGCTGTAGTTGGTAGTAATTGGTTTCTGACTGAAACTGACAGCTTGTTCATTTCTTCTCCACATTAAACTGGCAAACTTGAGTTAGTTTGATGGGAAAGGGGGTACTCACTCATGTAGAATTGATTTTCTGTGCACTTCAATTAGTGGCATTCTCAAACTCAAAATCTTTCTGCAGGAAATATGGTTTGGTGTACTGCCAATGCAGCCTAAGCCTTTTTATGGTCTTCTCTTTCATGGACGACACAAAATTAGAATTTGTCTTACAGAGCTTTTTCAAAGGAAAGTTGTATCCTGATGTAGGCTGAAAATGAGAAGCAAGAAAATATCACTGCATTGGAGGCAATCATACCTGTCATTGAGGGGAAAAAACGTCATTAGCAGTGGACTTGATGCAAACAAATCAATGGGCCCACATGTGGATCAGCTTTATCATGTGTTGCTCCCATCTGCCCATGTATGGTGTCCACATGACGTCCACATAATGGAACGAGTGAAGATTGTTGTTTATTTTCAGTGCTTTAAAATTAGGGGAATGTCAAAAGTAACTCATGTAAAACTGTTAGGGTGTTTTTTTTTTTCCTCTGAGGACATATTAGTCATTTATATAGCATTCGGATTTTCTTTATGTAGAAGTCTGTTTAAAGGTCTCTTTGGATTTGCAAATGCTTATTGTTGACATTCTGGAGTTATTTTTTAGTTTTTCCTTTTTTAGTGAGAGCTTATTTGTTTGTGAAATGTGTTGCTTGGTCAATCCTGGCATGTGTTGTTAATTAAGCATTCTCTTCCCTTTTCTTCTTTCCCATGGTTTTGTCTTTCATGGTCTTTGATACACTTCACATATCAGGCTTCATTAGAATTACAATGCCTTTCAAAAGAGCCATCTGTAAGAGGAGCTGTATTTCTGTAAGAATTGTAGGGTTAAAAGTTCAAGTTATGTTTTGATTCAAAATAATCAATGGGATTCTGCAAGTTGAGTGGATGTCTGCCAGTTGAATGGAGACCCTGATCATGCACTTGTAGAAGTTATCCTTAAGATCATGCTTGCTACCTCAGATGGTGACATTGGTTCTTGATCTTCATTAGAAACTTGACCATTAACCCTGTTGCAACAATAATCCATGTGGAAGGTTTACTGTTGTGGACTTATCAGATGATTATGGGGTATTATTGATGGCATGTTTTCTAGTCTTTTAGTTGATATGTGTGAACATACAATATATTCAATCATCTGTATTGTAGTGAACAAGGTTAATTGTAATATGAAATTCATGCTGAAGTTTTATCATTTTCCTTGTGGCTTTCTGAGATATGACACTGAGCAGTAGTATCTTCATATAATCCATGCGGAAGGTCTACTGTTGTGGACTTATCAGATGATTATGGGGTATTATTGACGGCATGTTTTCTAGTCTTTTAGTGGATATGTGTGAACATACAGTATATTTAATTATCTGTATTGTAGTGAACAGGGTTAATTGTAATATGAAACTAATGCTGAAGTTATATCGTTTTCCTTGTAGCTTTCTGAGATATGACACTGAGCAGTAGTATCTGCATATAGGCACTGTCCATTTTTCTATTTTCATTACCATTCATTTTGAGGCTAGATATGTATATGTACTCTTTTGTGTCCAGTACGAGGACTGTATCAAGGATTGTGACAAAGCTGTTGAGAGGGGGAGAGAGCTTCGTTCAGATTTTAAGATGATTGCAAAGGCCTTGACTAGGAAGGGAACTGCGTTGGTGAAGCTTGCAAAATGCTCCAAGGACTATGAGCCTGCTGTTGAGGCTTTCCAGAAAGCACTAACTGAGCACCGCAATCCCGACACATTGAAAAAGCTCAATGATGCACAGAAAGCAAAGAAAGATCTAGAGCAGCAGGAATATTTTGATCCACAAATAGCAGATGAGGAGCGTGAGAAAGGTACTATTCTCTCCTCTTGTTCTGAATCATTTTGGTGGTATTTTGCAACTAAATGTTAGCCAAGACTGTCGTGTTCCTTCATTCTATCATGCCTGCTGTCATGAGCTACTTTGATAAGTAGCACTTATTTTTTATAAGATGCTGGTCAATTGTATTGGGGGTTGTTTGGCACCATGGATTTGGGGGGATTTCAAATCCCCTTGTTGTTTGGCACCAAAAAGTAACTGTGGGTTTCAAATCCCCTCAAAGAGGGGGTTTGAATCCATGGTGAAAGCTTGGATTATATCTAAAATCCTTCCAAGAGTTGCGTGTGTGACATGTGTCATTAGACTATTAATCTATTGGACACATGGCCCACTAATGATATCCCAAAATAATTAGATTTTCAATTGCATCAGTATAATTACTTTAATACGTTGATCAACACCGTCCAGACATTGTTCATGTAAATCAACGGTTAAAAATCGTTGGTTAATCACTCGGACGTGATCTTGTGCTTGTGGCCCATCCGAGACTTGGAATTTCATCATTTTCGGGCAAAGTATATATTTCAGCGGGCTTATTACGGCCATTGTGTCAAACATTACATGCGTTCACTAATTAGAGATATTAGAGTTGATTTAATAATTAAATTCAAACTGCTGTAAATATACTATACATGACTACTTTTGGATTAAAGTTGACCTTGAATCCAAGGTGCCAAACACAACAGGAGGATTTCAAATCCAGGGGGTTCCAAATCCACGCTCCCAAACAGGCCCTAATGGTTGTCATTTTCTGTCTTCTTTAAACTTTTGGTTCTCCAATTGTTCATTTATGATTATACTTTCTTTTAAGCAGACTTGTCTTAACAAGTACAAGGAATAGTTGCATGTTGTGTTCGTCACGTGATTTATGTGATAAGACATCTGTGAGACGCGGACTTTGCCTCCTGATCCGAGGGAATTCTGGGTCACCAGCCACCCAAAAATAAAAAAATAAAAAATAAAAAAAAGGAAGAAAAAAGGAAAAGAAATTCTCACCCCGATCCCTAGCTCAAGATGTCTACTACAGAAACTGGTGTTCCTATGACTTGAGAAGTTTTTGCATATGATATTACAATGAGAATTGTTTCATAAAAGCACAAAAAATTTGTCTATTATTGTGTCTGATAACTTACAATTTCTGTTTCACCTTTCACCAATGAGAAGATTTTTTGCATATAATATTACAATGAGAATAGTTTCCTAGGGCTTGTTTGGTCTGCCGGATTAAATGATATGGAATTACATTAGATGGAATTAACACCATTATTGCACAATGATTGCATGTAAGGCCATTAGATAAGGCCGAATACCAGTGGAGGAATTAACACCATTAGATAAGGCCACACCCAATTATTCAGTTTATGCATTATAAAATAGGTCTCTCTAAGCGTGGTCCACTTGACTAGAGGTAGTATGAAAGGCACGCTGCCCAGTAGGCAATGGGCCTACCCAACAGGCTCAAGGAAGGTTACCATTGTGAGTTTCTCATTCCCCAACAATTTCTCTTAGTGTTGGGCTTGCTCAGGCCTTAGGTTTGCATCATTTAAATGGGCCCAAGGCCACCTATATCTTAAGAGAACATTTGGACAACAAGATCTGTCCATTAAATATTTTACAAGTTATACAACACCCATTTACAAAACATGCCAGGTGGACCTCATTTGCATGAAAGGTAAGGCCCATACAAGATAGCCCATACTAGATGGCCCACTTAAGGTTTTTAAGCCCAACAATATCTGAGAGTTATTTTTCAGAGTTTAGATGCTGCATTGGGAAGGTGGTGGACCCCACTGATGTGGCCCCACATAAATTTTATATCAAACGGATTTTTTTTTTTTTGCGCAAATGTTGGTTTCTGGCCATCTTCAATTTAGATTTCTGATCATGTGGGATCCACATATGGAGAAAGGAGGGATCCATTTGGTAGCTCTATGTAGGGGCTTTAAAAGGTATAAGGCAAGCCTCATTGGTTGGGTGTTTACAATTTACGGTTATGTCCCAAACATGGGTACTTGGAGGAAATGTGCAGGAAGCACAATGCAGAATTTGTTTTGGCCTGATTTTGAATATGTCCCATGATCATAATGGACCACCTTTCAGTGTGCCGTCTAGTGCCTTTGGTAGTACTATATATGTACTTTAAAAAGTATAAGCTTTGTATACACATAATATTTGGTATAGGGCCAAATATAGGTACTTTAATTTTCTGCACAACCATGCCTGGTCACATTTTGGGATCCTCTTCCTGATCATGTGGGGTCTGATTTAGCCCGAGTAAAATATTATTTATCTATTCATTGGTATAGGTTAAAGGTCCCAAGTGGTGGCCTACTCATATCTCTAGCGTGTGGTCCACTACTGAGGCCCAAAGTTGGTACAAAACACAAATAATCAGACAATTTTCAGAAATTGGGTCTGTCACAACTTAGGGCTCAATTTCCAAACACTTAGGGATCATTCCTGACAAAAAGGTGGGACATCTCAGCTCACTTATATAAGGGTTAAACATCTCCCAAAGTGGGACCCTTAACTACAGAGTGTGGGGCCCACTACAAGGTGTCAAAGAGGCCTACATGCAATACAGTTAAGTACTTGAAAATTTCAGCAAACAGAAAGCGCAAAGGAAATGAAATAGATCCAATGGCAAGTATGACGCAGGACAGCCCTAATTATGATGCATGCTCATGAACACAATTAAACAGCGGAAATAAAAGGAATAAATGATATAAAATTCTCGCAGTAATCATCATAACTGAGAAAATCATAAAGGAAACAAGCAATGGAGTGGGCCATCATCACAACCATGGAGTATGACATTCAATTATTACTTAGGTTAGATCCGGCGAGGGATGAGACTTCCCGATCTTGCATGGTCACACCCAATCGATCAATGAAGATCACTAGTCCGAAGAACCAATGAGTTTCTCGGATTAGGGATTTGAGAATTTGGGGGTTTAGGGTTTAGATCGATTCTCAAGATTTTGATCGAAGAAGGATTAGCCAAAATTGGAAAATAGAAAGAAGAAAATAATTACCTTGAAGAAGCTGGAGGGGCACAAGAAGAAATCAGAAGAGGAAGATCAAGGGAAGAGAAGAGCACTATTAGAGAGAAGAGAGGAAGGAGGCAACCAAAGGGTTTGCTTTTTATTAATCAATAGTTAAAATTCGGATTTAGGGCTTTAGCCCACTTAAATAAGCAAATAAAGACATAAAATTACTAAAATACCCCTAGAATAAGCAAATAAAGATATAAAATTACTAAAAGGCCCTTAAGTAAGCAAAGACGCGTAAATAACATAAGTACGGGAAAGTTCGGGCGCTCGGTCTTCTTTCTTCAATCTTCCTTCACATGTCTTCCCTGAGTGGGGTCTTCTATATGTCCAATCACATGTGAAAGGTCTTCAGCTCCTCAATAGTCGCCTATCCACGAGGACGGCACTTGTGGTTTGCGCTTTCTTTGTTGGTACACCTTGAATGTGCTTGTGTCCGCATCAAAGTGGGACCCACATGCTAGCAAAGCATAGATAAGAGACACACATCAATACACATGGCTATTTGGAATAAATGAATTAATAAAGCACATAAATCAAATGTGGTCTCACTACCAAGTGGGTCCATAATAAGAGGATGAATGTTGTGGTCAACGTACATACAACATACAAGTGGCACATGAAATGTCTTGATCAAATATCTATGATCAGCCACTGTTGGAAAATCCGAGCCAATGGATGGTTTGGGAGTATGTCATTCAGGCTGTATATAGGTTTCCAACCATACAGAGCCTAGGATCCATCTTGGTGAACCAATTGACCGTTGCAATCACGGATATGTCCCACACAAGAATGGTCATAACAAGCCCCTAAATACATCTTTCGTTTAAGGCCAAGATCTTAGCCGTCCGAACTCCGATTGAGGTTTATTATATACTGTTGGAAAGTTATTTCGATTTTCTACGAATCCAACGGAACATGTATTTTTAATACATTCGTTAAAGGAATTAAAAATGAGTCTGTTGTTGGCAATTTGGAATCCTACATGTGCTGCTGGATAGCAACCAAGTAAACTTGATGCTACGGATGATTGGACCGTTGGATGGCTACGAAATTTGGCCCAGAGTTAGATCATATTATGGTTCATAATGTTCCCAAGTTTCAACTCCAATCTTGTCACTATTGATTTTATATGATTTTTTTAAAACTTGCTGTTCAGATACAAAAACAGGATTACATGTGAAGGGTGTGGATATGATGTTCATCATGGTGGGCCATTGGCCACACCTAAGGTCCAAAATGGGATCTCAACCATTAACCGGTAGGTCCCACTTGTCCCATGAAAAAAAAAAAAGAAAAAGAAAAAGAAAAATCTATCCTAGCCTCTATCTCCTTCTTGGTTTCTAGGACTTCTTAGCTTCCAAGCTCCTTCTTTAATGCTGGATGATGGGGTTTTGAGGGTTGGATGGGTGAGAATGGTTAGGAAAAGGGGCTAAGCTATGGGGTTTCTTCTTCCCTCCTAGAGCTCTAATGGTTGCTTGGGAGAGAGAAGAAAGCTAGAGAAATGAGAGAGATGGGGTAGTCATGGAAGGGAAGCATGATGGTGCGTAAGGCCATGATGGTGGTGTAATGATGGTTGTAAGAGGTGATGATGAGTTGTAAGGGGCGTGAGAGAGAGAGAGAGTAACATGCTAGTAATGATGGGTTGTAAGGCATGTGTGGGGCTAAGCATGATGTCATGATAGGTATAGGTTAGGCTAGGCTAGGTAGGCATGATGTCATGTAATGTTGATTCTAGTTGTAGAGATCATTTCTTATCTAGAATCCCTCGGGCCTGTAACGCGCGGTGTTTATCGGAATTATACGCGGCTACATCTCCTAGCCTAGGCATCGCATTGGTGTGCAAGACGCGGCGACGTTGGAGCATCTTGGGATCCATATGGGTGTCGGGAGCCAAGGATGTGATACTATGGAGGTTCTCAGCGCCAGATTCGGCGATTGAGAATTTCGTGAGTCCGGTTTCCGAGTTTGGGGCGTGAAAGAAGTTGGTATCAAATCATAACTTGGGAATACCTGAGGATAACATCACATATCTACTGATAACTATCTTTCACTATATGATTGTTGAGAACTTAGAATGATTAGATCCCCGAGTTCGACTAACTTAGAAACTTTCTGATATAGCTCCCTATCGTGTGTGCATTCGAGAGTGCTTAAGGCTAATAGGCCCCTTGTCCCTTTCTATAGGACATGGTGCCTGAGAGAGTGAGCCGAGCGGTTCCCGCGTCCGAAACCAGTGTGGCCCTGACCGTATTAGTGAGCGCGGATCAGCTTCAGCAGATGTTGCAAGCAACGATCGTGATTCTTCAGGGGCAGAGTAAGCAACTCGCGGATGCACCCGCCCAGACTGAGCAGGGCGCGCGAGCTCCCTTCTACGCGACTTCAGGTAGTTTGATCTCTCGCGTTTCCAGGGAGAGCTTGACTCGTCAGCAGCAGAGAGATGGAGATCCGAGGTGGAGAAGATATTTGATACCATGAGGTGTACCACCTAGCAACGGGTTCCGTTAGTAGTATTTCGTCTCCAGGGCGAGGCCGAGCACTGGTGGACATTGGTCGCCCGTGCGGCAGGGGCTGAGTTCGAGTGGACGTGGGAGGACTTTGCTGACCGGTTCAACTGGAAGTTTTTTTTCCCGGAGCACGTCCGTCAGTTGCGCGCACTTGAGTTCGAAACTCTTGTGTAGCGGGACCTGTCGGTGTCTCAGTATGAGGCTCGATTCGTCGCGTTATCGAGATTCGTATCATACCTAGTAACTCATGAGGAGCGGAAGGCCCGTCGTTTCAAGTGCGGCTTGCGCCGTGGCCTTCGAAGTCGTGTCGTTGGATACATGCTCTCGACATTTGAGCAGGTCATACAGCGAGCCCTGATATATGAGGCGGAATGGGCCGATTCCCAGCGGGTCCGTGACCAGAGAGGAGACCGGAAGAGGAAGGCCCCCTCCAGTAGCTCCCAGCAACAGCGTTGACCGCCGCAGAGGCATAGGAACCGTTTATCCTTTCAAGCGCCAACAACACTTTCAACACCACCATTGAGACCGTTCTCATGTGTTTGCTTCGGATGCAGTGGGACGGGGCATCGTAGGCACGCGTGTCCCCGTCCTCAACAGCAGCTTCCACGGCAGCAACAGCGACGATAGTACCTGCTGCCGAGACCCTAGGAGCAGCCGCAACAACAACGACTATAGAGGAGACATACACCTCCCTAGCAGGCCCAGGGCAGACTTTATACAGCCCGGCAGGACCCTCAGTTGTCAGGAGTTGTCGACGATTCGTGCGACTAGGCCTTAGGACCGTCCTGTTAGATTAGTCATTGATGAGATTGTGAGGCTGCAAAGTATCCCAGTTTTGATCATTTCCGACCGGAATCCGAGGTTCAGTTGGGGTCATCATAGTGTAGATGAGGCATCTTGGGTGCGAGAGGCTGAGATTCGCGAACGTTATCCCCATCTCTTCAATGTTTGATTGTACGTTGTATCGTGTTCTGATATATATAGTGCTATGTTTTCTCTTCCCTTATGAGTTATGTCTAGTTGCGTGATAATGCAAATTTCGAAGACGAAATTTTTATTAGGAGGGGAGAGTTGTAAGGCCCGTGTCCTAGCACCATACCGTTCCTTGGACTCCTGCGATCTTCCCCGTCGAATTTCGGCGACCTGCGGCCTGTAGACAGTGTTTGTATGCGACCTTAAGTCGCATCCTGAAGATTTGAGTCGGCTCAACTCAAAACCTGTACTATTGCCACCGCACCGTTGCTGCGGTTCCAACGCCCCGTCTTGCACACCAATGCGATGCCTAGGCTAGGAGTTGTGGCCGCATATAATCCCGGCAAACACCGTGCGTTGTGGGCCCGAGGGATTCCAGATAAGAAAGGATCTTTACAACTAGAATCATCATTACATGACATTATGCCTACCTAGCCTAGCTTAACCTCTACCTATTATGACATCATGCGTAGCCCTATACATGCCTTAGAACCCATCATTACTAGCATGTTACCCTCTCTCTTACCATGCCTCTTACAACTCATCACCTCTTACAACCATCATTACACCACCATCATGGCCTTACACACAATTATGCTTCCCTTCCATGACTACCCCATCTCTCTCATTTGTATAGTACACAATAATTTGCTTGCGTACCACCAGCTCGAGTGGATACTGAATGAATGAATGAATAAGTCAGATGCTGAGTACGCAACTCCTGCTCAGTAAGTCCACATATCAGTATTGTATATCTCTGGGATCATTACCGGGGTCTAGTACACTCTGCGCTAGCTGCCGTCCTCCTTGGCCGCGCAGCCTAGCGAGTGGAAAAGACCTCACTACCCGCCTGACCAGTAGTCTGCCAATATCTATCCGGTTCGTCGATAACGGACCCATTTCCGAGCTGGTCAAACACGGCCTACTAGTATTCGACACTCGGGTGCTCATGTATCCACTTGGCCTAGACGTTGGAGCATCCCCTGGCCATGGGGGTTTAGGGACTTTCACCCAAGGACATTCAACGTGCCCAAGTGCTAGAACCAAACATTTTCGGTGTCCCATTTGGCAATTCGCGATATACCTGTGGAGGCTAAAGCCCTTATGTTGCTAGAGCGCAAAGTGATCATGTCACACAGAACATGAGTCATACCATTCAGTTATGCATCAAGCCTGCGCGTATTGCGCAATCATGTGGGGCAACTCCGTCTCACAAGGAGTCCTATAAACATCTCAACCCAATGGCATATGATATAATCAATAATCCCTCATAACCGGCATACCAATGATGCGTATGAGCATGTATCATGATGTTATACTAAACATGTTCTCAGTACAAAATGTGAGATGCAGTCATACCATCCAGTCATGCATCAAACCTGCGCGTATCGCGCGATTATGTGAGGGCAACTCCGTCTCACAAGGAGTCCCATAAACATCTCAACCCAATGACATGCTATTATCAATTATCCTTAGGCATACCAATGATGCGTATGAGCATGTATCATGATGTTATACTAAGCATATTCTCTGTGTGTCCTACTAGACTAAGCACACTAGCATGATTATCAGATATAAATAATAATCGGCCTAAACACAAGAATAGCTAATGTGACGCGAGGGTCCATATATTTAAGCATCTTCAATAACACACCGAGGCCCTATACCTCTTGTGAATACTTAACAAATGGCCACCAGGGCTCCTATAACACGCACATACATAAGGTGCATAGGTTATGGTGGTACACAAGTTCTAACATGTGTTATTATTATCATAGACATCATTCAACATCAAATTTATCCTCATAACATGTATCATGCAATCATTTGCATGGAGTACATAGCATATAGGGATTCACATGCATCATCAATATCATGGCCATTGTCCAATACTATCATTATACATGCGCTAGGCATTAGTTGTCTATCATGCATGAGGTTATTCTTACGTCCACCAACATCATTTATTTATCATTATCCACGCATCAAGTAAAATATGATTTTCTTATCCACATTATCATCACGACAATCAATACATGCATTATTATCACTTGGACATCAAGCATGGTGGTCAACTAACATGTTTTGTCATCATATATATATATATATATATATATATATATATATATATATATATATATATATATATATATATATATATATATATAGGAAAAGGTACAATGCACTCGAGCTGACGAAGCTCCCGTGAGGTCGAGCTGTGTGGGTCCCACCGTGATGCGTGTTGACCAACAACACCGTGCATTTGATGGGTCCCCTTTAAATTATAGGATATCCCAAAAATCAACCGTATACAGAACTCAGGTGGGCCATACCATCTAAAATTATGTTAAGCACCGTTAAAACATATAAAAGCACTTGGTGGGGCCCACTTTGATTTTTGCATGTGCCTAAAACTTGGTCTGAACCCTCATTCAAGTGGGACACACATAATGGATGGGCTGGATTTGCAAACCACATCTCGGTGGGCCCTCAAAAATGGTTATGAATGTTTTAATGGTGCACGGCCCCTCTCCACTTCTGTATGTGGTGTGGCCCACACAAGTCACTGATTGACTTGTTTTTGAGACCTAGACCCACGATGGAATGGTGCATCGGACTGATGGGGTAGATGTTCGAAACGTATCACGGTGTGGCCCACACAGCTCGAACTTATGGGACGGACCTGTGAGGTTGAGCGCATAGTACCTTTTCCCTATATATATATATTATCATCATCATCATTACCATGAGGATCATTTTTACTTCATGATTAACATAAACAATGTCATAAGTGTTATAAATAATTACTCATCCATCATCAATGCATACGCTATAATTCACCATCCATTAAATCATATTTATCATTTCAACCAACAACTCACAATCATCATTATCATGTTCCTATACATGTATCATCATCTCATCCATCACTAGGTGCGTCCTACCTAGTGTGACTTCCACACTGGACTTGAACTACATGCAAGGCATCGGGTTGTATAGGTCAAGTGTGAGTCCCACCTGGTGAACCAATAGGCCAACCCAAGGGTATAAATGTCCAACCACAACGCTTTCAATGGTGTGGATCTAATTCCACAACTAAGTGGGTCCCACACATTCCACCAACTAGAAATAATGCATAATCTCAAACATAAAAGATAACATGCTAACATCTTTCATGTCATATACCTGTGTTTGATGGACCATGAAGTTGTAGTCAACGGACCAGATTCACATATGATATTAGTCGCTTGTACACGTATGCATCTCGAATGTAACGTGTAAAGGGCGCATATGGATGGACGGCGTGGATAAAACACATGCATTGATGTGGGGCCCACAAATGTAATGGATTTTAAAATCCACCAAAAACCCCGCATGGGATCAAATGCAATTCCATACCACCTAATCCCAATCCTTCCAGTCATCTCCAAAGGCTGGATGGAATTTACATGGGGCCAAATGCAATTCTATACCACCTAATCCCACTTAAGGCTACGTACCAAACAGGCGCACAAAAAATGTGTCTATACTAGTCTAATAACTTTCAAATTTTCAATTTCTGTTTTGCTTAAAAAAAAGCTTATAACTTCTATTTCCACCATGAGTGCTAGTTGTTAGTGGGCCTATTATTTTGAGTTGGTTGCTCATGCATCTATCCTTGTGTTCATCATTAGCTATTGGTGGCAATGCCATATGATTCATTGGAATCACAGTTACTGGTTGATATAGGCTTCTTGTGATTTTATGCTAACGAATCATAGTTTGATGCAGGGACATGTGATGGCCTAGCCCTAGATGCATGCATAATCAGGATGACGAGATTCAAATAAATAAATTAATCAACCAACTGTTTTTTAATAAAAGGGATTAGGCAAATCTCAACACAGATGGGATCATTTCGTTAGGATCATGCCTCTTAGCATAAAATCACATAAACAGTAAAAAGGACCTAGGGATATGAGGATATCCTAGATCTACCATAAGTCAGTCCACAATCAAGCTTGGATCTGATTCTAATGACTAACTATCCCTCTTTTCCCTTTAAATCAAAGGGAATGTTTAGAAGAACGAAAGGGATGAAGAAGGGAGGGTTCGAGAAGAAGAAGCTACGGGTCCATTGTCATCAAAAGAAAAGAAAGCGGATTTCTTACCTCTTCCTACACCTCGAAGATCTGGGAAGAAGGAAACCTAAAACTGGGGTGGAATCCTCAACACCCAAGGGCCAATCTTGAAACCCTAATCTCTTGATAAAAGAGAGAAAAAATACAAATTTCTATTCATTCAATAATAAATAAAATAAGGTTTCTCACAATGTATATATAAGGTATGGAAAAAATAAAAGCGCACTAATGCCCTAGAAAACAAGAAAAATAACAAAAAAGACGAAAAATAAAAAAAGTACACTAAAGCCCCTGAAAACATGGAAAAGAAAAAAAAAAAACGCCTAAAACTAAAACACCCTCGTGACAGGGTGTGAAATCCACCTCATGGGTGGTCATGCCGCCCCTGCACTCATAGCGTGTCAAAAAATGGGTTCGATGGACCCGGCGTCCATCCACATTAATTCCCCCGCTCCGATACTCTGTCGGCGATACCTCTTCATTTGGTACACTCTAAAGGGTGCACCACTGATGTCCGCATCATAGTTACTCGTTGATATATGCTTCTTGTGATTTTATGCCTTTGCAAAGAAGAAAAGAGCAGGTAAAGATGAAATTTGAATTAGTTAGTGTTGATGTGTGATATGAAATTTGTAGAACTCTCCCATGGTGCTTTAATTCTCTATGTGCCCTCTCTGTACTGGGAAATATTGATTTCAGTAACAAGTGAGCACACGGATTCCATTTATTGTAGTCTGGGCTTTCATTTGTTGATTAAACTCAATATTGTCAAATGACATAAGCGATCGTGAGTGGTCACTTGTGCTTGATTGCATACACATTATTTTATTTTATTTTTGAAAAAAATAAAAAATAAAATAAAAAATGAGATAAAAATCTGATTTTAATTTTTCATAAAGACTTAACTACTCTAATGTGGTTTTGTTTATGTATTTTAATTTTAAAATTGATTTGTGTATATTATCTAAGCTATAATAACTAATAAGTTAATAAACCATTAACCAGAAGATGTAGGGAAATGGTACTATGAGGTTGACCTCATGAGAAGTACTATGAGGTTGGTTGACCTCATGGGAACTTCCCATGAGGTTGAGTTGTGTGGCCACACCATGATGTGTGTCGAACATCAACACCATCAATCAGATGCATCATTCCATGATGGGCCACGTTCTTAAAAATCAAGTCAATCCATGACTTGGGTGGGCCGCACCACATACAACAGTTGAGAGGGATTGCCCTCCCATTAAAACCTTCATAATCATTTATTAGGCCCACCGAGATGTGGTTCACAAATCCAGCCCATCCATTATGTGTCCCATTAGGATGAGGGGTCAAACCAAGTTTCAGCTGCATCCAAAACTTAGGTGACACCCACCAAGTGCTTTTATATGTTTTAGGCATATCTTCACATGATTTTAGATGGTATGGCCCACCTGAGTTCCATATATGGCTGATTTTTGGGATATCCCATAACCTAAAGGGGACCCATCCAATGCACGGTGTTGATGTTCAACAAACATCATGGTGGGGCCCACACAACTCGACCTCATGGGAAGTTCCCATGAGGTTGACCTCATAGTACCATTTCTCGAAGATGTAAAAAACATTACAACAACTTATTCATAAAAAAATTAATAATTTTATTAATAAACAAAATCTACAAACTACAATATACTATATACATCGTTCCCTCTCTCATTGTGTCACATCACCACCACCATCATCGTCAGAGTCATCTCCTTCAATGTACACTTTATCTTCTTCCGTTTCTTGATCATCTGTCTGCACAAGTTGCTCATCCATGTCTAATGGTTGAGCAACTTCTTATACTTCTTCAATCTCAATATCATCCTTTTCTTTATGATTGGTAGTAGGCTTTGTGCTACTACTCGCCCCTCCTCTTCTCCACCATTGAAAACCTTCGTCAGGTGCGATCCATTAGCGGTGTCTTTGAGTTGGGCCCATGTAAGGGCTTCGCCGGCAAAGATTGGATCCTTCGTCTCTATAAGCCACTCATTATCTGCCTCCAAATCATCTAGCTAATAGGATCATAGAATCCATGCTTTTCTCGCTTAGCCTGGAATCTTTCCTGCACTTTCCAGTTATATTGGACGAAGACTAGGTCATTGAGTTTTGTTTGTTAGAGACGATTTAATGCAGGGGCATTTTCACATCGGGCTTGAGTGGGGTTGCCTGTGGGATGAGGGGCACACTAGGGGCGGGCGGCCTGTGTGAGGGCGGGTGGCTCGTGTGAGGCGGTACTCATGTGATGTGGGGCCCACGAGGGGGGTTCTACTGAGGTCCTAAACTATGCGATGTGGGGCCTGGGCTATGAGATAAAGGGATTAATTCGCCATGCTTTATCAGTTCAAGCTTTTAGAGCATGTGGGTAATTGTCCCGCATCACGATTTTTTTTTTTTTTGGTGTGAATTTGCATATCATTTACAATGTGAATTAGCAATTTAGCATTGAAATTTGAAATTGAAACCGAATTATAGAACTTTAAGTTGTCAAACTTACCAACTTGAGTGTATTGTAGTTGCGCTCGCAATCTCTCGAAGAGCACGTAAGGCTAAGAATTCTCATGGTCGGCTTCTGTTGTGCCGTATACCTGCTAGTCGGGTCAACTCCATACATAGACCACCAGTCAGTTATTCAAATTAGTTTAAGTTGTACACTTTCTCACTCAAGACTTCTTACATTGTAAGTTGTAAAACTTCATAGAATTGCATACTTGGCAATTTCATACTTTTATGCCTAATAACAATATCTTTTGACCAAATCCCTGTGCTCTTAATGTAGAAGTCTAGCTCCCCCGAGAAATTTTATCACGTTTGTCTTTTTTTGGAACAATTTTTTCTAAAGCATCAAGAAATCCGACCATATGCATCGCATCGCCATTGCCGCAGTCCAATAGGCAGACGTAAAGAATATGGCTGGATTAAAGATGTAGGCAGCCAAATACAATGGGGATGACATTTGGCTACCCCCTATAGCATTTATAATATTTAGGATGGGCTGGTAATAACGTTTTTATATAGTTGAAGTGTTCCATGATTTGTTTTCAGCCCTCTCCATTGCATCGTTGATATAGCTCATGGGTGGCTATTCATCACCGTCCATCAATCATAATCCACTAAGGGTTTCGAGGATTTTAAGGCCTTTACTACTTGATTACAAAATGATTGTGAAAGAATATTTTGTTGGACTAACTTTCCTTTGGCCTTCTTCGACCATGGTCCATTATTACAATCGGTTGACACAACAAAGGTCTTAAGTTTAGCTTTATTTGAATTTAACCCTTATAGTGTTAAGAAAACTGTTGCGAATTGAGTCATGACTGGACGAAGCAAATTACACCCAAGGTGGCTTCTCATGTGATGGAGAAGGGCATGCTTGTACAAAAAAAGTTCGTGTTTCTACTAGCCCTAGCAATTACCGTAAGATACAACCTACATACATCTTCTAACATTAAATCAACACAATGTACCGCGCATGGTGTCTAAACTTATAGTTAAAGTGTTCCATGATTTGTTTCCAACCCTCTCCATTGCATCGTTGATATAGCTCATGGGTTGCTATTCATCACCATCCATCAATCATAATACACTAAGGGTTTCGAGGATTTTAAGGCCATTACTACTTGATTACAAAATGCTTGTGAAGGAATGGTTTGTTGGACTAACTTTCCTTCAGCCTTCTTCGACCATGGTCCATTATTACAATCAGTTGACACAACAAAGGTCTTAGGTTTAGCTTTATTTGAATTTAACCCTTATAGTGTTGAGAAAACTGTTGCGAATTGGGTCATGACTGGACAAAGCAAATCACACCCAAGGTGGCTTCTCATGTGATGGAGAAGGGCATGCTTGTACAAAAAAAAATTCGTGTTTCTACTAGCCCTAGCAATTACCGTAAGATACAACCTACATACATCTTCTAACATTAAATCAACACAATGTGCCGCGCATGGTGTCTAAAATAAACGTTGCCTCTTTTCTATAAGATGGCGACCAACAGTTGTATAATTAGTTGCGTTGTCCGTGATAACTTGGACAACATATTCCTCTTCTACCTCTTTAACTACATCTAATAATTTGAATAAATAATCGACCGTGTGGGAATGAGCCAATGCATTCACGGACTTTAAAAACATTGTCCCAGTTGGATAATTTACGTGAAAATTTATCAATGTTTGACTGGATCTATCGGTCCATCCATCGGCCATTAACGAGCAACTATAGATTTTCCAACTTTCTTTGTATTTAGAGATGAAGTTTCTAGTAAACTCCACCTCTTTTTTTAGGCAACTCTACCTCACTTCATTGTAGGAAGGGGGTTTCAAGCTAGGTCCAAATTGACCTATAGCTTCAACTATTACTTCAAAACTCTTCATTTTCATTGTGTTAAAAGCTACACCAACTTCATACAAACACTTTGCAATGTACTGAATCGTAGTTTTTCTATCATTCTTCTTATATCAGTTTTCTAAAGTGGTTTGGGCAGGTGCTTTGCCCTTACCCCTTTGGTTAATCACATCTTTTAGATGTGGTCTACACCACCTATCCATAGGTCCATGCTCACGGGCTCTTTTGGTGGCTCGTCTAGATTGCCCTGTGGATGTAGGTGGTGTAGATTCATCCAAATCTACCACATCGATACCCTCGTAAGCTTTTCTCTCCATAAATTCCATTGGCCCATGCCCATGGGCTCTTTTGGTGGCCGGTCTAGATTGCCCTGTGGATGTAGGTGGTGTAGATTTTACTACATCGATGCCCTTATAAGGTTTTCTCTCCATAAATTCTTCTTGAATAGCCGCTGTGTCACGTCTTTTTCGAGCATGCTTGTCCATGCATTCTATGATTTCCTTACGGATCTTTGGAGTAACTTTGGGACATGCTCTTGTATTTGCTCTTGATGTGTGCACAAGGTGTTGTTTATGTTTGACCAATATCATCGAAACTTTTAGCATTTGCCCATTACGAGAAATGTTAGGACCTAAAATCGGTTCTTGGCTGCTCAAAATGGTAATAATTTTTTTTATTTGTTTATTAAACTTCAAGTCCAGGAACTTTTATCTGTCAAGAATGGAGTGGATGTCCAAAAAATTGCAAGACCTCATTGTCACTTTAGGATTAGTCCATTAAGAGAAATGTTAGGATCTAAAATTGGTTCCTGGCTGCTGAAAACAGTAATAATATATTTTTTTCTTTTTCTTTTTAAATCTTTAGACCCATTTGATGTTTTATTTTGTGCAACAAGGAGTACCTTGAGAAGTTCAAAGATTAAGAAGTTACAGGTATTAAATGGATGTCCATCTTTAAATTAAGGAAAGAAAGATAGAAAAAAGAAGAAAGAGTGCAATTATGGCTTGTTAAACAAGTTTGATATTGAAAAGAGAGCTTTAAGTTGAAATAAATAAGAAAGTAACTAAAACTAGTGACTAACTCGCTAAATATCCAATCAACACGTGTTAAAGATTAACAGTGTGTATTTGTGAGCTGGACACATGAATGATGCACACTTGTGGGATGCACAGTTTGACTGGAACACCTGTGGGGCACACTAATCTGAGCTGTGACCGCCTCTGGGTCCCACCAATCTGATTGTTGGCGGCAGATTGTTGAGATTGGAGATTGGGACCTGGATGCTTCAAGCGTATTTGCTGGCATGCAGTTATTAGTTTTTTTTTTTTTTTTTTTTTTTTTTTTGCAAAAAAAAAAAATGTTTCAGTGAAAAAATTTCATGATGACAGGACATCTGGATCTATAATTTACTGATTATGTGCAGGCAATGAGTTCTTCAAGCAGCAAAAATATCCAGAAGCAGTGAGACATTATACAGAAGCCCTGAGAAGGAACCCACAGGATCCAAGGGTAACATTCCTATTTCTGCTTCTATGTTTTTTTTTTTTTTTTGGATAGATATTCTTGTGCTATGATGAATAGAACATGGTCGCGCGGAGGCGGAGCTATGAACTCCATTGTTTCAAGTAGGTAGACAAAAGAATCCCATACTAGTATCGTTACAAAGTAACCAATGTATATCTGAAAAAAAACTGGGCAATTGGAGTTGATTTTCACAGGATGGCCAAACAGCTAGGCAAACGTAATTCATGTTCACAGACTGGAGGGAGCAGTATCCATAAAACGGGCTCCAAATGGCTGGGATAAGGCCATTTTGATGATGAGCCATTTTGCCATTTCCTGTCATATTTCATTTTGTTGTTTGCATAGTGAATCGAACCATGAATTCCTGGTGAGACTCACTACTGGATGGTGCTGTGGGCCCCATCATGATGTATGTATTTTATCCACGCTGCCCATCCATTTTCCCAGCTCAGCTTAGGGCATGATCCAAAAAATGAGGACGATCCAAATATCCCGTGGACCACATGACAGGAAACATTGGTGATTGAACTCCCACCATTAAAAACTTCTTGGGGGTCACAAAAGTTTTGGATCAAGCTGATATTTGCGTTTTCCCTTCATCCAGGTCTGTGTGACCTAATCAATAGGTTGGATGGCAAATAAACATTACTGTGTGTCCGAGGAAGTTTTTAATAGTGGGCGTTCAATCACCACTGTTTTCCTGCTGTGTGATCCACTTGAGATTTGTATTTGCCTCATTTTTTGGGCTCATGCTCAAAAATAATGATCCAAAATAGATGGATGGCGTGGATAAAACACTTACATCATGGTGGGGTCCACAGAGCATTGTCCAGTAGCTATGTTTCAACTTGCAGTGTCAGTATGCAATACACCATCCTGTCCATCATAATAGCTGTGCAAAGCATCATTTAGAGGGCATTTGGATCTTAAGTTACTTAAGATAAGCTACATATGCCTTAAGTAGCTTATCTTGATTTCTACTTATTAAACTGAAGTGATCAAGTAACTTTAAATAAAAAAGCTACTTGTAATTGGTCATAAACCAAACTTACTTATCTCAAATAAGTTACTTATCTACTGAGTAGAAAAAGTAACTTATTTGGTGGTATCCAAAAAGGGCCCTTAATGTGTTTTGAAGCAACTGCTCAGCTAGCATGTCTCCCTTTCATTTTTTATGATTACTGTTAAACCTGGCCATTGGTTTCTTTTGCAGGTATATAGTAACAGGGCAGCATGCTACACGAAACTGGGTGCATTGCCTGAGGGTTTGAAGGATGCAGAGAAATGTATTGAACTCGATCCAGCATTTTCCAAGGGATACACAAGGAAAGGAGCAGTTCAGTTCTTCATGAAGGAATATGACAAAGCGCTTGAGACTTACCAGGAGGGGCTAAAACATGATCCCAACAACCATGAGTTGTTGGACGGCGTGCGAAGGTATGCATACCTGCTCCTAGCAACCAGCTGTCTTTTGCATATATGATAGCGGTAGCCGGATGCTCATTCCATCTCCCAAACATATATTCAGATGTGTTGAGCAGATCAATAAGACCAACCGTGGGGATATTAGTCCAGAGGATTTGAAAGAGAGACAGGTCAGTTGCTTTCTTTTCTGTCAATATCCTCATCTCTGTAGTACTTTTATCAGGCAAGGCTCCAAACGTGAGTTACTTTGCAGGCAAAGGCAATGCATGATCCAGAAATTCAGAATATTCTGTCTGACCCCATCATGAGACAGGTATGATTTTAGCGATATTGATGATTAGTATAGTCATTACGGCCAAGCTCATCTAACTTGAAAGCAATTAAGGGTGCCGTGATTTGCTCCTGTACAACAGGGTACCTGCATTATGTCAAGCTGTTTTTGGTTGTATGTGGGTTGCAAATGGCCACTCACATGACATACATTTCGGTTTTCTGTAGATGGGTGTGGCCTTGTGGTTCCTATTCTACTGTACTTGTAGCTCTATGTGCCATTATCATCACAGCTTATCAGTAATTTTCGTCACGACATCCATTTTGGTTCTGTAGATGGGTGTGGCCTTGTGGTTCCTATTCTACTGTACTTATAGCTCTGTGTGCCATTATCATCACAGCTTATGAGTAATTTTGGTCATATGAATGGGTTTGGGTTGGGTTCTTGCTCGGTTCGTACATTTTGACTGAATGGCTGGGAACATTTGTGCTGTGTAGGTATTGATCGACTTCCAGGAGAATCCCAAGGCTGCTCAGGATCACCTCAAGAATCCTCAGGTGATGCACAAGATCCAGAAGCTGGTCAGTGCAGGGATTGTCCAGCTTAGATGAGCACGTGAAGAGCCGAGCATCAAATCATTTTCTCTTCAAACATGTATTTAACGGATTGGTGAACTAATTTCATTTTGGAAATTTTGGTTTTCCATCATAACTTCTAATCTCCTCTTCTAATTTGTGGGGACTCTTGATAGAAGAAGAGGTGAGCCTAAGCTGTGGTTTGATTGCTGCATTTGTGTTATCGAATTTCTTAGGCATAAGTAGTGGTGGCACAGGTGTCTTTTCAACCCAATAATACACTTAGTAAATATTTAGAAATTATATGTGTGGAACCGTGTAATTCAAATTGAACTGTCCAAACTATAACTTCCAGTCTGGAGACCTAAAAATTATGCTTTCGATGGACATTTATTCAGGGCTGTCAATGGGCTGCGCGTTGCCCTACCAAAATTTTGAATAGGCCCAGCCCGACAACCTGGCTCGACAGGCCCAGCCGGACAGCCTGGCCTGAAACAGTTCAAAATCTGGGCCGAGGCCAACCCCAGGTCTGGCCTGTTGACAGCCGTACATTTATTGGAGAAGGCTCAGATGACTATGATGATGGACATTTATATGGTTAAAAATGAGGAAAAAAAAATACAATGGCCCGGTTTCAACAAATAAGGGATCATGGATTGGAGATTAGGATTATTCAATCAAATTGATTTTGAGATATTCAAAGCTAGTGATGTCTAGAGCTGGACACAAACCAACCAACCCAGCTTCAAAGTGGTTCGGATTGATTTGAAAAAGCTCTGCTTGGATTGGTTCGATCAGAAGTTCAAACCAAACCAAGCCTTGGAATAAGCCAGTTTAAAAGAACAAACTAAATTCAAACCATGGGAATACCTACTCAGCTTAGCTCAAACCTAGATTCTATAGTGTTAGGTAAGCTCGAGCTTTAAGCGGATTTGATTTAGCTCGGATAGATTTGGCTCATAGATTGCATGCTTGTAGTTAACTTGGCTTAGTTTGGCTCAGTTTGTCGTAGATATTTAGACCAAACCAAGCTCAAGCTCATAAATTTTGGACCAAATCAAGCTCAAATATTATGAGGAGGGATAAAATAATAGGGATAGGCTTGAAGCTTGGCTTGTGTAAAGCTTGAGCGGATGGTATTTTACATAAACAAGTTAAACCAAACTTGGGTTAAACTCGGTTTGAGGAGCTGTTTGTTTACCCCCTTAGCCTCTGAAATTTGAAAATTAGATTTCAACTACGTAACATACTATTTTGGGTGACACATTTAAAAAGTCCTTGATGGAAATTCAGGGGTGGTGTATGCATGGAATGCGTTAATTTTTTTTTTTTTTTTTTTTTAATTTAAATTTAAATGATGACTTTATCCATTCCAAGTAATGATGTTGATGGTGGGGTTGATTGAACTTTACCAGGTCAACAGTGGCTACTAGTTTGTGGACTTATGTCCTGCCAAACGGCTTTCATAGGAAGTTCCTGCGCGGAATGCTTTTCATAAATCCACTGTGTCCATCTTGATGTTTATATGCCATCCAAACCGTTTATAAGGAAATTCCTACAGGGGAAAAGTGAAAACGTTAAAAACTTTCGTGGCCATACAAATGTTTCAATGATGGTCATTGAACCCCCACTGTTCCCTCTCATGTGGTCCACTTGAGTTTTGGATCTACCTCACTTTTGGTCAAATGTCCTAAAATGAATTCAAAAGGGATGAACAGAGTGAATTTCTCACAAACATCATTGTGGTACCTAGCATTCCTACATGGGAACTTCCTGTGAAAGGCTTTTGGTAGGAAATCCGTGGAGGATTGTGGGGAGCAGATTATGTGTGGCACAGGCTCACCCAAGATGGTGGGGCCCTTACATGGTGCCCACCTTGATGTGTGTATTCTACATTCACGCCAATCATTCATTTTTCTTCATATTGTTTTAGGGCGTGAGCCAAAAAATGAAATAGATCCCATTCTCAAGTCACATAGACCTAGATGAAGGAAGTAAACAAATATTAACTTGATCCAATACTTTTGTTGCCCCCAACAAGTTTTTAATGGTGGGATTTCAATTCCTGAGGTATGGCTTGCTTGAGATCATGATCTTCATTTTTGTGACCATATCCTAAAATGATCCAGAAAAATGGATGGGCAGTGTGTATATACAACACATACATAAAGGTGGGCCCCATGGTTTGACGTTACCTAGGTAATGCCTAATCCACTCTAGTTTTGGAAGGATGCCAACTAGGTGGGGCCCATCGCAATGTTTGTGAGAAATCCACTCCATCCATCCACTTTTTTAGATCATGTTAGGGTATGGGCGCAATTTAGGGATAATTTGGTAAAATTACAAAATTTCAAACATTTTTACTAAATAGAAAATTTTGAATTCAGAACTAAATTTCGGTGTTCAAGAATTTTTTCAAATAATTTACCAAGCCGGCATTCAAAAGATTATTGGTACTAAAATTCACAACACAATGGATCCATTACTTAAATTAATTTCAGACTTTAAAAAAAAAAAAAAAAAAAAATTTAAAAATTCAGTTCATCAAACGCAGTTGAATCTGAAATCCCAAACCTTGTTTCCAAAACCTACCTGGGAACTGTTTAAAAGAAGTCTTGAAGTACATAATTTTAAATAATTTATTTGTTAACAAATATCTGAAATGTCTGACATTTATTAATTTCACACATTTGCTTCTGTCTCCTGTTTACATATGAGGGTCGTACTGCAAGTGTGGGGCCCACCATGATGTATGTGCCTTATATCCATGCCTTCCATTTGTTTTGAAAACTTGGTTTAGGAAATGTAGATCCAAATCCGCAGCACCTTAACTCGCGCCCGGATCTAGGATCTACGGAATTCAGTGCCGCACTTAGCTGGAGATGTATGATCTTGTCATGGGATCTGTGAGGGTTACTCTGACCTATATGTCTTATCCACACCGTCCATCCATTTTTTCCCCATACTTTTAAGGGCATACAACAAAAAACGAGGCTGATGTGAGGCTCAAGTGGGTCACACTACAGGAAACAGTGGGAATTGGGCGCCTACATTGAAAGCTTTTTAGCCCTATGGAAAGCTCGGATCATGCTGATATTTGTGTTTTCCCTTCATCTGGTCTACCTGACCTAATCAACAGGTTGGATTATCAAGCTGATATTTGTGTTTTTCCCTTCATTCAGGTTGGTGTGACCTAATCAACGGGTTGGATGGTAAATAAACATTACAATGGGTTGTAGGAAGTTTTTAATGGTGAGCCTTCAGTCACCACAATTTTCTTGTGGTGTGGTCCACTTGAGATTTGGATCTCCCTCTTTTTGTGTCTCATCCACTAAATGATCTTGCAAAATGGATGGA
Source organism: Magnolia changhungtana (assembly GCA_030180095.1). Taxonomy (NCBI): domain Eukaryota; kingdom Viridiplantae; phylum Streptophyta; class Magnoliopsida; order Magnoliales; family Magnoliaceae; genus Magnolia; species Magnolia changhungtana. The sequence goes on from JASAUF010000670.1 coordinate 1,774,028, forward strand.
CAGTTTTGATATAACACATATGTCCTGGTGGGCCTCACATAAAATGGTGACGTTAGTTTGGAGGTGTGTGGTACACCGTGCAATCCGCTTCCACTACTGCAGCGTTACACACAATCCACGCGGATTTCTTGATAAAGCCTTTTGCATGAACTTCGTGCTTGGGATGCTAAATGGGGCCTACCATGATGTTTGTGGGAAATCCACCTCGTCCATTTGTTTTGCAAGCTCATTTTAGATAAAGAAATAAAAAATGAGGTAAATCCAAAACTCAAGTGGGCCACACTATAAGAAATAGTGGGAATTAGGCATCTATTTTTTAAAGCCATAGACGGCTTTGAACAAGCTGATATTTGTGTTTTTCTTTCATCCATGGCTATGTGATCTTATGAAGAGGTTAGATGACAAATAAACCTTACAGTGGACCCTAGGAAGGTTTTAATGGTAGTAATTGAATTCCCTCTGCTTTACATGGTGTGGTCCACTTGGTTGTGCCTCATTTTTTGGGCTAGTATTCTAGAATAATCTGAAAAATTTAATGGATGGTGTGGATCTAACACATAAATCATGGTAGGTTCAAAGAAGTTGCCTCTTAGGATAATTTAGGGAACACCATGATCATAGATCAAGTAGTAGATAGACTGAGTGAAGATACCTCGTTTCAACACATAGTTCTCGGTATCAATTCCCTAGCGGGGTGGCTAACACTGGAGTGTGTACTGTGACAAGATAACAGGAAAAAAAATAAAATAGAAAACATTAGGGAGAGAATTTCTTTGACAACGTGCGCATAGCTTTTTGAGTGCCTGCATGTGGACTGAATGTTGGAACCGGGTTTCATCATTTTCTTCTTAGAATTGAATGTTGCTATTTTCTGTTTCAACTCTCTCTTATATGTCCAACGTTCAGTTCTCATTGAGCACGTATCATCCATCACTTCTGTCGGAGCTTTTAAAGTTGTCTTCTTCTCCTCCTCCGTGACAGTAAAAAATATTAAAAACTTTTTACTGAAGTGGTTAACAGCAGCCGTTAATTATCATGCTGGTTTTGATTTTGGTCACATATGTTAGCGTGTGGCTTACTCGAATTAAATAGTTGGATTAGGCAGAGCTGTACACGAGTTGAACAGAGTTGAGCTTGGCCACCAACCGACCCAGTTCGAACTTGGCTTGGCTCGGTCCTCGAGCCTGACTGGCTAGCTCGGATAGGTTCGGTCAGCAGCTTGGGCCAGCTCGAGCTCAGTTCGAGCCTGTGCTGCATTTTGTCAAACACATGGAGCGCACATTCAATTTCTCACGGTATGCAAAACAGCAACAACGGTTTACAAGTATTTCATCGAACAATCAGTAGGCAACATCAAAATCAAGATACAAGGGTAGTTTTATCATGTAATGTTTTTTTTTTTTTTTTTTTTAGTGATTTGTTTTATATCCATACCTTCCTCACTACCGGTCGATCCCATAGAGAATGTATGCACCCGAAACAACACTTTGTTGAGTCATTTCATCAAACACTTGGTGAGCAACATCAATATCAAAATAACCGAGTTCTCGAATTGGTTTGATGCGAGTTCAATTCGAGTTGAGGTTTGATCCAAGTTGATTCGAGCTCGGGCAAGCTCGAAATCGAGCCCTAAAAATTAGCTCGACCCGGGTCGAACTCAATTTCGAATTGAGCTTTTTCGAGTCGAGCGAGTTAACTGAGCTAACTCGGTTCATGTACAACTCTGGGATTAGGATTAGATTTGTGAAAATAAACTCAACTATTCAACCATCAATTACACGAAATCAAGTGAATTACAGAGGGTTCATCATTTTGATGAATTAATTTTTGTCTTTGGAAAAAGAGCTTTCAATTATGCACGTAGTAGCTTACACAGTTAAATGCTAAAGTAATATAATTAGAAAAAATGAAGCTAGACCGAAGTTGATCAATTTAATAGATGAGTTCTACTTATATGGCTAGAAAAGTAAATGATAAAGAAAAAAGAAAAAGAAAAGGAAATAAATGATAATATGTTCATAACGAGACTGTTGTTGAGAATGAGTTGTTCATGTCAAGAAGGTTGTCATATATGAAAGTTGGATTGCATACTCAATCGGCTTCATGACTAACTTGTCGTCGAGAGTAACAATTCGTTCATCAATTTGAGCTTTGTGATGCAAAACAATCGCGGTTTGCGAGAAGGTAGTGGACATTTGTTCATCACACGGGTGGCTCTGTGGTGAGATAGTTGTTATGGGAAGATCAGAGAAGTTTCAACTTCGATGCCCGAGGCTATTCTGATTCGACTTGAGGCACAAGATTAAGCTCGAAGTCATGAGGATAGGCGAGGAATGGACTTCCAATTCGACATCGGTTACGCCTTCGCTCCGAGGCCCTAGGTGGAATGATCCGAGGCCGGGGCTGTTGGCTTAGGATTCGGATTAGAATCCACTAATAAAGGGACCATGAGGTGTCCCACTACTACACGATTGGCGAGGGTTACTCAACTGCCCACGTCTACATAACCATTAAACGACTGGGTGGCCGAATCACCCGCGGGAAGTGGCAAATGCCCCAAGATACGCCGAGTTATGCAGATATGCCCATCCTAGGCGAGGGGGTATAAATAGCATCTTGTGGGGAAGAAACATGTACGTAATATCTTGCACTCTCCTTCTACAATACGACTTAGACCCAGATTTCCTTGACCTAACTTAGGCATCAGAGGGTCCTCTGTTTAACCCAGGGTCTCATTTGCTCACCATTGTTGCGCAGGTTCAGGATTCAGAGACGGTTCAAAGTTCATAAGTCCGAGCGGAGGGCAGTCAAGATTTTGACAGCAACGATAGTCGTTGTGGCAATTTTTTGTTCACCATACACGTACAAATTTGTGCCTAGATGGCAGATGGCAAGTAGATCTTTGATAGTCTGTTGTCATACAATTAGGCTTTATAGTGAGACGGTCATTGGAAAATGATAGTCCATTCATTACCCTGTACAACTAAGCTTTATGGTGAATCAATTATTTGAAAAATGATTAACCATTCGTCACTCATTTATGCACTTCATAATGGAATGGTCAGCATCTTTATGGTGAATCAATTATTTGAAAAATGATCAACCATTCGTCACATTTAACTTCATGAATTCTTTCGCGTCGAGTCCTCACTCCATGCTTGGATCCTAGCTACATGAGCAAGGCTTTCATGGAACGACCACCTATTCGTCGCTTGACTAGGTTCCGTGGCAAGACATCTATAATTAAACGACGACCAGTTCGAAACTTGGTCAAATTTTGTAGCAAGATGGTCGAGAAGAATCCTTAGACATGAGGCAAGATGGCCCAACTAGCCATTTGTTCGAGACTTGGAGATCTTCTTAGGCATGAGGACATTATCACGGACATAGGGTGCATAACTATCTTATTCTAATCTATTCAATCTAAGCTAGTTTTGTAGCGTTGCGCTGCCTTGATAGTGGATAAGTTGGATGAAATAATAATAATAATAATTGTTAGTGCACTTATTGGTGTACTTATTTGTCAATCATGTGGGTTTGTGTGTCAGCGAGTCGGTTGAGCCCTTGGAAGTTAAAGACCGAAGACATGTGAAGACATGAAGTATCAATGAGTGAAAAACATATAAATCGTGAGGTGCCTTGATGACCCTAACTTTAAATCTAAAATAACCTAACCTCTAGATGATCGATTCCAAATAGTTAAATCTTTATTTGATCATTCCTTAGCTTTAAGAGTCTCAATTTGAACATGATTAGATAGGTTATAGAGATCTCGAGCCGATGTAAACCAAACTTCTCCACAATAGACTCATAAGTGCTATCAATCGACAACTTGATCGATCGATGGTCCTGATTGATCAATCGATGGACATGGCCGATTGATTGATGTGAGTTAGAAATGTCCAACAAGCAAATCATCTTTTTCGTAACTTTTCAATCATATCAATAGATCCTTAATCGGTCTCGATCGAATCATTAATCGATTAACAAACCTTGCTCGATCGATCGAAGACGGCCAAAATTATCCACCAATTTTTCTGGAAAAAATGTTGGAATTGGTCGATCGATCGGAGGTGTCATTTTCTCCTCATTTTATGGTAGTTGGAACTTGAATCTTATATAAAAGGCATTCGATATTTGGGCTTAGAGATAGAGTTTTGGTACATTTCGAGCCTAAGGGATACCCAACTCATTCTAGACTTCAAACCAATGAGAATCATGACATCCTTTTTGTGAATAACCACTCTAGTGAGCATTCTGAGCTCAATTATGAAGGTGTTCATATTTTTTTTATTGTTTTAGAAATTAGATTCAAACTTAATTATAGGAAAATCATTGTTTAAATCCTCTAAAATACTCATCCAGGTGAATTTCTCATTGAAAAACAACTATCCCTTTAGCTGTAGGAGATTCTACCATCATCCCATCACCTAGGTTATCTCATTGGAGCATTGCATGTAAGGCGTTTATTTGTGAAGCTGAACCATCGGCATCGACGGATGTGGGAGCAATTGTGAGACTGATTGAAATACGTGAGAGTATCGATTAAACATCTTAAGCAAGATGTTATAACGGTACTCAATCCGACAAGTAAGGTTGTCATTTGTCAGAGTCCATCATTACTCTTATTTCCTTATGTAGGATTGAGTGTAGATTTTGTGACCCAAACTCAAATATGTTTTTGTGTAGAACCTAGGCTATTGTATACAACTAAATTCATTGGACATGAGTGCGTACATGTTAGTCTCCATGGGTGCCTTAGCGGAAGTGTACGTAGGGCCTTAGATTAAGATCACATTCACCGGATATGGATACATACATGTTAGTTTCGAAGGGAGCCTTCAGGGGGAGTATACGTAGGGCATTAGATTAGGATTACTAGTGGTTGTTGGTTAGCTGATAAAAAACTGGGTAAAGTCTCTTGCGGGAGCTACCGACACAAGTATAAATGTGTTTCTCTAACACAGAAGTATATGTTTGTTAGGTGCTTCTAAGCCTTTGGCGGGAGTGTACACTTATAAAGGTTAGAGGTGAACCTGATTTAAAACCTCTGATAGTGAAATACTGGTACATTCGAGGAGAGTGTGTCCATTGAGAGTAGAGTAGGAAAACTGAACCAATATATATGCTTATGTTTGTAATTGTCATTTGAACACAATTTTATTCATGTTTATGTGTTTGATTAGTTAAATTATATGAATGCTTGAATTGAATTGTATGCCAAGCACTTAACTTACGAGCACACACAAGCTCACTATCTTATTTTATAGATAATTACTTATTGTTGCATTATTTATAATCTATGTGATTGTACCTACTTGGCTTGGAAGCCTAAGTGTTAATTACTTATTTATTTAAATTTGTAAATCCTTTAATTAGACAAGAATTTTAAGTGGTCCAATTTACCCCTTTTAGAACTTAGTCATAATTCTAAGGTCCGCGAAGCTTCCATAAGCGCTGTGGTAGACAATCCATGTAATTTCAATAACAACAACAACAACAACAACAACAACAACAACAACAATAATAATATCTTTATAGCGGATGATGGGTACACAATGTTGTGCTAAAAAGAGTGGTGTTGTGTTGTATTGGACATGCATATGTGTAACGCTCTGAAAATTGGGGGTCGAGCATAACTCAACTCCCGAGTTCCAACACATTACTTATGTAATATAGATAATGATAATTAAATGTTGTTTGTGTTAGAGCAATAAACATGAGTGAGATTATACCAAAATAGTAATTCATACTCCAGATCAATTGTATAAAGGCAAGTGGAAGACTAAACTGTATATATATGTATGTAAAAGAAACAAAATCATTTCATTCTCTAGAGTATGAACCCATCCGAGTTACCATATACATATATCTATTTTATATTCAAAAAGTCAAAAATACAATTAAGGAAGTAATCCCAGTAAATCCTGTCGATCCGGCAGTTTAGTCGAAGCCACCAGAATACGGCATAAATGAGAACTCGTCCTGGTCCTCGTCATAGTCCGGCTCAGCCTCCTGAGTCGTCATCTCATATACACCTGAGGCAGAGTCTGGTTGGTGTGTACAACACCGTCCCGTAACGTAGGAGTGAGTAGCTAACTCAGTGGAACAATAAAGCATAGGTTAACATGTTATCGACTCAGTCAAGTAGTAATGATAAAGCAGTATAATCAAACACTCCTAACTACTCTTATTAATACAAGTATGAATGCTGTAATATCCCGGATTTTCACTGTTTTGGATTTCTAAAAATCCTTGATTTTTAATTAACTTATACTATCACGTACTGACCATTAGCACTCAACGTTAGCTTATACACGAGTTAATTAATCCAAGATTAGCCCAATTTAATAGACCAGACAGGCCGTGATAAGGCTAGTGCGGGCCGCTAAGCCGATGGCTATTTACACTTAAAGACGGCCCATGTGGGCCACCCAACACCGTGAAGGGTCGAAAAATCTAAAAAATTAGAAGCGAAGATCTCACTGAGCTTCTGGTCCATCGCGGACTACGGATCCAGTGGACACCCAGAACTGGGATCTGGCACTAGCCGAATGCACCCCACCAATGCCAGAATTGGAATCTGGCACTTACAAATAAAATCGGGATACCAAGCGTTCCAGTCGTCGGATTCCTTCCAAATTTGTGGTGACGGTTTAATATATTTTTCTACACCCGTCCACCAAATCTGGGACCTGATCGTGGAACGGTGACGGTTGATCGTAAATCGGACCCGTACGACCAAACCCCGCATCCGTTCGTTCTCAAATTTTGTAAGGCCCCTCATCGGACCATGGACCACTTATCCTATAAATTTCATGGCCAGAGGGCCATCAGAAATACTCCAATCACCAAAATGGCCCCCACAAGACCATTTAAGGGTCGGAAACGCTTACTCAGATCATATATCCGTTCATCCGTTCGTCCTCAATTTTTGCATGGGCCCTGGTCGGAACATAAGACACCTACACGTCGAATTTGGTGGTCAGAGGGGTGTTAGGGCCACCTCAACACCAATAGGGAGTCCTAGTGGTCTATTTTAGGAAATTGTGGAAGCTTAGGGCCTTTTGCACCAAATCTGGAATTATAAAAGGGGGTTTCTTTTGGGCACCCCTCTCCCATACGAATTTGACCTAGGAAAGGGAAGAGAGAAAAGAGAGAAAAGAGAGAAAGAAGAAAGGAGGAAGAGAGGGAAGAAGACAAGGTGGACCCTAAATCAAGGTGGGGCCCAAGGGAATCAATCTCTCCTCTCCCTACACCTTCTCCAAGGGGAAACCCATCCGAAAATCACCATCTTCATCTCATGAATCGTTTAGGTAAGATCCAGCCCTCTTTTTCTTTGAAAACCCTTGTAAGAAGGGGGGTTTTGCTTGTAAATCTAACATGTGAAGTTGTTTTAGGGATTCCGGCCGATCTATCGCAAAGCCCTCTTTCCTAGGACGTTTTTCCCAAGCCTCTAACGATCCTAGGTGCGGACTATTAATCTTAGGTGGCCTAGCACCAATTATAATACTAGCTTAATGATTTTGGATGCTTGATTGGTACATTTGAGAGCCTAGAGAATCCTAGGCATTGTAAGTTCTTGAAATTGTATGGATGCACATGATGTTCTTCATAATGTTATTTATTGTTCAAATGATTTTCGTGAATGGATGATAATATGCTTATGCCGTGTCATTCTTCCACATGTTATTGATCCATGTTGTGTATGCTTTCATTACCCTTATACATATGATGGCTTGAGATGGAGGAAGTGCGTAACTTCCTCACACACACCCACACACCTCACATGCACTATATTGCTTGATTGCTTGCTAGGAACATCTAATTCGTATGACTGGGATGTATGGAGTATGATGATGACATGCTAGTGACAGTCTGTATAGTCGGCTTGTTAAGGATGACCTTCATTACATTGGGTTGGTCAGGAAACATGAGGAGAGCGAAGGCGGCTCCAAGGGTAGGACCGCCTCGAGGCTAAACCCTTGAGTTTGGGCGGGTGTGTTCGGGTGGCTGTAGTTAGACTACATGGGTCTCTCGTGCCCGAGGTCGCTCGTCTCACGCCGCCCGACTCATGCGCCTAGCCTCTTACCGACCGATCAACCCGTTTGTTAACCCCGTGTACCCACATATGAATGGAATCGAACCACCCCGCAACCATCAGAGCCCATTGATAATCCACTTGAATCGGTCCACGCCTCGTGAGCCGGGCATGGTGGAATGGGACACCGTGTCTCCGAGCAATGCCGTCACTACGCCGGGAGTCGCGCCTCCCCGTAGTGACCACGAGCGATCCCTCCCTATCGACACTCCTCATGTGCTTGGAGTCGGGGGATGAGGAACCCGACGGGATCACGGACCGCGAGGTCTCGCCTCACGCGTTGATGGGGTCTTCGCCTCGCAACCAGGTTTAGGGCATTGATACGTAGGGTGAATTAGAATCCCCAACCCGCGGATGAATGGACTTAACTAATAACTCGGCTAACATGATCGCATTGCACGCATTAGCTAGGGTGGCGACTCTAAGTCGAGGTTGCTCTCGAGGAGTGTTGTCATTACATGCGATCGTTAGATGGAGTCGCTGAGGGAGTGTTGTGGCGAGGGCATGCATCATATCATCCCGCATGCATGCATTTTAAATAAGAGTTATTAGGTGTTGATGATTGTCTGCTTTTCATTAAGTTCATATTACAATTGATGACTGTTGTAACTTGAGACCAATAGTTCACACTGAGTTGATCACTCACTCCCACTCTGGGACGGTGTTTTAAAACACCCACCTGACCCATTCATAGATGCTGGTGACTCGGGGCATGAGGAGCACAGAGGCGAGTTTGGACAAGGAGGACGGACTCTCCTACAGTGGCCGATGGGCGGCTCTCCATCGGCTTGACGGGCCGAATTTGAATTTTTCAACCGCGGGCTCATTTTACTTTTGGACATAGCCTTCTTTTATTATCTGTTATAACGCCTTGGGCGACCCTTTATTATTTTTGGGCCTGTATATTTATGAGATTTCCTTCATTTCAGTAGACTGGTGCGATTGTGCTTCATGCTTCAGGTAATTCCAAATTGCGCAGTTAAATTTGATTAATCATAAAAACCATAAATGCATGATAAGTGACACTCGGGAACTCGGGAGTCGAGTCTATGCACGACCCCCGATTTTCCGGGGCGTTACAAATGCAGTCATGATGTATGCCCTCACCACACACTCCCTCGTGCGACACCATCTTACGTTCGCGGCATGCTTGCATTCCTCAGTGCTCCACATCTTCCAGGCACATGCAATGCATGATGAGCATGATTACCGAGTTGTTATTAGTCCATTTCAAACAACAGTATTGGAAAACTAAGGTACCTCCCTTGTATCATTTCTAAACAATGATCCATTATAGAGTCGTCAAACCTAGATAATCTCATACGATGGTGTGTTTCTAGGTCACTGCAAGGGCTGCCAGGGCTGTTACATTGAATCATTACACCACTCCCCCATCACCTTATCAATACAGGCCTAGTTTATACTCTGCTACTACGGGAAGACTCGTCGCCTCACCACAGATTTAGAGTATGCTCGAGGTCACTACACCGAGAACGGCCAGGGTTACTAGGGCTGTTACACGGAATCGTTGCACCACTCTCCCATCATCCATCAAAGCAGTGTAGGCCGACAGCTCGAATATAGTGTCCCATACCACCATAATCGGCTCATAAGTCTGGTTGCTCACTGGTCACTACGGGGAGGCACGTGGCCCCAACGTAGGCTGACAGCTCGACCACAGTGTCCCATACCACCATGCCCGGCTCATGAGTCTTAGCGGATCGAGGTACCATGGTTAACGGGATTCCACTGGTAAGTTTGGTACCCTAGGTTTAAGCAGTAGCGACTAAACATGGTGAACATACATTAGACATATTGGGTTATTTGATGAGCCTGACTAGCTCGAGCGCACAATCAATTGAACGACATGAAGTGCATAAGCACTTCGTGTGGCCTAACCACTGTCGCCAACCGAAGTACGACTCGGGTTCGTCGGACACATCCTACGTGGCGAAATGAATCTCAACCACGAACTCAAATCTGGTACCGATTGTCTGGACTATAAACATAGTCCCAAACTCAATCAATCCTTATTTAGAGCATGTGGAGTAGAGCATATTAAACAAAGTAATTCAAGCAAGTTAATAAGCATGTCATAAAGCATGTTATAAAGCATGTTATAAAGCATTATATAAGCAGGATTACAAACACACATATTTCATAAGTAAGCGGTTAAAGTAAACAACCAACATGGAGGAAATCATACACGTCTTTAAGGTAGTTGAGAATTCCATCTCAACACCTACCTAAGGCACCCTCATTCAAACACTTACTCTCACAAGCATTTTCACAAATACTTAGAATACACAATTTCAACATACATAGTGTATGTTAGCAAAACATGTATTAAGGCGAGTCCTTTCGCTAAGCAAGTATTTTACGTACATATGATATATTCATACAGCAAATAATCATGTCAAACACATTTTCAAAATATATACGTATACGGTACTTTCTACAATACATATTTCTACATACATAGTGTATATTAGCATAACATGTATTAGGACGAATCCTTTCGCCAAATAAGTATTTTATCCATATATCATATACTCATACAACAAATAATTATGTCAAACACATTTTCAAAATATATACGTATACGGTATTTTCTACGAATACCTAGAATATGTAAAATTCCATATTCTACATCTTTAATTGAAATGGAAAACAGACGGCACTTTGTACATGTCCAATTGCATGCAGATCATGAATCTATCATTATCTGACATTGAAAGTGTTGAAAACGATAACTTATATACCTAAAGTCCTCACCTCTTATTGTAGAATCGTAACAAAACAGGTAGGTTTGCTAAGCTTCTGTATTCAGCAATTCGGTAACCTATAGAATGAAATAGGTTAGCTATTTCATAACCTACAACCCTTACAACTCCAAAACTGATTAGGGTTAGGATTTCTTACCTAGAAACGAAGTCGGTATCGCCGGGAAAGTGATAAGAATGGAGTGGTGGAGCTTGGGTAGCGGCATGAAAGAGTAGCAGGGAACTTCTCCCACATCTTTCACTCTTTCTCTCTCTTTTCTCTATTCTCTCTCTACGGTTTCTCTCAAATTCGTATGGCTGTGAGAGAGAGGGTTCTAAGGTCCTTATATAGCCTAGAAATGCACTAAACTAGACTTAAGGTCAAGGTATATTTGGGTTATAACCAAAGTGACCATTTTCCAGCTCAACGGAGGACTTCTGGCGGGCCTCCTTGAGGCAAAGGTTGGACTTAAGCTTACCAATCTTGGATCCAGGTGGAGTTAAGTTTTCGTTTCAGTCGGATTCCCATATCACGCGTGGCGGACCAGTTTCAGTTCAACAGTCAGTGAAATCCGATCTGAAATTCCAAGTACATGGATATGTTTATGAAATTCCCTGATCTGAGGGTGTATTTGGGTCAGATTCTGATGGTCTGGTTGCTTATAAAATGTCCGCAAGTAACAAGTCTCAGATTACTATTTGAGATATTTATTTTGTAAAGAAAACAAGTGTTCTCACACTCCCTCGCTCCGGACTCAAGCGAACAGCCGTGGGACATTGTCTGGGTTTGATCTCCGAGATGTTTGTCAAGCCCAGCGAGGCGGTCCTAAGTCCTTAACCTTGTATTATTCGGACTCATGATGTGCGGTCCAGACCTGATACGGAGTTTCAATGTACTCCCGAGAGTAGTCGGGTAATGAGTTTGATCCTAGACTTTAGGGTAACCTAGCGTCAATGATTCTACAAGTTTTGGGTCTTGCAGATCGTATTTAAAGCGATTCAAATGGATTTCATGGCTAATCTAGTTTTGCACTTAGTTAACTTTGTCAAATTTCTAAAGGATTTAATCCTAAGTGATTTCTGGTCGAGGTGGTACTCGGGCCATTGTACGGAAATTTTCGAGTCGTTATAATAGGTTCTGAGCTCTTCATTCTGTACTATATTTATATGTGTAAGATGATTTTTCGTATACACATATTGAGATAGGCCTCCAAGATCTTTTATTAATTGATTGATCAATTAGTAGACCTGACGGATTACACTTCTAACTCAAGACAAGTTCTTGAGATCTTTTTCCATTTGGCCAATCTTCTTATATGTGTAGATGATTGTATTTCTATTTTCGATTGATGTTTCCATGATTTTCACATAATCAATTTGCTTCTAGATGTGCGTGACTAGTCATGTTGCACCATGTGTATCTATTGATCATCGCCTTAGGTAATCGTATATACTAGAGCTCTTCGCATATGTGTTCACATATGTATAACCACTTAAGTTTTACCATATATCATGAAAAACATCATTATCATCCAAAACAATGGGCATGACTTTTGTCTAGGTTAGTACAGAGTGTACAGTCTCTCTCATGTTGTCTTTTGCTTTGGCAGCTACAAGATTCTCTTCTTAAAATTATGTACAATGGTGCTGCCACTTGTCAGCTTACTAGTGGGGTGATTTGGTATGATTAGACCGTGTGTAAACAAATCGCATGACATTGCTACTTCCCTTCTTGCTTTAGAGGTCTCTCTCTCTCTCTCTCTCTCTCTCTCTCTCTCTCTCTCTCTCTCTCTCTCTCTCTATATATATATATATATATATATATATATATATTCAACCCTTAACATAGCTAATTGGCATAAATAAGTTATGAAAATACCCCGTTCTTCCTCATTAACTCAAAGGCAAAATCAAAATGACCAAAACACCTCTAGTTTTCACGTATATTATTACTCCACGTGCTCTGTATTCTTATCTTGGGATGCCTGAACTCATTTTCGCAACCTTGACACCTTAAAGCCAATTAAGCTAAATTGGGAATTTGACATATTTGCCCCTAATGCGCAAAACGGTCATTTTTATAACTTAATAAAACAATTTATCTAGTGTAAGAGCATCCATCAGTGATCATGGTGGGCTGTGGGGGCAATTAAAATGACAAAATTGCCCCATTGTTATATAAATTATGGATTGCAAAGACTCCTCAATCTTCTAATTCCTACCATTATTTGCCAGTATTAGTCTAATAACTTTCAGGGTAGTTGAGTCATGTTTCCCAAAACTAAATTCCAAGTGCATAGCCAAAGACGAGTGGCTTCCGTTTCAAAAGAAATATAAAAATCCGTAAGCGAATTCCATCAGTTACCTATATATATATATATATATATATATATATATATATATATATATATATATATATATATATATAGGGAAAAGGTACTATGTGCTCGAGCCTAAAGCGGTCGTCTGTGAGGTCGAGCTGTGTGGGCCCCACCGTGATGCCGTTCGAAGATCCAAACCGTCCACCAGATGCGCGAGCCCAGGGTGGGCCCACACGGCCCAAAATCAGCCATCTAAGTAACTCAAGTGGGCCATACCATCGGCAAACATAAGTATACACGTAAAAACATGTAAATGCACTTGGTGGGCCCCACCTGAGTTGTGGATACCACATGAAACTTAGTCTAAAATTATATTCAAGTGGGACACACATGATGGACGGTTTTGATCATCAAAAAACGTCTCGAAAGGTCTCCAAAAATGGTTTTGAATGTTTCAATGGTGCACGGCCCCTCTCAACTTCTGTATGTGGTGTGGCCCACAAAAGTCACGGATTGACTTGATTTTCAGCCATGTGGGCCCCCTCTGGAATGGTGCATCTGGTGGATGGTGTGGATTTTCGAATGGCATCACGGTGGGGCCCACACCAGCTCGACCTTACCGACGACCGCTTTATGCTCGAGCGCATAGTACCTTTTCCCATATATATATATATATATATATATATATATATATATATATATATATATATATATATATAAACCAACAACATAACATTACCAGTTTTTAAAAATGGCCTAAAAAAACTTGTGTTGGATGTGGTGCGTCTGCTGAACAATCTAGATGACAGACATGAAATGTGAGCCCCAGTTCTTGATTCACCTCTTTTTAAAGATAACAATAGCTAAGTGTATTTATATAATTTCTCCTCTCAAAATGCACCTCTTTGATATTTCAATTCCTCGTCTAACTATTTGCTAAAATTTGAATTCATGAAGAACTTTTTGTAAAAATCCCATGTCTTGGAAAGGCCAGTTTGGATTTTCAGAAAGTTTGAGAAAGGAAAATAGTGTTTCTTGGAAAACTTTATCTTCACGAAACATGTGAAAAGAAATGTTGTTATTATTATTTTTTTAATTTCGTCTATAATCAAAATTTTTAAAAACTTTAGGATGTATTTTCATATTTGTTATTTGGCATAATCAAAATTTTCTTAAGAAGAAATTCTAAGTAGTTGCCCAAACCTGCGAAATTAGCACTGTGACACGTGGAATATGTAACATGTGTGGGATGTTTGAATTGTGGCAAACATGACATAAGTGAGTTGTTTGAAGTAATGTGATGGTACATCTGGTAAATTGGCACAATTTGACGCATGGGAACTTGAAGCTATATGGCACCACTCATGGCACATGTGGCATGTATGAAGCAATTAAAGATGAATGATAGCACATGTGGCACATGTGAGATGCTTGCACCTATAAGACATAAAAGTAAATGGATTATGTAGATATGACAAAATTAGCACATGTGGAATGCTTCGCATGTGTGGGACTTAAATGAAGATGGATGATGATACATGTGGGGCTCTTTGCACATGTGCAACGGTTTGCATACGTGGAGAGCGAGCAAATATGGATGATGGCACATGTAGGGCTTAAGAGAAGAAGGGAAGCTCCTGTACTGGAAATCTACGTGGGGCCTACCATGATGTTTTTGAGAAATTTACTCCCTCCAAACGTTTTGTGAGCTCATTTTAAAACTTGAAACCAAAAGTGAGTAGATCCAAGACTCAAGTGTGCTGCACTAAAGGGTAAAGGTGGGTAGGGAAATTCCTGCCATTGTAACCTCCCTGGGTTGACAGTGATGTTTACATACCATCCACACTGTTAATAAACGCCATTCCAACTGGGATGAACTGAAAAAACAAATATTAGACAAATATTTCAACTGTGGACATTCAATCCTCACGTTTTTGGCCCAATTTAGTCTTATCTGCCTCATTTTTGGCTCCTTTTTCTAAAATAAGCTCAAAAAAAGAAAAGAAAGAAGAATCGAAGGAGTGGATATCTCACAAACATCATGGTGTGCCCCGCTTAAGTTTCCAGTGCAGGAACTTACATTGAAAGGCTTTCGCAGGAAATCCGTGTCCTTGGAAACTAGGATTTCCACATATTTCCACAAAGAAAGCTACACAAACATTGAAAGTTAAGTTTGTCCCGCCCTAAATTAATGATCTCCAAACATGTCCTTCGTCGTTACTGTAGAGTAGATGATGAGGCGCCGGAAAAGGATAAGTCTAACAAGACCGGTAACGGCCATGACCCCTTTCAGATAACAGTACATATACTCGAGCTCTTTGGGACCACTATATGCTATTTGTAAAATCTACTCTCTTCATCATGTGATGCTTATTTGAACCATGCAAAAAAGATAATAGTCTTGTAAAATACATTTATGGCTCACATGAATGGTAACATCTTAAAACACTCTCCTATCTGAGATCTTACGGTGTGACCCATGCACCTATGTTTGATCAGGATAATTCTTGTATCTTATTTTCAGGTGATTAACATGTTTGAGGAAAGATAAACCCCGTGATGGCTTCACACACAAACTTGTGGTTGGCAACACCCTGATCCATAGCTCAAGTGGTAGACTGAGTGAAAGATACCTCGTTTCAACACTGAGGTCTTGGTATCGATCCCTAATGGGGGTGGCTAACAATGAAGTGTGAACTGACAGTGGGTTGTACAAGCTAACAAAACAAAACAAAACAAAAAAAAAAAAAAATGAAAAAAATAAAAAATAAAAAAAGAAGGAAACTTGTGGTTGGCATATCATCCTCATCGTTTTGGCCATGTGGTCCACCTGATTTATTCATCTGGTTGAGTTATGTTTACAGGGCGCCTAAAATCAAGAATAGACCAGGACACAAGTTGATTTTAGATTCTTATGGGGTGTTTTCATAGGAGCTTCTAGGAAGCTAAGTGGGGCCGACCATGATGGTTGTAAGAAATTTATCCCATTCATCCATTTTGCTAGATCATGTTAGAACATGGGCCAAAAAGAGAGGTAAATATAAAAATCAAGTGAGCCTCGCCACGGGCAGCAATGAGGATTGAACGTTCACCGTTGACATATATATTCACGGGGCCATAAAAGTTGTGGATCATGCTGAAATTTTTGTGTTTTCAGTTCATCCTAGTAAGAATGATGTTATAAACAAGATAGATGGCATATAAACATCATGGTAGAGAGGTTTCATTGATATGCATTTCCCTACTCACTTTTTTGTGTTGCGCAGCACAATTGCGTTTTCAATTTGCTTCATTTTTGGGCCCATGTTTCTTAACATGATCTGGAAAAATGGATGGACTGGATGAATTTTTCAGAAACATATTGGTAGGCCCCACCTAGCTTCTTATAGTAGGAAGTTACAGGACAGGCTGTTGTAGGCAATCTGACAGTCTGCGCCTTTCCATGATTGTGCAAAACAGGTGTTAGATAGGATTACTGTCCTGTTTTTGAACGATGGGTGCCGATGGAGTGCTAACCCCACCACGGCCTAGCTAGAGACTCATGTCAGGGGTTCTGTGAGGCTCATTGTGATCTATATATTCTATCCACCTATCTATTTAGATCATTTTAGGGCATGAGCATAAAAAGAAAACATAAAGACTCAATTGGACCACACCACATAGAAGCAGTGGGGATTGAACTCTTATACGTTGAAAACTTCCAGGAGCCTACCAATGTTAATTTTCTTTTGACTCCTAAGAAGTTTTCAGTAGGCTTTAAATCCTCACTGCTTGATGTTGTGTGGTCCACTTGAGACTTAGATTCACTTCTTTTTTGAGCTCATGCCCTAAAAGTTAGGTCAAAAATATAAATCACAATAAGCCCTGTAGAGCCCTTGACATGACAGTCCATCTCTAGTTAGGTGGGAGTTGTACCTAATTCGTGCCCCACAAAGGCCCCTCTTAAAATGAGGGCACCATTTCACAGCTACTACCTAGCGGATTAGGTGGGACTAGGATTTCTTGTGAAAGCTTGGGTTCTCTTAAAATGAGGGCACCATTTCACAGATACTACCCAGCGGATTAGCTGGGACTATGGATTTCTTGTGAAAGCCTTTTGCATAAAGTTATTGTGATAAGATGCTAGGTGGGGCCCACCATGATGTTTCTGAAAACTCCACCCCGGTCATTCATTTTTTCATATCATTTTAAGACGTGAGACCAAAAATCAAGTGGATCCAAAATTCAAGTGTGCCGCGTGAGAGGAAACAATGGGGATTCAATAGCCATTGTTTAAACATTCATGTTAGGCTAAGTTTTTTGTGTTTTTACTTCATACTAGTAGGAATGACTTTATAAACAGTTTGGATGACATATAAACATAAAGGTAGAGCCCAAAAAGATTTCAACAGTATGCAACTCATTATATAAAAATGCAAAAAAAATAAAGGCAGATTCAAATCTTACAGTAAATTAGTGGTGAATGAACACCGATAGTTGAAAATTTCCTGTTGGAAATATTGAAAATAAAAATAAAATAAAGTTAATTATTTTTGTTTCACTAGACTGAATCACGTAAAGTTTATAGTGTGATTCACCCCCTTATCAAATATAGATGGGTTACAGGCAAATTGCTTTCTGGATAAGATAAGCCTTTCTGGATCTTGCATGCAACAATCACGAAGGGTCCACTTAGGAGTAGATTTTCCGGCAGACTTAAACAATGGATGTGTTTGCAATATTCTATGATGGATTGGAGATGTTTTTTTCTAGAGGATCTGATGGATGATGAGAGATTTGTTGGAGTTGATTGAGATTTGGACCGGAATGGTCCAGTTTATATAGGCACCAAGGAGTAGACCGTTGCTAGTTATCCATCAACGATTGAGAACGTTTGAAAAACGTTTTTGACCGTTGATCATTAATTTGAGCCATTTCTAGTCGTCAGATCGAAAGATTTGATCATTGTTGGTGTTTAGATCGAAGTGCAAAAGTGCACCAATTTGCGGGCCACTACAGCCACACTGCCAAGCCCTCACCCATGCCTGTGCCCAAGCGCGTGCTTGTATAGCACTGGAACACTAGAACACGCAACCCGAGCGCCTCAATCCCTAAAATTCCAAGTAAGAATACTACACACTTCCATATATAAACCATAAGTTTCTCTTCTCACTTCCGATGTGGGACAAAAGCACATACCGCACTTTTCATTTGAAATTTTTCAAAAAGTTTTTTGGCGACAAAATGAAAATTTCAAAAATTTCAAATATTTTTTATTAAAAAAAAAACCAACTTTCAACATTTCCAAGTTGACTGTAATGTTTATTTGCCATCCAACTTGTTATTAGGTCTCATAGACACCGAGGAAGAAAACATATATAAATATTAGCTATTCCAAAACTTGTAACCCCTAGAAGTTTTTAATGGCCAGTTATCACTTACCACTGTCTTTTGTGGTGTGGCCCACCTGAGATTTGGATTTTCCTCATTTTGGGTTCATGCCCAGCAAAATGGATGGATGGCATGGATAAAACACAAACATCATGGGGGCCATGGAACACTGACCAACGGTGATGTATGAAGTGGTAGAGTCAGTATGCCAATCCATCCTACTTATATATGCGGGGCACTTCCCAGCAATGGATGTCATGCATGCAAGCGATCCAGACCATTCATCAGGTAGCATACACTGGAAACATGCCCCACACTAATAAAATGAATTAGCCTATTGATTAAGTAAGCATGAGAAAAATGGGCTTTCAAAAAAAAAAAAATTGAATGGTCTGGATTTAACTTGTGGGTCACTTGATGTTGGGATATAGAGTTTGAAAAACTATTTAAATAAAATAAATTTAAATTGACAATAAGAAAAAATGTTGAGCATCAAATATTGCATATCAGACTCCAGTTATTGCCTGGATTTATGAACATAATACTGTTAACGGCCTGTTGTAATCGTGTTTATGATGCAAGGTGCAATTACAAGCTTGAACTGGAAAGGATGCTAAAAGCATATATTTGACTCTCTGACATCACCAAGGCATTGGATGAGACTCCATGGGACCAAGATCGAGGATTTACGCACCAGAGATCAGAGAAATTCCAGCCACTCACTTCAAACAGGCCTGAAAAACGTCCAGAATGCAAGATCACAGGGTTCCCACCATTTGATTAGCTTGAAACTTCATACATGGCCTGATGACCATAAATTAACCGTACACGTCGAATTTCAGCTATTCAATCTCTGTGAAAGTGACCCAATGGACAGATCAACCCATAAAACAGTGATTTGGGGCCCGCTTAGTATATGGAAATGTTTCAATTTTGGTCTCAACCCTTAATTTCATATGCGAAAGCAGATGGATGGAGTAGATTTCTCTAGAAATTCACAGTGGACCCCACTTAAGGAGGAGTGTGCATAGTGTACATGTACACCAGTTTTGCACTGCAACCTCAGGACGGTCAAAACAGCCTTTGACCCATCTCTCCCTCAAATAATGGCAACTGCCATTTTTATTTCTTACACAGATAGTTGCGTAGAGGTATTTTTCAGAAGTTGGTGGGCCACCTTCATAGACCATCTGTCCAATCCACACCGTCCATCATGAAAAGGGCTCATCGGATACTAAAATCATGTAAAGAACACGTGTTGGGGTACACGTACAAATTCACAATCTTTGTCCAAAAGAGGTCCTCTGCGATACAAAATCAAGGGACAACAGCCGGTGTGAAGAGTTGTGGGGCACCGAGAGTGGATGTTCGAACAAAGCATACCGTCCATCTGCTTGGCCACTCAGAACCGACCAAAGGGACGATTTCCCTTTTTGGAATTGCAACGTAATCACGCATCAATCCAGGGAATTCCCTGCTATCCCGGTTACGCAGTTGGTAGCGGATGAGCTGGCAGCGAATGCGGTTGGTTGCGTACAAGGCATCGCATGAAGGAGTGCTGCATGGAGATTTTTGTGGGCCAGGAATCAGTGACTGATAATCCAAACCGTTCGAAAGAACAGACCGACTGCAAGATGTAATGAGAACCAAAATTTTGTAAAAATAGGGAAACGGCTGCTGATTGGAGACCGACTGTTGGTATTATCAGAAACGGAAAGATGACCCATCAAAAGATCATTATACGGCCGACAATGTGAATGGTGCAGATTGAAAGATTACCCGTCGAGCAACAAAGAAAACAGGCACTTTTTTGGCTGACAGTTTGGTGATGCAACAGGGTTACGCAAGTTGCTTAAATAAGAGGCTCACGTATGCACGTGAAGGAGGTAATTTCTCTCCTCCAGCCGACCTTCCCTGCTATATTAGGAGAGCAAAACGTGCACAAGGGGGGAGAGAGAGATTGGTTTTGAGTTTCTTTTGTTTTGTTTATTTTTTCTTTTGTTGAGAGATCTAGACCGATCATGTCGGGCTAACCTCTTAGCTAGGGCTAAGAGGTGAAGCTTGTAGCGTGATGGGGTGGTTTTACATCTTTGATTCATGTTATGAACTGATTTAATTCTAGTTTTGAATAATAGGAATATTTCTAGTTTTTAATGGTTTGTTGTGACTGAAATTACAATAGATTTGCGATGGCTTGATGTATTCCTTTTCCTTTTGTGATTATGAAGTCGGGAAACTCTGTTGTTCACCATCGTCTCCTGGGCATGGTTGGATGATGGCACCCTTCATTCCGTTCATACATCTCTCAGATTGAATGTAGATAGGTTGAATTCTGTTGATTGCTTTGTCTCATGGGCACGGTTTTGTGATGGAATCCATTCTAATTTACATCCTTCTTATCTCTTGAAAACTAGATCAAAGGAAGTTCATATTTGATTTTCATGGTTATATCTTCCAACTGGATAAAGATGGGACTCTAAGTCCAGTTGAGTTCTTGAATCAAGCATAAGATCTCCCTGATCTCTACAAGTGGATCCTTGGCACCCTAGTTTCCTACCTTTAAATTTCACCAGTTTTAGATTAATATCTTCACCATTATTCCTTCATATTCACTTGGTTTAGATTTCATCTCATTCTAGTTCTAGTTCTAGTTAGTTTCAGATTACGTACAGGTTTCAGTCCCTGTGGATTTGACCTCGGTCTTACCGAGTTTATTACTATATCACAACCCTATACTTAGGGAGTGAACAGAAAATTTATCGGTTTATAGAAGTCGATGCGTGACGTGAGTCACTTGGCTTGAAATCGAATTTGCTCTCCTTGGACAACGTTCCAAGTGCAACAGGTTTCCAAAGCAATCGACCTCCAAGATACAACGACTATGACCCAATCCCAGTAGTGCATTAACTGTACACGGGCTCGAACCACTGTAGTCTTAACCCGAACTAGAAAATACTTAAATATATTTTTAAGAGAAAACCTGATTTTCTAATACATCTTAAAACCAAAAAGTAAAAGTCTGTTTATAGACTTTGAGAAGATACCCTTAAAGGTGTAGAGACACCCTTTTAAAAAGGATTGTAACTATTGGGTTTAAACTCAATTTGTGTGACTATTAGGTTTAAAAAGATACAACTTTTCAAAACAAAATATAAAAGGATGCAACCTTTCAAACTTATGTGAAAAGACACATCCGTAGGGCACGTGCTCACTTATTGCCATGGCCACGACCCGTCCCAATGGATATTTTGAAACAATAAATTATTTTAAAATAATTTAAAATACAACAATCCCCCATATGTTTCAAATTTTTCGACATTTCGGGTTAATATAGAAGAGTTGTGCAATGGTGTCGGTGTCACCATAGACTTGAACCGATATTAGAGTAAGCATGACAGGTTTACAAGAATCAGGTGACACCATAGTCTTAATCCTGGGATCCTACAAGGAGGATTTTTTTTTGTACATTTAACTCATAATAAGCATATCCACAAGATTACCCAATTCACAAAGGCAACATCATCATCACATATCCACTAATATAATCATTTGAGTACAATGCTGAAAGGGAAATATATAAAATGAAGATCAAGCTCTAGAAGAGCACTGCACACTCCAAACTCAACATTGCTGCAACCTAACATCAACTGCACGCATCTATCGTGCATAAGCTTATAGAAAGCTTAGATGGTGGTGTAAGTGTGTGCACAAGCTAAGTGCCAAGTATTCAATACAATGCCGTCATCATACAATACCGAAAATACTGGTAATCTATAAATCGTACAATATTGGAATAAGCAGAAATACTGATAAGATCATGAATTATCAGAGTAAACAAAAATACTGTCAAGATCATAAATCAAATGATAATAGAGTAAGCAGAAATACAGACAATTCCATGAGTCAATCAATATCAGAATACGCAATATAGAACAACTATGCAAATGAGGAGTCATAAAGAGCCAGATATCAGATGTCAGGATGCGATAAAATAGACAATTCTTGATGAGTCCACGAATAGCATCAGCCATATCTAGACCATGTAAATGCAGAAACACAGTAACCCAAAATGCCATGTGCCGCGGATGTAATGCAATATGCGGTGCGAATGGAATAACCATGATGGAGTGTGAAGTCGGGATGATAGTACATAGTATCGCAGGCTATGAGGTCCATCACAAGGGACTTCTATCCAAATCAGTCCCATACCTAAATTTGGATAGTCAGACTCAATGTGGTAAACTCCTAATCTCAGGTTAGTCGCGCTCCTCAATCGAAATCTTGGCCATTGCAAAGGTACACGTAACAAATAGTTACGCTCCACCAGCCCGAGTGGATAGTGAATGAATGAATGAATAAGTATGCAACTCCTGCTCAATAAGTCTACATATCAGTATAGTTCATCTCTAGGATCATCACCGGGTCCTAGTAGACTCTACATGCAACCGCTGCCCACTGACTCACGACCATGCAAGTGAAAGAGACCTCACTATCAGCCTGGCCAGTAGTCAGCCAATATCTACCCGGTACATCGATAGTGAACCTATTTATGAGCTGGTCAAACTCAGCCTACCCATGCCCCCTACCCTCGGGCGGGTAAGGCCACACCCCCTCCCAACTGACCAAGACATAGTGGGAGACGCGACCTCCTGGTATTCGGCACTCGGGCACTCATGTATCCACTCGGTCTCGACGTTGGGGCGTCCTCTGATACCAAGAGGGTTTAGGAATTTTCACCCAGGGCCATCTATGGTAGCTGGATGCTAGAACAGATTTCCGGTGTCCCATCTGGACATCTACGATATGCCTATGGAGGCTACGACCCTGATGTCACTAGGGCGTACAGTAATCACAATGTAAGATGCACAGGCCATACAATCCAGTCATGCATCAATCCTATGCATACCGTGCGCTCATGTGAGATAACCTTCGCCTATCAAGGAGTCTCATAACAACCTGCCCAATGACATATGCAATAGTCAATCATATCTCATAACAAACATCAGATGATGCGTATGGGCATGTATCACGATGCTATGTTGTTGTCACATACTCATAATTGGTATCAATAACTGGTATCGACAATCGACTTCGACAATGTGGACATTTAACCAACATTGCCCCCAAGAAATTTTGGGGTGGCCCACTGTCCAAAGGGGGCCTACCAAATGCATGGTGTTGATGTCCCATACACATCACAGTGGGGCTCACAGTTGGGACCCACAGTCCCTGGCCACTGTTGCACACAACAGGACACTATTGGCGTCCTCTGACGGTCATCAGTAGCACCCGCTACTATTTTTTTCTTTTATTTTCTAAAAAAAATATTTTTCTGTGGTTTTTCCCATGTGGGGCCTGCATCAGTAAAATTCACCTCGTCCACTGGCTCCTATGGCTCAAGACAAGCCAAACAAGCCCAATATTTGGCATGTTTCAGTGTGTAGGAAGATCAGAGTACATTTTAATGGTGAAAACTAGTGTTTTCTATACTATGGCCCACTAGAAAGTTGGATCAACTTCAACTTTTGGCTCAACGCCTAAAATGTGTTGTGAAATAGGATGAATGGCGTCGATTGAACCAGTGCATCAAGGTGAGGCCTGTATGAGTGGCCCACCCAAAAGTTTGAAATCAAGCTATACTTTATTATTATTATTTTTCTCTGCTGTGAGTGCAACCCACTGTCGGTTCACACCTCACTAGACCACGTCCAGCATCCAGGCATGCTGGATGTGTGAATGTTCATCAAGGTGGGTCCCACACGGACGTGGCCCACTTGATCAATCTGATATTCGTGTTTTTTCCCATCCCATTAAGGTAGGGCCCACATGGCTTGGATGGTTTGGACAAGACATACATCAAGGTGGGGTATATCTGAGTGGACCACATCGCCACATCATCACCCAAAAAATGGAAAACAAAGGAAGAGAGAGAGAGGCACCCACCTTCCTTCTTTTTCCTCCGTAGTGCTCTAAAGCTCCAATGAGGCTCCTTCAATGGTGGAGATGGACTTCTAATGGTTGGATTGAAGGGGATCTAAGGTGGTTGTAGCTGAAAATGGGAAGGCTGTCATAGACATTTGGGAGTTCTCGTTGTTGGAATGGGAAGAAAGAGAGGGACAGAGATAAGGAGAGAGAGAATAGGCCATTATGGCTAGTAATAGACTAACTATGATGGATTGTAAGAGGTTGGTAATGATGGATTGTAAGAGCTTGTAATAATGAGAAAAAAATGAGAGCATTTATGGAGTAGGCTAGGTGGGGGTAGGTTAGGTTGTAAAATAGGGTGATGTCATCCTAAGGATGACATCATGCTCATTATAATTTTAGGAAAACGTGTACACCATGGCCCGCAACGTGTGGTCCACTGCCATGATTATGCACGGGTCATATCTTGAGATCTAGACGTTGGATTGATGCACGAGACGCGGCATTGGAATCGTAGCGACGACATGGTCTAAATGGCATAGGTCTCGGGTTGAACCGACTCGGGTGTACAGGGTGTGACTCAAGGTTGAGCACAAATAAAATCTACAGGTCGCGGGTCATCAGAATTCGACCGAGAGGACCGTGGAGGCATACGAAATGGTATGGGCTAGGATACGGGTCTCACACCAGCGAAGCTTAGGCCGTTCCCGTTCTTTGTCTGAACCCACCAGTAAAACTCCCATGGAGCTTCGAAATCAGAGCTTCAAAATCAAAGGTCCAGAAGCACTGCGAGACCCCCTAGAGCAGATCAGTGGCTTTGTTTTGAGGAGAGAAGGCCTCATTTGAAATCCACCATTGAAGCTCGTCTTCTTCTCCATCAAGTCTGCTGAGTTGAGCTGTACGAGTCGGATCGTTCGGATGTCCGGTTGCTGTTCTATTGTTCTTGCAGCAGGTTAAGAAAGAAAAGAGAGAGATGAGAAGTAGGAGAGAAAGGAGATGAAGAAAGAAGAAGGTAATGAGGAGGTGCGGCTGATGCACCACACCCACTCAAACCGGGCCGAGCTTGAGTCAGGCTAGGTTGCTAGCCTCTGCTGGGTGTTTCTAGTAGCAGGAGGGGAGAAGAAGGAAAAGAGAAAGGAAGAGGAGAAGTGAGAGAGAAGGAAGAAGCAGGGAGAAAGAGAACGGGAGAGAGAGAGAGAGAGAGAGAGAGAGAGAGAGAGAGAAGGTGGTGCGGCTGTGCTACCGCACCCATCTGAGTCGGGTCAGGTCATTGGTCGAGTCGGGGATCCTTCCCTGACCTGAAAGGAAGAAGAAGAAAGTGGAGAGAAGGAGAGCAGGAGAAGAAGGCAAAGAAAGGAAAGAGAAGAAAGGAAGAAAAGAGAGAGAGAAGCCATGACCCGGTCAGAACCGAGTTGGCTTGGCTGAAACCGAGCCTGACTGGGCCAAGACGGGCCTGGACCTGTTTCGGGTTGGATTTTGTTGAAGTCCCAGCTGGGAGTGAAAGAATGAAGAAAAGAAAGAAAAAGAGAGAAAAAGCAAGAAGAAGAATAAGAGGAGAGAGTGGTAGTTGAGTCAACTCACTGCCGAGCTGACTTGATTGAAACCGAGTCGAGCCGTGTTGACAATGTGAGACCACATTCTCCTCCTAAATTAAGATTGTTTCAATTGTCACTGTTACTATTATTATCATTTTTAGGATTCTTATATTTAGATATGATTAATCATTAGTAAATTTTCCCATACGGGTATTAGTTAATACATTATTAAAATATTAATGTTTTGCCTGGTCACCTTTAAAATATTATTATTAACGTTAGAACATATAAGTTATTTTCATCAAATGACTATTAGTATCACATTAGCTAAATGTTAAGTATATTATTAATATTAATAATTGTTTTGGAATTAGTAATATTATTATTCATCATGGGTTGTATTAGATAATTTAATATAATAGTAGCCATTGTTAATATTCCTAAAATTAAAAACCAATTCACTTGATTAATTTTATTCATTTAATTTCTTCCATTGATAGTATCATAAATGGCCTCACAAAATAGAGTTCTAATCCATAACCAAAACCTAAAAATCTAGCCTAAGCCTAAACCCTATGGTGAAAACCTTAAGCCCTACACAAAACCCTGGACCTGGGTAATCCAACTACTAGTTAAGACCCTAACCCTAAATAATGTGTAAGCTTGGGTCTAATTGTACAACTTTGCAATTGATGGTAGGAATTGATTCCAAGGAATCACGCGATTCTTAGCAATGGTACAGGCAATTCAAGCATAAGGTGAGGACTCACCCTTTGAGCTTCCCACTTAATTTTATCAATCTGGATATAGATGATGACATGATTCCTCTAATCAAGTTACTTACCTTGCTATTGATTATGCTAATTTGTTGTGAAATAAATTCATGTGTTGGATGATAGGCATCTCTCTTTAATTATAACATGCAAAAATGGTTTGATGATAACATGCTATTTTTGTACATGCATTGATTAACTATATGTTACCATTTGCATTTAAATGATGGAATGAATGGAACCTATCTTGGACTTACTATCATACGGTCCCTATTTGCCTTACATGACTTGGATCACACCTTGCCTTACATGGCTTGGACCGCACGTTGCCTATGTGGCTTGGATCGTATATTTTCCCTCATGGCTTTGATGGTCTATTGGTGTCCTTTTGTGGCTTGTTAGTTATGTCTGTATACTCTGTTGTTTACTAGCCATCTTGCCTGTGTGGCTTGGATCGTATATTTTCCCTCATGGCTTCGATGGTCTATTAGTGTCCTTTTATGACTTGTTAGTTATGTCCGCATACTCTGTTGTTTCCTAGCCATCTTGCGGAGTCGGTCGTACCATGATTTTCAGGTGAAGCTAAAGTTTGTTTATCAATTTTCTAGCCATCTTACGGTGTTCACGTACGACATGAATTTCGAGTGGTTTAGAGTTGTATGTTTATTTTCCTAGCCATCTCGCGGTGTTTAGTCGTACCATGATTTTCGGGTGGAGCTAAAGTTTGCTTATTGATTTTCTAGCCATCTTGCGGTGTTCATGTACAACATGATTTCCAGGTGGTCTAGGGTTTGTATGTTATTTGTCTCTTCATCTACGCTATTTAGTCGTACCATGATTTTTGGGTGGAGCTGAAGTTCGCTTATCGATTTTCTAGCCATCTTGCGGAGTTCACGTACGACATGATCTCCGGATGAAGAAGAGGTTTGAATGTTGGTTTTCTATTCACCTCATGGATTTCACTTGTACCATGATTTCTGGGTGGAGCTGAAGTTCGCTTATCGATTTTCTAGCCATCTTGCGGAGTTCACGTACAAATTGATTCTCGGGTGTAATATAAAGTCATATGGTTGATTGTTTAGTTATCTGGACATGTTTTCTTGCATTGCGATTGCCATTATATTTTGCTTATGATGAAATTCTGTTGATTGGTTTGATTTTTATAATATAAGTATGACTATGAAATGCCTTGTTTAGTGTATCTAATTTCATGACTTGCAATCTATATTGGATTATGAATGATGAGTGCGTAATCTTAGAGGGTGCTCCTCACTGCGATAGCCATTGACGCTATCAAACCGTAACAGTGGATGCAGGTGTAGAGGGAGCCGATGCTGTTCACTGGGTTGCTAGCGCAGAACGGGTAGCCGGGGAGCTAGACGAGGTCCATGCGGCTCATATAGAGCTCCATCATTAAATGATACGTTTTTGTTCCTGTTTAATGAACCTTGTATTTGAAATTGTATAAGTCCTGTATGGGCGCCACATTTAAAAATTTGGTGATAATCAGAATGTTTTTATTTAATGCATGGTTTATTCTAGCTTCATTGCTGTTAACTCTGATTAATGATAAACGTTTCAAATTTACACTAGATTTTATAAGCTAACACTCGAGTTTTTGGGAAGTGGGTTATATACTCGGGTCCTAAAAACACGGGGCATTACATCCATGGAGATGCCTTCCATAGACACCAAATGACTCAATAACTTGACTTCTTCCTTCTAGAAGTCGCACTTCTAGAATTGAGCAAACAACCTATTCCGCTTAAGCGTTTCTAAGACCGCTCGCAGGTGTTCTTCACGCTCCCTACGACTCTTGGAGTACATTAGGATGTCATCTATGAATACGATGACGAACTGGTACAAGAAAGGTCTGAAAATCCTGTTCATTAAGTCCATGAGCACAGCTGGCACATTCGTGAGTCCGAAATGTATGACTAGGAACTCATAGTGCCCAAAGTTGGTTCTGAATGCTGTTTTCAACACGTCTTCCGCCCTAACCCACAGTTGATGGTATCCAGATTGTTAGTCGATCTTTGGAAAGTACTAGGCACCCCTCAATTGATTGAACAAGTCATCAATTCTAAGCAGCGGGTATTTATTCCTCACGGTGACTTGGTTCATTCTTCGGTAATCAATGCCTAACCGTAAGGTACAGTCCTTTTTCCTCACAAACACAACTAGGGCTCCCCAAGGTGACACAGTGGATCAGATGAAACCTGAGTCTAATAGATCGTCGATCTGGATTCGAAGTTCCTCCATTTAGAAAGGAGGCATACGGTACGTTGGAAGGGAGATGGCGTGGTGCTCGGCACCAAATCTATGGTGAAATCAATCTCCCTTCAGGGAGGGAGTCCCGGTATGGGCTTGAATACATCAACATAGTCCCGAACAATGGGCATGTGTGTTAATAAAAGTTTTTTACTGCCCTCTTCTAATGAAGCATAACATAAGACTCATTATGGATAGCTAACCTGAACTAGGAATGTAAAAGACAAGCTATCATCTTCATGGATCGTCACCGTCCGGTTTTCGCAATCAATCTCGGCTCTCATTGTGGAGAGCCAATTCATGCCCAGAATGACATCATAGTGGAAGACGCTCGTGATTATAAGATCCATAAATATCCTCTTACCCCCTAAGTCAATAGGGCAACCTTGACACACTGATGTAGCTTCAGTGAAAGTTCTGACTGCCGCTATGATCCTCACTCCCGACATGGGAGTGGTGGGTAGCCCTAGATGCTTGACAGTTGTGTATGATATGAGCGACGTTATGGACCTAGTGTCCACAAGAAGAAAAATAGGGATACCTTGAATGTGGGCTGTCACTTCAAATGCTGAGGGCGCAGTCGTGACTGCATCCACACCTTCTACTGTTAGCGCGTGCACACGAGCTTGTTGCGACCTGTTAAGCTAGTGTGTGGGCCATGACGGCGGCCTATTCTGAGGTACCGACGACCTACGAAACTTCTGGGCTGGACTTGTGGCTTGTTGAGGGGGAGCAGGCAACGTTTGTTGGGGTGGTCAGTTAATATGCTGAGGGGGCGCATAGCCATGGTCCCTCATCCTGGAGAAGCAAAAGGCATCCAAATGACCCACCCTCTTGCAGTACCCACAGATATGATCGGGTTTGGAATATGCGAGTGGAGGAGGTGTGTGCTGGGGAGGCGAGCTCGAGTGTGGCTTCCTTCCTAAGGAGGAAGAAGACTGTTCTCCTGATCTGCCTTGAGAATCTTCTTGGAGGCATGCTCAGGAGACCCACTCTTCGTCCTGCTCTGATCGCAAAGACATCTCTACTACCTCGACATAGGTACGAATATTCGTGTAATACATCTTGGTGCAAATACCAGCCTTCAATCCTTCGATGAAGGGCCTCATCCGGGTTTCTTCATCGGTAACTATTCGGGGGGAGTAGTGGGATAATTTAGTGAACCGGTTCTCGTACTCGGCCACTGACATTCCCCCTTATTGGAGGTGCAGCTCTCCTTCTCGATCCGGTAAGTTCGAGGAAAGTACTTCTAGAAGAAATGAGCCTTGAAGTCTTCCCATGTTCATACAAAGTTGGCGAGGACGGTTCTCAGCACACTTTCCTACCATATGTCGGCCTCCCTTTCGAATAGATAGGAGATTAACTCCAACTGCTCCGCTTCAGTGCAGTGGAGAGGCCGAATTGGCTTGACAACCCAATTTAGCCAACTCTTGGCCTCCTCGGGATGATGCATGCCGGCAAAGGTGAGTGGCTTAAGCCTCTTGAAGTGATCAAAGAGGTTGTATGGAGAGGCGGACATCCCAGATTACTTAGGTGAGGGCATGTTCATATGGTGGGCCATGGTTTCCACCAAGGTGTGCAGAGATTGTTGCCGCTCTGCATAACATGTAACATTTGCTCCATGGTGGCAATCGCTGGGGCTGCCCGGTACGAGGAGGTCTCACCTTCAGTCAATGGCGCCTCTGGCAAGTGGTCCAGTAAGTCACTCCCTACGTCGGGTTGGTCGGCTCTACCTTGGCAACCTTGTTGTTCATTAGGGGCGGTGTGTCCTCGTTCGTCTCTTCTGCCAGGAGCTAGGCGGACTAGGCGGCCATCACCATGAGGCCTCATTGTCCTGAAAGGCATTCTCATACCATTTAGTAACATTAAACCCATGGATGCAACAATTTAGCACATACACATTCTAATAGCAATATTACACAAGCATTATCGATTACCATAACATTTCAACACATTACTTAAATTTAGGCAACTTCAATCATTTCATTAAACAAAATTGTCAATGAAACATATACTAAGGCATTACATATACAAAGACAGAAAATGCAAGGTTGCCAGTAACTGGGAAAGCTTAAAGACCTACGACCTAAAACAAGCAAAGAGAACCTATCCAAAGCTATTACTTAAGAAGGTGACTACAGAGTCACACTCCTAATCCTCTGACTTTGGAAAAGGAGGTGCTCCCTCTTCCTGTACATAGCACAGGATTGCCTTCATTGTGTGGACAGCTTCTTCAGTCGCCTTTCCAACTTTTTCTGGTTCTCTTCGATCTTGGCTAGGCAGGCGTCGAGCACATCCTGAATTTTACGCCTGCTACGAGTGGGAGGAGGTTCCCAATCAATGTCCTAGGCCTCTCCTCCTTCCTCTTCTTCTTACTCCTCTTCAGCTTCGCTTTCTTCTTCATCTTCGTCTTCGCTTCATTCCTCCACCTTGTCCCCAAACTCTTCAATGCGGGCCGTACGTTGCTTATGGCCTATCTTCATATTGTTAAGAGTGTTCTCATCAATCATCTTGATCGGGATGGGGACCTCTTCGGGTTATTTGCACCCATAATTATGGGAAATCTTACAGATTAATTGGCCAAATGGGAGTGACTATTTCTCTCGAGAGGATTGCGTAGCCTTCATGATTTGAGTTAGCACGAGCGTAGGCAGGAAAACCTTCTCTCCCTGCCCCAGGTAGAGGAAGTCTACCATGAATCTGGTGCATTTTGTGCGTTTATCTGTCCTTGGATACACATTATAAGTGCAAATGTGGTGGAGTAGGCGATAGTCAGGGGTCAGGTTTGATGACTAGACGCTGTTTTCGTGCCTCCACTCAACAAGTTGGCTGTCTAAATGGCGCGTATGGCAGTCTCTCACTTGCCTTTCCGCTATGTTATCCTCACTAGCATGAACGACTCTGTGCTCTACCTCGAGGATGTGCGCGATCACATCCACATCGACGTGAGCCTCCTATCTGCCAAGACCAATAGAGAATCCAAGCGGCTCGAGAGAGGGCTTCCATAAGTGTAACGTCTTGGAAAAATCCGTACAAAGACCTGAGTACCACCTTAGGGAGAAATTTCTAAAGACCATATTTTATATAAATTTAGACAAAAATTAATTAAGTACCAAACTAAATTAATCGGTGGATTAGCTTGAACCACTATCTATACAAATTGCAAGACCCAAAACCATTAAAATCGCTAACTCAACATTACTTGAAAACTCGGAGAAATCTCAAAGCCCTGTTGCTCTCGGGAGCACATTGAAACTCCGTATCAAACCTGGACCGCGCGTTGAAAGTCCGATGACCGCGAAACTATAGGGTTATGACCCCCTTATTGGACTTGACAACCATCGCGAGAATCGAGCCCAGATAGTGTCCAGTGAGCAACCCAAACTCTTGAGCCGAATACGGTGGTATGGGAAACTGTATTCGAACTATTGTCCTACGTTCAGGTGATGAGCCTCCCGTAGTGACCTCGAGTATAAACTCTCGAACTTGCCTATCCATTGCTTTTCATTAGGGGTGATGTTGCTCTATAACTTGCCTATCGTATGTGATTGACTAGGATTGACAACCCTAGATGGATCCTTCGCTTAGGTTAATGATATAAAGGGAGGTACCTTAGCTTTCCGAATCTGCTGTATGAATAAGCCTAATTAAGTACTTGGCTAACATGACCATGCAGCGCATTGCATATGCTTTGGCGAGGAAGTGCATGTTTGGGGAGTTTGCCATGCACGATGGTTGAAGTAGTTGCTGAGGGAGTGTTGGCAAGGGTATGCATCATTACCGCATATCATCCTTGCATTAATAAGAGTAGTTAGAGATATTTGTTGTATCGCTTTATCATTACTGCTTAATTGAGTTGATAACATGCTAACCTTTGCTTTATAGTTCTACTGAATTAGCTACTCATTTCCACCTGGGATGGTGTTTTAAAATACCAACCAGACTCTATTGTAGATGTAGATGATGGCGGAGTCTATACATCTGAGATGGACTTCTTTGACAAGGAGGAGGAGTTCTCCTATGTACAGTTATCAGGCGGGTGTATGTAGACCATGTACTGATTGACGGGCACAAGAATTATATAGATTAGTCGGACATACACATTTTGATATTTTGTATATTTTGAAACAAAACATGTATATATATTCAGCCCGGTAACACACTATACTCTGGAAGTTATGAAACACGAATATACTTTATATATTTATCTCAGTCTCCGCTTGCTTAATTACATTAACTCTAGAGTATGATAAGCTGATTTAGTATAATCCCCCTCATGTTTAATGCACTAATATGGATAACATTTAAACATCATTATCTATGTTGCATAAGTGATGCGTTAGGTCTCGGGAGTTGAGCTTTGCTCGACCCTCAAAATCTGAGGCGTTACAGTAAGAGTGCATAGAAGGTCCGCACTGGCTCGATACTTCCCTTTGAACATCGGGCCCCAACCATTCTCGAGAAGGTAGTCAAGTAGTTGATGCTTGTTGAATAGTTTTTCGTCCACCTGTGCCTCGAACACAATTTGGTGGTTCCTAAATTTGCCGTACTCGATGCCCGACGGTACCCTCTCATAGGCGAGGCTGGGGAATCGAGATCTTGTTTCAACCTCCGCTCGATGCTTGGGCCTACACTGACATCTTGTTTCTTCTTGGATCTTCTCTCTCGGCTCGGCCCAGCTTCATCAAGGGCCCCCCGTTTCTTCCCCATGAGTGATAGGAGCATGGAGATAGAGAAGATGGACGTTACTACTTCAATGAAAGCCTTGGGATTTGGGTTTCCACTCCTTTGCTCAAGAATGAAGTAAGGGATAGAAGTTTCTTAGAGAAAGTGGTTGCTAGGCGATGGATTTGAGGGAATGTGGGTTGTGGGTCCCTTAGTGGAGGGGTTTTGTGCTCAAATGGGTAAGATTAGGTAGATAGAAAGATGATTTAGAATGATTGGGGGGGTTAGAATGGGTTGAAGATGGTGCATGCAAGCAAGGAGATGGGTTTAGGAGCTTGGAAATAGAGATTTGAAAGAAAAGAAGGGTTTAAGAGAGGGAAAAAGGGTAGAAAATGGCTTAAGGAGGGGTCCTCACGCTTTAAAGGTGTTAAAAATGGGTTAGAGGGGTCCCCCATGTTTGGGAGGGCCCCACACAATCATCAGATTAGTGGCGTGCCACCAAGCCAGCAGCGGCGACGACGCCGCCACCCTTTGGTTGGTATAGTGGCGTGCCGCCAATTTGGCTGTGTCTTGCCACCCGTGGGTCCCTTTCGAAGCCCATGGGGTCACATCGACCCCCCTTCAATGTATTTGTTGGGTCTTCTGATCATCGGGTGTCACGCCCCAAACTCAGAAACCGGGCTCACAAAATTCTCGATCACCGAATCCAGCGTCGACAGCCTCCGTAGAACCCCATTCTCGGCTCCTAGTGCCCATACGCCAGGTTCCGATCCTAGGATCCTACAAGGAGGATTTTCAACATCAGTTTAATTCGTAATAAGCATAACCAAAGGCATAACCCACAAACAACAACCAAAAACTCCATCACATTTTCACTATGATAAAAAACTTTACAAGTACAATGAGTATATAGGGAAATACAATGAGAATGGACGAAAAGCTCTAAAAAGATCTGCTCTACGCACCTGCCTCAGCGTTGCTGCGTCCCAACGTCACCTGCACGCAACGGTCATGCATAAGCTTATAGAAAGCTTAGAGGGTGGTGAAAGTATGTGCACAAGGTAGTAATACAGATATGCAGTATCAGAGTGATGCGAAACATGCTGATGAATCCATGAATACTACTAGCCGTACCAAGGCTATGCGATGCAAGGCATGAATGATGTCGGCCATACCAAGGCCATGCGATGCGAAATGCAACTCAAGCATACAAATCCTCATCTAAGTCTACATATCCATATAGCTCATCTCTGGAATATAACAAGGGTCTAGTACACTCCAACCAGATTGCCGCCCCATCGCGTGCAACAAGGTGAGTGGAAAAGACCTCATTATTCGCCTGCCAATATCGGGCTCGGCTCGTCGATAGCGGACCTATTCCTCGAGCTGGTCAAACTCAGCCTAGCTTTGCCCCCTCCTCTCCGGCGGGTAAGGCCGCACCCCCTTCCAACAGACCACGACACAGTAGAAAGCACAACCGTCTGGTAATCGGCACTTGGCGCTCCTGCACCCACTCTGTCTAGACGTTGGAGCAACCTCTTGGTACAATAAGGGTTTAGAGACTTTCACCCAGGGATATTTATAGCACCCCATGTAGAACAAGATTTTTGGTATCCAATCCTACCAACCACGATATGCCTGTGGCGGCTACGGCCCTGATGTCGCTAGGGCGTACAGTAACCATATCACACGATGCGAATGCATGAATCACACTATCCAGTCATGCAGCAATCCTGCGTGTCTTGTGCACTCATATGGGGCAACACAGCCTAACCGGGAGCCCCTAAACAATCTGTCTGAAGGCATATGCTATGATTAATCACTTCTCATATCAAGCATACATATGATGTGTATGACCATGAATCATGGAACTATACTAAACATGTTATATGGTAATAGATGTTGTTTATAACGAAGATGGGCCTAGACGGCCTACAAGTATTGGCCTAACAATGGGCCCTAAGGAGAGTCATAATGCAGACATTTAACCAACATTATTCTTCAATGTGGACGTTAAACCAACATTGCTCCCAAGGCATGGCCCGCCTAATATCAACACACAAGCTATGGGGAAATCACATATTGCAATGGACCCTAAGGACACCCCGTTGGGCCTCGACCCATGGGCCTTGGATACATCAAATGGGCCACATCATATGGGTCTTATATAAATCAAGTGAGCCACATCAATGGGCCTTATATACATTGCAATGGATCATAACCCATGGGCCTTATATATCAAAGTGGGCCTCAACCACGGGCCACAAATACATCGAATGGGCCTCATAACATGAGCCTTAAGCATATTAGGTGGGCCTCAATGGATGGGCCCTAACTACATCAAGATGGCCTAATCACATGGGCCTCATACATAACAAGGTGGGGCCCACTTGAACTTTGGGTCCCACTCATTTACCCCATATCCTAAAACAATCTCGCCAATGGTTGGACGGTTCAGATACAACATACTCACCATGGTGGGCCCCATAGATAGATGGTGTGGGTGAGACAATGGGACTCATAGTACTTGCTACTGGAATAGAGAGAGAGAGAGAGAGAGAGAGAGAGAGTTAGAGAGAGAGATAGAGTAGAGAGAGGTAGAGAGAGTGAGAGAGAAAGCTAGACAGAGAGATAGAGTAGAGAGAGAGAGTGAGAGGTGAAGAGGGTACAACAACATTGTTGCCAAAACAAAGGGAGGTGGGTCCCACGTAAGGCCCACCACTAGAGTATATATAATATAATATATTAAATATATAATATATGTTATACTATATAATATATATATATATATATTATATTGTATATAACACATGCACACATGTCCATCCATGAGTGAGAGAGAGGTAGAGAGAGAGAGCACGTGGCTGCTCTCTCCTCCTTTCCTTTCCTTTTTTTTTTTTTTTTTCCGACACAAGTAGAGAACCACAGAGGAGGGCCCCACGTAGGGCCCACATATATGTATATATGGGGAAAGGGTATAGTGAGCTGTGTGGGCCCCACCGTTGATGTTGCCAAACATCCAACCCATTGGTCAGATGCACCATTCCATCGTGGCCCTAGTTCTCAACAATCAAGTCAATCCATGACTTGTGTGGGCCATGCCCGAAACAACAGTTGAGAGGGATGCCCTCCATTTAAAACATTCACAATCTTTTATTGGGCCCACTGAGATGGGGTTCACAAATCCAGCCCACCCATTGTGGGTGTCCAACTTGAATGAAGGGTTAGGCCACGTCTCAGCTGTACCCAAAACTTATGTGGGTCCCACAGCAGCTGACACTTCACTGTTAGCCACCCCTCAGGGATTGAAACCAAGACCCCAGTGTGAAACGGGGTATCTCCATTCGGACTACTAGTTGAGCTATGGATCTGGCCCCACCGTCTAGGGTGGTGGACGGCTAGATGAGACACATACACTATGGTGGGTCCCATCAGAAAGGGTGGACGGTGTGGATGGGCCCTGTGGACCCCATGCTAGTCCACACCCACTGTCAGTGCACACCCACTATTAGTGCACACTCCACGTTAGTACATCCCCTATCAGTTAACACTTCACTGTTTAGCCACCTCCACTGGTGTGTCCGGCTGGACAGGCAGTGTGGATGAACACCCCATCAAGGTGGGTCCCACATGGCCCACCTACTTTGGATAAGCCTGATACTTGTGTTTCCCTTTCATCCGTGTCGGTGTGACCGCCCGGTCATGTAGGCCCCAAAAAAGGGGGGTGTCAAGGTGGCCCACCAAAATGGATGGCATGGGTAAAATACACACATCAAGGTGGGCCATGATCATGGAAGAGAGAGAGAGAGAGAAAGAGAGGGAGAGAGAGAGACATCGGTGAGGATGGAGGGACCCCGCCACTATGGGCCCCTCATACAAACATACATCAAGGTGGGTCCCACATATATGGACCATTAATCAAACAAAATGAATGAAGAACAACTATCTAAGATCACCCACCGGCTTCTTCTTGCACCCTAGGCTTCCTTAGCTCCTTAGCTTTGATTCCAACAGAGGGAATGAAGTTTGGATGGTTGAGATGGAAGATGAAGGGGTAGGAAAGGTGGGCCACACTTGTGGCTCTCTTGGAGATATGAGAGAGGCTTGGACGTGTGAAATTTTCTCTCTTGCTTGGGAATGAAGTTTAAAAATGAGAGAGAGGTTTGTAAAAGGGAGAGAGAGATGGGTGATGTTTGATGGAGTGATGGATGTGGTGAACGATGGGTGTAAGAGACTTTTTGACTTTTGTGGCCATTGGTGTAAGAAAAGTATGGGCTTGTAAGAGACTTTTTGACTTTGGGGTTGCTTGAAAATAGGTGAAAAGTGATGTGTACTTGACCCTTGATGGGATTGATTGATGAATAATTAATGTGACATCTCGTAGAGATTCTCTCGAAATTTGTACGCACGGCATTTTTCTCGCACGAACGCTGGCCCACATCTCCTGGCCAGAGTATCGTCTCAACATGCGAGTCGCGGCATTGGAACCGCGGTGACGGTGCGGTCGCATTGGTATAAGTCTCGGTTTGAGTTGACTCGGGTTGACGGCGTGTGAATCAGGGTCGTGCGCAAATGCCGATTAAGGGTCGAAGGTTGTCGGAATTCGACCGGGAGGACCGTGGAAGTCTATAGAATGGTAAGGTCTAGGATACGGGTCTTACATCGGGTTCACTCATCGCGACCCAAAGATCATTTCATCGTGTTGGTGGTTGGTGGTGATCTCTTGGGCTTAAAAATCTCTCTGAACGATGGCCCAGGTGAGCCTAAAATCTTTCAGATTCGAGGCGGAGATGTTCCGTCTCGTCGAAACTTGAAATCGAGTGGATCCTACGTCAAGTAGGACCATCTGACCTATACACTGGACGTTGGGATCGCGTGATCTACTCGTGCAGCTTGATCCTATCGCATTTAGGTCGGGTCAACTCAAGTCATCAGACTTTCCAATTAGAAGTGATTTCGATCACTTCGCGTAGCCTAAATCCTCCTATTCGTAAACCCTAGACTAGCGTTCAGTTTTTGTACTTGCCAAATGGCATGATCCCAGGACCTTATCAATGTCTCTAAGTTCAATCGCTCCCTCCTAAATCAGAAATGTGTCACAATAGACCCATTGTCCTAGGCCTTAACCCAAACCATGCTTTAATACCATCTGCAACACCTCGAAATTCAAGGGTCGAGTAGGAACTCGGCTCCCGAATTCTTGGGTACCATGTGTGCCCTAACGGGCCTCCTATGCACTTGTATGTAAAGTATCCTAAGGGCAATGGAGAATTAAACCAAGATTATACCAACAATATATCACAAGGAAATGTCATGTATTACTAGTCATGTAAATATCCAAACGTAAGTCCAAAAATTCAAAATAATATCCAATCAGGGAACTAGTCCCATCCATACATATAACCCAAAATGACTAGGGCCCTGGCCCAATCCCACGATCTCTAAACTTCAACTAAAAAGACCCATCAAAGGTCTAGAAATACGCTTGCTCCTCCTCGTCATCCACACTGGCATCCTCCAGCGCATCCAGCTCCATCGTCCTTACATCTATGATAGGTTCTGGTTAGTGTTTTAAAATACCATCCCAGAGTGGGAGTGAGTAGCTAACTCAGTGGTATCATTAACAATAAGTTACACAAATTATCATACACAAGAGTAAATTTAGTGAAAAACATACATTCACAGAACACTAAATACTCTGGTTAATGCAATGCATGGTTTAATGATATGATGCATGCCTCTCACCACAACACTTCCTCTTGTGACACCATCTAACATTCGCGAACCAACACTCCCACAAGCGACCATGACTAACAAATTGCAAAAGTAACCAATGCATGCAGTGTACATGTTAGTCGAGTTGATTAGTTAGGTTCATTCATCCAGTAGGTTGAAAAAACTGAGATACCTTGACGAATCGTTGCCCTAATCTGATCGTGCGGCTATAATGGCCATGGCTGTGCTACTCTCGCGATCCTTAGTCCTTGTGGTTTTGTCATTCTCATACCTCTTAAGCTCATACGAAAACTGTTAGGACATTAGATTCCTGCTTATGATCACTATGGGGAGGTCGTCACTCCAGCATACGCCGACAGCTCGGGCATAGTGTCCCATGCCACCATCCCCGACTCACGAGTCTTTGGTACTCACCGGTCACTATGGGGAGGCTCGTCACCCCAGCGTGGGCCGACAGTACAAGCATAGTGTCCTATACCACCATCCCCAACTCGTGAGTCTTGTGGTTCGTAAATCATAATTATCAGTGGGTGCAAGGGTTACAGGGTATCTCGGGTTCCAGTAGGCATGTACAATCATGGTTAAATACAAGGATGGCCAACCAGTAGACTAATCTGCTGTTCACATCCCAAGTATAAGGTTGAGATGTAGTAATAAACTTGGTAAGACCGAGGTCGAATCACAGGGACTGAAACCTGTATGTAATTTGAAAATAACCAGAACTAGAACTAGGATAAGACAAAATCTAAATCAGTGGTAAATAGGAGAATAATGATGAATAATCAACTAAAACTTGTGGAAATTAAAGGTAGGGAACTAGGGTGCCAAGGATCCACCTGTAGAGATCAGGGAGGTCTACACTTGATTCATGAACACAACCGGGCTTCGAGTCCCATCTTCATCCAGTTGGAAGATATAACCATGAAAATCAATCTGAACTTCTTTTAATCTAGTTTTCAAGAGATATGACTGATGTAAATTAGAATGGATTTCATCACAAGACCATGCATATGAGACAAAGAAAACAACAGAATTAAACCAATCCACAGCCAATCTGAGTGGTGTATGAATGTTAGGAAGAGTTTTGTCATCTAACCATGTCCAAGGGGCAATGGTGAACAACAGGGCTTCCTATCTTCACAATTAAATAATGGAAAAAAATACTCAAAGCTATCGCAGACTTATTGTAATTTCAGTCACAACAAACCATTACAAACTAGAAGTATTCCTATTAATCAACTATAATCAAAATCAGTTCACAACATGAATCAAGACCATAGAAATCACCCATCTAGCCACAAGCTTCACCTCTTAACCCTAGCCAAGAGGTTTACCCAACCATGATTGGGCTAATTCCCTTAAATGAAGAAAAAAAACTAAAAGAAACAAAACTTCTAATCTCTCTTTCTTCTAAAACGTCTCGGGATGGATCCCCTCAACTCTCTCTTCTCTTTATAGCTGCCAGGGTCGGTCGGTGGGGATGCGTTGGTGCATAAGGAGGTCGGCTGGAGTCGAGTTTAGACACTGCTTGCGAAGGTTTTACGCAGCCAGTAGGTATTTCACAGTTGGAGATTTTTATGCACGTGAAACAGCTTGCGCTCGACCCGCATTTGGTGCGAAACAACCAACCATTTCGACCATCTGACTTCTTGGGAACGGTTAGAATCCACCTGGGCTCCATCTGGATGGTTCGAATTAACGTTTTGATCAACTGCGAGATCACACAACAGCCCGCAAAAGCTGGGCTGCGTCTAGACGTGAAAACAGGGGACTATGTACGTCAGCTTGTGCTGATTGATTGGTGGGGTCCATGATTGAGGTCAGTTGGGAAATCCTCACCGTCCATTGGATGTGCCTCAAAAAACCAGTCAGGGATGAACTGTTTTAGATTGGTTTTGGTGTGGCCCACAGGACTTTTCTCGCTGTCGTCCGTTCGACGTTTGAACGGCTGGGATCCCATCCTCTTTACTTTTTCAAATTCCGTCACATAGGCCTTGGTAAGCTGGGTCATGGGAATCTAATGGACGGTCCAGATTCATTATCTGGACCACAATGGTGGCCCACGATGATCACCCGCAAATTTCCATGTGAATGCTGGAAGAAGGAAACTGATGTTTCCATTTTTGTGGAGAAGACTCGGTCAAACCGAGTTTGACCGGCTTGAGCGATCCGGTGCACATCCGGTATACGTGTGCTGGTGTACACACTACCCAAGGTGGGGTCCACAATGATGTAGTGTGAGATATCTGCACCGTCCATCTCCTTCCTCATCTTATTTAAGGGGTTGAGACCAAAATTGAAGCATATCCAGATATAAGGTGGGCTCTAGATCAGAGATTTATGGACTAATTTCTCTGTTGGGCCACTTTTATAAGGATCTAATGGCTGCAATTCGATGTGTACGGTTAATTTAGGGTCCTCAGGCCAGAAATAAAGTTTCAAGCCAAACGGATGGTGGGAACCCTGTGATCTTGCATTCTGGATGACTTTCAGGCCCGTTTAACGTCAATTTCTTGATTTTCTCCGATCTCTGGCATGTAAATTCTTCGATCTCAGCCCCTTGCCTTGGTGACTTTAGAGCATTAAATCCATGCTTTTAGCACCCTTTTTCAGTCCAGGCTCCTAAATTCTCCCTGCAGCACAAACATTATTAAAATAGGGTGTTAAACGGTATCATGTTCGTGAAATCAGGTAATGACTGGGGTCTAATATGCAATATTTGACCCTCAACATTTGCCCCCACCAGACGAACCACGGGCTGCACGACTTGAGAACAACTTCTCGTGAAGTCTGACTATGGCCAACACTTCGCGGTTCAACTAGTTGGGCCAAACTTGCCTGTGGGCTGACCCAATGGAAAGGTTGCCTAAAAGAGTTTCAGTTGGCTTACCGATCCACAAAGGGACATGTGCGTAAATATATAGCATGTATTCAACAATTTTCAAGAACTATTCCAGTAAACAAACAACATGTTCTGAATCCCGACAACATGGACAACAATACATTAGATCCCACGAAACATTCACATGTTGACAATTCAATCCTACGAGATTAGCAACAATGGAGATCAAGCTTAACATGATTCAACAATTCAACAAATTGGACAGCCATACATCTAACTCACATCAATTTAATTGCATGTACCAACATAATCATGTAGATCAACCAAACAACATATAACATACCAATCAGCAACCAATCATATAACATACAAAGCAGCAAGCAACATGTAAACTAAAAATTAGCAACCAACATGTGACATACAAATTAGCAACCAACCTATAACGTACACATCAACCACATTTGGGGAATTGTACTCGTGATTCCCTAAACTGATCGACAAAGCAACATTTACACATCAAGGGATCCTCGGGACCTATTTCCCTTTCCCAAATTTAGGGAAATTCTTTGCATATGTTCTAAGTCAAGTGATACTTAAAATTCAGCAACATACATGAACATACATCACCCAAAATCATTATGATTTACGCTAGGTACGATAATCAGCCACCTAGAGGTAATGGTCCGCACTTATCGTCGATCGGAAGTTCTCGTAGTTGCTCTAGCGTCAGCAGGTCCACAAACTTGATGTGTCGAAACCCTACGTCACATGAATTTCGCGGTAAGGTGTATATATGTGGTTTGTTGTTAGGGGGAGATGGATTGGAGTTTAGATTTTACCTTGGATCGGACATAGCCTGTCTCTACAGAGGTGAATGTACGGGGAATTCTGGTCCCCAAGCACAACATGCACCCACACACCACTCTCTCCCTCTCTTTCTCTCTCCTCTCTCTCTCTCTCTTCTTTTTCTCTCTCCTCTCTCTCTCTTCTCTCTCTTTTCTCCCTCTCTTAGCTACTGAATTTCTGTAGGAGTGAGTGAGAGAGAGGGTTTAAGGGTTTTGTACCCTGAAATTAGATCAGTTGGCCCTGGGTTCCGTTAATTACTTCAAATGGCCTTATGGGATTCATTTCTGGCTGTTGGGGCTGCCCTGATGGCCCCCTTAGCCCATCTACTTCATGGGATAGGTGCCCTATGGCCCCATGAAGGGCTGGGTAAAGTTTGACGATGCGGTGTTTTATCACAATGGTCCGATTTGTGATCAACGATCACCGATTCTCGATCAAGGGTCAGATTTTATGGACGAGTGCAGGGAAATATATTCAGCTTTCGGTGTGAGTTTGGAAGAAGTCTAACGGCTGAAATGCCTCAATTCATTGTCCCAAGTAACAAGGCCATTTGTTTTAAAATTCCAGATTTTATTTCAAAGTTAGGGTGACTTGCACTTTACAAGCGCCGACTGGACGACGCGATTCATTTGTTTCTCGGTATCGTCCGAGTCTGTCGTCCGTGATGGATCAAAAGCC
Source organism: Magnolia changhungtana (assembly GCA_030180095.1). Lineage (NCBI taxonomy): Eukaryota > Viridiplantae > Streptophyta > Magnoliopsida > Magnoliales > Magnoliaceae > Magnolia > Magnolia changhungtana. Next base: position 1,817,853 of record JASAUF010000670.1, read on the forward strand.
TAGTGAGGCCCATGGCCTCTCAAAGTTTCAGAATTGTCTGTCCTTCCTTGGGCGGTGCACGACTTGTACAGGCAATCGCCAAGTACAATTGGGCTGACCGACTCTACGACTCGTGTTCAGCCCGAATGTAATTAGATTCAATCGCATTGGTGGCTTAATCCGGATTAATTTATCGGTAATAAATCCACACATGCGATCGAATAGTACAGTCCTGCGTTAATTCACATGTGGACGCCTCAGGACACTATTTCGATTGGGCCTGGTGTTACACACATGTTCCCTGACACATGAAAGGTTGATGAGTTTATCGATTAATGATTATAATTCACTACAATCAATGAAATTTTGGTAGCTGAATATGAAGAAAAAGGTCCAAGATCCTAAAGAGTTAGGACCTCTCAATCCATGGTCAAGCATATTGACCGATGATTTGTTCATGAAACATGGCTTCCCACATGGCCCCCCACAAGTGCTGTAACGCCCCGAATTTCGAGGGTCGAGCAAAGGCTCAACTCCCGAGATCCGTCGTATCACTTATGCAACATAGAAAATGATGATTAAATGTTGACCGTATTAGTACATTAAACATGAATGAGATTATACTAAATCAACATATCATACTCCAGAGATGATTAAATTTAGCAAGCGGAAGATTGTGATAAATATATGAGGTGAATAAGTGGATATGAACCCTAGAGTATGATCATGTCACCAGGCTGAATAATTACATGTATAGTTCCAAAATTCATAAAATGAATAAGTGCAACGTTCAACTAGTTTATATCCCTGTAACCCCAGCGATGTAACTCCAGGTCTACATAAACCCGCTAGAGAGTTACATGTAGGAGAACTCCTACTCGTCGTCGTAGAAGATAGGCTCCAACTCGTAAGCCTCGCCATCATCTGAAACTAAAACAGGGTCTGGTTGGTGTTTTAAAACACCGTTCCAGAGTGGGAGTGAGTGATCAACTCAGTGGAGCTATAAGGCAAAGGTTAACATGTTATCAATTCAGTTAAGTAGTAATGATAAAGTAATACAACAAGTAATCCTAAGTACTATGGTTAATGCAAGGATGATATATATTAATGATGAATGCCCTTGTCTGCACTCCCTCAGCGACATCATCTCACAGTTGCACATGATAAACTCTCACTGTGCTAAACTCCTATACTAAAGGCACATGCAATACGGTGCATGGTCGTGTTAGCCAAGTTCTTAATTAGACTTATTCATACAGCAGATTCGGGAATATAAGGTACCTCTCTTTATCTCATTTACCCAAACAATGATCCATCTAGTGTCGTTAATCCTAGTTAATCACATACGATAGGTAAGTTATAAGGCAACATCACCCCTGATTTGAAAGCAATGGGTAGGCAAGTTTAGGTCACTACGAAGAGGCTCGTCACCTCAGCGTAGGCCTTAGTTTATACGCGAGGTTATTACGGGAACGCTCGTCACCTTAGCGTAGGCCGACAGCTCGAATATAATGTCTCATACTACCGTATTCGATTCACGAGTGTGGGTTGCTCACTGGACACTACGAAGAGTCTCGTCACCCCAGCATAGGTCGACAGCTCGACCACGGTGTCCCATACCACCATGCCCGACTCATGAGTCCTAACGGATCGTGGTACCAAGGTTTAGACGGGCTTTACATTGGTAAGTGGTACCTTAGATTCAAGCAGTTGTGCCCATACATGGTAAACATATATTAGGCCAATCGGGTTACTTGACAAGTTCGATTGGTATAAGCGTACGCTAAGTTAATCGACATGGAGCGCGTAAGCACTCCCCTTGGCCTAACCACTATCGACAATCATCGTACGACTCGAATTCATCGAACGTATCCAATGTGGCGAATCTAGTTCAGTCACTTAACCAGAAATCATTACCAATTGCCTGAACTACGTAGTAGTCCCAATCATATTCAAGTACAATAAATATTCACATGTGATAATCATAACAACATTTGACAATAAATGCAAATACAATAATCATTTGACCAATTTATCAAACACATATAACATGTTATTATACATAGTCATTTTTTTATACATAGATCACGTATGTGAAATTAAGGTTACATAAAAGAATTTATACACATAGATAAGGTAGTTGAGAATCCTATCCCAACCTCTTAATAATTACAAGATAGAGAACATTTACCTGCGTGTACAAAGCTCTGTTGGAATTCCTCTAACTGAACGCCTCTAAGTCAGAATCCAAGCTAAACATGAGGCGCCTGCGCAGTAGGGGCCGCAAGGCCCCCATGGGCCCGTGTCGTTGGTGAAAGCCCCCGCGGCGGACGAGCCGCGCGGGGCCGCCTTGAAGCGAAATTCCTGTCGGACGGCGGGCCGAATCCTTTGCAGACGACTTAAATACGCGACGGGGTATTGTAAGTGGCAGAGTGGCCTTGCTGCCACGATCCACTGAGATTCAGCCCCGCGTCGCATCGATTCGTCCCTCCCCCCCCCCCCCCTACCCAAAGGGAGCCGGTCCTGGAGGTTGGAGGCGCTCGTGGGGACGCCAAGGAGTGCCCAAAGTGCTCCGCTTCCAGTCCCCGGACTCCCGTCAGCCTTAGAAAGAGTTGGAAAGAGTTAATGAGATGAGATGAGAGCTTGTTCGGGGCCCATGGGCACGACGCCCCCACGCTGCGCCCAGAGTATAGAACAATATAACTGCAGAGACACTTTGGGCACTCCTTGCCGTTGAGCTGGGATTTCTGCCCCCATATTCCTTAAGGAGTAGCGCCGCTGTCAGGCCTCGCCTACGCCCTGCTTTGGTACGGCTGAGCCGAGATTTCGCTCCTTTCTGAGTTAGTAGAAGCTCGGCTGCCGCACACGGACTCCCGCATGATGGTCGTGCTTGGTCTTTTATCATCGCATGCCCCTCCAGTGCCATAGCGTGACGCGGGCGAGCCTTATACTATTCCAGTTGTGCAGCATAACCTTTGCCTTTGCCAATCTCCACCGAAACACGCACGCGCACACGTGGCGTAGGCACTAGCAACTGGCGCACTTAAAGGTATTCTATATTCACACCGTCTACCCTTTAATTTATCGTATCATTTTAGAGTATGATTCAAAAACCTCACTAAATATCCAAATGTGGGTTGGACCATATCATGGGAAATAGTGGCGATTGACCACTAAACACTTATTATTGTGGGCCACAAAAGTTTTGGACCGATTTGATATTTATTTTCTTCCCTTTGTACAGGTTTGTCTGACCTTATCAACAAGTTGCATGGCAAATAAGAACCCTCTACAACACCTGTAATGCGTAAAACACTGAAGCTGATCGGGGCCATCATGTTGTGTACGTGAAAAATCCAGTCCGTCCATCAGGTGCGCGCCTACGTGCTAGACCAGAGTGTTAAAAATCAGCTAGATCCACAACTTCTGTTCACAGGGAACAATGGGATGGGAAATATTCTTATATGTGGGGCCCAATAGTGTGTATCTTTCATCAAAACCATTCATCAGGTGCTAACTCACCAAGGGAAGATACAAAAATCGGTCTGATACACAACTCAGGCAGTTCACAACACGTGAACTTAAAAGGTTTTAGGCGTAGTTTTACTTTGTTTCCATTGTTATGGCCCATCTAAGTCTATTATCGGTCTGATCTTTACAATATGTCCGTTGGACGTGAGGGTTATCACATGATGGACGGAGTGGATTTTACATGTAGAGCATGGTGGGCGTGAACGGAGTGGATTTTACATGTAGAGCACGGTGGGGTACAAAGAGCTTGGGTGGGTGTTGTAGACGATTCGTGTGTGAGTACTTGGTAATGTCGGACGCGGATTGGGTGGTGTTGCCCACACCAACCCGGCGTGGTGATGTGTTGGGCGCTGTGGGACCCACTGTGATGTATCTATTTTATATCCATGCCGTCCATCCGTTTTACTAGCTGATTTTAGTGCATGAACCAAAAAAAATGAAACGGATCTAAAACTCAAATGGACCCACAATAGGACACAGTGGGGATAATGACATCCACCATTGAAACCTTCCAAGGTCCATCGTAACGTTTATTTGCCATTCAACCTGCTGATAAGGTCACAAATACCTGGATGAAGGGAAAACAAAAATATCACCTCGATTCAAAACTTTTGTGGCTCTAGGTAGTTTTTAATGGTGGGCTTCAGATCACCACCATTTCCTGCAGTAGTGTGGTCCAGTTGAGCTTTGGATCTGATTATTTTTGTAATTGTAAACTAATATGAGCTGGCAAAACGGATGGACGCGTGGATATAAAAATAAAACTCATCCATCAAGGTGGGCCCTGCAGTGCCCAACACATCACCACACCACCCGACACCACATTATCACACCACCCAACACCACATTATTCGAGTCCGGTATTGGTTTTTATTTTGTTAGCTTATTAGTACATCCACTGTCAGATCACACTCCACTATTAGCCAACCCCAGTACTAGGGATTCAATGCCAAGACCTAAGCCTTGAAACGAGATATATCTTTCATTATTATATGAAATGTGAGACCAGACACGTTTCGGATAATCCACCGTTGTGTCTGAATCGTGGTCAAATTTCTAGGTGAACGGTCCCAATTCCCGTCTCCGCACGGCACTAGCTTTTTGGCAACTATACCCTTTTAGGGCCTGTTTGGCCAGGCAAGATGGATTGTATTAGGTTGTATTAGGATGGATTGGAAGGAGCAATCCCGGGATTTGGCCGGGCATGCCAAACAGGCAGAAGTTGGATATAACAATCCCATGGGATTGCCAGTAATCAACTGACATCACCATCATTACCTTAAAATCCACCCAATCCCTCCTAATCCCATCTATTTTGCCTGGGACATGTTTGGTTAGACGGAGCAATCCCAGGATTGGCCAGTGTAATCCCGGGATTGGCCAAGCGAGCCAAACATACTCGTGGTGAGTTCCCTGAATATAGCAATCCCATTAGATTGGCACCAATCCACTGACAGAGCCATCATTACTTGCCATCCACCCTAATACAATCCAATCCTATGGGATTGGCCCGTCCAAACACTCCCTTATATGGCTGGTTTCGTACCGTGGATTTGGACGGTTCGAGAGAATTTCAAATTCATCGTTACGTTTGGCATCATAAAGTAAAATAGTAAATGGTGGGTCTCAGGTTTCAAATCCCCTCGTAAAGAGGGTTGATAATACGGAGAGAGAGAAAACTTGGATTACATTTACCGTGGTAAATACACGTAGATAGGGGAGTGATTGTCTCAAAAATCAATCCAGAAAAAAGCCTTATTAGTAATGAATTTAATTTTTGGGCCCACTATGATAAATGTGGATTATCCACACCGTCCATCCATTTTAATAGCACATTTTAGTGAATGAGCCTAAAAATGGGGCAGTTCCAAAGATCGAGTGGACCACACCTCAGGAAACAGTGGTCCTGAAAGATGTCAACTATGGAAAACTTTTTTGTATGGTGTGGCCCACCTGAGCTTTGGATAATACACATACATCATGGCAGGCCCCATACTTTCAGTGTTTTTCTCGTGACGTGACTGAGTGCTGCACTCAGGGGGCGTCGATGTCACCTTTATGAAATGCAGACGGAAATACAAAGTTAAATATTTATTAACTATTTACTTTGGATTCAAAGTGTAATTAGAAAATCAAATAACCCCAAAATCTTTTAAAGAGTTGTATGTGTAATATGTGTCTCATTAGACGATTAATTTATTGGGCACATTACTCACTAATGGTATCACAAAACAATCATATTATCAATTGCATTGTTATAATTACTTTAATGTGATGATCTTCGCTGTCCAAACATTATCATGTAAATCAATGGTAAAAAAATCATTGGCTAGTCACTTGGATGTAATCTTGTGCTTGTGGCCTATAAGGGACTTGGAATTTCATCATTTTCAGAAAAAGTACATAATTTAACTAGCTTATTACAATCATATTGTCAAATATTACATACGCATACTAACAGCTAGGTTATTATACACCTAGATCCATAGCTCAAGTAATAGACCTGGTGAAAGATACCTTGTTTAAACACCGAGGTCTTGGTATCGATTCACTGGTGGGGGTGGCTTACAATGAAGTGTGAACTGACAGTGGGTGTACTAACAAGCTGAAGTATGTATACTAACAGCATAACAGGCTGACATATGTCTACTGACAGTATATGTAGAAGTTGATTTAATAATTAAATTCAAACTCCTGTGAATTAATGCATAGCTAAATTCTATTATAGTAGGGTCCTTACTCTTGCTTGGGTGGTAGACTCTCCCTAGTTCCAACTCCCGTCAAAGGTTCGAGTACCCATGGGTGGTGAAATTCCACTAGCATGTGTGTGTGGGGGTTGTGTGTGCGTGTGTGAAAAAAAAAATAAAATAAAATATTGTAGTACCAACACAATGGAGGATTTCAAATCTCAGCATTCCTACCCTAGAGGTTCCAAGTTCACCCTTCGAAGATGGATTCCATAGTGACGCCTCCAGTACTAAGATCACTGTACGGTGTTGTGAGTCTCATCATGATGTATTTGTTTTATCCATGCTGTTTGTCCATTTTTCTAACTACATAAGCCCAAAAACTAGGCAAATTCACATCTCATATCATAGGCGGACCACAACATAGAAAACAGTGGTGAATGAACGCCCACCATTAAAAACTTCATAGGGCCCATCGTAATTTTTATTTGGCATCCAAACTGTTGGATATATTAGCTGAAAGGAAAATCAAACTTGATCCAAAACTTTTGTGGCCTGGAGAAGATTTTAACGGTGGATGTTCAATCACCATGGTTTCCTGTACTGTGTTCCGCCTATGATTTGGATCTACCTCATTCAGACACCTCGGTATTGGAGGGCTCACTACCAAATCCGAGTCCCATGTTGAGTGTTCAGACATGATTCTATTATTATCATCACAATTACGGTGTGGATTGGCAGGTGTACCCGCACCAGTTGTATTATAAGACGAGCTTTGATGCACCTCCAAGCTTTGAGTTGTACGAATGGTTCAAAGGAGATTAAATTTACATGGCTATCTATAATGTCTATCCATTTGGTGAGATCATTTTAAATCTTGATTTTAAAAATAGTAATTTCCCAGGCTTAAGTAGACCACACACCAAAAAGCAGTGGAACAATAACTCCCACTGTTAAAAAAAGTTGTACAGCCCACCATATCATTTGCTTTCCATAACTGTGATGTCCATGATTGTACAGCCTACGGCATCGTTTTCTTTCCATCTAAACTATTCATAAGTTCGCATGAACCTCAGACCTCGATGAAGAGAAAAAACAAATATCATATTAATCCAAAATTTTTGTAACCCAAAGGAGTTTGAAAATCCTACACTACCTTTTACAGTGTGGTCCATTTGATTTTTAGATCCGTCTTGTTTTTCAGCTCAAGCATTACGACGAGCTCACACAACTTTGACGTCGACACACCAGCTAATTCGCTTCCCACAATTATGAAGCTTGGTAGCCCCACACGCAGGCCCACGTGGTCAACGTGCATCCCAGTTTAGTTCGTTTGGTAAAAAAACCCGAGCATTTAAATATCAACTAGGCCTCATATGTACGGAAACAACCGATGGCCTAAAGTTCACACGTGCGCAACTGATCAGCACCTTTGCACATGGGCGTCTAATCTTCGCACATGGGCGTCTAATTTGAATACTCGGCCGCAAACTAGTTTGCATGGAACTTGTGCAAACTTTTTTGAGATCCATCATACGTGATGTGGCTCCAAAATTGAAACGGTAGACGTGAAGCAGCACCTCATGAAACCTCTCAGGCCCACTTTGGTGGGCCATGAAAAATGAAAACAGTTTCCTTCATTGATTTGCATTTCTCTTTGCTGTTGCCTGCCAGAATTTTAGATCAAGGTGAAAATTTTTTCCATGAAGTTTCACAGGATTCCGCATCACATGGACCGTTCGGATTAGACTCTCATGACATGTGTGCAAAGGTGCGCAGGTGAACATGAAACACACATATATACAAGTGTTGTAATCATGGAAATCATGGTAGCAAAATACACAGCCATTATTCCTATAAAAGGCTGTGCCTGCACTCCCCACCGTTCAAACCATTAGTACCCATTTCGTGTTATTCTTGTTGTTGTAAGAGATTCAGTAGAGATGGAAGGTTGCCGTAGCAGCAGCTCATCTGCTTCATATACTCTTATTGCAGCTATGCTATCGTTACTCGTCTTCACCATCGATGTGAAATCAAGCTCGGCCCAACAAGTCATCGTTGGACAAACCAACGCCGAGTTCATCAACTCAGATGGACAAACCAACATCGGTTTCATCTTCTCAAGTTGCAACGTAACAAGGTATCCCCGTCTCTGCTTCGACTCTCTATCCATCCACGCAGACACCATCCAAAAAAGCCCACGACGATTGGTTTATGCCGCCTTGTCTGTGAGCCTAGCTAGCGCCCAATCGACTATTCCCATGATGCACCAGTTCTTAAATTCCAGTGAGAAGGCTGCCGTGAGGGACTGCAACGAGACCATCGGCTATTCAATCGATATGCTGAAGAAGTCGATAGAGGAGATGAGATACCTTAGTGAACCCGATTTCGAATTCCACAAGGAGAACATCCAAACGTGGGTGAGTGATGCAATGACAAATGGGGACACATGCATAGACGGCTTCACGGACATGAGTGTCATGGATGGGGATGTGAAGACTGCAATCACAAGCCTTGTTGAGAATTTGAATAAGCTAACAAGCAATGCTTTGGCTCTGATCAACAAACTTACTCCCACTCAATCCACTTCTCGTTAATTCTCTTCTAGTTTCTATATTTTTATTATGATATTATATTGTTATGGTTGTTATCTCCATGCCTCATGGCTTTAATGATTATAAATAAAGATGAAGTTGTTTGCTAACCTTGTTGGATCTTGAACGTTCATCCAGCTGGTCCCACCATAGGTTTATTACTTTTCATCATTGTCTGCAGTTTAGCCCACGTTACGATTAGATATAGGCCTGATTTCTGGGGTCCCATAACCACGGAGGAACCGGTTCATGCATGCATACAATATGGTGGCTCAACACAAGCTGTTGAATAACTTTCATAAGCCAATGAATAACTTTTAAGGCTTGTTTGGGAGATTCGAAAGTATTTAGATGGTACAAAATTTTCAATTCCTTACCAAAGGCCCTGGTTGAGAGTTGGCTTTCTCTTGATTTTTTACCCTTTCCAAATGCTTGCTTAGAAGAACTTTCAAAGAAAATATGACTATCTTACTTCTCAAGCTTTTGAATGTTAGGGTTGTGCCCTAAAAAATTAATGCTATTGGACTTCTATTAATGACATGTTTGTTTTGTTGAGTTAATTTTTATAGAACATGATTATGTGTGTTTAAAAGGTATAACTTCCATTGGGATATGGAGTTTGAAAAACTATTTAAATAAAATAAATTTAAATTGAGAAAAGAGAAAACATATCGGTTTATAGAAGTCGAGGTGTGACGTGAGTCACTCGGCTTGAAATCGAATTTTCTCCCATTGGACAGCGTCCCAAGTACAACAAGTTTCTAGAGCAATCGACCTCCAGGATACAATGACTATGACCAGGTCCCAGCAGTACACGGGCTCGAACCACTTTGTAGTCTTAACCCGAACTAGAAAACACTTAAACCGTACTTTTAATATAAAACATAAAAAAAAAACTCCCTCACTTTATAGACTTTGTGAAGACACTCTTTTATAAAGGGTCATGACTATTGGGTTTAAACCCAAGTGGTGCGACCCTTAGGCTTCAAAAGACACAAATTTTCAAAATAAAATATGAAATGATGCAACCTTTCAGACTTAATTAAAAAGACACATCCATAGGACACCTACGGCCACAACTATAACCCGTCCCAATGGATATTTTGAAACACTAAATTATTTTAAAATAATTTAAAATACAACAATCCCCCACATGTTTCAAAATTTTTGACATTTCGGATTAAGATGGAAAAATTGTGCAATGGTGTCGGTGTTACCATAGACTTGAACCGACATTAGAGTAAACATGACAGGTCTACAGGAATCATGTGACACTATAGTCTTGAACCTGATTCCTTTTGATGTATATCGCAAGTACATGCCACTCACACAACTTTTTCGCTACAAGTGATTCTGCTGTTCGGTGCGTTTCGGTCATACACCATTACCTGAATTTCATAAGTGCTCTAGAGAATTCACCTAGATTCTCATAAGAAGCGACCCCCACCTTCACACCCATATAGGTGAATTCCATCAAGTGTATAAAGCAATTGGGTATACCACCAAATATATAGCTGGGGATTCATTAAGAGTTCAAAAACTCATCATTCTTCATCGCGGCTCGCACTGTACACCATAGAAGGGGCTCATTTATATCAGTGCAATCGTCGACATCTTGTCTTGTTGTTTACCTACTGAACCTATCCCATAGGATCTCTACTTATATAGGTTGGGTTGCCAACACTGGTAGCTCATATATTAGGCTCAGCCCCATTCCCTTCGATGTATCATTGACTAATTGTTGATGGTCAAATATTGTATATTAGACCCCAGTTATTACTCGATTTTATGAGCATGATACCGTTTAATGGTCTATTTTAATCGTGTTTGTGGTATAAGGTGAATTTAGGAGTCTGGACTGAAAAAGGGTACTAAAAGCATGGATTTAACGCTCTGAAGTTACCAAGGTAAGAGATGGACTTCAGGGGACCGAGATCAAAGAATTTACACGCCAGAGATCCAAGAAAATCACGCCATTCACGTTAAACGGGTCCAAAAATTGTCCAGAATGCAAGATCACAGGGTTTCCATCATCTGTTCGACTTGAAACTTTATATATGGCCTGAGGACCATAAACTAACCATACACGTCGAATTTTAGCTCTTGAAACCCAGTGGAAGTGGCCCAACGGACAGATAAGCCCATAAACCGTCAATTTTGGGCCCACGTGACCTCTGGATATGCCTCAATTTTGGACTCAACGCCTTAATTTAGATGACAAAACGCCTGGACGGATTGAATTTCATGACACGTCACAATGGACCCCACTATGCATTGTGCGTGCATAGTGTGCACGTGTATTGGCCATACACCAGTACGCACAAGGTCGGTCAACGTGCGCTGACCAACCAGTTTCCTCAAATTTTCAAATTCAAATAGGGACGCACCGTGAACCACCGTTTTTACTACTGGGCCCCACCTATCAGTCCATTGGATGATCTGGACCGTTAATTCACTCCAGAGGAAGGGATTGACCCTCGCCTAGGTGTCCTTTTAGCCTCATACATACATACAAACGTGGATCGTCGAAAAATGCAGGATGGATGGCGAATTGATTTTATACAGTGGACCGCACCAAAACCTAATAAAAACCACTCCTTCCCGAGTAAAATCTTTCCACGAATCCAATGAACTGGTCGGATCTCTCCGAAAACACCAATGTGGGGCCCACCAAGCATCTCAGCGTCCCTGTTTTCCGCAAGGACGTGCGTTCGCACGTCCGGCCCTCCATGGGCCATTGTATGACTCTGATCAAGGTTGGATCGATGATCCAGACCGTTCAAATGATAAAGAAGGGGGTCTTGACCCTTTCCATGAAGTCAAAATTCCGAGTTAAGGCATTCAACATCCCCAAAACATATCCAAACGCAAGCCTCTCTTGCGGTTTGAGTTTCTGGATGCATAAAGCTGCGTGAACCGACTCCAGCCACCGACTGTATGCCTATAAAAGGAGGAGAAAGAGAGGGAGAGGGATCTATCCAAGCGTGGGGCTTGAACGTGCAAGAGAGAGAGATAGTTAAAGTGTTTTCTTTTTATTTTATTTTATTTTATTTTTTGTTTAAGAGATTTAGTCCGATCATGTCAGGCTAAACCTCTTAGCTAGGGTTAAGAGGTGAAGCTTGTGGCGTGATGGGAAGAATTTTACAGCTTAATTTATGTTAGATGAACTGATTATGAGTATAGTTTGATTATAAGGAATGCCTTTAGTTTTTAATGGTTTGTTGTGACTGAAATTACAATATATCTGCAATGGCTTTGAGTATGTCCTTTCGATATAGTGATTATATAGTTAGGAAGCCCTGTTATTCACCATCGCCCCTTAGACATGGTTGGATGATGGAATCCTTCTTAACATTCATACATCTCTCAGATTGACTGTGGATTGGTTTAATTTTGTATTTACTTTGTCTCATGGGCATGGTTTTGTGGTAGAATTCATTTTAATTTACATCCATCTTATCTCTTGAAGATTAGATCAGAAGAAGTTCATATTTGATTTTCATGGTATATCTTCCAACTGGATGAAGATGAGACTCGAAGTTCAGTTACTACAACAAACAGTACTTTTAGCGACGAAAATTTTCGTCGCTAAAATCCAGATTTTCGCAGCTAAATACTTTTAGTGACGAAAATTTTCGTTGCCAAATTCGTCGCTAAAAGACCGAAGTGCAAGGTATTTATCAACGAAAAATTCAAATCGTCGCTAAATGCCAACTTTTTAGCGACGGAAATTTTCGTCGCTAAAAAAAATTTCCTAGACCTTCTCGCTGCCAAAAAAATTCAGGACTTTTACCAGCGAAACTTTTCGCCGCCAAAAAACTTGTAAAACTTTTAGCAGCGAATATTTTCGCCGCCAAAAAACTTCAAAGACTTTTTAGCAGCGAAAATTTTGGCCGCCAAATAATTTTCAAGACTTTTAGCAGCGAAAATTTTCGCCGCCAAACAATTTTCCAAAAATTTTTAGCACCGAAAATTTTGGCCGCTAAATAATTTCCAAGACTTTTAGCAGCGAAAATTTTCGCCACCAAATAATTTTCCAAAAATTATTAGCACCGAAAACTTTGGCCGCCAAAACAATTTGTAAAACTTTTAGCAGCCAAAAGTTTCGCCGCCAAAAAAACTTCTAAGACTTTTTAGCAGCGAATATTTTAGCCGCCAAAAAATTTCCAAGACTTTTTAGCCGCAAAAATTTTCGCCGCCAAATAATTTTCCAAGAATATTCAGAACTGCAGGGCTTTTTTAGCAGCGAAAATTTTCGGCCCTAAAAAAAATGTAAGACTTTTTAGCAGCGAAACTTCCACTTTTAGCGACGAAAATTTTCGTTGCTAAAAGTCATACAGCTCAAAATCCCACACAAAATTCCTGATATACACCTGTTAACAATATATTTCATCATATTCATCCTAATATACACCTGTTATATAATATATTTCATCATATTCACATTCACATCTAGCTAAACCCAAACTAGTAAATCCATCCAAGCCTCGGTTATAAATAGAGGCTAAAAATGTTTAATTTTTTTAAATATTTATTTAAACTACTAATCCATTCATTCAATCCACTCATGAAACAATCAATCATGAAAGCCATAATACCAAAAAAATAGTTAACAACTCAATCAAACAATCAATCTCACTTGTTTACTATTTAAAGTTTTCAAAACAAACTCAATCAAACTATTACACAACATTAGGTTCCACAAATAATACAAAGTCACAACGCAAGATTTGGGTATGACTTTTGCTTGGCTGATGAACAACTACAGCTTGTTCGGTTGTCTGAAAGCATCTGCAAAGAAGAAGAACTCGCCATTAGCAACAACTTTGTGTGCGACTGTCCATGTGTCAAATGAACACAACTCCCCGTGCTATCTTCCCTATTACAACCCGAGAAAGTGACTGAACCCAAAAACAAAAACAGAAATAACTCTGCTTTTAACCTGTTGGAACATCAGGTCAATGGAATCTTGGCAATGGTTAAATGAGATGTGTGCAGGACCTTCTCTGACAGTGCATTTGTTATTTTTTGCATTTGTTGCACCTGATAATCATCTCATCCAAATTTAACAAAAAAACTCGAGTGAACTGTACAAATTCTCAACCTGAGTAATGTATTTGAACACAGCCAACAAAAAATATGGAACCAAAATTATGTGACCTTCTGAAGTCACCGTAAATGAGCTGATTTTTAATGAATTGATGCCTGTTTTCAGCAATGTTGAAACGTGCCGAACATATTATACACGAACTTGCATATATGCCGCACTTCTCTGTATGTGCTCTGAAGCTTCCGTCGTGGAATGATCCGGACCTTTTTCACTGAATCCATATATTGAACCAAACAATTTTAAGTTACAAACATGACCATTAAGAAGATCCAGAAGGTAGGAAAGACAGAATTTTAAGGAAAATTTACTTGGTATTTTGTGTTTCTTAGCTGAAAAATGAAGTTGAGGCTGTTGAGTAGGGTTTTCAGGCACATTAGGACACACTTCCTCAAAAGGGTCTCAAAAAGGGTTTTTTTTTTTTTCTTTTTTTTTTTCTTTTTTTTTCTTTTTAAGGGTTTCAAGCCTACTTTTTCTTCTTTTTTTATCGATTCAGCAAAAACCAATTGGATTGGTTTATGCCAAGTTGGCTTTTAGCTCCTACTTTGTCAAGCAGGAGATGAGACAAGGGTCTACAAAGTACATCTAAATGCACAACATCAACTGTTGTTTGGATCAAAAAGGGGTTTAGGCCTCAAAATCCCCTTCGGAGTTTGCATCCAACAGGCCCTTAGGAAACTGTTCTTGTTGTTTGGACCAATCAAACAAGATCTAACTCTTTAAAACTAAGACATATCTCTCTTTACACTTTTCTGTAATGAGAATTTCAAACTATAGATGTTCCAAAACTCAAAAGTTGGGATTCATAAAAACATAAACACAACCTGAGATGTTCTAAGAAGGCTTAGGACTTTTTAACGTCTGATTTAAGATAGACTATTACTCACAATTTCTGTACCAATGAAAATAAATGTAGCTTAGGGTGCAGTTGGTTGCACTAAACATCATGAAATTCGGTTTATACCATTGAAAACTAACCTTCCACTTTAATCTTGCCAACTACTTTCATTGCCGCTCCATATATTCACTCACATCCAATCGTATCATGCATGGCTACCTCCTACAACAATGTCAGCAAAAAAAAATGAAATTAGCTATACAGTTAAAAGAACCATTGTAATATAGAACTCTCTCTGGCCATTAAAAAAAGACTAGATTTATTTTTTTAAAAAAATCCATACCATTTCTGCCTAGATTTTTGCATTTTCCACCACCTGCATAAACATAATAAAGACGAGATCCAAAATGAAGCTCTAGCTAAACCATCAAGAACCCAAATTCCTCAGTTTAAAAATGAGGAATGAACCCAAATTCCTCAGTTTAAAAATGAGGAATAGAGTCACGGTAATTACAAAGTAGACTGCAACTCAAGCCAATACCTGAAAAATCTGTAAACCCCTTGATGGGGTCTACTCCAAAGGTTTCCAAAACCTAGCCAAATGAACATGAAAACCTAGCCATCAACAAGCTCGTCTGTCCTCCTACACCCTACTGAAAACAGAGACCATAACAGCACATTGCAATTCAAAATTCAGTATGGTGCGCTGTATAGAAAGTGGCTAAAAGATAATGACAGTGCACTCGTTGTGTTGTAGTGGATATATCCTCACAAACAGCCATGCATACATTAATTTCCAACTATCAAATGAGAAGTTGATTCTTCAAACTATCACCAATGACTATTTTCTACTAACAGTCCCAGCCGTACATGTGTCGCTGGCAAACCTGAAAACACAATTTTATTCTCTTACTACCAAAAAGAAAGAAAGAAAAAAAAAATGTGAATATCCAGCAAAGGATTATAAGCATGTCAAAACAATAAACTGGTGAGATATCATAAAACACAAATCTTTGCTAATGCATTTTTCTACTCTAACACAAGCATGGTCCTTGACAGGCCGACTCGGAGCAACTCATTCCGTCGATGAATAAGTCATGACTAGCCAAGATCATTGAGTACAAATGCAACAACAACAGTTCTGCTTTGCTCAGACCTGTGATATTCTCTGTAATTTGGTCATCATATTTATTAGTTCCAATAAAAGAAAATTTCAAAATTCAGATGACCGCATCATCATTAAATCAACAAGCAAAACAGAATTTTTGGAATCAACGCTAAATATATGAAAATTACACAGTAACTGTTGAGAATGCAAAATCTCTCAGATCTAAATATATGGGATAGGTGAACTGCTGCTCAATAGTTTTTAACTGTCCATCTTCTCCATACATGAATGCCAACCAGTTTAGTGAGGCCAAGAAACATGCTTGGTGGATCTATCTGATGGATGGCTCTCACAAAACAATACATGTGACATGCTGGCAAGTCTTATCCGCAAGCAACATACAAAAAAAGCTTTGTTACTAAACCCATCATTTTGTATGATATGCACAAATGACTCTAGAGGAAGGCCTAGAACAACAATGGCCATTGATGGTGAATGACCCCCAAAAGTAGCTTATGTAACAACAACTCAGGAACAAATGGAAGAGTTGGAACTGGCCCTATGTGCTGATGATTCTGGACCAGTTGCCAAATTTCATTTAAATGCTGGAGATGCTCTTGCACAGATTCTGAAAATATCATGAAGTCATCAATATAATTGGTGATGAAATGATTTGAAATTTTCATCCATTTGCCTTTGGAATTGGGACAGGGAACTCTTTTTCAGTCCAGATGGCATTACTAGTCATTCAAAAAGCCCAAATGAAATAACTGCGACTAAAAAGTGTTTAGCTTCATGGGCTGAGTAGTAATTTTCAGCTGGAAAGTGAACTTTCTCATGAAAGAATCATGCATGATCAAACAAATGAAATAACTGTGACTAAAATACTTAATAAAAAATCCTCCCATTTGTCATCATCCATTTCTGTCTACAACCTACGAAAAATTACAAAAAATTATAATAATGATGTCTCTTACCATTGCTAGTACATGCCTTGATAAATCAACTCGTCTAAGTCACTGCCTATTTTTACACCAATCATGCACCCTCTTTGTCCTTCATATACCACCAACAAAACAAAATCATTATAATAGAAGGAAAAAATAAAAAATAAAAGAGATCTTTCATGGGTTTTATTTAAAAGGTTAAGAAAGAAAAATTCATATATGTGTGTATATTTCAAACGAATAGAATTGGATTGGATCCTTTATATGTGTCGAATCCAGTTTTTATTATTTTTTAGAGAAATCATCCTGCAGCAGAATAAGAGAGAAGAAGTATCCCGACAACCTGGGGCTTTGAGTACAGACAGCAAATTCCCTTCTGGTTGGGCCTTTTTAGAGAAATCATCCTGCAGCAGAATAAGAGAGAAGAAGTATCTCGACAACCTGGGGCTTTGAGTATAGACAGCAAATTCCCTTCTAGAAGCAGTGGTTCACGTCTAGATCATGCCCTTTAAAATAAATGCCTGAGTTATATTGGAACATGGAAAAAAGAGAATTAGAGAAATGGTTC
Organism: Magnolia changhungtana; assembly: GCA_030180095.1. NCBI lineage: Eukaryota > Viridiplantae > Streptophyta > Magnoliopsida > Magnoliales > Magnoliaceae > Magnolia > Magnolia changhungtana. The sequence continues at coordinate 1,835,212 of JASAUF010000670.1, forward strand.
TTCCATTTCTTTAATCAAAGGTGAGAATAACGCCATGGTTTACATGCGTGTGCACTGACGCCACATTCACATTAAATAAAGCTGTCACCTTGGATGTTAAGAGAATCTAACATTTGATGGTTCTTTGAAAAAGACAAAATATATCCAACCATCTAAACTCACAAACAAGATTATTCTAATCTTAGGCTCATCAAATATGCACTTTGAGACTTGCAGTTTGGATGATTTAGACTGGGCTAATGACATGCCACATGTACAATTATAAAGTGAATATGCATACTCTACCCAACCAATTAGTATAACAAGATTAATAAAGTTAGCGAACCAGTCCTCACCTCTATCTCACCATTCCAAAACCAGCTATCCTTTTTTCTCTTTTCCATTTCCTAGCATAAAGCCGGGTTGGAATGAATTTCCTGGAGAATGTAAAAAGAAAAAAGATTGTTTATTTATCAAAGAAAAAAGATAGTATCATCAGCGAAATAGAGTGTAACATGTCCAACTCCCCTAGTACAAATTAGCATGAATTTTGCCAAAGACTTTTTTCTAATGCCTCTACTCAGAACCTCTTCAGCTATGATGGAGAACAATGGGTATGATGCAACCGCTTGACAAATACCTTCAGTAAATTTGAAATATTCACATAGCTCACCATTCACCACCACTGAAAAGAAGCAGTTGACAACCACTTTATAGATTAGGCCAGCCAACTTGACAGAACCAAACTCCCTCAAGATCGTAAAGTGCATCCAAACAGTCACAAGGTTTTGCCATATCATGTTTAATAATGACATTGGTTTTGCCATATCATGTTTAATAATGACATTTCCAATGCTAGAACGCTTATTCCAGACTTTAAATAATAATAATAATAAATGTTTGTCCTATACTAGTTTGGAATAATTGCACCCAACATGTTAGTCAACAAAATTACAAAGACTAATAGTGTGAAATTTCCTAAAATCTGGCGAGCAATTATATTTTGGAATAAGAGCAACAAGAGGAGGTAAACACGAACCTCCATGGAAAATTTCCCAAACCATATTGAAAACATCCATTTTAATGATATTCCCACGAATCAGAAAAGAATCCGCCAGAATGATGGCCATCTGGACCCAGAGCACTATTCCTATCCAAACTGAAATTAGCTTCAAGAACACATTCTCACACTAGGACATTCATAGATGAAGGCCAAACTCCAACAGTCAATAATTCTAGTTCATTTCCTAAATCTCATATAGAGATTTCAAACATATCTTTCCCATTAGCAACCAAATTATTGCATCACAAATATGCAACTCCACACAAGTAGTTTAGCCCCCAAATATCAAATCCGTGAAAGTTAAATAGCATTGGAAACAGAAACTGGCAAAAGTCCAAATTCAACCACAAAAGGGCCACATGCCCACCGATCAAATGGTTAGGACGGTACATACCTGGATCATGGTATGTCCATGGAGACCACCAGATCAATGGTCCAGGCCATTTAGCCATGAAACAATATGTACAATGGTGAAGGACAACAAACTTATCTCATCCTGGCTCACGTGAGACCCAAAACAAGCTCATGTTTTAAGTGTCACATACTAGCCTTCCCTTTCGATTTACACATATACATTCCTTATGCTTACAGAATTCTTTTTCTTTTTCCAAGACAGTTGCATGGAACTCTGAAAACAGAAAATGTAAGGACACTGACACTGGTTTTGATCTGAAAAGTGCTGTTCGACTTCTCTTTCAGTTGACACAATAATCAACATGCTGTTCACCGAGACTGATCATCAATGAAGACAATTTTTGCAATTAAGATGAGGCTCTTCATTTTCTCCAATGATTAGTAAAATACAGTTCTTAGAATTGCAGTCTGTGAATTGCCATGCCAATGATGGAAACTTTCAGATTTATGAAAGCTGCAATTGGCCTGTCACTAAAATTTCTACAAATACAAAACAAAACAAAAAAGCAGCAATATATTTGTTGATTTTTGAATATGTTGCACCTGATAGCCATTTTATTCAGCTGACCGACCTATCTCAATTTGAATAGTATTATGTAGATCAGATTCAGCAGAGACAAAACTTAGCCTGAAGTTATTCAGGATGAAATCCTCAAACTATTTTTACATTTTTACAAAAGAAGTGAGAAATGTTTTGAAGTAACAATAAGGTTAAGGTAATCATGAAAATCTAGGAGAAAAAATATTTGAATAGAACCGTTGAATAAAGAGTTTATTTTCCACTTACCAAGAAGAGCATTTACTAGACACCCAGAACTGGTCTCTAGTGACCAAGAATTGTCACCATTCCTAACAGCAAAGAATGGAAGCCTGTTAATCACCATCAATATTCGTTGTTTTAAAGGCCTTGTGTCTTTGTTTTTCCGTCCCATGGTAAGCGTGCTGGTTACTATAGTTACTTCTGTAAATTCTTCCTCGTGGAGAACTCCCCAGTCATTATCCTCTCTTAAATTCAATTCATGCTCAGAGAAGTCCTATCAGATCTCCTTAACACCCTTCTCTCAACAAGCAAAGAAAACGTTCAGATACTCAGCAAATAAAAGATAATTAAAAACTTGTGTGCACATTAAAATTACTAGAATCTCTTATTGGTAACTACTTGAAGCTCTTACTGCTTTCTATTAAACCATTCAGCTTCAGGGATTAAATGCGATTTGTTTTTATATTTTCCAAACTAAAGAAAAGATGAGCATTTCTAATTTTCTATCCCCAATTCAAACTAATCGAATTATGTGAAGCCAAATATGAGAAACTGCCCTTAGTACACATAAGCAATGAATCAGACTGGCAGGAATATAGAGACTGTGTGGGGACACGTCATTCACTGATCTTAACATCCTCAATCATCCCAGTATTTGTTAACCCCACTATCAAATCAGACAAAAAATTCCATTTCTAATACTTTTAGCTAACTAACAATGAGGTCTTTCTTTTTTCCGTAAGGTGGTTGGATTAAGGTAGCCCATCTGCACACTGCATTTGCCAAAATAAAATATGGATATAAGATCCAAGCCATCTATCTGGTGGCTCCTGCAATGCAGATGCCATGTCCCAAAAAAGAAGCTTGCTACTTATCATGTGGACCACATTGTGAGACTAGAAAGTTTTTATGCTGCCATTTTCAAAAATTCCATTTTTTTTCTCTAGTTGGTTGACACACTGGATTGTAACAAGGCTCTTGTTTGATTTTAGAGAAGTATGTGAGGCATCTTAAATATTCTTTTCAATATTTTAAGTTCATATACATAGAATAATCCCTCTAGAATTTTGTACAGCTACTGGAACACATTCTCAACCTCACGTAGGACCTCTCTTTATGAGAAACTAAACGACACATCAAAGAAAATTTAAGCTTGATACCAAAAAATGAGCTCGAAATAAATCTTGGGTGAACCACACCACAGGAAAACAGTAGTGATTGAATGTCCACCGTTAAAAATCGGCCCTTCGACCACGGATTAAACAGGAAAATTAACAACAACAACCAAAAAAAAGGAGAAACAAGAAAAGGAAGAAAAGGAAGCTTAAACAGGAAAATTAGCATTAGTCAACGATAAAAGCATTTGTAAATAGTTAAAGATAAGTACAAATGAAGTTTCTCAAATAGACAGCCATGATCTTAATACTCGGCAGAATCCCCCATTGACACAGTTCAGATGCACAACAGAAACAGAATACCAGCAAGAAGACGGATGAGCCCTGCTGTGAGCATTCCTGGTCCAAAAATCTGGAGCATCTAATTGCAAGGTGGGCCACGCCTGTACATTGAGTATAATCGTCAGTCTTACTTTTCCAACCATCCATTTTCTCATACATGTGGGGCCCACTTGATGGCCAGATTTTTAGGACTAGGGCATTCAAATGGTGCACCTGATCAATGGCCCAGATGTCAGACTATGTCCAAACTCTCCTCACGTGAATTTCCTTTACCAGTTCTCAAGCTCTAAGCTAGAAGCCAACACTTGTCAGGTAGGCCTTTTCCAACCATTTCTTTTCTCATACATGTGTGGGCCAATTATTATGATGTCATTGGAAACTAAATAAAGAATTACATGACAATTGCAACAACATCTCACCATTAAATCCACGGACAGTTGTAACAACAATGTCTTTGGTTCGAGCTTTGTAAACTTCTGCAGTCTCACAGTCTTCTCCAAAGGTCTGATATGAGAATTCGAGAGATTGAGATAAGAGCATATAGTGGATAGACACGCCTGCTAACACAGGGCGCTTGTTTACAGTAATCAGGACCATTGATTTTGTGCGCCACCACATGAATGGGCCATATCCAATGAGTTTGGACTGACATTCAATAGGCAAAACTTATATGGCGACAGTTGTCTGATTGCTGCAATCTTCAAACTATGGCCCATCCAAGTTGTGGTCCACCAGATCAACAGCCCTAATCACCATACATGTTTGCATTGGGAGAAAGGAAGAGAAGAATCGACAGAGAGTGAGACGTACCAAAGTCAAATTTGGTGGAATGGTTGGAGATTCAGATGGAATTGCCGGAGATTCTCCTAGGGCTGGATTTTGCGTTCTCTAGGACAGGCGTCTTGCTTGAATTGGGGTTTGAGATGAGTTGATTTGGGGGTGTGTGAGGCCGAGGAGGATCAGGATGTTGGAGATTAATGGAAGAGAGGGAAAATGGAGGAAATTTCAGAGAGAGAGAGAGAGAGAGAGAGATTTGGGCACGAATTTGGGGCGGGATGTTTTTTAGCTTCTAGGCGCGGGTTCTATACCCCACACGAATTTGGGCGCAGGTTCCAATGCAAGGATGTTAGGTGGGTCCCACTGAAATATGTGAGAAATCCATTCCGTCCATCCGTTTCGAGAGCTCATTTTAGTATGTGCGACAAAAAATGAGGTGGTTACAAAAATCAAGTGGGTCACACAAGAGGGGAAATGAGGGAAAGAAATTCCTACCGTTAAACATTTTGGGGGCATAAAAGTTTTCGATCAAGCTGATATTTGTTTTTTCTCTTCATGTAGGCCTTTATGACCTAATCAACAGATTGGATGTCATATAAACAGTATAGTGGGCCTTAGGAGGATTTTAATGGTTGAGATCCAATCACTATTGTTTTCATGTGGTGTGGTCCACTTGAGATTTGAATATATTTCATTTTTAGTCTCGTGTTGTAAAATTATCTATAAAAATATATGACGGCATGGATGAAACACATACATCATGGTGGGGTCACAGAGCACCGACCACCAGTCATTGGCAGGTGTCAAGGAGTAGCCAATCTGTTCCCAAGAGTACTAAGTAAATCTTGTGGGGCCCACCATGATTTATTCATTTTATCCACTCCATCTATCCATTTTAATGTATAATTTTATTACATAAGCTCAAAAATGAAGCCTATGAAAATTTGAAGTGGACCACATCATAGGAAATAGTATAAATTGAACGTCTACCATTGAAAATTTTTGGGAGGCCACTGAAGTTTTGGATCAAGTTGATATTTTAGTTTTCCCTTCATCCATATATTTGTGATCTATTAAACAAGTTGGATGACAAATAAAAATCACTGTAGGCCAAAGCTCAAATGGACCACACTATCAGAAAGAATTTGAATTAAACAGTACATTAGGCCTCAGGAGGATTTTAATAGTGGATATCCAATCATTATTTTTTTCCTGTGGTGTGGTCCACCTAAGATTTATATCCCTATATTTTATTTTATTTTGTAAATTACTAAAATGATCTGTAAAAATGGATGAACAGAATGGGTGAAACACATACATCATGGTGGGCCCCACGGAACACCGGTCACCAGCCATGAGGCTTATGTCAGGGGGAGTAGCCAATCCGTCTCCTAGTTTTTAAGTCTTGTGGGGCTCACCGTGATGTATGTTATTTATCCACTCCGTCCATTCATTTTAACGGTTTATTTTAACAGTTGATCCAAAAAAGAAGTCAGATCTGTGTGCCCCACCATGATATATGTATTATATCAATACCGTCCATTCATTTGGAGAGATCATTTTATGGGATGATTAAATTACAGTATACCAATTCCAAGTTGAAATATCACAACTGTGATTTGGAACCTGACGGGCAATGTGAATGCTATAAGGAAATCACAACTTGGTTGTTTCCATGATCATTATTAGACAATGATTACAATTCAATTAAATTATACATCCAAATGCACATGGCCATATTTTCAAATGTTCTCATGCTTGATATTCGTCATACATGAAAATATTGGAATTTTGGGGCAGCAGATTTGTGAATATTGAGTCATTGATGAATGTGTGGAGAAAAATTAATTATAGCACTTGAGGCAACTAGGAAAAGGTATTTGGATGAATATAGGTGCCACTTTTGCAAGGCATGGCTGTCAAAACCTTATTAGAAATGATTTCCAGGGTGTAGTTTGCCTTGATGTGTGTATTTTGTATCGACCCTGTCCATCCATGTTTTTAGATCATTTTGGGACATCATCCCAAAAATGAAGAAGATCCAATTAGCAGGTGGATTGTAATTTATGAAACAGAGATCATTTTGGGTCCACTAATTCTTGAAGTCAAATTCAAGCCATTTTTTATGCAAGTTATTGACTAAATGGGTTATTTCTATTGTGGATTGAGGAGTTTTGGGCTATTTATTACAACCTTCCTCTATATGTTTTGGTCCTAAATGCTAGAAGATTCTGCAATAGCATTTTTAAATTTGAGTATTAGCGTCTTCAACAGGGCATCGTTGTATCATTTTTTTTATATGTATTATTCTACTAAAAATAAAAGTGTTGATATTATGAAAAAATGTTTGTATGTAATGGATCTATGATATTAATCATGGATCAGTATTGAATTTATTCATGAATCATGACTTGAGTAATTGCCCAAACATATTGGCCTGATTAAGTTTACTGCATATGATCTATTTGACCTGTATATAGCTTTTAAAAGTTGTTGACTGGTACAAGATGTGCTTACTCGCTTGAGAGGTATGAAATGCTATGGATGTATCTACTTGGCCTGCCCTATTATTTTAATGAACTTTGTTATGAAATGACTTGTATTATTTTAATGAACTTTGTTATGAATCGTGACTCGGTTACTTTGATATTGTTGTTGCTCACCAAGTGTCTGATGAAATGACTCAATGAAATGTGGCTACGATGATTTATGTGTTTTATCCACACTGTTCATCCATTTTTCTATATCAAGTTAGGGCATGAGCTCAAAAATGGGTTAGATTAAAATCTTAAATGGACCCAACATCTCGGTGGATTTATGAACCACATCTCAACAAATAATGGTCAGGTTGGTCGGGTGAATACATGCTAATATATTAATGATTACATTAGTTTATTATATTTTAATACACTTCTTATTTTTTATATTTATAATTTTATTAATTACGTATGTCGTTATTTCTCACAAATATCACGGTGGGCTCCACATAGGTTTGCAGCAGAACCTCCTGTGAAAGGTTTGGGCAGGAAATCGTCCGGTGGATCCGGATCCACGAGGATATTTTGGGACGCTGGATTAGGTACCAGCCATATCCAGGACCTGACTAAATAGGGAAAGTCTTGTCACAAGCTCTATGGGCCACGATGATATTTGTATTTTATCCAAGCCGTTTATTCATTTTATCAGATCAATTTAAGGCATGGGCCTAAAAAAGAGGCAGATCGAAGGATTAAGTGGACCAAGCCACAGCGGTGACAATGGTGTAGTCCACAATGCAGTTACCTGATAAATAAATAATTATTACCTTTTAGATTTCGGGTCACTTGGTGACTTGGTCAAACCGAGTAGAATCTGGGCCACTCAAACCGAGTAGACTAGGTCCAATCCGAACTCAGACCGAGTAGACTTAGTCCAATCCGAACTTAAACTGAGTCAAATTCGGGTCACTCAAACCGAGTAGACTTGGTCCAATCCAAACTCAAACTGAATAGAATTCGGGTCACTTGGTGACTTGGTCAAACCGAGTAGAATTTGGGTCACTCAAACCGAGTAGATAAGGGCCAATTCAAACTCAAACCGAGTAGAATTTGAGTCACTTGGTGACATGGTCAAACCAAGTAGAATTTAGGTCACTCAAACTGAGTAGACTTGGTTCAATCCGATCTCAAACCAAGTAGACTTGGTCCAATCCAAACTCAAACCAAGTCAAATTCGGTCACTCAATGACTCAACTCGAGGTGACTCGAAATCCAACTTAGTTCTGACTCGATCCCAAACCTAATTCGTACATATTTAAAAAAATAAAGAAATAAAATGCACACTACTAATTTGACGTTTCAGATCTGAGACACCGTGTAACTTGGTTCAACTCAACTCAATGCCCCGCTCTAGAGACAATGGACCAAGGTAGGACTCGGCGGAGCCCGAATCTCTTAGGCCTGAGCCCGACCATAACCTTAGCCAGGTTGAAAATGCCCTGTCCCTTAGCCTATAAGCCCGACCGGCTTGACTAAGCTTATTGTAGGGAATGGTCTTAAAATTGAAGTACATACAAATCTTGGGTGAACCACACAGCAGGGATTAAATTCTCACTAAGAAAAGCTTTGGAGCCACAAAAGTTTGGGATCAAGATGCTATTTGTGTTTTCCTTTTATCCAGGTCCACGGATGGAAAATAAACATTACAGTGGACTCTGAAAAGCTTTCAACCATGGGCGTTCAACTACCACTATTTCATGTGGTATTGTCCACCTGAGATTTGTATCTGCTTCATTTTGGGACTATGCGCTAAAATAAGCTAGTAAAATAGATGGACCGTGTGGATATACAATACATACTTTGAGGTGGGCCAACTGAGTTTACTCGGTACGATAAAAGATCTGATTTCATTGTCAATAGGTTGGATGGTAAATTGGATTGAGTACTGAGTTACTTGGTACGCTCTTATCGCACCGAGTAAACTCAGTCAAGCCCACCTTGAACATATGTGGTCTATCCATGCCGTCCATTTGTTTTTCCATCTAATTTAAGGGGTTAAGTCCAAAATTGGCGCATATACAAAAATGAAGTGGATCATACCACAGGACAATTAGGATAATGATTACCACTTGTGAAGCCTTTTTATGCATGACAGTAATGTTTATTTGTCATCCAACTACTTTATAAAATTATACAAACATATGTATGGGAAATAAAAATTTAAGCTTGATCCAAAGCTTACGTGGCCCTAGGAAATTTTTAATGGTACAAGTTCAAGTCTATTGTTTACTATGGTGTGGTCCATTTGAAAATTATATATGCTTCATTTTTGGGCTCAATTCATAAAATTACCTGCAAAATAACTCCCAAACTGCTTACGTTGGATGGCAAATAAATATTTAAGTGGACCTGTGATGTTTTTAATGGTAGGAATTTAGTTGAGATTGTTTATTGTTGTGTGGCCCACTTGAGATTTGGGTCACCTTCATTTTTTTGATCAGCTACTAAAATTAGCTTTTAATACGGATGGACGGTGTGGATGTAAGGAAAGTACATCACTGTGGGCCCCACAGTTAGGCATCCAAGACCGCCACGCCAAACAGCCCCGTTCCTCACTCACGCAAAATAAAAAAAAAATGAAGGAGAGGAAAAAAAAAAAAGAAGAAGCAAATCAGTAAGGGTTAGGGCTTCCCTTGCCAGAGCGGAGAGAGGGAAGGAGACGCAGAAAGAGAGAGAGAGGGGGGGAAGGAGACGCTGAGAGAGGGAGAAGGAGATGCTGAGAGGGAGAGAGATCGATTTTAGACAATGCAGCCGATTCAACAAACAAGCGTCCACGAATCAAGGTTAGGATTCTTCAACCAATCTGACTTTGGAATTGCCTCCACTCTGATTTTGGGGTTTTCAATCAAGGGTTTCAATCTGATTTTGGGGTTTTCAATCCCTCTCTGTAATCCCTCCACTCTTCTCCCAAAGCTGCTTTTGTTGACCCCAAAACCACTTTTCCCCAACCCCAAACTACCATCTCTCCCCTTTTAATACCCTAGCCTAGCTTGCTCCCTCCAAATCGAAGAAAAAGAAGTGGTTTTCTTCTGATTATTTGATCTCTTCCTCAATCCATCATCAAAATCTTTGTACCTAGTTTCAGAGACATTCAATCCGGTTTTCGTCATTGGATTTGAGGTGGACAACAGTTTTCCATTAAAAGTCCTTGTTCTTGAATTCATACTCGGAATTTGTTGAGAAAATCTCCGTATTTGATATTTGTGATTTTTAATCTAGTTTTTGGCTTCCTTTTTACATCTGGAGATGGTTTTTACTATTAGATTTGAATTGGAAATTGGGTTTTCTGTATTGAGTTCTGGTTCTTGAATTTCTCACCCGAAGGCTATTGCCGTTTTCTTGAGTGGATTCCTTCAACAGAGGCTCAATTTTTTCTAGTCCATGTGGGCCACCTCTCTATGATGGTGGTTTTTTACATTTTAGTCCTGCCATTTGTGATTTACTGATTTGTGAGTTTGTGACTTAATGATTCTTTTTTTTTTTTGTTTGTTTAGCTTGGTACTGAACCACTAAAACATTTTTGTGATACAATCTGCATTTTTTTTCCAACTTTGCTACATTCATGTGTTACTGCATTAATAATTTTACATATAACATTGTCATCATCATCATTTAACTCTTAATTCAACTTTTTCCATATAAAAACAAACGTACCTCACACGGAAAGAGTGACGATTATCTATAGGCGATGTCCCTCCAAGTTAGGGTGACCGAGGTCCAAGCTAAATGAAGTGTGTGACAGTCATCTCTGATTACATTAAGGGGAGAGTACTTGAAACTAAAATAAACAATCCTTAAAGTTCATATATATACCCTTCCAATGCGAACCAGCCCTTTGCGGTTATCCGGGATCACCCGTGTTCCCTCTGTGATCCTCGTACCTGCACGGAACTCCAGCATGATTTCCTGCACATATTAAGTGCTAAGATGAGAATAAATCCAAAATAAATGTAGAATAATGTTGGGGAAAAAAGGATTTAGCAAAAAACATTCAGACTACAAATTCAAGGTTCTGTATGCTGCTTCCAACATACAATATGGCAGATTTAACTCACTGCATTGCCGAGCACCTTTTTCCATACCATTAACTGATGTGTTCTAGAATGGTGGCTCCATACGTGTAGGATCTATAAAATTGGGACAACAGTAGATCTGACATTGCTTACAAGGGAAAAACAAAGTATAAACATGCCCCGTGCATCGGTGCATATGACTGTGTTCTTTATATTATATCGCCTTCAATCTTATTGTTGAAGCTTCGACTACATGGTGATGGTAAAGAGATGAATAAGAGGAAGACAAAGAAACCATTTTATTTTAGAGGTGGAGACAGAGAAACCATGCCTTCATGCATGTGGCATCGTTCTCTACATTGTTTTTGTCTCCCTCAAATTAATTTTCTAGCCTTCGGCTACAACCATGATGATATAGAAAAAGAGGATGAAGAAGAAGCTGGCTTGCTTGTGGAAATCATTGACCTCTTTGAATGACTAAGAGAAGTTCAGAACTTTGTACTCCAACGGAAGTGGAGTTAAACAACCCATAATTTGGCTAGCAGGGAGCTTGCTGACATGTTTCAGTAAGTCTCCAACTGAAGTGAATACAACTACCAAGTGAAAGAAGAAGAAGAAGAAAGAAATGGAGACAAAGATGAAGATAGTGGTCAGTACCATGCCAATGTCAATAAGCTTCCTAAACTTTCATTTGTTAATGCTTCTTGAAATTTGAACATGCACAACTTTGTTATAATCCATTTATAAAGCTCTTCGAACACCTAGTGACTATAGCAAAATTCAAAAGAAAGAAGAACTTTCATCAATTGGATGAAATAAAGTAGTGAAACAAACTAGTTTCAATTTGATTTCTATTGATGAATAAAAAATCTGATTTCTAACTGGAAACATTCGCCAATACTTCAATAGCAAATATCTGAAAGAATGCAACCCAGAGAATATATAATCTAACATCTTTCAATTTGAGAGTGCTCTACTAAGAGATTACTATCAAGTAGCAGTTCCAGGATCAATGGGGAAAAACAGCATATCCAATGCAGCAGCACGCATTGGTGTGAGAATTTCATAGCGAACCATTTGAAATTGAGTCACAGATTGTGAGCCAGAGAAAATTTTCATTTCAGTGTGCCTTTGCAAATTTTTATTAAAAAGTTTGGTTGTTTGGATGATGCTTGTTAGATATTTGATGAAATGCCCAGGAGAAATCTTGTTTGGGTAGAAGTAATTCCATAGTTTGTGTATGGAATAAGTATCCTTTTATTCAGTTATTCTATATAGCTTGTGTATAAGAAATTCCAAAAAAAAAAGAAAAAAAAAATATGTAGATGCATGCTGCTACAAGCTCACTGTATCTAATGGACTCCGTGTCTGGAAGTCATAATGATAGTCCAACTCTAGCCACCTTGAGGAAAAGATGTCTGTCTAAAACATTTTCGAGTCAGTTATCTTGTTGCGCCTCATTGCATATCTCCAAATGCAGCCTTAGTGCTTTGTTTGAAGTTTATGAATTTGATTGAATTAGAGATAGAGCTCAAAGTAAACTGCGTAAATGACAGATCTTTATACTAGAGCTCTTTTTCTATTATTCTTTTTGCCATATCCTTAATTGCGGGTTGGTTACACCTACAACCCACACTTCCTAATGCTAGGGAATTCAACATGTCCAGGTAATATTGGAGAGGGTAGAGCATTTTGCTCAGTCAGTTATTGTATACGAAGATCAAATATTTCAAAAAAGAGCTCGTATTCAGCAGGTAATTGGCTTGTTCTATCTTGCTTATTCTTATTCTCCTCATCTTTGTTTATCATTGTCTGACAAGCTGGAAACTGTCATGCTTCTTGTTTTTGGTTGTATCCACAGATAACTATGATTTCTTTACTGATATATGGTTTTGGACTTTTGGTTGGATGTCAGCACATAAGTGCTTGATGAAATGTGTCTACATCTGAAATTTGTGGTTGACACTTTATTGCCATTTCAATGATAAAATTGTGTCCAATACATAATGAGTTCATACTGATAGTTATTACTTATTATGCATTAGAGACCAACAACTCTAATACTAATTACTGTTAAGTGAGATAAAATCAGGTGGGACGTACCTATATATCAGCAAGATCTATAATGAAATCCTGCAATCAATTTTATAGTAAAAATATTAAGGTGTGAAAGTATGAAGAGTTAGTGAAACTTAAGTGTGCTTGGTTAAAAGCCCCATTAGGTAAAACCTAACTGAAGTGTGCCCCAACTGGAATTGCATATATGTGGTTTAATTAATTAATTAATTTATTTATTTTTGGATGCCAAAATCACCATCCGTTTCCTTCCAGGTAGGACATGAAATGAAGCTTATTAGATTTGGGCGGAAAGCACCCACCCCAATCATAACAAAAGCACATAACTGCAACCTGCCCATATGTTAAGTTTTTGCCTTTCTTTTTTTCATTTAAAAAAAAAAAATTATTTCATGGAAAGTAACAGAAAAAAGAAAAAAGAAAAAAAAAAAGCTTCATTTAAATTATTTCATGGAGAAGTAACAAAAAAATTATTTCATGGAGAAGTAACAGAAAAAACAGAAATTTGGACAAGTAGGGGAATAGTCACACAGAAAAAAAAAAAAAAGTAACAGAAAAAACAAAAACAAATGGCCACAAGTAACACAGACTTAATTTTCTCGATCTCAAAAATTGAGAGAATAGAAATTTGGATAAGTAGGGGAATAGTCACGCAGAATAGTTATATTACAGCTAGAGCTTCTCTAACCCAACAAGCACCTCCGCTTGGAGAATCACATGCCAAACAGGCACTTGAAAGGACATTTGAATGGTGCATAAGGTTGGCTCCATGGTTTACATAACTTGGCCTCAAAACCATACCACTCGAGTAATCAAGTTACCACATGTTAAAAAAAAAAAAAAAAAGAAAAAAAAAAGTGGGTGGTTCAAGAAATGAAGAAATTTCAAGCAGCCGATATTCAACATATGTTACAGCTGTCTTGATTAATGGACAGACCTCACCATCCCAATGGCAAGGACCCGCTTGTGCATGTCACAAGTGTACCCACAAAAGTACGGTTGGCACGTGTAGACGAGTATATACTCTTAACAAAAGAAAAGTTGCTGACTTTGAATAATGATGATTCCAGAAAAGAGGGTGGAACCCAAGAAGGAGAAGACAAGCCAACCAATCCAAGAAAACCATTACCGAAATATTACGTATTATGAACTATCAAGATATCGACCTTAAAATTCTTGAAAGAGGAAAACAGTGAACCATGCAAAAAAGAAAAGAGTCCATACCGGATGCTTGAGGAGAAAAGCAGACACTCTCTCCTCATTCTCTTCAGGATCAATGGAACAAGTACTGTACACTAGTGTCCCTCGAGGCTTCACTAATCTATAAATGCACTAATGTCAATGTAAAAATCTAGAAGGCACCATTCTTTAGCAAAAATCTTAAAACACTGTAGTATTATGGGATATACATTAGCTTGTTATAATATCTTTGGCAATCTAATATTGTACTTTGTGGTTCTTGGAAAAAACAAAAACAGCTGTCATGTAAACATAGCTTTTCAGAGAAAACCATAATGTATTTCCTTTTGTAATCCAGATACATAGAAATGCATCAAAACTAAATGGCCATGTAAAATAAAAACAAAAGCAAGAGCATAAAGAACATTTGCCTAGCATCACAATTTTTATTTTTATTTTAAAAAAGAACCAAACATGTTACGTGGTACAAGGCCTCTAAGAGAAAACTAAGAGGAGAAGAAAGGGTTTGAACTCTTACAATGAAGCTGCATCAAGGAGCTCATCTTGTAAATTTGTCAACTGTTCCAAATCCTCTAATCTCCGGTTCCAACGTAAGTCCGCTCTCTTAAACAACAAATTGAATAGGAAAGGAAGACTTAGGAAAGGCAGAAAATAATCATGTTCATACAACACCTACCATTACCGATCAAAGCATCTTAGAAACAAGCACATGAACAATTACTGACCCAAAAAAGAAATAATATTATAAGTCAATACTATCAGTGATTGCAACTGTTTGATGATTCAAACCAATATTGGCTATTTTAATTTTTTTCCAAATTCCAAAACAATCCCAATTTAATTATCTTTTCAAGAAATATTTAACTTGTTTAAGGAATACCTTGGAGAGGACACCCAATCCAGAACAAGGAGCATCCAACAAAACTTTATCAAACTTCTTGGATATCTTTTCCTACAAAAATCCAAAGCTTTGTGAATAAAAAACAAAAATTGTAACAGGAAATGATGGCAAAAATATCCAAAGCACTGCATAAACAACATGCCTCAAAAACAATATTTTAGAATGGGATTGATGATATAGAAATGTGGCATGTGGAAGCCAAGGGACTGTTTGGCTTGACTTGTGTTTATGGTGCAAGTTCAAGCATATATTCAGCTTAACTGCAGTAGGTGCAGCCCCAGAACTGCAACAGGTGCAGCTTAACTGCAGCAGTATTTTAAGCTGTTTACCCATTTCAAACGTTGTGGTCTAGTGGACCAGCCTATTTTTTAGGTGAGAACATCTTCACCGTTGGATCCACCGGATGAACATCTCACATGTTGTACTTTTTCACCCATCTTGTCTCAACTTGTACATGCGTCTAGGCATACCAAACTTATCTTTTTCAAAGCTCCATGAAGCTTTTTTATTAGAAAATTTAGTTACACTGTCCTACACATTAGGTGAACCTTTTGTCCCTTTTGCAATGGGAAGCTAATAGACTTTCCACATTTCTTCTTTTTGATATGTGGATGCAGTTGGTCCTTTGCTTTAAGGTGCATTTGGATTGGTCAATGAGAGACATATTCATGATTTTTGGGATTTCTACTCTTGGTAGAATTTTCAACAATCATGTACTCGGGTGCTTTAAGGTGCATGTGTGTGATGGTATTGAGCTCCTTTCTTTCTATGCAAACTATCTTATATATGCTAATGGACTTTGTTCAATGAATATATGTGATGTATTTTACAAGGAATTGTTAATGCTCTGATGTAGTATTTATGGCAATTTAAGGAACACAATGTCATGGAGTTCCTGGTTCCTGCTGGAGATCAGTTATATCGTATGGATTATGAGAGGTTCATTCAAGCACATAAAGAAACTGACACAAATATCACTGTGGTTGCATTGCCCAGGGATGAAAAACATGCAACTGCATTTGTTCTGATGAAAGAAATGTTAATTCAAATGGTGCAGGACTGGTTTTTCTTCTGAAGGGTCTTTTTACATATATTTTTTTGCAGATTTGGGAGAACTATGTTGAAGGACAGGAAGTTGCCAATGGTTCATATGTTGTTGAAAGTAAACAAAAGGAAGTACTTTAGGTGCTTTGTCACATTTGCTTTGTCTGTCATCTTTCTTGTTTGTTTTCTTAAATCATATAATTTACGTATCTTCCTGGCCTTTGCTTTCAGGTGGTGGTAGCTGAAGTACTTGGAGATGGCAAGTTCTACATCCAAAGCAAAACCTAAACTTATAACCTTAATCTAAACCTAAAACCAAACCCTAATAAACCTTAACCTATAACCTAAACTTATAACCTTAACCTAAACCTAAAACCAAAACCTAAACCTGTAAGCTAAAACCTAAACCTAAACCTAAACCTAAACATGAAAACCCAAGCCTAAACCAGATCCCGAACCCGAACCCGATTACCTAAACCTAAACCTTAACCAATTCTCAATTCCTAAACCTATAGCTTATAACCTAAACCTAAAACTAAACCTAAACCTTAACCTAAACCTATAACCTTAACCTAAACCAAAACCTAAACTTATAACCTATAACCTAACAAGAACCTAAACCTAAAACCTAAACCTTAACCTATAACATAAAACCTAAACCTAAACCTAAAACCTAAATGTATTCTCAAATCCCTAAACCTAAACCTAAACCTACACCTACACCTAATCCTAATCTCAACTCCCTAACCTTAACCTAAGCTTAAACTTGAAAACCCAAACCTAAACCCGATCCCGAATCCAAACCCGATTTCCTAAACCCTAAACCCTAAACCTATTCTCAAATCCCAAAACCTATACTTATAACCTGAACCTAAACCTAAACTTAAACCTAAACCTGGAGGAGCTGGCGAGGCAGATGGAGGAGCAGGACAGGCAGGGGGAGGAGCAGGACAGGAGGATAGAGGATCAGCTGGCGAGACAGAGGAGGATGGAGGAGGAGTTGGTGAGGCAGAGGGAGGAGCAGGAGAGGAGGATGGCGGAGATGCGGGTGGAGCATGAGCGACGGATGACGGAGATGTTTCAGGCTTTCGCTGCACGCTTACCCACCGATGCCCCACCACCTCCGTCTTCATCTTTGTGATTTTTTGTTTATGATGTTAAGTTTATATGTATTTATGCGTGAATGAATGTGATGCAGATAAGATTGTTTGTGTTTGGATGAATGTAGTTTATGTAGTTTGAGTTTAGATGGATGTGAATGTGAATATGATGAAATGTGTATATCAGGATGAATATGATGAAATATATTGTTAACAGGTGTATATCAGGAATTTTTACGGATTTTGAGAGGGAATATTTTTTTTTTTTAAAGAAACTTTTGGCAACGAAAATTTTCGTTGCTAAAAGATGTCACTTTACTTTTAGCAGCGAAAATTTTCGCTGCTAAAAGTCTTGTATAGTATTTTTTAGCGACGAACATTTTCGCTGCTAAAACTTTATTTAGTTTGGGTTTAGATGGATATGAATGTGAATGTGAATATGATGGAATATATTGTTAATCGATGTATATCAGGAATTTTGTACGGATTTTGAGAAGGAATATTTTTTTTTTAAAGAAACTTTTGGCGACGAAACTTTTCGTTGCTAAAAGATATGTCACTTTATTTTTAGCAGCGAAAATTAGTATTTTTTAGCGACGAACATTTTCGCTGCTAAAACTTTATGTAGTTTGGATTTAGATAGATGTGAATGTGAATATGATGGAATATATTGTTAATAGATGTATATGAGGAATTTTGTATGGATTTTGAGTTATATCATTTTTTCAAAAAGAAACTTTTGGCGACGAAAATTTTCGTCACTAAAAGATATGCTAGTTTAGTTTTAGCAGCAAAACTTTTCCCTGCTAAAAACAAACATATTTGAAAATTTTTAGTGTTTTGAATAGTATTTTTTAGTGACGAAAATGTTCGCCGCTAAAAGTTTATGTATGTGAATATGATGAAATGTTTATATCAGGATGAATATGATGAAATATATTGTTAACATGTGTATATCAGAAATTTTGTACGAATTTTGGATTGGAAATTTTTATTTTTAAAAAGAAATCTTTGGCGATGAAACTTTTCACCACTGAAAGATATGTTAATTTTTAGCAGCGAACATTTTCGCTGCTAGAAGTCTCGTAAAGTACAAGACTTTTAGCAGCGAAAATTTTCGCCGCTAAAAGTTTAAGAAAATCTACCCAGTTTTTAGCGGCGAAAATGTTCGCCGCCAAAGGTCTCGTATAGTATTTTTAGCTGCGAAAATTTTCGCAGCTAAAAGAAATCTACTCAATCGTGGCGAGAAATGTTTGGAGTATTTAGCGACGAAAATTTTCGTTGCTAAAAGTCTAATGCACTATGTTTAGCTACGAAAATTTTCGTCGCTAAAAGTTTCGTCGCTAAAATCTCACTTTTAGCGACGAAACTTTATTTCGTCGCTAAAAGTGACCTTTGGCGACGAAAATTAGTTTCGTCGCTAAAAGTTTCGTCGCTAAAAACCTTCTTTTTTGTAGTGTTGAGTTCATGAATTAAGCGTAGATCTCCCTGATCTCTACAAGTGGATCCTTGGTACCCTAATTTCCTACCTTTAAATTTTATCAGTTTTAGATTAATATTTTCACCATTATTCCCTCATATTCTCTTGTTTAGATTTCATCTTATCCTAATTCTAGTCCTAGTTAATTTCAGATTACGTACAAGGTTCAGTTCCTGTGGATTCGACCTTGGTCTTACCGAGATTATTATTACATCACAATCCTACACTTGGGGCGTGAACACTAATCTTTTAAATAGTCACTTGGTCAGAGAATTTATGACCCGTAGGCCTTTTACCTCCACCCGTCATTGCACCGTCAAACTTTCGCCTATTACGAAAAATTCACCATTGTTACCTCTCATACGAGTTTGGCCATGTCTTAGTCCCATTATGGCTAATCATCCTTTCAAATCAACTAGAGATCATCATATTGGCAATCTATTACCTCACCAACTAGCTACTCATAAATGTGCCTCTGCTTAGGCTGATTCCTCCTTTTGCTCCTCAATTAAGTCTTTGGCAGTCAGCTACAACCTCTTTGATTATTCATATCTCAAGCCAAAGCACACCGAACTCATTTCTAATCTCACAGAGTCAACAATTATGACTCCATCAAGTAACAGCTATTGAGCATCACTTTTATTATGATAATTGTCATATCACCGGCTCTGAATACAACCAACTTTCTTAGCTTGGAATGTACTCTTACCATTCAACCAACTTACTAGCCCAACTTATTGTATCTGCAATACAAAGAGGTTGGAGTAATCCGTCATGCATAGAATATGACAACTAAAATAGAGTATAACCTTCATGTAATTGCAACATTATCATGTTATCACATGTTCTCTAACACATGAAAGGTTGGCCAATTTAACAATTAGTAATTAAAATTTAATATAATCAATGGATGTTTGGCAATTGAATATGGAAGAGAAATGTCTAACTTCATTATCAAATATCTTGATCGACGGATTGAACAATGGGCTCTATAGGTGCATAAGTTTAGCTATTAGATACATTTATTTATGGTAAAATAATACAGTTCATTAAATGAACTTATAGTATCATATGAATATTAATTCCAAATGTCTAAATCTAGCCTCCAATGAGAATAGAATATAGCCTAAAATTTTTATTGATCCAACAATCATCTTTTGAATTCAAACTACTAACAATATTCTTTTTAACCATTCATATGATGACTACCAATTTAATCATTAAAACATGCAATATGTTTTAATTCTAAACACCTTGTCTCAAAGATCTACATGTCAACATAAAACATGTGTATATTGATCCATAACATTCAACATATAGTTTCCTTAATGCAAATATTCAATTTTATATATGTCAACCCATTTATCAAATACTTATTAACTAAACTTATACTCCATGTACTACAAGAAAGTAGGCCTTTAGCCTCAATTTTTTAGGCTCGGTTCAAAAAAATGAGGCTAAATATGGTTTTTAGTCTCAGTTGTAAAGGAAATGAGGTTAAAAATTCACTTTTTGCCTCGGTTGATAAGAAACAGAGGCCAAAACTCTGCCCTATTGCCTCAGTTGGTGAGAAACTGAGGCCAAAAGTTTGTCATTTTGCCTCGGTTGGTGAGAAACTGAGGTCAAAAGTCTGCCCTTTTGCTTCGGTTGGTGAGCAACAGAGGCTAAAACTGCCCTTTTGCTTCGGTTGTTGAGAACTGAGGCATTAAGTCTGCCCTTTTGCCTTGGTTGGTGAGTAACTGAGGCTAAAAGTCTGCCCTTTTGCCTCGGTTGGTGAGCAACTGAGGCTAAAAGTTTGCCCTTTTACCCTCGGTTGTTGAAAATTGAGGCCAAAAGTCTGCCCTTTTGCCTCAGTTGGTGAGAAATTGAGGCTAAAAGTTTGTCATTTTACTTCGGTTGGTGAGCAACTGAGGCTAAAAGTCTACCCTTTTGCCTCGGTTGGTGAGCAACTGAGGCTAAAAGTCTGCCCTTTTGCCTTAGTTGTTGAGAAACTGAGGTTAAAAGTCTGTAATTTTGCCTCGGTTTGTAAGAAATTGAGGCCAAAAGTCTGCCCTTTTACCTCGGTTGGTGAGTAACTGAGGCTAAAAGTCTACCATTTTGCCTCGGTTGTTGAAAACTGAGGCCAAAAGTCTGCTCTTTTTCCTTGGTTGGTGAGAAACTGAGGCTCAAAGTCTGTCATTTTGCCTCGGTTGGTGAGCAACTGAGGCTAAAAGTCTACCCTTTTGCCTCGGTTGGTGAGCAACTGAGGCTAAAAGTCTACCCTTTTGCTTCGGTTGTTGAAAATTGAGGCTAAAAGTCTGCTCTTTTGCCTCGGTTTGTTGAAAACTGAGGCTAAAAGTCTGTCCTTTTGCCTCGGTTTGTTGAAAACTGAGGCTAAAAGTCTGTCATTTTGCCTCGGTTGTTTAAAACTGAGGCTAAAAGTCTGTCCTTTTGCCTCGATTGTTGAAAACTGAGGCTAAAAGTTTGTCCTTTTGCCTCGATTGTTGAAAATTGAGGCCAAAAGTCTGCTGACTTATTTCAACCATCCATTTAGTCTGCTGACTTATTTCAACCGTAGAAATAAAAAAATCATAGTAATCCAAACCACATAAATATAGAGCCCAGGCCATTTTTAGGGTGGTACTTTACTCAGGCCCGTATAAAGGCCCATGGGTCAGGCCCATTTGATAAATGGGTTATCTTGTATTAACACCCACCGCAAGCCGATGAGAGTCGTTCATGAGCTGTAATCCACCAGGATAAAGGGAAGATTAAAAAAAAATTAATTAAAAAAAAATCATCCTGATCTAAAACTCAGGTAGGGTACAATCTTGACCCTAAAAAGTTTTTACCCGCAATCTTACATTGTTCCTATTGGTGTGGCCCATCCAAGTTTTTCATGTGGCTGATATTTTTGCATGTGGTAAACATAACGGTTATCACCTGATGGATGATGTGGATTTCGCATAAACAACATTGTGGCCAGAAACAGCTCGGCTGACGATTCTGGGCCCAATGCATTCACTGACTTTAATGGGCAGGCTGGGCGTAAGCTTGTGGGTCCAATTGCATCATAACCGGTAATCAGTGGGCCATTCTTCACACCCATCTAAAAAAAACTGGGCCAATCAAAGCCACACAGGTTTCTGATTCGTAGACCTGTAGTAATTTATTCATGTAACCCTATAAAACACATAAAATACAAGTACATTTAAGGGGTACAAATTAACACGACTCCCACAGTCCAGTTGGGCTCACTTCCAACACGTGGCATGCTGCTGACCCTTGAATACTTGTCGACGTTGAAACTGGCACCACACATCACTCCCTCACTGTCCACTCTCGGCATCGCCTTCATCTTATGCATCGGATGCTCAAAACTCATCAGCCCTCCCTCGCTGTGGAACATACCTTTTCGAATCCTACACGCACGCGCGAGTAGGATTACCGAGCTGCATCTCATTCCAAACTCTATATACAAATACTGTAGTCCTCTCCGCGCCATTCCGATTTCTGAATACTGCTTTTACCATTTCTCCGAAAACCGTAGAAAAGAGAGTCGATCTCTACACCGAATAAGAACTAGGGTTTGGAAAAAAAACCCTAATTTCTCTGCAATCCAGTCCCTAATTTTCCTCTCCTCTCTGTAGAAATTCAACTCCTGCCCTTTTCCGGCTCGATCATTCAATACTCTAACGCCTTGATTCCTCTTTCCAGACGATTCTCTCTCTATAATTCGATACCAGATACTAGAGCTTTGGAATTCGAGCTCCTGGCCTCGTACTTTCATGCTGCGCTTCGGAATTAGGCTTTTGAAAGGTCAGGAGCTGCTGAAAATGATATCCTTGAGGCTGTTCTCAGCGTTTCAGAAAAGCGGATCGTAATTTGGAGGGATTCACGGGATCCGGTGGCTCGAGAGGTAGTTCTGATCTTGTGTTGGTTTTTGTGTGGTTTGCCCGATGTTGATAGAAAGGAGCTTCGGAATTCTCGTTTCTCAGACGTGCAGGTCGGTATTGCTCTTATTCCCGCATTTTCTCGTTAAATCTCGTCGAAGATCGGATGTTCTAGCTCTCAATTTCGTTTTTCTTGATTTGTTTAGAATTTCTTTGTTGTTTTTATGTTTTTTCTGGATGGAGAACCCTAGATCGTCTGGTTTAGAGAGGAATGCAGAGATTTTTTTTTTGTGGAATTCTGTCAGATTCCCATAAAGAAGACCTTTGCGATTTCCTTGTTTGCAGATTTTGATTCTTTTCGCATGTTTTCAAGCTGCTAGAAGACCTTATCATTCAGATCTAGATCCAAATCCATTATCTCTCTCTCTCTCTCTCTCTCTCTCTCAATTGGAAGAAGGATGTTGAGGGTCAAATATTGCATATCAGACCCCAGTTATTGCTTGGATTTACGAACATGGTACTGTTTAACGGCTCATTTTAATCGTGTTTTCGATGTAGGATGTATTTAGGAGCTTGAACTGAAAATGAGTACTAAAAGCATGGTTTTAGTGTTCAAGATTCACCAAGGCAAGGGACGGACCTCAGGGGACCAAGATCAGTGGATTTACACGCCAGAGATCTGAGAAAATCAAGAAACTGAAGCTCAAGTGGCCCGAAATTGGTCTAGAATGCAAGATCACAAGGTTTCCACCATCCGTTCGGCTCGAAACTTCATACATGGCCTGAGGACCATAAATTAACCGTACACGTCAATTTCCATCCATTGAAAACCTGTGGAAGTTGCTCAACGGATAAATCAGCCCCTTAATTCATTAAGTGGAGCCCACCTGATAACAGGATATGCTTCAACTTTGGTTTCAACCCTTTAATAGAGGTGAAAATACAGATGGATGGATTGGATTTCTCATAAACACTGCAGTGGACCCCATAGGAAATAGCAGTGCATAGTGCATAAGTTCACTCTCGTTGCACCGGATCGGTTGAGCTGGTCAAAAGGCAAGTTGATCGACTTTCCTTGTTGAACAAAAAAGAGTTTTGAAACTGCTTCCTGCTACCACAAAACAGAGGCTTGCGGTCAATTGTAGATGGCCCACCAAATCAATCCAGATGACTGATCGGAACCATCCATCAGACTTAAAAGGGCCCACTTACCATGGCCTAGGTGTCAGAAGTTCAAGAGATGACGGTGAGGACGATCTCCAATCGCCTAACAGACATTAGATGGTATAGCAGAAAACTTTGTGGGCCACACTGAAATCAACCGGGTCTTGGGCTATCTGAATGGTTTTTCGTCTTGAATACAATGAACGGAGTGGATTTAACATACATCAGAAGGAGTGGGCCCCATAGAGAGTCCAGCGCCAACCACGCGGACTCTGTTTACGCGTCTGCGCACGCCCGGCTAATCCGAGCCCTTTTGCAGGCATGGAGAGGATCGGTCCATCAATCCTGACCGTCCAGACACATTCCCTGGGCCAACCGACCAGATTTGTGAAGGTTGAATGGCTCAGATCTTGCACTGGCAGCCCCCGTAACCGAAAATTTCATTCCAAACGCAGACCGGTTGCATTTTGCTGCGCAGAGAAGTTCCGCACCGACGTAGCTGCATAGGTTCCTTCACGGAATGATACAAAGAATCGACTTCACCTCTCCACGCACACAGCCGACCTCCAGGAGCTATAAAAGAGAGATCCGTTGGACGGCTGAGACGGGGGTTACACGTGGGCAGAGACGTAGGAGAGAGAGTTTTATTTTATTTATTTATGTTTTTTTCTTTTTAAAAGATGCTGGCCCCATCATGGTAGGCTAAACCTCTTAGCTAGGGCTAAGAGGTGAAGCTTGCAGCGTGATGGGAGAGTACGCTTGTGCCTTTTGTTAGACTGAATGGGTTTTGATTTAATTTCATTATGAGAGTATTTTTTGGTTTTTAATGGTATGTTGTGACTGAAATTACAATGGGTCTGCAATGGCTTTGAATATTTCCTTTTCCTTTTATGTTTTATGACGTTAGGAAGCCCTATTGTTCACCATTGTCTCCTGGGCATGATTGGATGACGGTACCCTTCCTAACCTTCATAATTCTCTGATTGGTGATTAATTAGTTTAATTCTGTTGTTTACTTTGTCTCCTGGGCATGGTTTGGTGATGGAATCTATTCTAATTCATATACCTCTCATCCCTTAGAAATTATATCAAAGGAAGTTCAGTTCGGTTTTCATGGTTACACCCTTCAACTAGATGAAGATAAGACTCTAAGTCCGGTTGAATTCTTGAAACAGGCGTAGATCTCCTTGATCTCTACAAGTGGATCCTTGGCACCCTAGTTTCCTACCTTTAAATTTCACCAATTTTAGTTTTCTATTTCACCATATTTTCCTCATATTCATTCAATTTAGATTACATCTTATTCTAGTTCTAGCCCTGGTTAGTTTCAGATTACATACAGGTATCAGTCCCTTGGGATTCGACCTCGGTCTTACCGAGTTTATTACTACATCACAACCCTACACTTGGGGAGTGAACAAAGGAGAGCTGCTAGAAGACCTCCTTATCATTCAGATCCAGATCCAAATCAGTTCAAGGTAAGCTCAATTCTTTTCATTTCGCTCCTTTCGCTCCTTTTCTCTCGATCTCAAATTTGATCAGATTAGGAGAATAGAGAAAGATCTGTTATGTATTATGTTTTTTAGGAGCATGCACTTCCTGCATCTCACTTCTTTCTGCTAACAGAAACTGATCCTCATTGGAGATGGATGTGATTCATGTTCAATTTAGATAATTTTGCATTTGGGAGTGGTTGTGGATAACTAGCTGTAGCATGACAGGAGTGATCTATTTTTATTTAACCTTGTAGATCTTAGATTTATCTGTCGTCTTAGCTATTTTTTTCCTCGGTTTTCTTCCTAGAGCTGTTCCAAATTTCTAGTTGTTGTGCTGCTCTTCAATTTAGATTTCTAGAACTATATACTCTGTACTGATTTTTCTCTTTATGGTTGTGGATAACTACTTACATGTTGTCTATGCAGGATGGCATGTGCACTACATGACTTTTACATTGAGCTAATACCATTTCTCATTTATTCTTTTCACTCTTCTGAACTTGAGGCCCTGCGTCTGCTGTTTTTTGAAATGGGGATTTATGCATTACAAAAGTATATCTAAAAAAAAATTATGTCCAGCTGTGCATTTTCTATGCCAGATAAGTCTAATATGGTAGAACGTAGTGCATTTTTATATGTGCATATTTCTGATGGATATTTATTCTAGGAATGAGATTTTAGACACATGCAAAAAAATTAAAATTAAAAATAAAAATCCCTCATACTGGTTGCTGCAGAATTTCTGTAAAATGCTATCTCTACTATGGTTTATGTTCACATTGTCTCATAGCAGAAATTAGACAGATATTTTAAAGCTGATTTCTATTGTTTTCCATTCTTCTGGACCAAACTTAATAATAAAATAATAAAATAAGATGAATCTTCATGCTTTGGAAGTCCAGACATACCATAGTTGACATATCATCAATTAGAAATTAACCTTAGCTGATAGGACCTGAATATGCCAACTATGGAGAGTTAGATATTCTTGGCAGTGTCGTGAATTGATTCTGAATTTCCATTAAAAAAACATCTTAGGAATGGAAAATAACTCAATTATCTTGCATTAAATAAAGTCAATTAGTTCTTGAACGCTCATTGGCAAACAAAATACTTGGAATCCAGACATGCTGGGATCTTGAACAGGTCTCCAAACATTAAAGGAACTAAAGAAAATGAGACTGAATTATGTTATTCTACGCCTGGTGGGAATGTGACTGTGTGATGCTTAGTTCACAAGTCTGACACTCTGACATTTACATAGAAGACATGACTTTGTGATGCTTAGCTCACAAGCCTCACACTCTAGCACTGACACAGAAGATAAGAATGGAATGACAGTCTTCAAATTGTTCAAGGAGCAGTGACCTAGCCGGCAATGCCACTAATGAGGGGATGTAATCTACATGATAGCTCTGACTCCTTCCCAGTCCAGATAACAGAGAACACCACTCCATGTCCTCCGCCAATCCTTTTCCTCATTCTTATATCCTGAAACACACAATCGGTAGGATAAGAAAGTTATAGACGAATTGAGAGACTTTGGAAGTAAGTAATTTACTTACGTGTGTAAGACTAAAAGGAAATTTAGATACATAAAGGACATATGAGGAAATTTACTAACGTATGTAAGACTAATGATCGTTTTTACATGTTGGTAGCTACCTCAATGTCACATAGCTGCCACATGTACACTTAGTTTTTTTGAGATGGCAATCATTCATGCTGTGGATGTTTAGGGGTTTTGTAATTTAATTAGGTGCCTTGGAGTTCAAGTGGCAGACTGAGTGAAAATACCCATATCCAGATCCATAGCTCAAGTGGCAGACTGAGTGAAAATACCTCGTTTTCAACATTGAGGTCTTGGCTTCGATTCCCTGGTGGGGGTGGCTAACAGTGAAGTTTGAACTGACAATGTTGTGTGTACTAACAAGCTAACTGAATCCAGGATTGAATCCATCGCTGTGATTTGTATAGCTGCCACATGTACACTTAGTTTTTTTGAGATGGCAATCATTCATGGTTGTATTCCAAAGGTGATCATTATGGATCATATAAGTTATTTCAAAGAAATTGGCACGAATCATCTTCACAAAAGTGACATAGTCACACACCTCCATTCTTAATTTCTCTATTATTTAATTGATCTGTTGCATGTTCTTAATTGATCTTATTTAATTTATATTTTAATGGCATCATTTATATTCTTTCTTAGAGGTCCAACTTGTAACTCCTCAGAACCCGCTCTGTTGTAAGACATCACAGTGTATGACGGTTTCCAGTAGGTTAAGTTGCAAGTTGGTGTACATGGTTACTAGTATATACCCTCTCTACTTGTATGTTACTAGTATATATTAGATATACGAGGTTAATTATTTAAATTTCTTTAAAACAACAGCTCATTTGGTAGAAGTGGTAACACTTCTAGCCGTGCTCCCTTAGTAGTAGCTAAGGGATGTGTTGGTGACTCTAGAGGAGTCTTGAAGCCTTGGTGACCAATTTATACTAGAATATAAGATAGTAGCAGGACCAATGTTGAGTAGAGTAATAACTACAGTGGATTGACATGAATTTTGAGCAGAGTATTGCATTGTTCAAAGTTGGATACAAGTGATGGATAAGAGCTGGATGCAAAAGTCAAGGTAATGTATTGAGCAATACTTTCTCCTTCGAATTTAGATTCCTTGTAAAGTTGCATTGTTTTAAGAGTTCCCTTTGTTTCCTTGGACAATATAGGGTGAGCTTGGAATATGTTAAGGGTATGAAGGAATTCATTGAGTTTGAATTCAACAATGCTGCTAGCGAGGGGAAGATCTTATGTCCATGTGTAAAGTGCGCCAACCTCTTTTGGCGTGCTCATAAAGAAGTGGTAGATCATCTTGTGTGTGAGGGAATTATGCCAAATTACACCCGTTGGGTGTTCCATGGGGAGGCGTCTTCTTCATCAACTTTCAGCCCTGCAACTAGTACACATGATGATATGCCTCCACGTGATGACATGCATGGATTGTTGCATGATGTGTTTGGAATATCTGGTGTGGATGACATGCCGACTGAGTTGCCATCACAGGAGCCAATACAAGAGGAACCGAATCCTGAAGCTGAAAGATTTTTCAGGTTGTTGCAAGACGCCGAACAAGCCTTGTACCGGGATGTAAGAAGTTCATGAAACTCTCTTTTGTTGTTAAATGCATCAACTTAAGTGCTTAAATGGATGGAGCAACAAGTCATTCACTATGTTGCTTGAATTGTTGAAAGAAGCACTCCACGAGGGTGAGACGTTGCCGAGTTTCTTTTGTGAGACCAAGAAGATTATTAAAGAACGGGCCTCAGTTATAACAAGATCGATGCATGCCCCAATGATTGCCAGTTGTATTGGAAGACTAATGTGAACGATGAGTCATGTGCTGTGTGTCGTATATCTAGATGGAAAATGACGGAACATAATTCTAATGACGATGAGGCAACAACTATTCCCTCTAAAGTTAAGAAGATTCCAGCAAAGACTTTGTGGCATTTTCCATTGATACTAAGGTTACAAAGATTATTTATGGAAGCACAAACAGCTAAAAACATGAGATGGCATGACAAGGGACGAACCAATGATGAGTGCATGAGACATCCTGTTGATTCTCCTGTATGGAAATCTTTTGACGAGCAACACTCGAATTTTTCATGTGATAGTTGTAATGTCAGGCTTGGGTTAGCAACTGATGGATTCAATCCCTTCGGGACGATGAGTATTGCTCATAGCACATGGCCTGTTGTTTTGATGCCATACAATTTACCACCGTAGATGTGCATGAAGCAGCCTTACATCATGATGTCTCTACTTATACAAGGCCCTCATGGTGTTGGCAATAATATCGACGTGTATCTACAACAATTAATAGAAGAATTGCTTAAATTGTGGGAGGTCGGTGTCGACACTTACGATGCATTATCGAAGTTAAATTTTCGAATGCGTGCTGCTTTATTATGGACTATTAGTGACTTCCCTGGATATGCAATGTTGTCAGGATGGAGCACAAAAGGTAAGCTCGTTTGTCCTAACTGTAATAAGGACACAGAGTCCCAGTGGTTGACACATAGCCATAAGTTTTGTTACATGGGTCATCGTCGATTCTTGCATAGAGATCATAGGTATAGACATGATAAAAGGAACTTTAATGGAAAGCTGGAGTTGAGAGAGGTGTCAAAACAACTGTCTGGAAATGAAGTGTTAGCTCAAGTGAGCAAAATTAACATAATATTTGGAAAGAAGTCTAATACCAAAGTTGAAAAGAAGAGAAATCGAGATAATAATAAGGAAAAGGGAAAGGCATCTTGTTGGAAGAAGAGAAGTATCTTTTTCGATTTACCATACTAGGCAGGTAATATGTTGCGTCACAGCCTTGATGTGATGCATATCGAGAAGAATGTATGCGACAATGTTCTTGGGATGTTGTTGAACATTGATGGGAAGACAAAGGACAATGTGAAGTCTCGTTTGGACCTCCAAGAAATGAAGATAAGACAAACACTTCACCTAAAGTAGAGGCCATCAGGCAAAACACATTTGCCCCTGCGTGCTTCACAATGGAGAATAAGGAGAATGATGATTTCTGTAGAGTCATAAAGAACATGAAGGTACCAGATGGCTATGCAAGTAATATCTCACGATGTACCAATCTCAAAATGAAGAAGATTTTAGGACTCAAGAGCCATGACACTCATGTTTTGATGCAACAAATACTTTCGATCGTCGTGCGAAGGACATTACCTCCAAACGTGAGCTCAATCCTAATTGAATTAAGCGGATTCTTTAGAGATTTGTGTTCCAAGGTTGGCCGGATGCAGGATTTCAAGTTTCTTGAATCTCAGATTGCTTTAACGCTTTGCCATTTAGAGAGGCTCTTTCCGCCATCATTCTTTGATATCATGGTGCATTTGTCTATACATTTAGCCAGCGAGGCAATGTTAGCTGGGCCAGTACAGTACCGCTGGATGTACCCAATCGAAAGGTGTGTTTTAAGGTCTCAATATGACCTTTCATTTATCTTGCTGTAATAGATAAAATCATGTATACTTATATGTCTATTATGTGACTATAGGTACCTACAGAGACTAAAGTCCTACGTTCGAAACAGAAGTCGGCCAGAGGGTTCGATTGCAGAGGGGTACCTAGCTAAAGAATGCCTAACATTCTGCTCTAGGTACTTACATGGTGTTGAGACAAGATTCAACAGACCGGTTTGAAATGAGGACTTTAGGGATGCAGTAGTAGGTCGTCCATTGGGAAAGATTGACGTGTTTATTATCGAATATGTTGATAGAATACTGGCACATAGATATGTGTTGTTCAACACCAATGCGGTCGTACCATTCATTGAGTAAGAAGAGTAGTTTTATTTGTAACGTTAATTCATAAGAATTTCACTTGTTTACGACTTATTCATCGAATTGAATAAAATGCAGTGAACACAGGAAAGCGATTAAGAAGGAGATGCCCCGAAGAACACCGAGGCTCCTAGAACGCATCCACAATGAAAAGTTTTCAGATTGGCTTGGGAAGTATGTGGACCATGTTGGGAATGATCAAGTTCCGAAAGAAGTTAGAAGCCTGGCTCGGGGCCCAAACATTGTTGCAAGAAGATTTAAAGGATACATCATTAATGGTTTCAGGTTTCGTACAAGAGACCGTGAGAGAGACTTGAAAACACAGAATAGTGGAGTTTGGCAAAGACATCAAGCTTTGTAAGTACAAGTGATAAAAACCCTGTTATAGGGGATGTGGATTACTATGGTGTTTTAACAGACATCATCGAGTTGGATTATTGTGGGTCCAAGAAAGTTGTATTATTTAGGTGTGATTGGGTGGATGTAAGAACTCAGGGCAGGGGAATCAAGAAGGATGAATTTGGGTTCACGCTCGTGAATTTCAAACAATTATGGCATACTGGTCAGAACCTATATGATGAACCATATGTCTTAGCAACCCAAGTACAACAGGTATTCTATGTCCCCGATCCCATAGATCGTGATTGGCATGTTGTTATCAGGTCAAAACTAAGGGATTTGTTCGAAATGGGCATGAATGATTCGTTTGTTGATAATGATACATACCTTCAGAGCTTGCCTTGCATTAATCATATATTAGAAGCGACTATGCTTGCCAATGATGATAATGTGAGTTGGGATAGGACGGATGTGGAGGGAAACGAATTTAACACTCCACAAAACTTATCTAATTTGATTAAAGAGGACCACGATTCTGGGTCAGAATCTGATGATTAGGTATTGATGCCTAACACAAATGTGATGCATGCTTCTTCTTTTTTTATGCTCACAATTATTTGGTTAACTCCAATCTCATTATATATATTATTTTCATATTGTGAAGGAAATGAAGATGTCGACCTCCGACCATCATCATTCGAGCTTTATTGACCCGGTCCCGACTACTAGCCAGGTTGGACAAAGTTTAGATAGTTCAGCACCGACTCTAGGTATGTAAATATATAATTTAAGTGAAGTGAAGTTAAGCTTGTAACTTTTATAGTTTTGTTCTGTTCATGATTTAATTAAATGTAGATATTATATTTCAAATATTTAGAATGCTCATATCTATTATTTTGTTTCATAAAGAGGGTGGTATTCATAATAGACGATTTCGAGGCCCTACAGTCATCAGCGAGGTGGCAAACTTGCCACCTAATAAGCAGCTAAATATCAATTGGAATAAGTATGGGCAGCCCATTGGACACAAGTACAATGGATTTACAAGGTGGCTGGGCATTTTATCTAGGAATGGGCGCTTAGCGCCTCTTGATCACGATAGTTGGCATCATGTGCCACTATCTAACAAGAACGAGATTTGGAATGAAGTGAAGGTAATATGAAATCAAAAATTCAATTACTCTTTTTGTATTTTTGTATACTAAGTATAATCGATAATTGATGTATTGCAGATCAAGTGGAATATCGACGAGGAGCGTCGAGATTAGGTAATGAAGTCCATCAGAGCTTCATGGAAGGAGTGAAAGAAAAGGTTAAAAAAAGAACACTTCAATCGATATTTGACTAATGAGGAACGACTAGCTCATTGTCCTGATCGAGTGGAGCCGACACACTAGAAGTGGCTCGTCACCTATTGGTCAAGTGATGAAGGACAGTAAAAATTAAACATAAAGAAAAATTATATCCATGTTGGAGTATATTGTTATTTATATTAAAATTTTGTTATTTTACTATGTCACATTGTAGGCCCGCACTCAAAGGAATAAAATCAACCGCAGCAAGCATCGTATGGCCCACACTGCTGGCTCAAGGAGCTTTGCTCAAGTGCATGAAGAAGAGGTAAATTCTTCTTTGATTTCTAAACTTGAAATGTCATCATTCTGCTTTAATATGATTGTTACCAACTTATTTATTTTTAAATGGAAAAAGCGAGCAAATAATCTTGGTGGAGAGTCTCCTGATCAAGCAACGTTGTTTATAACGACCCATCGGAAGAAAGATGGGAGTGTTGTGAACGAGGAGTCAGCTCATGTTATTGTATGTAGAAATTTATCAATCATTGACATCTCAATTAATATTTTTTGTTAAGTCATGATATTGAACAACTTATTTAATGTTTTTCTACACTACAGGAAATGATCGAGGAGTTACGGGCAACTCAGACTGCTGAGTCCTCTCAAGTAGCACTGCCCGAGACGATCTCTTATCCCAGATATTGGGACCAGAGCATCCAGGTCGGGTCTGCATGATGGGGTTAGGTGCACGAGAAATACCATTGTAGAACTCAGGAGGGAGACTGATGAGTTACGACGACACATGAATGAGAGGGTAGAGCAACTGGTGGAGGAGCGGATGAAAGAATAGATGGCTAAGCATCTAGAGTAGATGGAGCAACGAAAGATAGAGCAAATAACGGAGCAGATGGAGCAACGGATGACAGAGCGAATAACGGAGCAGATGGAGCAACGGATGACAGAGCGAATAACGGAGCAGATGATGGCACGAATGAGAGATACTATGAACTCATTGGCTGCAACGGACCAAACTTCGGGCAATGTACTAAATGTAGAGGCTAACTCAGTATCCACTCCTAGGGATAGACCTGAGGTTGAGGGACCTCAGTCGAAGGTTCCGAAGAATCAATAGGTAGTTTTTTGCTGAGATTCATTTATGTGTGATCTTTTACATATATATTTATGTTTTATTACATTTCATGAGTTTTTTGTAGTTCACCATCATGGGTTTTGTGATCCCTTTGTTTTTTGTAGTTCATCATCATTGAATAGTCAGTCCTTTCTTTTTCAGGTCAACTCGTATTTATGTGTATTTATGTGTTTGACATGAGGGTTGCAGATTGGAAAAAGGTGGGCCATGCTTTTTTGCTTCATGCTTTGTTTGCTAATGAACTCCATTAGCTATTGGCTTGTAGCTGGTTATTATGTTGACTTCTGATATGAATTATATTTTGAGCATGCTCTTGATATGGCTGCAGCACTTCATCACCAATTAGGAGATCATGGTAAAGGCGAGGAGTCAGTTCAAGGATCGCAGGTGCATTTATATTGTCATTGGCCAATGGTTTTTTTGTTGCTGGACACTGTTTCTTCTTAGTGTTAATAGGGGAATTTTCAATTATTTATTTGGGTACATTTTAGGGAAACAGGAACTGACGGAACTTGCACATGAGAAAGGGGAATTGGAAAAAAGAAAAGGAATAACATTCTCTTGATAGACTTTATTTTATTTTTACTATTTTCATTGCATGGAAGGTTTATGCACCAATTTCTGAGAAGGAATCTGCTTTTCATCAGACATTATTCATATTCATGTGCACATCTATGACTTGCCTCCTCCAAGACCAGCACGAGCAATGGAAGCGCAAACCTGAGAAGCCATCTCATGGGTAATGGGAAACTAGCACACTTAAGAGTCAAAATTGATTCTCATTGTTGCTGAATTCCACTGCTCTGATGCTTGGATGGTTTCTAAGTGTGAAGGTTTTCCGTTTCTAGCTACCTCGCTCGAATACATTCTACTCAAGCAATCCTCCAAAGCATGATGGGACTGATAAACTATCTGGAGCTGGAGGTAATCTGACTTCTTCTTCTTCTTCTTGTTCTTTTTGCATTGCTTACATTGTTGATCTTTTTCCCCAGAAATCCAAACCATTACTACAGAATTTATGTTACAATTGAAGCGGTACGCAGAACTCTAGATTTGCTTTTATTTTTATTTTTTACCCCTATGCATTCCAATGCTCGTTTTCTGTAGCTTTTGGTTTATAGGTATATGATTAATATTGCTGATAACTATGTCGATTGATAAAGTAGTTTGAATGCGTGCAGCATGGTGAAGATTTGTACATATAACGTGGACACACATTCATTTGCATTCATTTTACATTCCTTTTGGTGATCTCATTACTCTCATGTGGTTTGTTTTAGCTGCACTCTGTTGTTGGTGTGGCACATGGAAAGGAGAGAAGCTTTGTAGTAGTTGCAGGAGAGCACGATATTGCTCTAAGAAACATCAGGTATTCACGAGTCTGTGAATCAATTTGGCTTAGTTTTCCTTGGAATCAATGCCAAAAAAATATAGTTTTCTTTTTAGGTCATGCATTGGCGCTCAGGGCATAAGGTTGATTGTAGACGGATAAGCATTTCTTCTCAATCTCCCAGCTCTACTGACAGTAATAGCAGAAACACTTTGGCGGAGATAGACAAAGGTTGATAACTTTTTTTTTTCAGGTTCTTTTTGGTTGGACTGCAGATGTAATGATGAAACTTCTTTTTTTTTTTTTTCTGCCAAAGCTCTCCCATGGCAACATCAAATCCATCAATGTCCTTCCCAACAGGGCTAGTAATGCACACCTCTGACTTTGGTCTGTCTTCTCTGCAATGGCAGTAACATCCAATGGCCAGAAGTTGTGTATGCTTTCGGTGTGTTGTTGTTCGAGCTGCTTATGGGCAAGTGCCTGTCATTGACAGACAATGCTGGCAGTGGGACCATCATGGACCTTCCAAGTTGGGTCCAGTTGGTGGTGAGGGAGGAATGGATGGCAGAGGTGTTTGATCCACAAATGGTGGAGATGCCACAGATTGCAATGGTGTGCACTTTGGTGGTGTCCGATCAACAACTGAGGATGGGCCAAGTAGCAAAGATGATTGAAGAGGTTTGTGGGGGTGGAGGGGAGCTGTCCCCATGACTCGTTTGACTTAGTGTCTGACTCACTGTCCGTGTCAGAGGATGTTGGCAGGGTGAGCTTTCTGCAGATTGTGGAGAAACTTATAATTGCTGTTGTTGCAGATGCTGATGTTAGTGTTCGTCAGTCAGTCTTCAGTCAATCTTTCTATCTCAGCATGGAAATGGAGGTTTCGATGAATTTTTGGCACAGGCTGATAGTTTGAGTGCTATCTTTGTTACTCTTAATGATGAGAAGGAATGTCTCCATATGCAATTTGAGGAGAAACAGAAGCTGTTGGAGGAGCAAAGAGCAGAGGTTTTTTTTAAAAAAAAAAACTTAGATCTAATTGATTCTTCTTCTAATTTTTTATTTCTTTTTTGATTCACTGAATTTTTTCTCAACTATTGGATGTGTCTTCAGATTCAGGCATCACTTGCCATGGCTGAAAACACACTAATAGAAGCAAGGAAACAATACGATTTGATGCTACAAGGAAAGCAGTTGGAGTTAACGAAGCATTTAAAGGAAATTTCTCAGCGGAATGATCAGGTACCATTTTTTCCATTTTCAGATCCTCTGACATCTATATCTGGAGCTGAGGGTGGTGTTGATGGGGTGGTGTCGAGATTTCATATAGGGTACGTTCAATTTATTTGGGTGCATTTTCAGTTAAACTGATACCTTTTTTTTTATTTTTTATTTTTGGGTACACTAGTTACTTGATCTCAACAACCAGACTCCCATTTACTTTTTATTTTTGGAAGGTAGCTGTTTGCATACACTGATGTTTGCAGTTGTAATGTTTTTGTTCTTACTTGTTATAGATTGAGGTATTGCTGGGGAAGACTGAGAAATTCGATGATCTGATGGTTGCCGTTGCTGCCAAAGGGAGGCAGTTGGAGACAATAAAGCATGATGGCAAACCATAGATCTGGAGTTCCATCATATTCTGATTTTCATTTCTTTTTTCCTCCTGTTGTCCTTTTTAAGTGATAGAGGTTAGGGAATTTTCAAGTAGAGCTAGCTACTGTCATTAACTGAAAAGAGCAGAGAGAGGCCTTTTTCTTTTCTCCTTTTATGGGAGTTGTTGATGATACAGACAATCTGTTGTTTGGTGGTCAGACTGCTGTTGTATTATTTGACTCCTATTTCTGCATCTTCCTTTGATGAGTGGATTGAATGAATGGATTAGTAGTTTAAATAAATATTTAAAAAAATTAAACATTTTTAGCCTCAATTTGTAACCGAGGCATGGATTTAGCCTCGGTTGTTGAGAACCAAGGCTGAAATTCCCATGGCTAAAGGATTTAGCCTCGGTTGTTGAGAACCGAGGTTAAAAATAGATTTAGCTGCGGTTGGAAGCAATTGAGGCTAACATTTGGATTTAGTCTCACTTAGAAACAATGGAGGCTAAAATTTTGATTTAGCCTCATTTCGTAAAAACCGAAGCTAAAAAGGTTCTTTTAGCCTCACTTGAAGAACCGAGGCTATAAAAGTCATTTTAGCCTCGGTTACTGAAACTGAGGTTAAAGCCTTTAGCCACGGGGGTTTCAACCTCGCTTCGGATGATAGAGGAAAAACTGAGGCTAAAGGCTTTAGCCTCAATTTTTAACCTTTTTAGCCACTGTTTTGAACCGAGGCTAAAGCCCCCTTTTCTTGTAGTGATGGGTTAAGTGGTTTATCTAAATGCATCCCAGTGCACCCCCACAATTTCATATTTAGCCTCGATAGATATATCTATGGCCCACCTGATAAACGCTTTAACCAAGAGTTAAGAGAAATCTTTCGTAGGAACTATCATATGAATTGATTGGATCTAACGGGTGTTCTATGTTGGCACGTGATCGGCTGGAAATAACATTTCTTCCGCCTTTCTACGCAGGTAATATTATCTAGAAAGTATTGTAAACGATGCCAAAAGTGAATGTTACTTGTCTTATAAATTAGGCATGCGTACTCGTCACCCTATCAACAACTTTATGTTTAAAAGTGAATACTTTTGGCATAGATCACAATATACCCTAAAAGAGTTAAAAACTACAGGCTAAAAAGAACTTTCAAATGCAATTTCACATGAAAGTTGTGCATGCTGAGGATATTTGATCAGTCAGATTTTTTCTTTATGTGTTGCACTTGATGAAGATAGTGTTTGTATGTACAATACCATCATTGGTTCACATAATTCCCACCATTTATGTTTTAAAGATTCTCTGTAAAAGTGGCTCTCCTTTGTTTATGCATGTATGGTGAAAGAGTTCTTGATACTTGTGTCGCACCTTGATATCCTAGTTTTAAATAAATCCAAGATCAACCTCATTATTCATAGATGGTGAATATTAGTGGATACCTACTTGGTGTGGCACCACATATGACTTGATCTTGTTGTGTGTGATAGACTGACATTGTCAGTGACATAAACATAAAAACAATCAATAGGCTATAGCACCAGTGCATAACTTTAAGCCTTTTAAATGATTTGCACAGGTGGTCCGGAGAATATGTATAACAAATATATGTAAGATCTTAACCATTAGATGGTATATGAGGGTTTCAGATTATATGGGTCATGGCTCACAAATCAGGTTGGTATGGTTTCCTTTTAAGCTATTCTAATAAGATAAATGTAACCATAATTCTTAGATAGTTTTCCAAACCAAAATTCAATTTCAAGATTATTGAGTTATGGAGTTTGAAAAACTATTTAAATAAAATAAATTTAAATTAAAAAAGAGAAAACTTATCAGTTTATATAAGTTGAGGCGTAACGTGAGTCACTCAGCTTGAAATCGAATTTGCTCCCCTTGGACAGCGTCCCAAGTGCAACAAGTTTCTAGAGCAATCGACCTCCAGGATACAACAAGTATGACCAGGTCCCAGAGGTGCATGCACTGTACACGGGCTCGAACCACTTTGTACTCTTAACCCAAACTAGAAAACACTTAAACCGTACTTTTAATATAAAATAAACTTTTAAAAAAAATAGATGAGAGAAAGTCTATTTATAGACTTTGTGAAGACACCCTTTCATAAAGGGTTGTGACTATTGGGTTTAAACCCAAGTGGTGCGACCCTTAGGCTTCAAAAGACACAACTTTTCAAAACGAACTATGAAATGATGCAACCTTTCAGACTTAATTGAAAAGACACATCCATAGGGCACCTATGGCCACAGCCATAACTTGTCCCAATGGATATTTTGAAACACTAAATTATTTTAAAATAATTTAAAATACAACAACTTCTAGTGCTCTTAGACACTCGAGATTGGACACATTGGCTTGAAAGTCAAGAGAAAGTTGTGTTCATGGATCGCATTGGCTTGGCCATGACTGTCATGTAGGTTCCTAAGCATGCATGCTTGTCATATGATTGGACGATTATCTCTTGTTATGTAAGGAGGTTGGCTTGAGGTCAAGATGGATGGTCTCTGTCCATCGAGGCATACTTGGTGTTAGTTTATCTTCTTCCCTATCCCACGTGAATGTATGAGCATATCATGGATGATTTTTAGAATAAAGCATTTGATCACTTGCAATCATTAAGGCTAGACCCATCACACCTAGACTTGAACAGGCTTGTAGTGGCTAAGGATGTGTAGATGAAGAAACTTTAATCGGTCATGCTGTAGTTCTCCTTATGGGGTCACTACATTGCCATTGAAAGTGGATGTAGTTATGTCTTCATTAGGGTCCCAGAAGTATGCATG
Organism: Magnolia changhungtana; assembly: GCA_030180095.1. Lineage (NCBI taxonomy): Eukaryota > Viridiplantae > Streptophyta > Magnoliopsida > Magnoliales > Magnoliaceae > Magnolia > Magnolia changhungtana. Next base: position 1,874,434 of record JASAUF010000670.1, read on the forward strand.
ACGCATGATCCAACATGGGATCTACTTTGTCTACTTGAGAGGCAGTTGATCTTAAGGTTTGGACCATCCATCAAATTTATAAAAGGCCACCCTACACCTCCAAAGTTTTTAATAGTAATTTTTTAATCACTAATTTATATTTTTAACCATTGATTTGTTTTAAATCATGTCTACCATCGGGTCCTTACTCTTATCCCAATGGTAGACTCACAAGAGTTTCAACACCAAGTTAAGGGTTCGAGTACGTATAAGTGGTGAAATCCCACTATGGCATGTGTGTGTGTGAAAAAAAAACCATTCACACATCCACATGGACAACTCTGGTTAAAATTGGCCCCCCACCAAGATTCTGATAGAAACTTTCACATTTATTTATTTATTTATTTATTGAGGATAGATTTGGGAAAAATCTACGATGGAAGATCAACAACAACATATATACTCAATAAATCTATTTTAAGTATAATTAGAAAAGTAAAATTTTCTTCTTCTTTTGAAAAACATTGGATGATCTAGATGAGAATTTTGTAAGATTAATAACTGAATTTTCGAAAACCCCGTTAATTCCACTGCCATTTACAACAAAATCTATCACCAAAGAGTTACTACACAATCAACTAAGTTGTAGAATACCTTTATTCAACAACATTTGTAGCCGAACTGAGCCTCCACCATCTGTGTTGCCATAGTAATATAGAATGGGGAGAAAATGCAGTTGAGGTAGGCAAAACAGGAATATGATAAAGCTAGCTCTCCACAATGCAAGTAGCAGGCTAATAAACGAATCCAATTGCTAGTCTAATTAGCCATACTTCGAATGTAGAGGATGGATGTGAAATGTGTGTAACAAGGAGTTACATGAATCCCATTTAACCCCTAACTTGGCTCAGTACTGGTAACTCCCCACATGCTTCCGCCATTACTATGGGGCCTGTAATGGAAAGTGAAGATTCGGGTATGTGAAATGAGAGTTTATACTTTTCATTGTGAGCTTGCATCTGATTAGGACTTGTGTTCCCTCTATTGTATTTTACATATTTCTGTTGAGAAATGTACCCATGCTCTCATAGCACTTCCTAATTACATTGGTTGACTTGAATAACATAATCAAATGATTTGAACTATTTATTAAGTCGAGAACACATTTCATGCACTATCATTATTAAGTTTGTACAGTGTGTATTATCTTATTTTAGCATAGAATCCGAGATTTTATTTCTTGTACAGTTGTAGCAATCTCCTTAATATAGATTGTAAGTGACTATATAAGAGGACGTTCCTCTTCTCAATGAATATACAAAAGTTTTGCACAACTTGTCATGGTATCAGAGATAACCCATTTAGGCCATTAATCATTGACCCCATCTCGGTGCTAAGCCATTTATCACGGCTGGTCTTTTGATCAGTCATGGTACTAATCAACCACAACAACTCAGATCTTCCAGCCGTGCCCTAATTGCTGTGTCTCCATCCATCGCTACCCCTGTGCTCGTGTTCTCTCGTCGTTGTGTCCATTCACAATCTCGATCTACATGGCTACTTCTTCAGATAGTACTATGTCTACTTCAACCAATATTCTGGCAACTCCAGACTCCTCAAATCCACTCTATCTTCATCATTCTGATCAGCCATGTATTACACTTGTTTCACAACCTCTCATTGGTGATAACTATGCCACTTAGAGTTGCGCCATGATCATTACTCTTAGTGCCAAGAATAAACTATGCTTTGTTGATGGCTCCTACCTACAACTGTTCATTACTGCTCCTAATTTTGCCTCATGGACTAGATGCAACCATATGGTTCTATCTTGGATCCTCAATGCTCTCACTAAAGAGTTATCAAATAGTGTAGTTTACACTAACATTGCTTACGCTGTTTAGATTAATCTTCATGACCGTTTTTCTCAAAGTAATGGTCCGCGCATATTTCAACTCCAGCGCTCCATTTGCTCTCACACACAAGCTCAGTCTACCATTGCTACATACTTCTCACAGTTGAAATCATATTGGGATGAACTATCCTCTTACTCTGCTCTCCCTGTATGTACTTGTGGATCAGCAAAGGATCTCACTTCCTTTCAACAACAGGAATGCGTCATGCAATTTCTTATGGGACTTAATGAAATTTTTTTTTTTTAATTTTTTTTATAGTCCAAAGGGCTTAATGAAAGTTACTCTGCCATCTGAGGACAACTTCTTCTCATGAATTCTCTTCCTTTAATTAACAAAGCATACTCCTTATTATTGTAAGAAGAAAAACAACGAGAGGTCTCTACTTCTCACAAACCTTCCGATGATGGTATCGCCTTAGTTGCTACAAACTATCCTTCTCATCCAGGCTCCTCTCGCAATTCAGGATGTAATCTTTCCAAGGACAACCGTGATAGACGTCGCACTCAGCTCACTTGTGATTATTATGGTTGGACAGGTCACACAAAGGACAAATGTCATGCACTACATGGATATTCACCCGGCCATCGCCTCCATGGTACTACTCCATCCAGACCTCACAGAATGCCATCACATGACAATGCAGGTCCTACCAATTCTGCCATGTCCACTCCCAACTTTACTATAGATCAGTATCATCAAATTCTTTCACTGCTCAATAAAGGTACTACACAACCTGAGGCAAATCTTGCAAGCAATTTCTCTTATTTTTCTATTTCTTTCTCTCCTTCCACATGGATTATCGACACTGGTGCTACTATCCATATGACCCATTGTTCATCTTCACTTCAATTTTCCTCACATTCTAATATAATTTCTTCCGTCACATTACCAAATGGTCATTTTGCCAATGTCACCCATGTAGGTTCTACTACTCTTACACCCACTATTTCCCTTACTGATGTTTTGTGTGTTCCATCTTTTCGATTTAATCTTCTCTCCATCAGTCAATTAACTCGTTCATTAAAATGTTCTGTTACGTTTTTTCCTGATTTCTATCTCTTTCAGGACCTTGCCACGAAGACGACGATTGGACTGGGTAAGGAGCAAGACGGCCTTTATCACTTCATTCCACACGTTGCTCCAGCCGTTTTATTTGCTAACCACCCTTCTTCCTCTACTTTATGGCATCGAAAACTTGGTCATCCTTCCCAGGCTCGCCTTCGGCATCTGTCTAGTGTTTTACCTTCTTTTATATTTTTTAATAAATTTCATTGTGATGTTTGCCCTTTAGCCAAACAATCTAGATTACCTTTTTCATCTAGTTCTATTTCCACTATTGATATTTTTGACTTAATTGATTGTGATATTTGGGGGCCATACTCAGTTCCATCTCATTCTGATGCTCATTATTTTTTAACTATTATTGATGACTTTTCACGTGCTACTTGGACATATCTGATGCATTGTAAATCAAATACTCATTTTTTTCTCAAATCTTTCTTCGTCATGGTCGAAACTCAATTTCAAAAACAAGTCAGGAAGATTCGCACTGATAATGGACTAGAATTTTTCTTTACTAATCTCAACTCATTTTTTCAAGAAGCTGGCATCATCCATCAACATTCTTGTGTGGCTACTCCGCAACAAAATGGTGTCGTTGAAAGAAAGCATAGGCACATTCTTGAGGTTATCCGACATTCTTGAGGTTGCCCGTGCGCTTCGCTTTCACGCCCACCTCCCACTTGAATTTTGGGGAGAATGTATTCTCACAACTACATATCTTATTAACTGAATTCCCACCGCTCTTCTTTCTGGTGCCACACCTTTTTAGACACTCACCCAGAAACCACCCATTTACACGCATCTACAAGTTTTTAGATGCCTTTGCTATGCTTCCACCTTATCTAGTCATCGAGACAAATTTCAGCCACGTGCTGATAAATGTATTTTTATTAGCTATCCATATGTACAAAAAGGTTATCAGGTTTTTGACCTCTCGTCTCGTGAAATCTTCATCTCCTGCGATGTTGTTTTTCACGAGGACATATTCCTTTACACCAAAATCTCCTCTTCCTCCTCTTCCCCTTCTCCAGTTCTTCTGCTTCCAGCTCAAGAAAATCTTCCCACTTCTCATCCTACAAAGGTACCATCAACCACAAATCTTATTTCCCTTGAGACTAGATCCTCTTCACCCCCTCCGCCTTCTTCTGTTCCTCGTCGTTCTGATTGCCTACGACGCCACCTACATGGCTTCTTGATTTTGAGTGCTCTAATGCCGCCATGCAACTTCCCCAGGCCTCGTCAACTATCACAACGGTTCATCCTTTTCCCCTATCTAATTTCCTTTCTTATTGTCATTTTTCTCCTTCACATGAAGCATTCCTTGCTAGCATTTTTTCTCTTGTCGAACCTACGAGGTATTCTCAGGCTGTGAAAGATCTGAATTCGCGTGACACCATGGCTGTTGAAATTAAAGTTCTTGAGCAAAACAATACATGGAAGCTTACAAACTTACCTGTTGGCAAAATTCCGATTGGTTGCAAATGGGTATATAAACTTAAGTTCCGCTTTGACGGTGCTCTTGAATGATATAAAGCCCATCTTACCGCAAAAGGCTACACCCAGCACGAAGGCCTTGATTATCATGAAACTTATGCTCCTGTTGCTAAAATGGCTACCATCCATTGTCTCCTTGCTATTGCTGCTTCTCGCAAATAGGTCATTTACCAAATGGATGTTCACAATGCTTTCTTACATGGTGATCTAGATGAAGAGATCTATCTGTCACTTCCCCCTGGTTTCACTTGACAGGGGGAGTCTTTTGTTTACCGCCTGAATAAGTCCCTCTATGGACTCAAACAGGCCTCCCGACAATGGTTCGCCAAGTTTTCCATGGCCTTACAGTTTGTCGGATACGTCCAATCCAAGGCCGACTATTCTCTCTTCACCCGAAGTGTTGGCACCACATTTACAGTAGTCTTAGTATATGTCGATGATGTCCTTATTACAGGCAACGATTTAAATGTCATCTCTGCTTTAAAGGATTTCTTACATCGTCAATTCCAAATTAAAGATCTTGGACCACTAAAATATTTTTTGGGAATTGAAGTATCTCATTCTCGTCTGGGAATCTATCTTAGCCAACGAAAATACATCCTTGATATTTTTTCCAATGCTGGTCTACTTGGCGCTCGTCCTACCGATCTACTTATGGATGTTAACACCAAATTGTTTGATGATGACGGTACTCTACTCTCTGATCCGACGCCATACCGTAGCTTAGTTGGCCGCCTTATCTACCTTACCATTACTTAGCCAGAAATTGTTTATTCTGTACAGACTCTTAGTCAGTTCATGAATAAACCCCGCCAAGCTCATTGGGATGTTACTATTCGCATTCTTCGCTTCCTCAAAGGCACTCCAGGTTAAGGCTTACTCATGTCCTCCTCTAGTCCACTTAATTTAAAAGGATACTGTGACTCTGATTGGGCCAGTTGCCCCATGACTCGTCGCTCTTTGACTGATTACTGCACTTTTCTTGGTGACACTCCTATTTCATGGAAGATAAAAAAGCACTCCACTGTCTCTCGTTCTTCAGCCGAGGTAGAATATTGATCCACGGCTTCCACATGTTGCTAATTCACCTGGTTTCTTTCTCTCCTTCACGATCTTCACGTTTGTAATGTCCACACGGCGCTTTTATTTTGTGACAACTAAGTTGCACACTACAAGAAAAGCCACTTTTACCGACGAAAATTTCCGTCACTAAAAGCCTTTTTTTCGTAGGCAAAAAGTTTTACCGACGAAAATTTTTGTCGGTAAATTCGTCACTAAAAGACCGAGGGGAAAAACTTTTACCAACGAAAAAAAATTTCCGTTGACAAAGGTAAGACTTTTGCCGACAAATTTTTTTGTCAGCAAAAACTTTTACCATTACTATTTTTCGTAGGTAAAAATATTGACAAAACTTTTTACCTATGAATATTTTTGTAGGTAAAAAACATATACCTACGAATATTTTCGTAGCTAAAAATATTCACAAAACTTTTAGCTAAGAATTGATAAGCCAATTTTTACCTACGAATAATTTCGTAGGTATTTATAAAACTTTTCCCTGCGAATTTTTTCGTAAGTAAAAATATTTACAAAACTATTACCTGCGAATATTTTCGTAGGTAAAAATATTTGCAAAACTATTACCTGCCAATATTTTTGTAGGTAAAAATATTTGCAAAATTTAATTTCATCAGTAAAAGTAAACTTTTCGATTTTTTATTTTTTTGAAAAATTCAAAACACCGTTTACCTACGAAAATTTCCGTAAGTAAAGATGACTTTTACCTACGAAATTTAATTTCATCGGTAAAAGTAAACTTTTCGATTTTTTATTTTTTTGAAAAATTCAAAACACCCTTTGCTTACAAAAATTTCCGTAGGTAAATATGGCTTTTACCTACAAAATTAGATTTCGTAGGTAAATGTAAACTTTTCGATTTTTTGTATTTTGAAAAATTGAAAACACCCTTTACCTATAAACATTTTCGTAGGTAAAGATGACTTTTACCGTTTTGAAAAACCCTTTACCTACGAAATGTTTCGTAGGTAAAGATGACTTTTACCTACGAAATTTAATTTCGTCGGTAATTTCATAGGTAAAAGTCATCTTTACCTATGAAAATTAGTTTCGTTGGTAAAAACCATATTTTTTGTAGTGGCACTTCACATTGCTGCTAATCCGGTCTTTCATGAACGAACAAAGCATATTAAAATTGATTGTCACCTCGTTCGTGAAAAGATTCAATTAGGGATAATAAAGACTTCTTACGTTCCATCACGTCTTCAGCTTGTCGATTTATTCACAAAACCCTTAGGCAAGGATTCCTTCCAACGATTGAGCTCCAAGTTGGGTGTTTTCAATGCTCACTCTCTAACTTGAGGGAGAGTATTAAGTTTGTATAGTGTGTATTATCTTATTTTAGTATAGAATCCGATATTTTATTTAGATTTTATTTCTTGTACAATTGTAGCAATCTCCTTAATATAGATTGTAATTGACTATATAAGAGGACATTCCTCTTCTCAATGAATATATGAAAGTTTTGCACAACTTGTCAGTCATAAAAAAATTCCAAGGATCAAATGATTGATTCTATCTTTGATTTGCCCTTGTTTTCCATCATTTTCCCGAACATAATGAGCTTAGAGATATATAATGGCATAATCTTTGAGCAGCAAAGACTAGGGTAGGGCTAGGCGACGTCTTTTTAGCACGAGAAAGTCATGAATGGCATGGCTATGAATTCCTAACAAAAGTGATTCACTTGAATCACAAGTAATGAATGACGGGCCTTGAAAAATAGATAGATCCTTACAAAGCTAATGCCTCAATCTTAACAGTTGACTTTGATAGATCAAGATAATCATGAGTCTTGTATGGACATATCATTAATGTCATAATTAGTACGTAAGTACATCTTAAATTATATTTGTATATGATTTAAAGAAAAAGGATTCCTCTAATTGTCTTTAAAAATATGAATTCTGACACGGTAACCACCACTAAAGAGAGTAATTGTGTTTCATAGATTTCATTACTTTAGGGGGCATTTGGCACCATGGATTTGGAGGGATTTGAGGGGATTTAAAATTCCCTGGTTGTTTGGCACCATAAAGTAAATGGGTTTCAAATCCCCTCAAAGAGGGGGTTTGAAATCCACGTGTGAGCTTGGATTACATCTAAAATCCTTCCCAGAGTTGCATGTAATATGTGTGTCACTAGAATATTAAATTATTGGGTACATGACCCACTAATGATATCCCAAAGTAATTAGATTATCAATTGCATCACTATAATTACTTTAATATGATGATCAGCGCCATCCAAATATTGTCCATTTAAATCAACGGTTAAAAATCGTTGGTTAGTCACTCAGACATGATCTTGTGCTTGTGGCCCATCCGAGACTTGGAATTTCATCATTTTTGGACAAAGTATATATTTCAGTGGGCTTATTACAATCATTGTGTCGAACATTACATACGTTCACTAATAAGATATATTAAAGTTGATTTAGTAATTAAATTCAAAGCCTTGTAAATATACCGTGCATAGCTACTTTTGGATTAAAGTTGATTTCCAATCCAGGGTGCCAAACACAATAGGAGGATTTCAAATCCCACACGCCCAAACAGGCCCTTATCATTCCATGGCCACGTAGTAGGTTGTAAGATAAAGTTACTATTGTTTTCATTCTTACGCGGTCATCTTTTATCGTGTGGTTGTTATCATTTTTATATGGTCATCTTTGATGAGGGGAACTGATGACGAATTGAGATGAGAGGTGGCCAGTTAGATTCAATGATGAGCAAAGTATACCTTTGCTCTACCCTAAGAGTGTAAGTATACCGTGGGAATATGCTCATGGTATTAGAGAATCAATTTAATTTTCTAGACCAAAAAACTCATCGTATATGAACTATGATCAACTTATTAATAACTTTGACTAATTCTTAAATATGATGTAATGTACTTTAGTCTATTTTAGGAAGCCAAATGCAGTGGCTCATATATACTTATTTTTGATACTTTTGAAGTCCATTTCCATGTGATCTAACAAAAAATCCACCGGTCTTCTAATGTTCCAGCGTGACTCTAGGGCCCAATATTTCAGCTCAAGCATAGTACAAAGTGGGATAGACAAAACAGGCCAATGAGCAAGCGCCACGCATTATTATCCCTAAAGTGGAGTACTGTTAGCTTAGAACAGTTAGCCCATACACAGTGGAGCTCATCATCTGGACGTTCCAGAGTGAAGACGGGCTCTACCATCCACGAATCAATGCTGTAGAGCTAAAGATGATAGATCCAAAATATGTTGGAGACCTATGACATGGTTGTTTCAATTAGGCTGTACATCTAGGGAGCGGATTAGGTGCGGTCCTTACCGTGGAGCTTACCTTGATGTATTTATTCTATATCCACCCGGTCCGTTCTTTTTTCCATATCACTTTTGGGTTGAAGAAGATCAAAGTCTCAGGTTGACCATACTATAGAAAATAATGGTGATTGAAGCCCTACCATTAAAAATTTCGTGGGGGCACCGTAATGTTTATTTGCCATCCAACATGTTGATAAGGTCACATAAACCTGGATGAAGTATAAACAAAAAAACCAAATATTAACTTGATCCAAAACTTTTGTGGCCCTTTAATAGTCAATCACCACTGTTTCTTATGGTGTAATCCACATGTGAATTGGATATGTTTAGTTTTAGGGCTCATGCACTAAAATGATCCAACAAAATGAATGGACAGCATGTATATAGAATAAATGCATCAAGATGGGCTCCACAGTAAGGGCAACACCTTCTTGGGTGAGGCTGGGGCCGAACCTAATCCGCTCCCGTACGTACATCTAGTGGGCCTCATTTATAGATTTCATCGGTTTCACAAAAAATGATACCTCCACGCAATCATGGCCATAACTTTTTTGAACTTTTTCACAGTGTTCGTCCACCATTAACATTCTTGTTTGCCCTCTGATTGTATGCTTGGATCATCCAAGTCATATGGTTATGAACCATTTGCCGACCAAAGGGCCCGCTAGATGGACCGTTGCAATTTACTTCTTTCTGCCACAGGTGGGTGATGGGTCTGCCGTACCTTAGATTTGTGACTAGAGTTTTTAGGTTGTACTGGTGACCCTTATGATTCTAGGCCGTTGATCTAATGGACCACACCGTTTATTTTCCACGCTGGTAGAATTTTTCAGATTAGAAGATTTTATCCCAGAACAATGAAACATATACTGTAACTAGTGGTACCCACGGTCGATGCCCTTGAGATGAAGAGGCGGCATTGTTCATCTGGTGAATGATTTGGACCCCACCCAATGAGTGTATTGACCTTGTTTCGATGCCAAAAAAGAGGCCAAGATATCGGACCTTGATTAATAAATGGGCCTCAAGCTTAGGATATGGAGAGCAATTTCCTGTGGCCAGATTTAAGCGTAAGAAAGGCCCGGTTGCAATGTTAATGAACACACTAGGTTTGGAATCAAAGACTCGGTTCTTAAATGGGATGGCTTGGGCCTGACTTTTACGATCAATAACTAAGACGAGGACCTGACACATGATTCATATACATGAGTAGTAGTAATAAAAAAAAAAATAATAATAATAATAATTCCGGCGTGAAATATCACACACCCTTTCCTCCCACACTCCACCTTAGGCCCTGTTTGATTTTCCAAATTCAGTGTGAATGCCCCGGAAATGGCTTACAATTTCACCTGTTTGAAATTACGATGGTATTCTTGTTTTGAAAATTGGTCTAAAATAACTTACGTAAATTTGTGGGCCCCATCGTCATATATACGACATATCCACGTCATCCATATCCATTTTACCAAAACATTTTGACACATGAGCCAAAGAATGAGGCAAATCTAACATTCAAGTGGCCCACACCAAAGTAAACAGTGGGCCCAAGAAGTTTTTAACGATGAGTGTTCGAATTCATTTTTACTATGGTGTGGTCCACTTGAACTTTGAATCTACCTCATTTTTTGGCTCATGCCCTAAATTCACTAGGCATGATGGATGAATGGTGTGGATAATCTACATACATAACGGTGGGCCCCACATATATTTGGTAGCATCCTTGGTTTTAGTGTTAGAAAAAGTAAGAGCCAAATCAACCATAGGGCACGGTGTGGTAATTACATAGGGAAATAATTATTGCTCATATCCTATGCATGTATCTTTACTCTAACAAATCAAACATGCCCTTAGTGTATTTAGTGAATTCCAAGCCATGATTTGTGAGGGCTTAACTGTCTGAGATCTGGAGTCTAAAATTTTGGTTAGTCCACTCATTGTGTGAGCCACGTGTTTGCAAAAGAAATTGACCAAATATTTTGCTGTCAATATATTTGTCTAATAGATTAAATGGAACATTTGATGTGGATTTATCATCTTATGGATCATTTGGGCCTATGTGGCTTTTGGGGAATAATTTATTCTTATCACATTATAGAATGAAATATTTGGCCCTTGTGGCTTTAATAGAATAATAGCCTTATGTGACTTTGATGGACTGTTTATGTATAACCTTACAATGATATATTCCACTTATCGAACTATGATTGGCCATTAGTTGAAGAGATCACCTTTAAAACATCATATTTATTAGATTCCCCTGAGTTGAAAATGGTGATATGAGATATTATGTTGAGTAGTTGGCCTATTCTGGGTGACAAACCTTTATAGTAGCCTTTAAATTTTCATAAATTGACTGATTGTAATTAAAATAATAATGACTGAGCTAATCATACATTTCATGGCTTGCGGACTGTACTGAGTGGTCGATATAAGATGCGGGGTTTTCTTGGGTCACTATGGACCATACCGTACGTAGAGTACTTTACCAAGTGATCCTAAGTTATTATCGCGTGCATTCGACTACCATGGGTTGTCTTTTTCGCATGGACTTTTTCGGGTGTCTAGTTTTCTCTTGGACGTATCAAAAAATACTCTCCCACTTTACACCCCGTATTTTCTAGTACTCGGGTGTTACCTTGTAACCTAACTTAGTATAAATACAAACCTAACCTATTTGAACATTTACCTTCATTATATACTAAATTGACCATTAAGAGTAATCTTCATCTAAAGATTATGCCATCTGATCGTTAATTTGGGAGATCAACCATAGATCTTCATCTCAGTAGTTACAAAGTCTTGTGAGCCACGTAAATAGTGAACTTTAAGGTCACCAAATTGTTATCCTTGAATAAGAAAAAAATAATAATCTAAATGATCAAATAGAAATTAAGTAGTAGGTTGAGACTTATCTAATGAAGGTTAATAAAGTATGTTATTTGTATCGTCACATCCAACCGTTAATCTGAAATAAAATAAAATAAGTGTAATAAAGAAATAAATAGATAAATTAGTTTGAAATAGCCTATAATACAACTCCTAAAGATAGAACCATTACATTTCAATACAATTATTCAATGATTAAAACTATAATAATAATAAATTTAATAATAATAATAATAACGTTATTAAGAATATTGTAACAAAAATATTTAAAATTATAAATGCATATTAGACCATCTTATTAGTAATCCAACCATTGATTTCCAACTAAGGGGCCCTTGGGACCATTTTGACCATTGACGTTCAATTACATTTTAGAATGATACGATCATCAGATTGATGGAAATCGTCAGTTAAATCATAAAAATAAAATAAAATGGCCCATCTAAATTATGGATCTGCCTCATCTTCAATACTCTACTCTAATATGGCCTTGCAAAATGAACTGACGGTCTGGATTTGTCAAAGACATCCATATGGACCCCTCTGCATCTGCTTGTGTATGAAATGTGTGTGCACTCGCAATGCACCAAACCTGCCGACACGGTCAAACTGTGTTGACCCGATGAAAATCTGGAAAAGAGGATCTTCCTCCCTTTTTTTCTTTCGTTTCCCGCCACTCGCGGTTTGAACGGACAAGCCATTTAGGTTCGATCGTGGCCCACCATCACGAGCCCTTGCTCTGATCCGAACCATCCATCTGATTCAGTTAGTGGGCCCAACTAAAACCTAGGATATTTCTCAGGAAGTTGTGCCATCCATGAACACAAATCCAGATGCAGAAAGCTGCATGCGGTGAGATCTTCCCAAAAATGGAAAAACCACTTTTCGCTGCTAGCTTGGCATTCCAAGTGAGTCGTCCTCAAGCGATCCTAACCGTTTATTAGGATCGATCTCAGTCGTCTAGAATCCCGCAGATTAGGTTTTCTTACCCAAGGAGAGCGCCGCAAGGAACCTTTCGGTTTCTATTTGCTCGCACAATCTTGACCGTTAGTCAGCTTCTAAAAACCTCTTCGACGAATCTCAGACGTTCAAAATAGGGCGTCAGGAAACCCGTTCGGATAGGATAAGGAGATCTCGTGAGAACTAGTTGGCCCGAGAAAATAAGCGTGCGGTGTGAGAAAATCTCGCGTACCATCACGGTACCCATGTAGTCATCCAAAACGCAGGCCCCACAATGATCAATGAACGAATCCACACCAACCAAACGTTTCGTATCACTGGATTCTGTTCACTCCCCAAGTATAGGGTTGTGATGTAGTAATAAACTCAGTGAGACCGAGGTCGAATCCACAGGGACTGAAACCTGTACGTTATCTGAAACTAACTAGAACTAGAACTAGTATGAGATGAAATTTAAATTGAGTTGTAATTTAAGGAATAATGATGAAATAATTATCTAAAACTAAGAGAATTCAGAAATAGGAAACTAGGGATTCAGAGGATCCACTTGTAGAGATCAGGGAGATCTTATGCTTGGATTAAAAATCAGGGAAATTAACTGAACTGCCGTTGATATAGTTTTTAAGAGATGAGAGGTATATGAATTAGAATGGAATCCATCAGCAAACCATGCCCAGGAGACAAAGCAAACAACAGAATTAAACTAATTACCAACCAATCAACATGCCATAGAGGTTAGGAAGAGTACCGACATCCAACCATGCCCAGGAGACGATGGTGAACAACAGGGCTTCCTGACGTCATAAACATAAAGGAAACGAAAATATTCAAAGCCATCGCAGACCCATTGTAATTTTAGTCACAACAGACCATTAAGAACTAAAAATATTTCCATAATAAAATTAAATAAAAATCCATTCAGTCTAAACAAAAGGCACAAGCATAGATTCTCTCATTACGCTGCAAGCTTCACCTCTTGGCCCTAGCCAAGAGATTTAGCCTGTCATGAACGGGTTAATCTCATGTAGAAAAAAATAAACAGCAAATAAAAATAAAAAGAAAAGTAAACTGCACTCTCTCTGTCCAACACCGTCCCAAGGATGGGATTCTCCAGCCGTAGATGCCCCCTTTCTCTCGTTCCTTCCTCTATTTTATAGCCAGCCACGGAGAGGTTTGTGCTGTTGAAGTCGGTTTCCAAGCCTTTACGCATCGCCGTCCACACGTAGAAAACATCGCAAATCAACTTGCGCTTAACTTGAATTTTTGGACAGTGGGCGTCCCATCTTCGGTTCTGGTTGCAAGGTCATGGTTATGGCCACCTGTTTCAACGTGTGGACGGTCTGGATCAGAGATCTGACCGTGATCTCGTTCACAAAGCGATCATCAAAATCGGACAGCGCCCGGTCGCGCGTAGTGCATAAGAAGTGCGGAAGTTCCGAATTTTCGGCATTAGTGGGGCCCATGACTGAGGTCGGTTGGGAAATCCACGCCGTCCATTAGATTCATCAGGAAGAATCGTATGAATATGGACTGTTTTGAATTGCCGATGACGCAGCCCACATGTCTTTCCATATCGCCGTCCAACCTGCGTTTGAACGGTATTTCCTTATGTGTGATAGCATGTAAGTGAAAAAACCTATTATGTACAGTCGGTTTTTCCTCCTATTTCCAATGAACGGCTTGGATCGTAGAATTGTATGATGATAGTGGCCCACTGAGCTTCGTCCGCAACTCCCTGTTGCGAAACAGAGATCGCGCACCCGTGCTCTGTGACATCAGAGGACCATTGATTGATGTCATCTGTGAAATCCACTCCGTCCATTGGCTTCAGGACGAAAAACCGTCCGGGAAGGAGTGTTTTTGGAGCAGTTGCAGTGTGGCCCACGAGAATCTTTATTTCGCCGTTCATCTTCCTTTTAAAGGCTAGAATCTTGCAACCACCTGGATGGAACCAAAAGGACAGATAGGAGTTGGTTTTGGCCATCCTATGGATACAATGGACGGTTCATATTATCTAAATGGATGAGGGGTGGGGTCCACTAGCCAAAAACGGTGATCTGATAGATGACGCTGTGGCTTTAGAGATTTTTTTGTAAAGAAATATCGGTCAGTGCACGCTGACCGATTTCTTTAGTTACGGTGTGCGTCCAGCCACATACGTACCGTATACACGCGTCGCGTGTATGGATCCCAAGGTGCTTCCTATTTGAAATCTTCTCCGTCCATCCGATCTGTCACATCATTTAAACTGTGGGAAACGAAGATGAAGCATATCCAGACAGAAGGTGGGCCCATAATCATGATTCTGAGTGCTGATCTATCCGTTAGGCCACTTTCACCAGGATCCAATGGCTGAAATTCGACGTGTATGGTTAATTTATGGTCTTCAGGCCATGTATATAGTTTCGATCCGAACGGATGGTGAGAACCCTATGATCTTGCATTCTGAGCCAATTTCGGGCCACTTGAGCTTCATTTTCTCGATTTTCTCGGATCTCTGGAGTGTAAATCCATCGATCTTGTCTCCTCGGGGTCCGTCCCTTGCCTTGGTAGCTTCAAAGCGTCAAATCCACACTTTTAGTGCTCTTTTACAATCAAAGCTCCTAAATTCACCTTGCATCACAAACATGATTAAAATATTTCATTAAGCAATGTCATGTTCGTAAATTCATGTAATAACTGGGGTCTAATATGCAATATTTGACCCTCAACAGATTCACCGATATTCTGGATTTCACCATGATTGGAGGAGTCATCTCCTCCATTCGATCGAAAGAACCCACCATATCATGTGGGCCCCAAACTCAGATCCAAGAGGTCCATTCGGTAGGCCATGTCCCCTAAGAATCATCGATAGCCTTATAATTCAATCATACAGACTAGAATTAGAAGTGATACTCCAAATATCACTAAAACGTCTTTGGCTGTAACTAATCCAGCTATTAGTTGCGACCGAACCTTCGAGCATGAGTTTAGGGAGCCTATAAAAGGATGCCTTTTAGGGCAACCCTTTTCAAAAAAGGAAAGCCAGAAAGAGAGGTCAGGTGCGCCGTTTCTCCCTTCCACATCTATCGACTCAGATCGAGTCATGAGTCTTTCCGAGTCTGAGCCGAGTCCTGTGCCTTGGGTCCTCTTGGCAGCGAGAAAGGAAGAAGAGAGGAAGCAGAAGAAGAAGAAAAGAAGGAGAGAAAGGATGAGAAGAAAATGTGAAAGAGAGAGGAGAAGCGTGGTCCAGGTTATTACTGAGTCAAGTAAATCTGACTCACATTAATCAAGTCTAGCGTTGCTTCTAGTCTCCCTATTAGAGCAAGAGAAAGAGTGAAGCAAAAGAAGAAAGAGACGAAAGAGAGAAAGAAGATCAGAAGAGAAGAGAGAGAGAGAGAGAGAGAGAGAGAGAGAGAGAGAGAGAGAGGCGATGTGTTGCTTTGTCTCGACTTGAACCAAATCCACCGACTCGTTGTCGGGTCGCTGCCCCAACTGGGTCTAGTTGGGCGTGGGCCTAGCCTGGGTCTAGCTGGAGTCCCAAAGCAGGAGAGAGAGAGAGAGAGAGAGAGAGAGAGAGAGAGAGAGAGAGAGAGAGAGAGAGAGAGAGAGATGAAAGAGAGTAAAGGAAAAGGGAAGAAAAAGAGTAAAAGAAAAGAGAAGGGGAAGAAAGGAGGAGAAAGAGGAGGACATGAGTTGCTGACTCGACTCGCCCGAGTCACGGGTTGGGTCTAATGTGTTTGCACCGAGTCCAAAGGGTGCTGAGCTTGCATGAGGAAGTAGGGAAGAAGGAAGGGAATTGATTAAAGAAGAAGGAGAAAGAGGAAAAAAGAAGAGACAAACTAGGAAGAATGGTGAGTCGAGTTGACTTAACCGAGTCAAGGCAGGTGAGTTGTTTCATTCTCTTCACAAATCAATTTTTTATCATTAATTACTTTCATTATTAAAATCATTTAAAATTAGTGATTAATATCATCCTATTACTATTATAATTGAGGTTATAAATTTATATTAGATAGTTATACTAAGTAGTGTTATTATCATCATCAATTATAACCTCTACTACTCATTTTCATCTGTTGCACAACTTAGTTTTAGAATTCCTAAAATGACTAACCTTAAACGTAGGCTGGAGATCAAGTCTGAAGTTAGATCTTAACCATAGATGTTGTGCAAAACTTAGATCTAAACCATCCAAGTTGGATTCGTGCATTGGAGCATTCTTGTGCAATCACTTACTTTATAGGTGAGGATCACTCTTCAAACTTTCCACATCTTGATAATTAGCCTTGCTCACTTATCTTTGTTCATTTACTTTATAAATTGCTTAATGCGGTTCATTGCTCTTATTGATTTTGATTCCTCATAATGATGGATATATTAGATTTAAATTTAATATTCGAATATGCCATAAGATCTAATTACCTCTATTTTGATTTAAAATGAATGCTTTAGTTATGCATGTGCTATATCGATATTATACATAATTTGTCATTCATGATCACTTGATGGAATGATTAGAGTTCCTAGAACTAGTGGCCATTTTGTCTAATAAATTAAATGGAACATTTGATGTAGGCTTATCATATTATAGAATGTTTGTTGTCTGAGTGACTGTTGGGATAATCCATTTTCATTACATCTTTAGGATGAGTTGTTTGCCCTATGCGGCTTGATTTGATATTTACCCTATGTGGCTTTAAGGAAGCATCTTCATATAACCTCGCAATGATAAGTCCCATTTGTAGAACTATAATTGGCCACTAGTTGAGTAGGTTACCTTTAAACATCATATTTGTTAGCCTCATGAGCTAGGGATGGTGAAATGGAACTATACCTAAGCGATCGGCCTATGCTGGGTGACAATCCCCCCATAGTGACCTTTGAGCTTTCCTAAATTGATTGTTTGAAATTGGAATAATAATGGTTGAGCTAATCATGCATTTTCATGGCATGCGGTCTTTTCCGAGTGACTAGTTCTCCTTGGGCGTACCTTGAGTACTTTTCTGGGTGACTAGATCTCCTTGGGCAATCTATATATTATGATCTTTTTTGGGTGGTTAGCTCTCCTTGGACGTACCTTTGTGCACTTTTCCGGGTGACTAGTCCTCATTGGGCGATCTATATATTATTATGGTATTTTCTGGGTGGTTAGTTCTCCTTCGACGTACCCTTATGTACTTTTTCAGATGATTAGTCATCCTTGGGCGATCTATATATCATAGTCTTTTTCGAGTAGTTAGTTCTCCTTGGGCGTACCTTTGAGTACTTTTTCGGGTGGCTAGTTCTCCTTGGGCGACTTTTTACCAGCTGGATGTGCTTCCCTAGGTCTGTGAGCATGTGCATGCACATCCATGCATTTAAATAAGATCATTTTTGTGAAATTTATTTAATGAATGTGTATCTGATGAACCTTATCTGATTTTCATGATAATCATTGTGTAATATTTGTTATACATTGCCTTTGTTAACTATGTTTAATTATCTTGACGATATGAAAAATCTTGAGGGGTATACCTCACTACGTTAGCCATTGATGTTATCGAACCGTATTCAATGTGCTGGAGGCATAAATGATGCATACACTGGTGTTCATGTGGATTAGGAGCCAGAGGACCTTGTGACTCTTTATCCTCGATTACATTTATATTTAATTTGTACTGTCATGTTCTGTAAAAGTTAAGACATCGATTTGTATAAGTTTTTGTGTAACCACAAGAACATTTGGTTATGTATATTTGGACTCCCTCTTATATTTGAATTTCTCATATTCCGCTAGTTTATTAACTCTGATATAATATATATATATATATATATATATATATATATATATATATACGTGGAATTTGGGCGTCATCAAAGGTTAACGCTCGGGTTTTTGGAACATGAGTAGCGTACTCGGGTTTCGGGAACCGCAGTATTACACCCAGGAAGCTAGGTCACCTTGGGTGTCCTCGTTACATAGTCTTTTTGGATAACTAGTATCCCTTGGATGTACCTTGAGTACTTTTTCAGATGGCTAGTTCTCCTTAAGCGACCTTTTGCCAGCTGGATGAACATCCCTAGTTTTATGAGCACATGCATGCATTCATGCATTTAAATAAGAATACCTTTGTGAAAATTATTTAATGTATGTGTATCTGATAAACTATGTCTTATTATTATCATGGTCATTGTGAAATATGTATTATACATTATTCCTGATAACCATGCTTAACTATTGTAATGTCTTGATAAATCTTGGGGGTTATACCTCGTTAGGATAGTCATTGATAGTATCAAACCATATTCAGTGTGCAGGAGACATAAATAAAGCGCATGTTGGTGTTTATGTGGAGTATAAGGAGTCAGATGACTTTACGACTTTAAATTGAAGATTTCATTTATGCTGAATTTGTATTTTTATATAATTGTAAATACTTAGGACATTGGTTTGTATAAGTTTTCAGACAGTCACTTAAATATCTTGTTATGTGTATTTAGACTTCCCTCTAATACTTGATTTGTTTCTATTCCGCTAAATTGCTAACTTTGATAATGAAAAATAAAAAAATGTATGTGAAATTTGGACTATCTTTAAAGGTTAATACTCGAGTTTTTGGAAAACGAGTAGTGTACTCGAGTTTTGGGAACTGGGGTGGTACAAATTCATTGGACACGGTGCGTTCATGCTAGTCTCCATAGGAGCCTCCAACGGGAGTGTACGTAAGTCATTGGGTTAGGACCACATTCACCGAACATGGGTGTATACGTGTTAGTCTCCAAGGGAGCCCCGACGGGAGTGTACGTATGGCCTTAGATTAGAATCGCTGGTGGTTGTTAGTTAACCAATAAAAAACTATCTAAAGTCTCTTCCGGAAGCCACCGACATGGGTATTAACGTATTCCTCCAACACGGGTATAAATGTATTCTTCCAACACGGGAGCGTACATGCATTAAGTCCTTATGTAAGCAATTAGCGAGAGTTTATACTTATAAAGTTAGAGGTGAACCTGATTAAAAACCTCCGATAGTGAAATACCGGTACACTTGATGAGAGTGTGTCCGCTGAGAATGGAGTAGAGAAACCGAACCACTACATATTCTTGTGTTTGTGATTGTCATTTGACCATAATTATATTCATGCTTATGCGTTTGATTAGTTAAATTATATGAATGCATGGATTGGATTATATGCTAGACACTTAACTCACAAGCACACATAAGCTCATTATTTTACTTTATATACTAGTTGCTTATTGTTACATCATTTGTAGTATATATGATTGGATTCACTTGGCTTGGAACCCTAAGTATTAATTACCTTGTTGATTTGAATTTGTAAATCCTTTAATTAGGCAATAATTTTTAAGTGGTATTATTCACTTTTCTTTAGAATGACTTAACCGTAATTCTAAGCTCCACCAAGCTTCCGCATGCGTCACAGTAGACAATGCACATAATAATAATAATAATAATAATAATAATAATAATAATAATAATGTGTTCATAGTGGACAGAGGATAGAAAATGTTGTGCTGAAAAGACTAGTGTTGTGTTGTATTGAAGTGGCTTAGGTTTCGAGCTCTTCATTTCTTACTGTATTTATATGTGTAAGGTGGTTTGCTGGATACGCATATTGAAATGGGCATATGAGATCTTTTCTTGATTGATTGACTAATTAGCAGACTTGGCCGATTATACTTCTAACTTAAGACAAGTTTGTAAGATCCTTTTCCAATTGGCCAATCTTGTTATAAGCGTAAATGATTGTATTTTTATTTTCGATTGATATTTCCATTATCTTCACATAATTAGTTTGCTTCAAGATGCGTGTGACCAATTATGTTGCACCATATATCTCTATTAATTATCACCTTAGCTAATTGTAATGTATTAGAGCTCTTCGCTTATGGCTTCACATATGTATAGCTATTTGATTTTATCATCAAAAGGAGCTTTACAAAACCAGGGGGCACCATAAAGACACGGGCCTCACCCCTAAAAGATCTGTAGATTCGGGTGGTACGGATCCTATACTGCCACCTATCATGTCCACTAAACACTTACACGCTAACAAAAGCCCCGACAACCGTCGAAGAACCTACCAAGAAAAGGAGAAACAACTATGTGTAGCAACAAACACCGTTACTTTTGACACGCTTCGATCGCCCTAATTCGTCCTATCAAGAACCGAAGACCTCTCACCTCCCGAGGGAGAGTCGCAAAGGAGGGAAGAAGGGCGGATTCTTGTTTCTCGCTCCCTAATTTGGCCATGCCGTCTCGCCGGCCCATTCTCTATAGATGTGCCAAACCGAACATTACGGGAGGAAGAAAGATGCCTAATTTCATCAACCCACTCTTCCATTTCCAACCGGACAAGCGCTTCCCGACAAGAAGCCGACCACCGAAAAGAGTCGGATTCAACAATGATATTTGAAACCGTGATTGATGCAAGAGGCTAGTCCATGCATGGACCGCACGAATCTCACCGAGTATTAGAGGCGATGCCGCACCCGCATAAAAGCAAAGAGAAACTTCCCATCCTATACTCCTCCACCTCCCGCCACTCCCGGATTGAACCATCCACGTTGAGTTTAACCCACCCACATGGGGGTTTCTTCCACCTCACCACTTGGAATGCTTCTTGGTGAGTTTGCACCTCAATCCCCAAAGACATGAGCACTTTGTTATGAGAATTGTGGCTGCCAGCAAGCACACCCTGGGAAGCCCACCTGTATGCAACTCTTTTTGATGCGCGAAATCGGGATCTCTCGTTTAGCACATTCCTTCGAACTGGACGCATTCCTACATTTCCATAACTCCCACAGAATGAAGCATGGCAACTGATTCTTAAGGGCCGATGGGTCCATAAGCAGAACGCGAGCCCCACCAGTGGGAGAGCCACTCACCAATGGACAGTCTGCGAACCATGTGGACACCGTAGAGACGACCAAAATGGGACCAGACCGAAATCGCCATGTCACTGTGAAGAAATACATGGTCAGCTGTTTCAATTTTGGGCGTTTGACCGCTGGCCTCCTCGCAGCAGTTGCATCTCGATGCCAACTGCACTACACGAGATTGAACGGCCTTGTCCACTGCCACCGCTCTATTGAGGATTCGCCACACAAGAGTGGATATCTTCGGGGGAATCATAGCATGTCAGATTTTCCTTCCCCATACCGTCTGTGTACTGCGAGCACGACAGATCTCCCACGCCGACGAAACAGAGAACTTACCAGAAGGATTTGGCGGCCAGAAAGGTGTATCAGCACCATCAGTCACACAAAAACCACCATGGAAAATCGCGTTAATCTGTTGTTGAGAAAGCACGAGAGAAGATGCGTAGGGAGGGAAAGGCCCCATCTTTTAGAAATCCTTCACTCGAACTCAAAGAGAGCGGGGGAATATTGGGCCTCTCTTGCAAGGGGCCCAACCTGCAGTTGTCATTCCAAAGGCTCAAATTGCCTTCACCAATCGCCATTGGGTAGTTTGTTTAATGATAGGAGAAGGGACCTAATTCTTTTCCATAAAGGGGAGACCAAGGGAGAAGTCGAGATGTGGACCACCGTGCTCCGGATCGTGACTATATGAGCCCACTATCCCCTTGTTTAAAACCGTCCATGCCATCTTCACCTAAAAGCGGTCATGACATCCCGAATTCTAATGACTTCGCTCTTGGGACGGGCAATGGACCGCCAACTCCGCCAATGGAGTTTGTTCTTTCCATCTTTCCACCCCAAAGAAAATCCGCAAACCGTTTTTCCAAATGTTTGATAACTTCAATGAGGGACATGAGTAGCCGCCAACGTATGAACAGGAACACTAGCCAGAACATGGCTTACAGTGGCTCTACCCGCCATAGAGAGGAACCTAGCTTTCCAACCCATAATTCGCCCTTCCACCCTGTCCACTAGACTTTGAAAAGAGTCCTTCCTCCTCCGCCCGTCGAGATTGGGACCCCTAGATACACCATGCTCTCCACCGAGTGATCGACCCCAAAACCCTTTGGTGGAAGCACCATATTTTCGGGATGCATGAACGTGCTCTTATGGAAGTTCACCTTTGTCCCGAGACCCGCCGATAGAGGTCAAGGAAATGCTTTGCCACTCGAACGTATTGCTCCGTTTAGGAAAAGGAGCGTATCATCTGCAAAAAGGAGATGAGACACCATCGCACTACCTCACCTTCCTCTAAAAGGAAGACAGGAACGTGTATTCACCAAGTTTTGGAAGCCTCTCCCAAGAACCTCAGAGGCCAAAATAAATAAACTGGGAGACAACGGATCACCTTGCCTCAGCCCGCGCGTTGACTTGAAGAAACCCCCTACCTCCCCATTAACCAGCACTGAAAACCAGCTATTGCTCCAACAACGCTCCACCAGCCTGATCCACTCGACAGAGAAGCCAAAACGACGTAAGACTCTCTTTAAGAATAACCAATCTACTCTGTCATAAGCCTTTTCCATGTCCAGCTTTATCACTACGTTTCTACCTCTAACTTTTCTGTTTATCTCCCTAAGCATCTCCTGTGAAAGGGCGATGTTTTCCGCGATCGACCGACCTTGAACAAAAGCTCCTTGTTCAGGAGCAATTAGAGAGGGAAGCAACTTGTTGACCATATGTCATGGGAAGCATAATTATCAGCTAAAATAGTGGGCGTGACTTTTTTTTAGGCTATTATAAAGCATATGGCCTCTCTCATATTATCAGGCGGCATGCAACTGCTTTTGCTCTAGCATGATAACACATGTTTCATGGCGATAACTTTCCTTGTACTTCACGATCTCTTGGTTCCGATCACATTGACCGTGAGAATCTTATCTTGATCTTCTATACAATGGTGCTGCCACATATCAGCTTACTAGTCGTATGATGTGGTGTGATTAGATCGGGTGTAAACAAATCACATGACATTGCTATTTCCCTTCTTGCGAGCTGTGTTACTCTCATTATAAATATATTTCTTATGTTTTTTTTTTAACCCTTAACATAGCTAATTGACATAAATAAGTCATGAAAATACCCTGTTCTTCCTCATTAACTCAAAGGAAAAAATCAAAATGACCAAACCAATCCTAATTTTCACGTATATTATTACTCCACATGCTCTGTATTCTCATCTTGGGATGCCTGAACTCATTTTCGCAACCTTCACACCTTAAAGCCAATTAAGCTGAATTGGGAATTTGACATATTTGCCCCTAATGCTCATCCTGGATCCTGGTGTGATATGCGCAAAACGGTCATTTTGTAACTTTATAAAACAATTTATCTAGTGTAAGAGCATCCATCAGTGATCATTTGTGGGCTATGGAAGCAATTAAAATGAAAAATTTGCCCCGTTGTTATATAAATTATGGATTGCAAAGACTCCTCAATCTTCCAATTCCTACCTCTATTTGCCAGTATTAGTCTAATAACTTTCAGGGTAGTTGAGTCATGTTTCCTAATATTAAATTCCAAGTGCAAAGTTCAGGACGGGTGGCATCCGTTTTAAAAGAAATATAAAAACCATGAGGGAATTCCATCTATTACCTTAGGAAAAAAAAAAAACGAAGAACCAATAACATAACATTATAATTTTATTTTATTTTATTTATTTATTTATTTGAAAAAAGGCCTAAAAGCTTATGTTGGATGTGGTGCATCTGCTCAACGGACTGGATGACAAACACGAAATGTGGGCCCCACTTCTTGATGCACCACTTTTTAAAAGATAACAATAACCAATGGTACTTGCATAATTTCTCCTCTCAAAATGAACCTTTTCAGTGTTCCAATTCCTCTTGGAACTATTAGGTAAAATTTGAACATGAGAAACCTTGCCGTAAAAATTCCATGCCTTAGAAAGGCCTATTTAGATTCTCTAAAAGCATGGGAGAGGAAAATAGTATTTCTTGAAAAACTTTATTTTCATAGAATATGTGAAAAGAAATGTTACTTTTCTTATTTGATCTATAATCAGATTTCTCAAAAAAATTAGGATGTATTTTCATTTTTGTTGTTTGGCATAATCAAAATTTTCTTGAAAAAAAATACTTCATACTTCCAAGTACCTGCCAAATTAGCATTGTGGCACATGTGGAAGATGTAACATGTGTGGGGTGCTTGAATTGTGGCAAAATGGCATATGTGAGTTGCTTGAAGTTATGTAATGGTACATGTGCCAAAAGAGACAAATTGGCAGAATTTAACACATGAGAACTTGAAGCTATATGTCACCACTCACAACACATGTGGCACATATGGAGCAAACAAAGATGAATGATAGCACATGTGGAACGTGTGAGATGCTTCTCACATATGAGATATAGGAGATGAATGATGGTACATATGGCAAATTAGCATATGTTGGATATATGTGTGGGACACAAATTCAATTAAGATATATTGGATGGTGAGACATGGGAGACTCTCAGCACATGTGCAACGGTTTGCATACGTGGGGAGAGAGCGAATATGGATGCTTCCCACATGTGGGGCGTAAGAGAAGATGGAAGGTGGTGGATTTGCCACATGGCTTGAAGATGGATGGCGGCCCCTTTATGGTCTGATCAACAAAATTTGGAAATGGGGATTTCCACATATTTCAACAGAGAGAGCTACACAAACATTGAAAATTAAGTTGGTTTCCACCCTAAATAAAATTATATTTGTTTTTCATTTTCTTTTATTTACTTTTCTTTTTCATGAATCCAAACATGTCTATTGTCGTTAATGTGGATGATGAGGCAGAAAAGGATAGGTCTAACAAGACCGGTAACGTCCACATCCCCTTTCAGATGGCACTAAAAATACTCAAGCTCTTTGGGGCCCACCATATTATATTTGTAAAATCTACTCCCTTCATCATGTGATGCTTAATTATTTGAACCATATTGCAAAAAAGATAACAGCCTTGTAAAATACATTTATGGCTCACATGAATGGTAACATGGTAAAATTCTCTCCTCTCTAAGATAATATGGTGTGACCCACCTATGTTTGATCAGGATCGATCTTCTCTTCAGGTGATTAATATGTTTGAGGAAAGATAAATCCCATGGTGGCCCTACACACAAACTTGTGGTTGGGATATCCTCGTTGTTTCGGCCATGTGGCCCACTTGAGTTATTGATATGGTTGAGTTATGTTTATATGGCGCCTAAAATCAAGGATAGACCAGGACACGAGTCGATTCGAGATTATTTTTGGAAGTTAAGTGGGGCTCACCATGATGGTTTTGAGATATTTACCCCCATATCCATCCATTTTGCTAGACAAATAATAAAATCAAGTGAGCCTCATGAGGGGAAACAATGAGGATTGAACGTTCACCCGTTGACACATTCATGGGGCTACAAAAGTTTTGGATCATGCTAAAAATTGTGTTTTCAGTTCATCCCAGTAAGGATGACGTTATAAACAAGATGGATGGCATATAAACATCATGGTAGAACCAGGGAAGTTTCAATGGCAGGCATTTCCTCACCCACTCTCGTGTTGGGCAGCGTACTTGCATTTTCAATTTGCTTCACTTTTGGGCCCATGTCATGACATGATCTGGCAAAATGGATAGACTTGACGATTTTTTTCCGAAACATCATGTTAGGCCCCACCTAGCTTTTTTATGGTAGGAAGTTTCACAAATTGCTGTCGCTGGCAATCTGCCAGTCCACTCCTTTCCACTACTGTGTAAAACAGGTGTTAGAGAGGATTCCTGTCCACTGCTGTAGATAGGGTGGGGTGCTACCCCCACTAGGACCTAGCTAGAGATGGTTGGTCATGTATGGGGCTCTATGAGGCCCATTGTGATTTATATATTCTATCCATGCTATTTATCTAGTTTGACTGATCATTTTAGGACATTAGCTTCAAAAGGAGACATCAAATACTCAAGTGAACCACACCACATAGAAGCAATATTGGGGATTGGACTTTTATACTTTGAAAACTGAGCCCACCATAATGTTAATTTTCCATCCAACTTGTTCGTGAGGTTACATAAATTTGGATGAAGGGAAAACATAAATATCAATTTGATCTAAAAAGAAATGTCTTTTGGCCCCTAAGAAGTTTTTAACTATAGGCTTTAAATCATCATTGCTTCATATGGTGTGGTCCACTTGAGACTTAGATCTGCCTTTTATCTGGGTTTATGCCCTGAAAGGTGCGTAAAAAATATAGATTACAATGAGCCCCACAGAGCCCCCCTTGACATGACTGTCTGTCTTTAGCTAGGTCCTGATGGGATAGTATATCTAATCCGCACGCCACAACGGTCCTATTAAGATGAGGGCACCATTTCACATCTACTACCCAGTGGATTAGGTGGGACTATGGATTCTTGCCAAAGCCTTTTGCACGTTCATGTGATGGGATGCTAGGTGGGGCCACTGTGATGTTTCTGAAAAATCTACCCGGCCATCCATTTTTTCATGTCATTTTAGGGCATGAGATAAAAAAATCAAGTGGATCCAAACTCAAGTGGGCTGCATGAGAGAAAACAATGGAGATTAAGTAAACATCATTTAAACTTTTATATGGTTACAAAAGTTTTGTACCAGACTGAGCTTTTTACATTTTCATTTCATCTCAGTGGGAATGACCTTATAAAGGATCTAGATGGCACATAAACATAAAGGTAGAGCTCCAAGGTTTCAACAATACACAACTCTTCTCCCGTTTCCCATCTCTTGCAGCTACCTTTAGTTTTGTATCCACCTGATTTTTTATCTCATATTCTAAAATAATAATAATAATAATAATAATAATAAAAAGGATGAATGGAATGGATATTTAAGAAACAGCACGGTGAGCCCCCACTTAGCATCTCCTCATATAAATTTTCTTTAAAAGGTTTTAGCAGGAAATCTGCATCCAGATCAGGTATTACCAGGTAAGGTGTTACCCTGAGGTATTATTGGGGTGCAGACACCCATCAATGAAAGGTACAATACATAACCAATGAGTGAAAGTTGATGGGCCGTCTTCTCAGCTCCTGCCTGCGAATGAGACGAACGCTCTGATAACACCTTCACCCAGGTAACACCTACTATGTGGGGCCTAGATGGAATGCTGATGCTACCGGGGCCGACGTCAGTGCTGGTGGGTATGACTTTGTAGGTTGAAAGTTGATGGGCCCACTCTGACAACTTCTGCATGTCATTCCAATCAGGAAGTATTGCGTCCAGATAACACCGTTACCTAGGTAACACCTGCTCCTGCGAAAGCCTTTGGCAGGAAGTTCTTGCGCGAGGTTTTTGTGTGGTGCCTATTTAGATGTTTGTGAGAAATCCAACCCCTCTATCTGTTTTTTAAACTTATTTCATGACGTGAGACTAAAAATGAGGAGAATCCGAGATTCAAGTGAGCCACATGAGAGGAAATAGTGAAATTTTAGTAGCCACCATTGAAACATTTATATGGCCATAAAAGTTTTGTAACGATATAAGTTTTTAGTGTTTTTACTTTATCTGAGTGAAAATGACCTTATAAACGATTTAGATGGCATATAAACAGCAAGTTGGAGCCTAAGAAGGTTTCAAGAGTGGACCTTCTTTTCCCCCCACTATTTCATCTTTTATTACCCACTTAAGTTATGGATCCTTCTCATTTTTAGTAGCATGTCTTAAAATGAGGTCTAAAAATGAATGAACGAATTGAATTTCTCACAAACATTGCAATAGGCCCCACCTAGAATCCTTGCGCAAGGACTTCTTGTGAAAGGCTTTCGCAGGAAATCCGTGTCCTCGATTTGCTCCCCAGCTATTATGGTGACGTGGATGGCATGCTAATGCTACCTGTGCCACGTCACCTCTGGTTGGAGCTTTGTAGACTCCACCATGACCATGTGTTTATCCACGTGTCCATCTATTTTTCTAACTTATTATACAAAATGAGACTAAAAAAATGAGGTAGAGTTAAATCTGAGGTGCACTACATCGTACTATATTAGTGGCGTATGAACACCCAATGGATGGCATGGATAAACGCATTCTTCAGTGTGGGGCCCACATGTGTAATAGATTTCAAATTCCACGTGAATCGAGACTAAATGCTATTCCATCTCACTTAATTCCAACTTTTTCCACCTTCTCAAATGCTGGATAGAATTGCACGGGACCAAATGTAATTCTATCCCACTTAATCTCATCTAATATCCTACTCCACACGTCCACTGTAATGTATATTTGCCATCCAACCTCTTGGATCTCACAGATATAACAGAAGGAAACAGCAATATTAGCTGTTCCAAAACTTGTGGCCCTATAAATTTT
Source organism: Magnolia changhungtana (assembly GCA_030180095.1). Lineage (NCBI taxonomy): Eukaryota > Viridiplantae > Streptophyta > Magnoliopsida > Magnoliales > Magnoliaceae > Magnolia > Magnolia changhungtana. Next base: position 1,903,341 of record JASAUF010000670.1, read on the forward strand.
TAATGGTGGGTGATCAATCACCACTATTTTCTACAGTGTGTTCCACCAAATATTTGGATTTACCTTATATTTGGGTACATGTCTAACAAAATGGATGGATGACATGAATAAAAAACAGGACTTGTAGTGATTTCCAAAGGGGTAGGGTCAGTATGCAATGTGTCCTTCTATATATCTGGGGCACTTCCTGCAATGGATGGCATGCATTCAAGCGATCCAGACCATTCATCAGGTAGCATACGTTGGAAACATGCCCACACTAATAAAATGCATGAGCCTATTGATCAAGCAAATTATACTTGCATGAGAAATAAGCTTTTGAAAGGAAATAATAAAAAATAAAAATTTAAATGGTCTGGATTCAACTTGTGGCTCACTTGATGGGGGCACTTCCATATTTGCTAATAAATGACATGTACTACCAAAAGAATGGTCCAAATCAATCTCTCCGTGGCATTAATCGAGCCTTCAGATAAAAGGGCCAGCATGTTGGTCGTGATGTCGCTCTCGCATCCTATCAAAGCCTTTCCATCGAGTATCACGCGAGCAAACCTAATGTAGACGTGGATCGCTTCCTTCCCTTGCCCCTCTCTAGCCCTGAACGGGCAGTCATGTGGGCAGGCGCACCGTGATGTTTATTCAGGGTGTTTGATCTTTTCTCATATCATTCGAAGGCATAACCAAAAAAAAAGGCAGATCTAACACTTAAATGAACCACACCACATATTATTCTTGCATTTAATGCAACCAAGCTGATTATTTGGTGTGGTCCACTCGAGCGTGGAATTTGCCTCATTTTTGTGTGCATTCCTTAAAATGATACGAGAAAAAGAATGGACAGCTTGCATAAATAGATACACCAAGGTGGGCCCGCCCAGGGAACTGCCCGTTCAGGGCTAGAGACGGGCGGGGGTAGGACGCAATCCACGTCCACCTAACGTGTAACACGTGGCAGATAACGCCTTCCTCATTTTCTATTAAAGCCGTCTATTCTCTCCACGTACAGCTGCCTTACTTAAAAGCAGAACAGACAGGCATTTGCAGCCGTTTATCCTCAAAGCAGGGTCACGTCACGTGAACTTGAAAGCTTTTAGTGATTTTACACCATTTCTTTAATCTGGCTTGTCTGAGTTTGGATCGATCTGAAATTTGATTTAAAATGAACATGAATGTGGATAACCGATAGATGGACTAGATGTCACACGCACATCATGCGTGGATGCCGCATGGCTCAGGCATGATAGCTGGTAGGTATCACTAGCGTGGAACAGGATTCAGGTCCAACGTCCACATCGAGTTAGGACCAATCACCATCGACCTGGTTGTTAGGACCAATCAAACATCCACTGAAGCTAATCATTTTTTAAGTATAAAATTTGAATATCAAGATTTTATTCTTGTAACAAATAGAAATTTTTATTTGTTATAATTTGACTGAGCCATATCGGCACACATTATTTAATGCATCAGTGCTGACAATGTCAACCATGACATCCACCAACCACAAAAACAAGAGTTTTTTTTTTTTTTTTAATAATTTATAGCAAGTAGAGAATTCGGATTCATAAAATTCATAGGTGAGAACTTTCTTGTTTACTGTACATATAAAATATCAGCTAGATAAAAAGCTTAGTTGGGCAATGTGAATGAAAATAATGCAAAATTACTCCTTATACCTTTTAATTTTGGTGTGGCCCACTTAAATTTTGGATCAAGATGATTTTTCTATGTTACCTTTAATTATCCTGTGAGTTACCAATGACTGATATGTTATGTGAAAGATACACGCTATGATAGGCCCAAATTCAAGCCCCATGGTTAGCATCCCATACCTATTTGTCCAGCTAAGCAATTGATTTTTTTTATCCCAGGGTGGCCTTGGACTCACCCAAGACAGATAAGCCCTTACCATGGAGCTAACCTCGGTGTATGTATTCTATACTAATATAGAACATGCCACAGGTACATTCTTAACATAATTGGACTAAAAGAAGGTGTAAAGTAAATTGATTATAACTTTTGATCCGAGTATCATTATGGGTCACATAACTTACCAATCTTTACTGAAACGAACCATCTGAGGTGAACTGACCCACATAGTGGGTCATGCTTGTCTGTTTTGTGCACACTTTTAGTTCAAAAACAAAAATGTTTAAAAATTACTATTTTTAGTAATTTCAAATTTATTTATTTATTATTATTTTTTTTTACTTTTAGAGTTTTATATATTCTTCTTTTTTAGAAACAACTTATAATTATGCTAGGACTTTTCTAGCAAAAGTAAGAGTTTTATTTGAATTAAGATTTTTATTAGAGTTAGAATTTTATTATTTTTGATAATTATGAATTTTAAAATTTTTCTTTATTAATAGGGAAACAGGAACATACATATCAAATAATTATCAATCAAATTTCTAATTTTCTAGAATTTATTTATATTGTTATCCTCCGAAGGAAGACAGTGATCAACCTCATCACGCCCATCCCTGTCATATATCCACACCCTCTATCCGTTTTGTCAAATCATTTTATAGCATGATCCAAAAACTGAATTAGATCCAAATCTCAAGTGTACCATATCATGGGAAACAGTGATGATTGACCACTAAACACTTATTGTGTGCCACAAAAGCTTTAGATCCAATTGGTATTTATTTTCTTCCCTTCATACAAGTTTGTGTGACCTTATCAACAAGTTGCATGATAAATAAACATTATGGAAACATTTTTACGAGCCTCAGAAAGTTTTTAACGATGAAACACTCGTCACCACTATTTCCTGTAGTAAAGCCCACCTAATATATATATACACACACACACACACACACACACACACACACACACACACACGAAAATGCTCACCTGCGAACCAGTTCTTACGTACTACGTACGAACTTTTTTGAAAACCCATCATACGTGATGTGGATCGAAAATCTGAACCGTTCATGTGAAGCAACACCTCGTAAAACCCCATGGGCCCAAGTTTTACTTTGATCTAAAACTTTGATGGGCCATGAAAAATGAAAACAGTTTCCTCCCTTGATTTGCATTTCTCTTTGCTATGGCCCACCAAAATTTTAGATAGGGGTGAAAATTTGTTACATAGGGTTTCATGGGATTCCACATCACATGGACTGTTCAAATTAGACAGCCATAGCACGTGTGCAAAGGTGCGCACGTGCGTAGGTGCGCAGGGGAGCATGACTATATATATATATATATATATATATATATATATATATATGAAAAAGTACTATGCGCTCGAGCTCACAATAAGCTCCCATAAGGTCGAGCTGTGTGGGCCCCACCGTGATGCATGTCGACTATCAACACCGTGCATTTGATGGGTCCCCTTTTAATTATGGGATATTCCAAAAATCAGCCGTATACGGAACTCAGGTGGGCCATACCATCTAAAATCATGTGAAGACATGCCAAAAACATATAAAAGCACTTGGTGGGGCCCACTGAGTTTTGAATGCTGCTGAAACTTGGTCTAAATCCTCATCCAAGTGGGACACACATAATGGATGGGCTGGATTTGTAAACCACATCTCGGTGGGCCCAAAAAATGATTATGAATGTTTTAATGGTGCACGGCCCCTCTCAACTTCTGTATGTGGTGTGGCCTACACAAGTCACGGATTGACTTGATTTTTGAGACCTAGGCCCACGATGGAATGGTGCATCTGACTGATGGGGTAGATGTTCGAAACGCATCATGGTGGGCCCACACAGCTCGACCTCATGGGACGTCCCATCAGCTAGAGCGCATAGTTCCTTTTCCACACACACACACACACACACACACACACACACACACACACACACACACACACATATATATATATATATATATATATATATATATATATATATATATATATATTATCAGATTCATTTTTGGGCTGATGCCATAAAGTGATATGAAAAAAATGGATAGATGGCAGGGCCCCAAAGTAAGGGCTGCACCTAATCTTCAGGATAGCACATGATGAACCGAGTGGATTTCACATGTAAAGCATGGAAGGCTTTGAAGAGTTGGGTGTTTGAGTGCTATCGGTCGTTGTTATACAGAGCAGCCGACCATTACGGATCACCTAACATGAACCGGAACCCTCTACAGCACCTGTAATGCATAAAACACCGAAGCTGATCGGGGCCATCATGTTGTCTATGTGAAAAATCCAGTCCGTCCATTTGGTGCGTGACTATGTGCTAGATCAGAGAACGAAAAATCAGCTAGATCCACCATTTTCTGAGCACAGGGAACAATATTGAGATGGGAAAGATACTTATATCTGGGGCCCAATACTGTGTATCTTTCATCAAAACCATTCATCAGGTGCAACTCACCAAGGCAAGTTAGAAAATTCGGCTTGATCAACAACTTAGGCAGAACTTAAAAGGTTTTAGGTGTAGTTTTACTTTGTTCCTATTGTTATGGCCCATCTGAGTCTGTTATCGGTCTGATCTGTACACTATAAATGTCCGTTGGACTGAGGGTAATCACATGATGGACGGAGTGGATTTTACATGAGCATGGTGGGCTCAAAGAGCTTGGGTGGGTGTTGTAGACGATTCCAGTAGGTAAGACATGCGGTGTTTGAGTTGATTGGTATTGTCGGACGCGGATTAGGTGGTGTTGCCCACACCAACCTGGTGTGGTGATGTGTTGGGCGCTGTGGGACCCACTTTGATGTATGTATTTTATATCCACGCCGTCCATCCGTTTTGCCAGATGATTTCAGTGCATGAACTAAAAAATTGAAACGGATCCAAAGTTAAGTGAACTACACAACAGGAAGCAGTGAGGATAATGACATCCACCATTAAAATTTTCCAAGGCCCACCGTAATGTTTATTTTCCATTCATCCTGCTGATAAGGTCACAAATACCTGGATGAAGGAAAAACCAAAATATCAGCTTGATTCAAAACTTTTACGTACGGTCCGCAAAGTTTTTAACGGTGGGCTTCCGATTACCACCGTTTCCTCTGATGTGGTCCAGTTGAGCTTTGGATTTGTCTATTTTTGTGTTCATCCATTAAATGAGCTGGAAAAATGGATGGACGGTGTGGATATAAAACACATCCATCAAAGTGGGCCCCGCAATGCCCAACACATCACCACATCACCGTTGGGGTGGTGTGGGCAACACCACATTATCCGAGTCCGGTATTGTAGATAATGACACGTGAGACCAGACACGTTTCGGATAATCCACCATAATGGCTGCTAAATCGTATTTTTAGGTGAACGGTCCCAATCTACGTCTCCGCACGCCTCTAGCTTTTCGCAACTATACCCTCATGGGTCGTTTGGTACCCTGGATTTGGCAGGTTTGATAGCGTTTCAAATTTCATGATATGTTTGGCAATATAAAATAAATGGGAGGTTGATATCAAATCCCTTGAAAACATAGGGTTGAAAATCCAACGTGAAAGTTTGGATTACATTTAAAATCCTTATAAGAATTGCATGTTCATGTCACTATACTATTAATCTAAGGCACATCTAATGATATCACAAAATAATTATATTATCAATTGCATTACTAGCTGTTGAGGTTGAAATCTGGTCGACCCTCCTCCTCGCTTCAAGTACTCCGAACAGAAGTCGAACCAAGAATCCTGCACGTGAACCACAAGCAATGGAGACTCAGGCTAAGCCGGGGGACCCTCCGATGCCTAAGTCAGGACAACAGAATCTAGGTCTAAGTTTAAGAGAGGGGCTGAATATCAGATGTTGCGTACCTTTGCTTATGGGATGGTGTAATATTTATACCTCCTCATTCGCTCGATTTGAGTCCGATCATCTCAAGACAATCTTGAATACGTGGGTCGTGGAGATATTGCTGGAATCCAGAAGATCGTGTCTACGACGTGCGTATTTGCGGGCGAGTTAATAGCGCATTTCTATATATTGCAGTTTCTTCATTTAGCGCGTGAGACCTTTATCCTCGGGGATACCTCGGCTCGGACTGGGACGACGATACAAATCATTTTCGGAGTCGATCATACAACCCAAATGTTTTTTTTTCTTCCGATTGCCCCTGGGAAGAAGCTGATCAAGAATGGGAGCTTCGTCCATCCTAACTCATTCTCCTAGTATTATTCCGAGGTTCACTCCCCGCTCGGAGTAATGAACAGTCGGTCCTTCTGCTTGTAATCGGCTCGGATCTTCCCATAACACTAGCTATAATTACTTTAATAAAATGATCGATGCCGTCCAAACATTATCCATGTAAATCAACGATTAAAAATCACTGGTTAGTCTGTCGAATGTGATCTTGTACTTGTGGCTCATTTGAGACTTAAATTTTCATCATTTTTAGAAAAAAGTATATATTTCAATGAGTTTAGAACAACCATTGTATCAAACATTACATATATACTAATTAGGGATATTAAAGTTAATTTAGTAATTAAGTTCGAATGTAAATACATTATGAATAGTTACTTTTGCATTACAAGGGATTCTAAGTCCATGGTGTTAAACACAATGGGAGGATTTCAAATCCTCTCCTCCCAAGACTCCGATTCAGTAGTGACCACTCTGATAATCGAGATCATAGACTAGTAGGTGTTGTGGGTCTCACCTTGATGTATTTGTTTTATTTATGCCATTCATCCATTTTTTCCATCTCATATTAAGCGTAAGCCCAAAAATTAGGCAGATCTACATCTCATATCTCAGGTGGACTGCAACATAGGTGGACTGCAACATAGAAAACAACGGTGAATGAACACCCACCATTAAAAACTTTCTAAGGCCCATTGTAATTTTTATTTGCCATCCAAACTGTTGCACGGATTGGCAGAAAGGAAAATCAAGCTTATCCAAAACTTTTGCAGCCCAAGAAGACTTTAATAGTTGGAGTTCAATCACCGTGGTTTCCTGTGCTGTGGTCCACCTACGATTTGGATCTACCTCATTTTTAGGCTAATTATATAATTTTTTTTTAATGGATGAACAGTCTAAATAAAACACATGCATGGGCCCACAGCACCGTCCACAGCGGAGACCTCATTACTGGAGGACTCACCACTGAATCTGAGTCCCGTGTTTAGAGCTAGGCATCAGATCGAGTTGGATCAGATTTGGTCCAACTCAGTTGGGTCCGAAAGCTGCCTGGACTGATCCGAACCTGATCCGATCCGGGACCGAGTTCAGAACACCTTATCCGAACAGATCCGTTACGTGCTTGACCTGACTCAAACCGAGTCCGACTCGATCAAGGAAACCGAGTCGGATTGGATTGGGTAAGGATCAAATTTTTCAATAGTGAAAATCATTATATATCCTCGCTGCTATTCTCGGTGTGGTCCATTTGAGCTTTAAATTTTTTTTCTCCAAATACTTTAAAATGATCACAAAAAATGGATAAACGGTATGGATATAATAAATACATCATTGTGGGGCCCATGGAATGTAGATCTCATTTGAGCCATTCATACAAGTTGGAGCTCGAGAGTAGGGATGCGGATTTCCTGCTAAAGCCTTTTGCATAAAGTTCTTGTGCTAGGATCGTAGGTGGAGCCCACCGTGATGTTTTTCAGGAATCCACTCTGTTCATCCGTTTTTTGAGATCATTTTAGAACATGAGACCAAAAGTGAACATGATCCAAGTCTTAAGTGGGTCGTATTAAAGGAAAAGGTGGTTAGGTAAATTCCTACCGTTGAAACCTCCATGGGTTCGACGGTGATGTTTACATGACATCCATACCGTGAATAACGTCATTCCTACTGGGATGATTTGAAAAAACAAATATTAGCATGATTCAAAACGTTTGTGGACCCACGAATATTTCAACCGTGGACGTTCAATTATCACCTTTTCGACCCACTTGCAGATTGGATACGGTTCATTTTTAGCCTCATGTACTGAAATGAACTCACAAAACGTATGGACGGGGAGGATTTTGCACAAACATCGCAGTGGGTCCCACGTGGGTTCCCAGCACAGCAACTTCCTTTTGCAGGAAATCTGCGTCCATCTTGGCACGACACGTACCTACAGCTAGCTATAGCTAAGTATGGAAGCGGATTGCGTATTGAGTAACTCAATACGCTTAGCATACTGGGTAAACCCTGTGGGCCCTACTATCATTCATGCATTTCATCCGCTCCATCTATCCATTTTACCAGATAATTTTAGGAGTTCAACCTAAAAATGAAGGATATCAAAAACTCAAGAGGAACACACCACATGAAAAAGTGTGAATTGAACATCTACCATTAAAAAGTTCTTGGGGGCCATAGAAGTTTTAGATCAACCTTATATTTTTTTTTTCCCTTCATCCATGTCTTTATGATCTCATTAACTGGTTGGATGACAAATAAACACCACAGTGGACCTTAGGAATGTTTCAATGGTGGAAATCAATACTTCCAATGTTTCTTGTGGTATGGTCCACTTGAACTTTTGATATATTTAAATTTTGGTCTCAACCCCTAAAATGATCTGGAAAAACAGATGGACGGCGTGGATAAACTACATGCATTCACGGTGGGCCCAACAAAGTTTAGTCAGTACGATAAGAGCGTACTGAGTAACTTAGTACGCTATCCGATTCCAGCTAGCTATATAGCGTTGTGTGGTACACCCTCGAATCGTCATATTATACTGAGTAAACTCTATTGGAGCCCACCCTGAATGCATGTGATTTATCCACACCGTCCATTCGTTTTTTCATATCATTTTAGTGGTTGAACCTAAAATTGATGCATATCCAAAGCCTTAAAATGAGCTCGCCAAATGGATGGACGGTTTAGATATAAAACATACCTCGTGTATATCTCTCTCCAACAGAGAAATCCAACCGTTCTCCACGACTATCTCGCTTCACCTGCTAAGTCACGACGGAGAAAAAACGAACTCCACCTGCTATATCTCCATGCAATCTCTCTCATCTACTCTCTCTACTCTCTCTTTGGGGAGCAGTGCCTATGAGCTGCCTGAGATGGGAGGTGGGGCGATGCCATTAATGGCATCTGTTGCGTTTGCCTAACACAATCCATCCAATCTCATTTTAGCGAAAACCTTCTTCATGCTTTCTTCTTCAACCGAAATAAAGAGAACCACAGATATAGAGAGAGAGAGAGAGTTGACGGGATTGGGTGGATTTTTTGGCGCCGAACGTAAAGCCTAGGCAGTAAAAGTAATACACACACACACACACACATATTAATATATACAGTCCGGATCGGGTCGGTCCGAATCGGATCTAATCGGATCGGGTTCCGGATCGGGTCGGTTCGGAACAGGGCCTATCCGAATTTGACCCAAAAAGAATTTGAATCTGGATTACGCTACCCGATCCTGACCATCGGTTCTGTTTGAATCGGGTCGGATCCACCGGTTCGGGTATGAAATGTCCAGGTCTACCCGTGTTGACTATTCACATATGGTTCCATTATCAAGACACGGATTGCGTCCTAACCCACCCGCTCTAGCCACGAACGGGCAGTTCTGTGGGTAGGCCCGATGTATCTGTTTATCCTCGCCGGCCATTCCCTCAATCAGATCATTTTAATCCATGCGCACAAAAATGAGGCAGATACAATGCTCAAGTGGGCCACACCAAATAATAAGGTTAGGTTGTATTAAATGCACAAAGCATTAAACGCAGGTAGCACTAAATGCAAGAGTCATCTGTGCTGTGGTCCACCTGATCATTGGATCTGCCTCATTTCTGTGCTCATGCCTTAAAATGATCTGAAAGAAGGGATGAACGGCGTGGATAAACAGATACATCACGGTGGGCCTGCCAACAGAACTGCCCGTTCGTGGCCAGAGACCGTCGGGGTAGGACGCAATCCGCGTCCCTATTATCATCACAATTACGAGGTTTGGTAGCCCGACACGCATGCACCTCTACACACACAGACACGTTCGCAGACCCATGTGGTTAACATGGGTCCCACACTTTAGATCGTTTGGTCCAAAACCCGGGGCGTTTAACTATCAGCTAGGCCTCATGTGTATGGAAACAACCCGTGGCCTAAAAAAAAAAACTTAGATCGATCGTTATACATATCCATCATTTTCCTATATGGTGGACCTAGCTGATAATTGAACCGCAGGAATTTGGACCAAATGATCCAGATGCTGGGTCCCACCTAATAAATTGCTTGGATGCCCCACGCAAATGCCAGATTGGAACCTTGGTCTGCCTCTATGGTTGCGTGTGGTGCAAGCAAACCTCTACTAGTGTTGTAATCATGGCAATCATTGTAGCAAAATACACCACCATTCTTCCTATAAAAGGCTGCCTGCACTCCCCACCCTTCATCACCATTAGTACCCATTTCCATTGTTATTGTTGTAAGAGATTCAATAGAGATGGAAAATTACCGTAGCAGCAGCAGCTCCTATGGTCCTTATACTCTTATTGCAGCTATGCTCTCGCTACTCGTCTGCTCAGCCGCACAAACCATTGATGGACAAACCAACGCCGAGTTCATCAATTCAGATGGACAAACCAACGCCGAGTTCATCAAATCATCTTGCAAAGTAACAAGGTATCCTCGTGTCTGCTTCGACTCTTTATCCGTCTACGCAAACACAATCCAAACAAGCCCACAGCGATTAGCTCAAGCCGCGTTGTCTGTGAGCCTAGCTAGCGCCCAATCGACTAGGACCATGATGTCCCGTTTGTTGAAGGGGCGTGGTATGAATCCCAGAGAGATGGGCGCTGTTCGGGACTGCATCGAGAACATCGGCGATTCGATCGATGAGGTGAAGAAGTCGATTGAGGAGATGAGTCACCTTAGTGATCCCGATTTCAAATTCCATAAGGAGAATATCCAAACGTGGGTGAGCGCGGCATTGACAGATGAGGACACATGCATGGATGGATTTGCGGGAAATGGCATGAATGGGAATGTGAAGAGTGCAATCACAAGCCGTGTTGTGAATCTGTCTCATCTAACAAGCAATGCTTTGGCGCTTACCAATAGCCTTACTTCCACTCAACCTACTTCTCGTTAATTTTCTTCTAGTTTCTATATTTTTATTATGAAAATATTGTATTGATATGGTTGTTATCTCCATGCCTGATGGTTATAATGATTATAAATGAAGTTTTAAGTTGTTTGCTAACCTTGTTGGATCCTGAACGCTCATCCAGATGGCCCCACCATAGGTTTCTTACTTTTCATCATTGTCTACAGTTTGGCCCATGTTAGGATTAGATAGGCCTGCTTTCTGGGGCGCCATCCGGTAATCATGGAGGAACCAGTTCTTGCATGGATACAATATGGTGGCCCAACACAAGCCATTGAATAACTTTCACAAGCCAATGGATAACTTTTAAGGCTTGTTTGGGAGCTTGGAAAGTATTTGGATGGTAAAAAAAAATTCAAATACTTTCCAAAGGATGAGATTTGGATTTCTTGTGGAAAATATTTTCTAAAAAAGTCCTTCCATGGGATAAGTCTTTAAAAAGGTCCTTTCTCTTGATTTTCTACCCTTTCTAAATGCTTCTTTAGAAGAACTTTCGAAGAAAGTATTACTCTCTCATTTTACTTCTCAAGCTCTCAAATGTTGGGGGTTGTGCCCTAAAAAACTAATGTTGTTAGACTTCTATTAATGACATGATTTGTTTAATTTCTGAGTTAATTTTAACGGAACATGATTATGTGGGTTTATAAGGTATAACTTCTAATACTCTTGGACACTCCAAAGTGGATACATTGGCTTGAATGCCAAGAGAAAGTTGTGTTTCATGGATCGCATTGGCTTAGCCATGACTGTGCAGGTTCCTAAGCATGTATATCATATGATTGGATGATTATCTCTTGTTATGTGAAGGGGCTAGCTTGAGGTCAAGATGGATGGTCTCAGTCCATCAAGGCGGACTTGGTGCCAATCTTCCCTATCCCTTGTAATGTGTGAGCGTGTCATGGACAATTTTTAGGATAGAACATTTGTTGACTTGCATTGGAAATGATCACTTGTAAGTATCAAGGCAAAGAGATCCATCATACCCAAACTTGAATAGGCTTATGGTTGCAATAGCTTTGTCAAATCACCGTGATCTAATGACATGGTGTGTGGTGAAGAGACTTTGATTGGTCATACTTTATTTCTACTTATGAGGTTGCTACATTGCCATTGAAAGTGGATGTAGCTGTGTCTTCATTAGGGTCACGGAAGAAATACGCACCACATGCTTTCATTAGATATGATGCTTGCAATGGAAAGTAAAGATTCACATATGTGAAATGAGAGTTTATACTTTTCATTGTGAACCGGCATCTGATTAGCACTTGCATTCCCTCTATTATATTTATGTTGAGAAATGCGCCCATGCTCTCATAGCACTTCCTAGTTACATTGGTTCACTTTAGTATAATTAATTGATTTAAACTATATATCTACTAAGTCGATAACATATTTCATGCACTGTCATTATAAAAAAATTCCATGGATCAAACGATCTATTCAATCCTTGATTTGCCCCTGTTTTCTATAGCCATCATTTTCCCACATCATGAATGGCCTGGTTATGAATTCCTAACAAAAATGATTCACTGGAATCACAAGTAATGAGTGATGGACCTTGAACAATAGATGGATCCCTACAAAGCTAATGAGCCTATCTTAACAGTTGACTTTGATGATCTTACCATAGATCAAGATAGTCACGGGTCTGTATGGACCTATTACTAATGTCGTAATTAGTATATAGGTATATCTTAAATCATACTTGTATATGAGTTAAAGGAAAAAGGATTCATATATCTGTCTTTGAAAATATATAAGTTTTTGCACAATATCCACCAATAAAGGGAGTATTCATAGATCGTAGTACCTTATCATTCCATGGCCATCTACTAGGTTGTTTGTAAGATAAAGTCGTGGTTATTATCACTCTTATGTGGTCATCTTCTATGAGGTAACCAATAACAAATTGAGATGAAAGGCGGCCACCATTAGATTCAATGAGCAAAGTGCATATGCCCAAACCTAAAAGTGTAAGTGTGCCGTGGGAATATAGTCATGGTATTGGACTTGTTTGACAATTGCATTGGAGAATCAATTTAATTATCTGGATCAGAAAACTCACTGTACTTGAACTATGATCAGCTTGTTAATTACTTTGCCTAAAATGCAGTGGCTCATATATACTTGTTTGATATGGTTGAAGTTCATGTCCATATGTTCTAGCAAGAGATCCACTGGTCTTATTACATTCCAACATGACCCTAGGGCCTAATATTTCAGCTCTAGCCCAGCACAAAGTGGGCCAGACAAAACAGCCCAATGAGCGAGGGCTACGCATTATTATCCTGACGCAGAGTGTTAGCTTAGAACAGTTAGCCATAAACAGTGGAGCCCATCATCTGGACGTTCCAGAGTGAAGACGGGCTCTACCATCTACAGATCGATGCTGTGGAGCTAAAGATGATAGACCCAAAATATGCTGGAGACCTATGACATGGTTGTTTATCAATTAGGCTGTACATCTAGGGAACGGATTAGGTGCAGGCCTAATTGTGGGGACCCACCTTGATGTATTTATTTTATATCCACGCGGTCCATCTTTTTTTTTTTCGTACGACTTTTGGGTCGAAGAAGATTAAAGTCTCAGGTGGAGAATACTATAGAAAATATACAAATTTCATGAGGCCCACCATAATGGTAATGTTTATTTGTCATCCAACACATTGATAAGGTCACGTAAACCTGGATGAAGGGAAAAAAATAAGTATCAGCTTGATCCAAATTTTTTGAGGCCCTTTAATAGTCAATCACCACTGTTTCCTATGGTAGGGTCCACAGAATTAATAGTCAATCACCACTGTTTCCTATGGTAGGGTCCACAGACTAAAATGATCTGGAAAAACTATTGGAGGAATAAATACATCAAGATGGGCCCTTTTTTTTTTTTGGTTAGGTTGTTAGCAGGTTGTTAGTACACAGCACGGTCCCATTTTTTTTTTGGTTAGGTTGTTAGTACACAGCACAGTCCGTTCATACTTCAGTGTTAGCCACCGCCACTTGGGAATCGATACCATGACTTCGGTGTTCAAACGAGGTATCTATCATTCAGTCTACCACCTGAGCTATCGATCAGAGTGTGATTTCATCCGTTTTACAAACAATATACCTCCACGCAATCATAGCCATCAATTTATTGAACTTTTTCACACTGATCGTCCACCGTTAACATTTTTTTTTTTTTGCCCTCTCTGATTGTATGCTTGGATCATCCAACTCATATAGTTATGAACCATTTGCCGACCCCGCTAGATGGACTGTTGCGATTTACATCTTTCTGCCACAGGTGGGTGATGGGTCTGACGTACCTTAGGTTTGTGACTCGAGTTTTTAGGTTGCACTGATGACCCTTATGATTCATTGATCTAGGCCGTTGATCTAATGGACCACACCGTTTATTTCCATGCTGGTAGAATTTTTCAGATTAGAAGATTTTATCCCAGAACAATGAAACATATACTCTAATTAGTGGTACCCACGGTCGATGCCCGTGAGGTGAAGAGGCATTGTTTATCTGGTGAATGATTTGGACCCCACCCAATGAGTGGATTGACCCTGTTTCTATGCCAAAAAAGAGGCCAAATCCAAAATTTGCTTTTCTTTTCTTAACCATCTATATGAAGGCCATAAGGAAGAAGTTCCTGGATCATGATCCGTCAAAGGTAGAGAATTTGATAGAGTTATATATATACTTCAAAAGCCACAAGGTAACCTTACTTAATCAAGCATATACAATTTTTAGTAAAGACTCATACTTGGGTGTTTGGAAGAAGTGTGCAGGAAACACTGCAGAATTAGTTTTGGCTCTATTTTGAGTATGTCCCATGATTAAATGGGACCACCTTTCAGTATTCCATGAGGTGACCTTAGTAGTAATATATATGTAGTTCAAAAAGTATAAGTTGAGACTAACTAGTTGTGCACACATAATATTTGGCATAGGGCTAAATATATGTATTTTAATTTTCTGCACAGAATTTTTTGCACAACTGTGCCTTGCTACATTTTGAGATCCACTCCCTGTCATGTGGGGTCTTATTTGGCCCAAGTAAAATATAATTTCTCTATTTATTGGTATAGCTTAAAGGTTCCAAATGGTGGCCTACTCAAATCTTGTACTTAGGGTCCACTACAGATGCCCAAAGTTGGTACAAAACACAAAAATAACCAAATAGTTTTCAGCAATGGAGTCTGTCACAACTTAGGACCCAATTTCTAAACAGTTAGGGATCATTCCAGACAAAAAGATAGAACATCCCATCTCACTGATATAAGAATTAAACATACTCCATAGTGATATCCTTAACTACAGAGCGTAGGGCCCACTACAAGGTGTCAAAGAGGCCTACATACAATACAGTTAAGTACAAATTTCAGCAAACAGTATAAAGGAAATAAAATAGATCCAATGGCAAGTGAGCCCACACGCTAACAAATTATAAATAAGAGACACAAAACAATGTACATGAGTGTCCATATTGGATGAACTAATAAAATATATAAATCACAAGTGGTCCCACACCCAAGTGGGTCAATAAGAGGATGAATGTTATGTACAACATAGATCCAACATGCAAATCAAGTAACACATGAAATGCATTGATAAAATCTCTATGATCAGATTCTATGTTGAAAAATCTCATCCAATGGATGGTTTGGAAATAAGTCATTTATACTTTATATAGATTTCCAACCATATAGAGTCTTAGATTCATCTGGACCATACAAAATAATTCAAGGTTTATCCATACAAAAGTATCTATCGGTCTAAAATTTTCCAAATTTTATCATGAAAGAATCTAATTATAGGGACCATACATATGATTAATAACTATCTTAAGTTAAGAATAAATATCAAATGTATCTAACCGTTGGAATCACAGATATGGCCCATACAAGAATAATCATAACAAGCCCCCAAATACATATTCATATAAGGCCAAGATCTCAGTCGTTCAAACTCCGATCGAGGCTTATTATATACTGTTGGGAAAGCTACTTTGATTTTCTACGAATCCAACAAAATGTATATTTTTATTGTATTTAATAAAGGAAGTAAAAATGGTTCTGTTTTGGCAAATCGGAATCCTACATGTACTGCTGGATAGCAGCCAAGTTAAGTTGATGCCACTGGTGATTAGACCGTTGGACGGCTACGAAATTTAGTCCAAAGTTAGCTCATATTGTGTTTCATTTTATTCCTACTCAACTCCGATCGTATCTTAGTTGATTTTATATGATTTTTAGAAGTTATTGTTCAGATATAAAAACGGGATTACAAGTTAAAGGTGTCGATACAATGTTCATCACGGTGGACCATGCTGATGTGGGCCACCATGCTGACCACCATAACCATTAATATATGCACCCATGGGGCTCTACACTAGTGGGCCTCATATGCATCAAGAAAATATAAAAGGTGGAAAGAGGAGGATGAGGAGGATGGAAGGCGGGGTATAGACTCACCTCAAATGGATGGATGGCTTGATGATGATGTGTGGTCCACTCCCTCTAGGTTAATGATGGGCTACACCTTGGTCCCACCATCTCTCACTCTCTTAAAATCTCAGAATTTTTTAAGTATAGCAAAAGGATGTGTGTAAAAGAGCTCCCACTCTTATATAGGGAATTGGGGGTTGATGTGGCAAGATGATGTGACAAGTTTATGGTGTCTTATTGGTGCTAAAAGTGATGTGGAAGGTGGTGTATGGTATGGGTAATGGATGGATGAGGTGGATGGTGCTAATCATGCATTTGCCAAAGTGGAAGAAATCTAGGCATGCATTGGCTAATAGATGCATAAAGGTTGTGGGTTGTAGGTGATGCATAGTGAATGATGAAGTAAAGTGTTACAATTGATTGTTTGAAGTGATTTGACACAAAACAAGGCATGCATTGGATGCATGTGCAGGATGAGGTGGACATGGGCCATGATTAGTTTCTAAGGCATTGGAAGAGGGCTAATGATGGATTTTGGGGTAGAACTCATTTTTGTCTCATGTGCATTGTCTTATATGTGCTAGCTCATTTTTTTTTGTCATGTATTAATTGTCCTATTTTATGATAATTTATATGTTCTAGAAATTGAGCTTTAGGCCCACATGGGCCCAAGTCTAATGGGCCTAGTATAATAAATGTTACTCAAGTTACAGGATACGTAATTTTGGTCGTGGGTTTGACAGGTCGTATCTTTCTAACGAAGCGTTAGATTGACGCACAGTTTTCGCGGTGGCGACCATAATGACGACGCAGTCCACATGACAGAGGTTTTAAAGGCATCTGAAACAAATCACTCGGTCAGGCGGTTTTGGTGGATCCAAGGTCACTCCTTTTGATATCAAACACGTGCAAATACACACACCAATATATACTCAAGTCGATAAATCAAAGTACTGTCCAAGGACATCCAATTCCTAGTTGACAAAAATACGAGGCATTACAGCATGTGTGGCATATGTGAAGATGGATGGTGATACAAGTGAGACTCTTTGCACATGTGCAATGGTTTGCATACGTGAGGAGCAAGTGAAGATGGATTATGGTAGCATATGTGAGATGCTTTGCACATGTGAGGTGCGAGAGAAGATGGATGGTGGTAGATTTGCCACGGCATGTGGCATTGTGGCATATTAGAGCATAACCTAGGATGGATGATGTCAGGAGTGGCACATAGCCGATTGAAGATGGATGGTGGTGCCTTTATGGTTTGCTCAACAAAAGAAGGAAGTTGTAACTGTGATTTTCCCGCATATTTCCACAACGACTACACACACTGACATGTGAAAGGTTAATAAATGTCATTTACTTTTCTTTCCTTTTTGAATCCAAACAAACTCTTATAGGTTGTTATTTGTTGCTATATCCATTTCCTTTTCTTTCCTTTTTGAATCCAAACAAACTCTTATAGGCTGTTATTTGTTGCTATTTATTGTGGATGATGGGGGCCGAGAAGGACGAGTCTAACAGGGCTGGAAACGTCCGCATTCCTTTTCGATCTGCAAGACAAATACCCAAGCTCTGTGGGACCTACCATATTCTATTAGTATAATCTACTCCCTTCGTCAGGTGATGCTTATAATTTTAACCATACAAAAAAGATAACAACCCATGTAAAACACTTATGGCTCACATGAATGGGAACAAAGCAAAACTCTCTCCTATCTAAGATCACGTGGTGTGGACCCACCTATGTTTGATAAGGGTGATTTTTGTATCTTCTCTTCAGGTTGATTAACAGGTTTGAGGAAAGATAAACCCCATGGTGGCTCCACACACAAACTTGTGGTTGGCATACTATCCTCATTGTTCCTAACCATGTAGTCCACCTGAGGCATAGATCTGGTTGAGTTTTGTTTACATGGCACTTAAAATCAAGGATAGTCCAGGACACAATTCGTTTTTCGATATACAACATGGTGGACCTAGAGCATGGGGTGTTTGCTAGCTACTAGTGGTCCCAGGAACTTCTTGGAAGCTAAGTGGGGCCCACTATAATTGTTGGGGACAAAAGATACTAAGTCCGAAGACTCAGACTTCATGCCTCGGGTCGCCAAAGGATACATCGGATCCGAGGGAAGGTTATAAGCTCACTAAGCCGAGACAAAAGTTAAGTCGGTTCGGACGACAAACCAGCAATCCGGGTATACATCGGGCTGACCCTCTTGTCGGATCGGCCGATAAAGGAAGGACAGCGCAACACAAGGCGTCAACCCGAATATCTCGAGATAAGATTTCCGACCCCGAAGCTCACGGGATCGGATGAAGACTAGAAACGGGCACAATCCAATCTCCGCGATACTGGGAGAGGATCCCGCACACGATACCAGGAGGAGAATCCTCATACGATTGAATGCTCCAGCAGCTATAAAGGAGGAACCTCCATCGTCTTGGGAGGTACGCAAAAACTCTTTCTCAAAACCCTTCAATACAATAAGACCCAGAATCCAGGCCTGACTTTGGCATCGGAGGGTCCCCTGCTCTAGCCAGGGTCTCCTTTGTCCTCTTTTTGTGCAAGTTTATGAAGGTCTGAGAGGGCGGACCAGATTTTTGCATCAACAGTTTGGCGCCATCTGTGGGAACGTACAAAAAGCCATCTCATACTTCGATATTGAACGTCATGGTGATAACTAGAAGGACGGTCCTAGAAGAAGATCTGAATGAGATCGCGATTACAGGGCCAGCGGGTCCAGTAGCAGTCCCTGCAGCCTAGAACCCACCTAACAACCGTCAACGAGGAACGACCAGAGCAAGCAATAACCAGCGGGGTCGGAACGATGGGCGGTTAGACCAAGAGGTTCAAGAAATCCGATCCGATGTGAATATGATGAAACAGATGCTGGAACGAATGTATCAGCAAATGCAGCCACCTCTGCCTCCCCAAGGGGAGACAGCACATGTACCAACTGCGGCGGTCGATCCTCAACCTTCCGCGCCATAATCTTTCCGAACGAGTCAACCCCAAGGCATACCTGAGCCATCTCCGGCTCAGTCGGCCAACGCTTCCTTGCCCCCGACCGACCTTCGACACTAGATAGAGTGAAGAAGGCGCAACCGACCTTCCGTGGAAGGCACAGCGGAGAGCGATGAACCTTAGAAAGCCGATATTTAAAATTTGAAAAGAGAAGTACGGGAAGAAATGGCAAAAGAAATGGCGGACATGAAACAGGGCCGGAATATGTATCCAATCAGATCCGAAGCAAAAGCGTCTCCTTTTGTTGACGAGGTAATGCAGGCTCGGCTGCCTGAAAGGTTTCGATTACCTCAGATCACTCCTTTCGCCAGTAAAACCGACCCGACAGAGCATGTCGAATGCTTCAGAACCTATATGGAGCTCCACGATGCCTCAGACGCAGTAATGTGTCGAGCCTTTTCTCTTACGTTGACCGACGTGGCTCGACTATGGTTCAAACAGTTGAAACCAAAGTCCATCAGTTCATTCGCTGAACTAAGCGACGCCTTTCTCACCAATTTCATCGGCGGGAAAAAGAAATTGAAGCCCCCTGCACATTTGAACAACATAGTTCAAAGGCAGGGAGAGCTATTGAAAGACTATATCAAGCGCTTCAACTTCGAATCTCTTCAGGTCCGGAAGCATTCCGAAGAAATGGCACTCAACGCGCTCATGCAAGGAGTCAGAGACAAGCCGTTCCTGGCGTCCCTAGACAAAAATCCGCCCGACACTCTAGCAGAGTTTATGGCACGGTCGGATAAATACGCAAACGCCGAAGAAACGCGGATTATGCGTGAAACTAAATCCTCGGCCAAAGAGTCGGCCAAAAAGGAGGCCGACTCGACCGGAGGAAAGAAACGCAAAGATGATCAAGCGCACGATGAGCGGAGGTCGAGCAAACGACCAGATCGAAGATTCTCCACATATACCCCCTGAACAAAACTCAGGAGCAGGTGCTGATGGAAATCAAAAGCGAAGGTTTTGTCAACTGGCCCAATAAGCTCAGGAGTAATCCCAATCGGCGAGACAAGGACAAATACTGCCATTATCATCGTTATCACAGTCATAACACAAGTGATTGCCGTCACCTAAATGAAGAAATCGAAAGACTCATAAAGGAGGGCCGACTCAAAGAACACGTCAAAGCCGGGGTAGCTGAGGGACGTCCGACCGAAAATCAACCCATGGAAGAGATTCGCATGATTATCGGTGGTCCACGAGGTGGAGGCGACTCAAACAATGCTCGAAGGAATCATGCGAGGAGACTTAATTAGCCTGAGTCTGAGCTCATGATTATAGATCGGCCTACGAAAGAAAAGAAAAGGGAAAAATATTACATTTCATTCACAGAGGAAGATGCCCGAGGGATCTATCATCCCCATGATGACGCGTTAATCGTCACCTTAACTATCGCTAATCGAAGGGTATTCCGAATACTCGTCGATACGGGATCATTAGCAGACGTGTTATTCACTCAGGCGTTCGATAAAATGGGGATTGAGCGATCCATGCTACGCCCGGTTCGGACCCCATTAATCAGTTTTTCCGGAGGACAAGTACTGCCTGAGGGGACTGTCTCGTTACCACTCACCGCTGGTAGCGCCCCGCATCAGATAACAACGATGGTCGAATTCTTGATCGTCGATCAACCCTCAGTATACAACGCCATACTCGGCCGACCTTCTTTGAGTCTCCTCCAGGCTGTGGTATCCACATACCATCTTTCACTAAAATTTCTGACTGATTCGGGAATAGGAGTTGTCAAAGGAGACCAGCAAGATACGAGGCGTTGTTACATGATAGCCGTAAAAGGACCCACCGACAAAAGCTCGGTCAACATATCAACAATCGAATCGTTGGACCCTCGGGGCGAGAGTCATGAACGAGGGCAGCTGGTTGAAGATCTCATATCAGTTCCCTTTGTCGAGACGGATGGGTCCAAAACAGTGCGAATTGGCTCGTCTTTGCGGTCCCCCTTGAAAGAAAAGCTGATAGCCCTGCTCCGAAGGTACGCCGACGTGTTTGCTTGGTGTCACGAAGATATGTCGAGAATCGACCCGTCTGTGATTAATCACCGACTCAACATCGATCCGTCCTATCGACCGATCCGACAGAAGCGACGACCGGTCGGCCCTGAACGATACGCCATCATTGAAGAAGAGGTCAGCAAGCTCCTCCAGGCTAACTTCATAGAAGAGATACAATATCCAGAATGGGTCGCGAACGTCGTGCTCATAAAGAAATCCAACGGGAAGTGGCGAGTCTGTATTGATTATACTGACTTAAATAAAGCCTGCCCGAAGGATAGCTTTCCGCTTCCAAGGATAGACCAGTTGGTAGATAGTACCGCTGGACATGAACTTCTCAGTTTCATGGACGCATATTCGGGGTATAACCAAATTGTAATGCATCAAACAGATAAATCAAAAACTACCTTTGTCACTGACAAAGGACTTTATTGCTACCGAGTGATGCCATTTGGGTTGAAGAATGCCGGTGCGACTTATCAAAGATTAGTTAATAAAATCTTTGCTCGGCTAATAGGCCGAACCATGGAAGTATACATCGACGACATGCTCGTCAAAAGTATACACGCGGCGGACCATGTAGATGATTTGGAAGAGATGTTTCTCATCTTACGGAAATTTCATATGAAGTTGAATCCGAGTAAATGTGCCTTTGGGGTAAACTCCGGGAAGTTCCTCGGCTTCTTGGTCAGTCAGCGAGGGATAGAGGCAAACCCCGAGAAAATAAAAGCTTTGCTTGATATGGAATCTCCTAAAACCATTAAGGATATCCAAAGGCTGACTGGGCGAGTAGCGACACTTAATCGGTTCCTGTCCAGAGCCACGGATAAATGTCTCCCTTTCTTCAAACAGTTGAAAGGACGACAAACAGTGGATTGGACGGAAGAGTGTGAAGCGGCATTCCAGCAATTAAAATCATATCTCGGTTCGCCACCTCTCTTATCAAAGCCCGAACCAGGGGAGTCTCTGCTCCTTTACTTGGCAGTATCCGACGCAGCGGTTAGTTCGGCCCTGATACGAGAATCCGAAGGAAAGCAACTGCCTGTTTACTACGTTAGCAAAGCGTTGTTGCCAGCAGAAACGAGATACCCAAGCTTGGAAAAAGTAGCCTTGGCCTTAATAACTTCCTCTCGCCGACTTAGGCCGTATTTCCATGCCCATACCATCATCGTGATGACCGATCTTCCACTTCGCCAGGTATTGCAGAAACCAGAAGCTTCCGGCCGACTCACGAAGTGGGCTATCGAACTGAGTGAGTTCGACATTCAATACAAGCCAAAAGTAGCAATCAAAGGGCAAGCCGTAGCTGACTTTATTACCGAGGGAACACCGCTAACCGACCTCTCGGTCGACAATATGCCCGAGAATGTTGCAGTACCGACAACAACCACTCCCCCGACCCTACCCTGCCCTGTTCCCTGGAAACTGTTTGTCGACGGCTCTTCCAACTCTAAGGCAAGTGGGGCTGGGGTAGTGCTGGAAACCCCCGATCATACCTATATACAGTACGCCTTACGACTTGGATTCCAAGCGTCGAACAATACAGCGGAATATGAAGCGTTGTTACTCGGCCTCCGACTCGCAGCTAGCATGGGAGTAACGCACCTGAATGTGTTCAGTGATTCTCAGTTGGTCGTTAATCAAGTTACCGATGTATACCAGACACGAAAAGACCAATTAAGGGCGTACATGGAAAAAGTAAAAGAAATGATCAATGGATTTCAATTTTGTCTTGTCACTCGGATCCCTCGTACAGAAAACTGCAAAGCCGATTTATTAGCAAAGCTCGCTTCCGCCGATGAAGACGATATACCCAGGTCTGTTCCTATTGAATACGTTGCTAAGCCGAGTATAAATGAACCAGTTAGCTCGGTCGTTAATACAATCGACTCGGAACCTTCCTGGATCGATCCAATCGTCCAATATCTCGACAAAGGTGAACTGCCCAAAAACCGCGCCGAGGCTCGACGAATTAAGATCCGAGCCTCACGTTACACTATTCTCAACGGAACCCTGTACAAAAAGGGTTACTACGCTCCGTTGCTGCGGTGCCTCAAACCCAGTGAAGCGAACTATGTGTTATGTGAAATCCATGAAGGAATCTGCGGAAACCACTCTGGAGGGCGATCTCTCGCCCATAAGGTCCTACGACAGGGATACTACTGGCCCACTATACAACACGACGCTCGCAAGCTCGTCCAAAAATGCGACAAATGTCAAAGGTTCGCGGTGATTCCGAGGCAAGCCCCCGAGGCACTGACACCAATGACTGGTCCTTGGCCCTTCGCACAGTGGGGCGTCGACATTATAGGACCACTCCCCATGGGAAAAGGTCAGACCAAGTTTGCTGTGGTGGCAGTGGATTATTTCACGAAGTGGGCCGAGGCAGAACCATTGGCTAAAATAACCGAGCAGAAGATCACCGATTTTGTATGGAAGAACATTATCTGCCGGTTCGGAGTACCCCGTACCATTATTACAGACAATGGAAGGCAATTTGATAATAGGAGCTTTCGCGAGATGTGCGATAACCTCGGAATCAGAAACGTCTATTCTTCGCCCCATCATCCTCAGACTAATAGACAAGTTGAAGCGGTTAACAAGATTATCAAGCAACATCTCCGGACCAAGCTTGACCGGGCCAAAGGAGCATGGGCCGAAGAGCTCCCGAAAATTCTTTGGGCTTACCGAACCACAGCTCGAACCGCCACAGGAGAAACTCCCTTTTCACTCGCTTATGGCTCGGAAGCCATCACTCCCGTTGAAATCGGATTACCTTCGGCTCGAGTCACTTCGTTCAATGCGGATGAAAATGAAAAACTCCTTACACTCGGGCTCGATCTTCTGGACGAACAAAGGGAAGTGGCGCGGCTGCGCACGGAGGCCCGACAATGACAAGTGGCTCGGTTCTACAATACCCGAGTTAAGATCAGGAGGTTTCGAATGGGAGATATGGTTCTCCAAAAAGTATTTTCCAATACCAAGGAACTTGGATCGGGTACGTTGGGACCCAATTGGGAAGGACCCTATATCGTCTCGGGCACCATCCGACCAGGAACGTATCGGCTAGAAGATCTAAATGGACAATCATTGCCTCATCCTTGGAACGCTGAGCACCTCAAGATTTACTATCCTTAGCTCGGTACTCAATGTTTAAAGACTCTGAACTAAGAAAGATTAAAGCCAAGTCATATGAATAAAACTAAAGTGCTTTCTTTCATTCATCCGACATATATAAGTACATCGAGTTTTTTTTTAAAAAAAAAACTAAGGGGGCCCTGGTTACTCTCCTCCGGTGCGAATGGTATCGCATGTACCGGCTTCATCCCCAGCAGTGACTTCAGTAGCGGCGTCCAGATTCTCGGATTCCGAGGCTCCTCCACCCTCGATTTCTGAGAGATCGAGGTCAGGGAAAGATTTCTTTATGTCTTTGACACATTTCAGATATCCGCCTTGGAACAGGCGATCCCTCTCATCCTCGAACTCCGCAGACTCAAGGAAAGCTTGGACGGCTTGGTCCCTAGCCTTCTCGGCCTCCTGAGTCTTCTCGTTGGCCTGCTGAATAAGCCCCGCTGCTTCAAGCTTAGCCCGAGCCAAGTCATCTGCACAAGAAGCATGGACTGCGAGGATTCGCCGGTTCTCTTCTTCAGCTTTGGAGAGGAGAGCCAACACCCGAGTAACCTCGGCTTGCGCTTCATCCAGAGCTCTCCTGGAGAAAGCCGCCTCTGCTTTTGCGTCTTCGGCAGCTTTCCGGGCAAGGGCCGCCTCGCTCATCAGAATGCCGACCTGTGTCTCGGCATTCTCGCGTCGCCCTTCTGCCTCCGACAGAAGAGTATGTAGCCGATGGGTCGAGGATAATTCTTTGCTGGCCTTGACCAGGCATGGAGCAAGTTCAAAAAGCACCCTCGCTGCATGGCCGATGGTTTGCGACGAAGGAGCGTTGTAGAGACTGATAAACTCTTTTTCACTCCCATGGGCTAAGGCCCAGGGAACCATCCCCGACACCACCTTCTGTAAGACAGACGACCCTTCTTGGCTCATCTCCTCCCCTCTGGAGGATGCAGTCCTCGTCTCTTCCTCCCCTCTGGAAGACGCAGCCCTAGTCTCTTCCTCCTGTCTCGGCACATCCGTCGCGACGTGCCCCGAGTCGGACGCCGCCTGAGGCTCCGTGGGTGCGACCTCCCTCACTTCCGGCCTTTCTTCCGGATCAGAAAGTACGACGACAGGGGGGGCGGAAGAACTTGCGGGCTCTTTCTCCTTCCGGACCACTCTCTGTTTCTTCAGCGGCCGAGGCTCTGACAGAAGAACCGATCGCGGGGGAGCCTTTATCTTCGAGACTGCCCTAAGGGGAGGCCGAGCTCCGGTCATCTCTGAGGGGACTGAGTCAGGAACAACCCTTAGATGAGGCCGAGCTTCGGCCAAGTCTGAAAAGAAAGATGAAGAAAGTCAGAAAATATTCAAAAAACACATGAAGATACATCTTCAATTACCTGTGACGGTCGAGTCTAGACCTGCAAGATGAAGGCGCTCAGGCTGTAGAAGACCTTCCAGGACCTAACTGCAGGGTCCAAAGCCTTCAACTCCTCGATCCGAGCTAAAGCGCTGGATCCGAGCTTTTGCCGTTTCTTCGGGATATCTGCCAGACATAAGTTCATCAGACTCAAAGATAGTAAAAAAAAAAAAAAAAAAAGAAAGGCCGAGTCAAAAGAGACGCCGAATCACCTGCTTTCTGGAACGCCCGAGGAACACGAGCCTCGTAAGGCCCGGACTCAGCCGTCTCCCAGCGACCACAAGCCCAGAACCAACGTTCTCTCCAATGCTTGTTGGAAGTAGGAGGGTCGGTTATCAAGGATCCGCCTCCGCCCCGCCATGCAGCAAAGACATAGAAGCCGGGGAAGTTCGGATTTACGCGCACTTGATATAAGTGGAGGAATTCGTCGACTGTTAGCGGTGGCTGCTCCAACTCAGCCCACAACACCGCACATCCGAATAAGTTCCTCCACCCATTCGGAACGATTTGCCCCGGGGCAATCCGGATACGAGATAAAACGCCCCGGACAATGGGCTGAAGGGGCAGACGTAAGCCGCATTGCATCGAGACTTGGTAGATCGCGACCGCCCCAGCGGGTGGATGATCCGGCAAATCATTCGGACGGGGGAGATAAGTGATAACCGACTCGGGGATGTGATACCCGATTCGGATTCTGTCCAAATCCGCCTCGGTCAAGACAGAGGGAACCGGGCCGCTTAGATCATCCCCCGATCCTTCTCCTTCAGACTCGGCATGTGCCGACCTATCAACGGGAACCGACCCAGAGGTTCCCTCGGCAATCAGTATTTCCTCTTCCTCCTCCTCTTCTTCTTCCATATCCCTTGGAAGATTAGGCCTTCCCGGGCGGGTTATCAGAGACGACCCACCACGAGAAGGACCAACGGAAGCAGGGCGTTCCGCCGGAGCTTCAGTGACCCTCTCAGAAAGAAAAGCAGCATTCGCATCAACTGCTATCTCTGTCAGTAAGGAAGGCGATTCCGCAACGTTCCAAAAATGTTGCGCTTCGCCTTCATCTCCGGAAATTCCCTCCTGGGGACTTTGCGAACCTCTAGCCGCCATTATCACTAAATAAAGAGGAAGGAGAGACTCACCGGAGGGAGGACGGAAAGCGAAAATGGCGAAGGAAGCCACTGACAGTTAAGAAAGAGGAAAGGAAGAAGAGGAAAGACCAAAAAGCTCCAAAAGAAATGCAGAGCGGGAATGGTAGTAGAAGTTTGAAATGCGGGACCCCCACCCTTTTATAAGGTTGTCATGTGGCGGAAGCAATTAATGGGGAAATGATTCGACGCCTACATCGACTCCCCCACTCGACACGTGGCGCGCATCGACTGATGATAATAATGCCCTTGCTACGTGTCCAACCCTCATTGGCGGGGTGAGCGATTTGACGGCTATCGGCGCATGTGATGTCAGAAACTGAACCGTCTCCCATCAAAGGCGACGCAGAAGGCGTTAAATACCTACTTATTGTCTCGGACTAAGCTATGAACCGACCCAAAATTCGCTACTCCTAAGTGTCATATGAAACACACGGAGTAAGGGGGCTTACTGTTGGGGACAAAAGATACTAAGTCCGAAGACTCGGACTTCATGCCTCGGGTCGCCAAAGGATACATCGGATCCGAGGGAAGGTTATAAGCTCACTAAGCCGAGATAAAAGTTAAGTTGTTCGGACGACAAACCAGCAATCCGGGTATGCATCGGGCTGACCCTCTTATCGGATCGGCCGATAAAGGAAGGACAGCGCAACACAAGGCGTCAACCCGAATATCTCGGAATAAGATTTCCGACCCCGAAGCTCACGGGATCGGATGAAGACTAGAAACGGGCACAATTCAATCTCCGCGATACTGGGAGAGGATCCCGCACACGATACCAGGAGGAGAATCCTCATACGATTGAATGCTCCAGCAGCTATAAATGAGGAACCTCCATCGTCTTGGGAGGTACGCAAAAACTCTTTCTCAAAACCCTTCAATACAATAAGACCCAGAATCCAGGCCTGACTTTGGCATCGGAAGGTCCCCTGCTCTAGCCAGGGTCTCCTTTGTCCTCTTTTTGTGCAGGTTTATGAAGGTCTGGAAGGGCGGACCAGATTTTTGCATCAACAATAATGTTTGTGAGAAATCCACCCCGTTCATTCATTTTGCTGGATCATGTTAGATTATGGGCCAAAAAAGTGAGGCAAATAAAAACCTCTACCTCATTTTTTGGGGCCATGTCCTAATATAATAAGACAAAATGGATGGACTGGAGCTGCATAAGACCGGTGTTACATGGGATTACTGTCCCGTCTGATAAAAATCCCCGCAAAATTAATGAGGGCCCATGTCACAGCTAATACCTAGCGGATTACGTGTTATACCATGTCATAAAATCAGGATCCACACCCCCACCATAGGAAAATAACTTTTAGGGTTCTTACTCATGATTTGCAAGAGTTTAGACATGAGGTCATGCGTTTGAGTACCCACTGTGTGAAAATCCCAGAGTGGTGTGAGTGCGTGCCTATGTGTGGGGTGTGGGTCCATCTGTAAGAAAGAAAAAAAAAAAAAAAAAGACAAAATATGCTATTTCAGTAAGGTATAACTCCTGATGTGGCAGCCTATCATTGAGGGGCAGACAAGTACAGCGAGTGAAAGTTGAATGCGAATGAAGCAGTGCTTAGTCCTGGTAACACCTTACCTAAGTAACACCTACACCGCTCCCCAGCAAATGTGGAAGATATGGATGGCATATTGCCAGCGTCACTGCTGGTGGGTACCTTGTAGGCTCCCACAATAATGTATGCGTTTTATCTGCCCACCTTGTCCATCCATTTCTTCCAAGCTCATTAGATGACATGGGGTCAAAAAATAAGATAGATCCAAATCTCAAGTGGACCACACTACATGAAAATAGTGGTGAACGGTGAATGAACATTCACCATTAAAAACTTCCAAGGCCCACTATAATATTTATTTGCCATATAATATTAGGTGGCCACACACACATGGATGAAGAAAACACAAATATTAGCTGTTTCAAAACTTGTGGATCCCTAGAAGGTTTTTAATGGTGGGTGATCAATCACCTTTCTGCAGTGTGATCCACTTAAGATTTGTATCTATCTCATTTTTTTGTTCATGCCTGGCAAAATAGATAGATGGCATGGATAAAACACAAATATCATGGGAGGCCACAGTGGCAGGCCAGTATGCATGCCATCCCTTTCAAAGCCCATTTTTCTCAAGCAATTAAGTATAATTTGCATGATCAGTGGGCTAATGCATTTTATTAGTGCGGGGCATACATTGTTTCTATGCTACCTCATGAATGGTCCAGAATGGATGGCATGCATGCATTTTATTAGTCATCCTACTATGCTATGCGGGGCATCTTCCCAGCAATGGATGGCATGCATGCCAGCTATCTGGACCATTCATGAGGTAGCATAGAAACATGCCCCATACTAATAAAATGCATTAGCCCATTGATCAAGCAAATTATACTTGCTTGAGAAAAATGGGCTTTGAAAGGAAAAAATAAAATAAAATTTGAATGGTCTGGATTCAACTCGTGGCTCACTATTCTTTTTTACACACCTTCGGGCCCACATAGAACCAGATGAGTACTCGAACCCATGACCTTGGTGATGAAACTCCTGTAAGTCTACCACTAAGTCATAAGTAGAGACTCAACTTGTGGCTCACGTGACAAGTGTACTTCCATATTTGTCCATCCATCAGGCCTTCGGATAAAAGGCCCAGCATGGTTGTTGTGATGTCGCGCTCTCATTCTATCAAAACCTTACCATTGATTAATGGAGCTGAGAGGCTGTGTAGAACATGCACACCTCGTCCACGCCTCTACCCGTAGCACGCGAGCTAACCTAGCATGGGACATGCGGCAGATAACACCGTCCCCATGTTCTTTTCAGCTGTCTATTCTCCCCGCACGTACCGCTGGCTCACTTGAAAGCGGAATAGACAAGCTTTTGCATGTGTTCATCATCGGAGAGGGGCCACACCGCGTGAACTTAAAAGCTTTTAGCTATGATTTTACATCGTTCATTCATTCTGGCTTGTTTGAGATTTGGATTGTTCTGAATTTTGGATTTCAAGTGAATGTGTACATCTGATAGACACAAACTACCTGTGGACGCCACATAGCTCAGCATGATAGCTGTTAGGTATTACCAGAGTCGAGCAGGATTTTGGTCCAACATGGATATTCTAACCATCGGGTGAGAAGCATACATTATGTTAGCTGTACATATAAAATATTATCAGCCTGATAGAAAACTCAGTTGAGCCATATCATATCAACGAGAATAATGCACAGTTACTCTTAAAACCCTTTAGATATTTAGGTGGTGTGACCCACTTAAGTTTTCATTCAGGTTGATTTTTCTTGTTACCTTTATTCAATGAGTTACACCTTGACTTAAGTTATGTAAAAGATGGAGGTGGATTGCATATACATATTGAGTATAAGCCCACGATGGAATTATGTGTCAGACGTAGACCAGTGGGGCCCACTTGTGAGCAATCACTAGTGGGTGGGTCCCATATGGTTAGACTTCTTCCGAGGTTTTTCCTTTCCGTTGGGATATCAAATTTAATTTTGAATTTGATTTTGGATAGGAGATAGAGAGAAGATCGGATAATCTATTCCTCATCCTATCTCCTTTCCTTTCCTATAAAACAGATGCGCTCTCTCTCGCATAGATATACGAAATAACGAGAGTATACAGAGAGAAATAGAGTGCGCTAGAGTCTGTCCATTTTGGTTTGTCTTTGGGATGATCTGATCCGTAGATCGCAATCCGGGGCCACTATATATCGTAGGATCAGAGGTGTGAATAGTTCCATCTGCTCCAGTAGTAGATAGACGGGCCGTTGGAACACCGTCCTTCTGCTTTGTGAGGATCCCAATCATCGTGTAGACCGTCAGATCTTGAGGGCTCACCTTCCGCATTTCCCTGCATTATGTGTCTTATTTATGTTGTCCATTCGTTTTTCAACTCATTTTTTTAGGGCATAATTCCAAAATTGAAGCATATCCAAAGCTGAAGTGGACCACATCACAGGAAATAGCAAATAATGATGTCTAACATTGAAACTTTCCTTGGGCTACAGTGATGTTTATTTGTCATACAACTTATTCATAAGGTTACACGGGCATGGATGAAGTGAAATCATAATATCAGCTTGACTCAACACTTCTGTAACCGCAGGAATTTTTCAACGGCAAGCAATCAATTCACACTGTTTCATGTGGTATGGTCCAGTTGAGCTTTGGATATGCTTCAATTTTTTTCTCATGCCCTAAAATGATATTGTAAAACGGATGGTCAACTGTGCGGATAAGACACATACATCATTAGTGGGCTTCACAGAGTTTACTCAGTACCTAATTGGCTTCCATGAAAGATATACACTATAGTGGCCCACACACAAGCAATTATCCCAAATCCCAGCTGAGCAGTGGTTTTTGGTCAAGGGCCTATCATCAAGGGGGAACGGTTTGGGCGCGGCTCGGGATGCACCTAAGATGGTGCAGATCTTACCATGGGACCCAATTTGATGTATGTATTCAATATCCATACCGTCTATCCATGATCTCAAAAATGAAGCCGATCCAAATCTCAGGTGGATCATACCACTGGAAAAAGTAGTGATTGACCATTAAAAATTCATTTTAGGCACAAAAGTTTTGGATCCAAACTAATATTTGTTTTTTACTGTTCATCCAAGTTTGTATGACCTTATCAACAGGTTAGATGGCAAATAACCCCGGCAAGAGGAGTTTGGATTCAGATCGAAGGAATTCCGATGCATGCTTGGTGTGAACAGACAATAGGCCAGATTGCGGAGCAAGTGGGGGATGTTTTGGAGATAGATCAATCGTCCATGAAGGGTAAGAATAGATGGTACGCCAGAGCCCGAATTTCTCCTCGGCAAGATTTCAATCACTGCAACCTGCTAAACCTCATAGTGGAAGGTAGACCATTCCAGATAGTGGCGCGAATTGAAGCAACTGCGTTGGTGAATAGCGCAATCGAAAATTGCAGCAGACAAGAAGGGACGAAGCAGTGGGTAATGAGATCGTTTGGGAATCATCTTGAGAAGGAAACGGCGAGAAAGAGATAGGGTCCATCGCAAGGTTCAGAGCCTAGGAAGACCAAAGGGAGGAATGCCCGAGCTTTCGACCAATTGCCTCACAGACTTCTCAACAGAATCAGTACAATCGAACGGGCACTTGCAGGCCTTGAGTGTTCGACCAATTGCCTCACAGACAAGTCAACTGAATCAGCACAATCAGAACGGGCAGTTGCAGCTGGAAACGTATACGGAGTTGGAACCAGCACCTGCTTGTGACAATGAACATGGATATGGGCTGTTACATGAGACAATGAATATGGAGAAGGAACCACAACCGAATGCCCTCAGTCAATTAAACGTTCTGGAAGGGAGAGAGAGACAATCTGCAACACTTACAACCTCTCCCACTGTCACTCTTTTGCCTGCATCTCTTAGCAACTGGCCATGTCTACATCAGTCGTCTAACCTGCAGCGTGAGGTCCCCATTTCGTCCCAACACCCTCAAGCCATTCAAACCGACCTGCCCAACCCCAACCCCAACCCAAACCCAACCCCAACCCTTTCCCCCGCTCAACTGAGATGTCTGAACCCCTACCCGAACCTTCCCAATTCCCCAACTCAACAAATCCTTTCCTTCCCTCCCCTCAGCCTACCACCCCTCCAAGTCGGCTCCCTTCTTTTCACGTTTCCAGATTCCCCATTGACAGTAATGTTCAGGAGGATTGGGAAGGATGGCTCTCCGGAGTTCCTCTTTTGTTCAAAGAAGGGCCAGGGATGCAAAGACAACAACTCTCAAAGAGAGCAGTCCCAGATACCCCAGAGCCAAACTATGAGGAGGCTCAAATCATTATATCTAGGGACAACCGCACAGAGGACATGTTAGCAACTGCAGTAACCAGAATGTCTGATTTACCTCCCCTGGAAGACAGGGTAATGCTGCCAGATAGAGATGAAACCAGAGCAACCCAAGAGGGAAATTCTATTAGGCGACCTCAAGATAATAGTGTCAGCAATCCTCTCATTGCAGAAAGGTTGGTTCACCAAGCGACTGTTCATGACGAAAATGGTTTAGCATTATGGGTAGATATTGCCACAGCGGAGGGAAATACGGAGTCAGACATTTCTGATTCGGGTAGCAAGGCTGCAAGGACCGCTTCCACTCCAACAGTGTATGTTAGGAGAAAAGGTAGGATGACAGGCTCTCTATTCAAAAGGCAGAGCCAAAAAATTCGAGGCATCCACAGAAGGGTCGAGGGAAAGGGATGGGTGTCTGATGTTTAGTATTCTATCCTGGAACGTGAGAGGGGTAGGTAATGCTCAAACTACCCGCCACCTGAGGCAGCTTATTAAGAGGAATAAGGTTTCGATCCTCCTGCTTCAAGAACCTATGATTCGAGCTTCTAAGAGGGAGGCAGTGGCAGCAAAGCTGGGGTTTCAGTTTCATTTAATGGAGGAAGCGACAGAGGGCCGCATTTGGATT
The DNA here is from genome assembly GCA_030180095.1 of Magnolia changhungtana. Taxonomy (NCBI): domain Eukaryota; kingdom Viridiplantae; phylum Streptophyta; class Magnoliopsida; order Magnoliales; family Magnoliaceae; genus Magnolia; species Magnolia changhungtana. The sequence goes on from JASAUF010000670.1 coordinate 1,936,946, forward strand.
TTGGCAGCCCAAGGCATCCAAATTCAATCCGTGTCAGCTACCAGGCAATGTGTTTCCTGTTTGGTAACAATCGACAATCTCCCTCCTGTGATGCTTTCAGTAGTTTATGCTAGTTGCAATAAGGATAGTAGGAAGGTCCTTTGGGATGAATTAAGGAGGATTTCTTCCATAGTGCCAGGTCCTTGGCTGGTTTGTGGGGATTTCAACACCACGGTTCATATAGAAGAGAGGTTGGGGGGTGAATCCTCTCTCTCGGAGTCGATGCGTGACTTCATTGAAGCCATAAATGACTCATGTCTGATTGATGCAGGATTTAACGGATCCACATTTACCTGGTGCAATAACAGGACTGGCGGGGGTCGCAGATGGGCCAGGCTAGATAGGATGCTTGTTAATGCTCCTTGGATGAGTTCTCTACCGATGTTCAAAATTGATCACCTCTCAAGATCTTTCTCGGACCATTCTCCGATTCTTTTGACCTTTAAGGATGACAGTGCAGACTTTCCTCGCCCTTTCCGCTTCCAACGAATGTGGACCACCCACGATGACTTTAAAAGGGTAGTAAAGGAAGTCTGGGATGTTGAAGTGGCAGCCGCTCCAATGTTTAAAGTGTTCATAAAGCTGAAGCATTTAAAAAGGGCTCTTAAAGATTGGAATAAGACAGTTTTTGGAGACGTCCACAACAATGTGAACAAGGCAGAGGATGAGATAGCTAGAGCCGAATTAAACCTTATTCAATGCAACTCTGCTGACAACCTGGAAAAGCTGAATGTAGCCCATCAAAATCATAAACTGGCTGAACTTCAACAAGAGATATTTTGGAAATAAAAGTCCAGAATAACGTGGCTACAAGAAGGGGACAGGAACTCAAAATTCTTTCATGAGTCGGTTTTGGGGAAGCGTAGAAAACAAGTGATCGAAAAAATCATCTCCTCCACGGGTGAGACCTTGAAAGAAGCGAGGACATAGGAAGGGCAGCTAAGGATTATTTTAGGGTCCTTTTCTCCTCTCAAGACAGGGCAACGAATGGGGCTGTTTTATCATCTATCCCGAAGATAGTGACGGACCAAATGAACTCGGATCTGATGAGCCCAATCACGTTTGAAGAAGTGAAGGCAGCAGCGTTTGCCATCCCAGTCGATAGTGCCCCTGGGCCGGATGGGTTTGGAGGTGCTTTCTTCTCCGCATGTTGGGACATTGTTGGAAAAGATATTTTCGAAGCGGCGAAGGATTTTTTTGCAGGAGGCCCCATGCCAAGAGCATTCCAATGCACTAACATTTGCCTCATTCCTAAGAAGTTAAACCCCAAATCCATTGGGGACTACCGTCCCATTAGCCTGTGCAACGTTATTATGAAGATCTTCTCCAAGACCGTAGCGTCTCATTTAGCCCTTATCCTTCCCTCCATCATCTCAGAAGAACAAGGGGCTTTTGTCAAGGGTAGAGACATAGCAGAGAACATTTCGATCGCGAGGGAGATGACCCATGAGCTGGATCGCAAAGTGTTTGGAGGAAACACGATCCTTAAATTGGACATGGAAAAAGCTTACGATCGGGTGGAATGGCCTTTTCTAACCCAAGTGCTCCAAAGATTCGGTTTTCATCACAGGTGGATTCACCAAGTCCAGCGCTGTTGGATGGGTACCTGGTTTTCGGTTATTATTAATGGAAGGGCCTTTGGCTTCTTCCCTTCTTCCAGAGGCTTACGTCAAGGGGACCCGCTGTCTCCCTCCTTGTTCATCCTGGCAGCTGATGTTTTCAGCCGGGGAATCCGCAACTTGTTCCTATCAGGAGCCTGCCATCCATTCAAACTTCCAAAAAACTGTCCTATGCTAACCCATTTATTTTTTGCAGATGATGCGATTTTGTTCTCTAATGCCAGACTACCGACAGTTCGCTCCCTGCTTTCCTTCATCAGGGACTATGAAGACGCGTCTGGCCAGAAGGTGAATGCAAGCAAAACATCCTTTATTCTTCCCAACAATGTGCCGCCAAGTAAAGCCCGAAAAATCAAAGATATCACTGGATTCAATCAGGCTAATCTCCCTTGCTCCTACCTCGGGATTCCTCTCACCAAGGGTAAAGTTAGGGCTCCTCTGTTGGTTCCACTAGTTCAGAAGGTCCTAGGCAAGATTGAGGGTTGGAAATCAAGATTTCTTAATCCAGCAGCTAGACTGACCCTTATTAAGCATGTTTTATCTACCATTCCAATACATACAATGTCTACAGTTAATATCCCTAAAGCTACTTGCAGAATTCTTGAATCAGGTTTTGCCAATTTTTTTTGGGGAAGTGCAGAAGGAAAAAAGAAGAAGCATTAGGTTTCCTGGGAGAAGATCTGCTACCCCATCTCAGAGGGTGGGCTTGGTACAAGAAGCATGATCGACATGATGGAAGCCTGCAGAATTAAAATGGGAAGAAGCTTCTTAGAAGGGAGGTCCCTTTGGGCAAGACTAATGATGGCAAAATATTCCAACAAGCTCATTCATTCATCTGGAAGGAACTCAGCTGTTAATTCCACCGTCTGGAAGGACATTTCCAACTCTCTCCCATTTGTAATTACCCACTCCAAATGGCTTATTGGTAAAGGGAGAATTAACTTTTGGTTCCAAAATTGGTTAGGTGATGGTTTTCTTGCTTCTTCAGTGACAGGCTCTATTCCTCCTCAGCTCCAGGATATTTTGCTCAGTGACATTTTCGCTCTTGCTGGCAGCCCCATTTGGCATCTAATTCAGGATATTCTCCCTGACTCCACAATTCAGACGATATGGGATAATCCGGCTCCGTTGTCTGACAGGGAAGACATGTTGGCTTGGGACTTGACTGCGTCAGGCAGATTCACGTTAAAGTCCGCTTGGAATGGCATTCGGCACCAACGACAGAAGCTCCTCTGGACGCGGTGGGCTTGGAATGACATGCTTCCCCCAAAAATTGGTATTTTTCTATGGAAGATAATGTATGTAGCTGTTCCTGTTGATACTGCTGTACAGAACTCTGGAGTTAATCTTGTGTCGAGGTGTGAATGTTGCTCAGGGGTGGATGAGCCTGTGAACGTCAGCGGTCAGTATGTCAATGGTAATTCTCCAGGGATCCACACTTCCAATCCTCTGCGCTCCAGCCAACAGCCTTCAGTCAGACCAGGAAGCTCGGCTATCCCGGTTCGATGGCCCACCTGTTCCGGCCACCTGCCCTCATTTTTTATGCCCGGATCAGACACATTGATGGCCCCTCTATTCCTCTGTCTATCGAGGCGGGGGTGCCGAGCAGGGACCTCCTCTTTTCTCCAGTCAATGTCGCTACTGATGCGCCTATTAGGCCAAGGTTGACCAATCAGCCCACCGTTCACTCGCCAACAGATGCCCAGCAGATCCTCGTCTCCCCTTCCACTCCCGCAGTCGAGAGCTTGGACTATATTTTCTGTGATGGGATCATCGCTTCCAAGGTCTGGGCTCACTTCCATAGGCTCTTTGATGTCCCTTTAATCCGCAATCAGTCAATTCAGCAGAAGATCAACCTTTGGGCCTCTCGGGCTTCTTCTTCCTCTCGTCTCAAGTATCTCTTGGGCCTGGCTCCAGCGCTTATCGTCTGGGAGTTATGGCTAGGTCGCAACGCTTCGCGGTTTGAAGGGGTCATCATGTCTAGCGGTGCGGTGATTGTCCGAGTGCAAAGATGGATGCGGGAAATCAGCAACCTCCTGCCACCCAGCAAACCTCGGTCCTTTAAGGACTCCGTTTCCTTGCAGGCGTTGCATTTGGACGGTGGTAGGAGTCCCATTGAAGTAGCTCCTCAGATCGTCAGGTGGCATAAGCCGATTCATGGCTTGGTTAAGCTTAATATCGATGGCTCCTCTCGTGGGAATCCGGGGGAGAGTGGTGGTGGTGGGGTGCTTAGGGACTCCCAAGGCAGGGTCATTTTCGCATTTAATAGGTATTACGGTCTATCCACAAACACGAGTGCGGAGGCCCAGGCAATGTTGGATGGCCTTACTTTATGTAGTAAATTGGGTTTCTCCCGTATCATCGTGGAATCCGACTCGAAGGTCGTGGTGGACGCTGCAGCTGATCCGGCGCTTCATTGCCCTTGGAGCATCTGGTATAGACTGGGAGCCATCCAGCGTCTCCGCTGCAACCTAAGCCTGTCATTAAGGCACATTTACCAGGAAGGAAATTTGGTGGCTGACGCGTTAGCCAGACTGGCGTCTGAAGGCAACCCCAATTCCTTTTATCGTTCCTTATCAGATTTACCGAGGAAGATAAGAGGTCTTTTGGTCCTAGATAAGGCAGGTCTGGGAAATCTCCGAGTGTAGCCCCTGGTGTGGCTTTGGTCTTCTTTCTTTCGGTCTTTTTGTATAGCCCCCCCGGTCTTTGTTTTTGTCTGGTCTTGTGGGGGAGTCGGTATATGATAGGTGGGGCTCCTTCTTTTTTGTGGGAGCCAACCCGAAAGGTTGTATATCTATCCGTTTATTTTAATAAAATTTTGTTTTTTTAAAAAAAAAAAAAAAAAAAAAAAAAAAAAAAAAGCATTATAGAAACAGTACGGTGGACTTTAGGAAGTTTTTAATAGTGTAACGTTCAATCACCACTGTTTCCTATAGCAAGGTCCACCTTAGATTTTGATGTACTTCATTTTTGGGCTCATGTCCTAGAATGATTGATAGACGGTGTGATGTAGAATACATACATTAAGATGGGCCTTATGTTAAGGCCGACACCTGATCCACTCACGCATCGAGGATAGCGCATGATGAACGGAGTGGATTTTACACATACAGCGTGCAGGCCTCGAAGAGCGCACGGGTGTTTTAGTGGAGCATGACTTGCTGCGACCTTAATCAGCAATCATTTTTTAGCTAACACCCAAAAATGAGCTGTCGAAACGGATTGGTGGAGTGGATATACAATATATACGACAAGGTGGGCCCCACGGCGCCCAACACATCACCACACCACCTCAGGGGGATGGTACGGGCAACACCACCCGATCCGAGTCCAGTATTGTTAATCATTATCTATGACATATTAGACCTGCACATTTCGGATCATCCACCATTGTGGCCTCTGAATCGTGGGCCCATCTCTAGGTGAACGGTCCCTATTCATGTCTCCGTATGGCTCTGGATTTTCACAACCATACCCTTATCTCTTCAGGACTTGGATTCGGTAGTGACACCTACAGTACCGAGATCTCTCGGTGTTGGGATTTTGCCCTGCGGAAACACACAGATCTAGATCTAGGATAGCAATTCAATAGCACCAAGTACACACAAGAGAACACACAGATTTAACGTGCGTGGAAAACCCTTTCGGAAAAAAACCACGGCACAAAGCGACAAATCTCCACTATGAAATCGAAATTACAAAGAGAGAGGACTTACCCGATTTGAACAACCTCGAATCTCACCCTTGCTACACCCTTTTATTTCCCTAAGCCTTAAAATACTTTCCCATTCATTCTCATACCTTAGAAAAGCCCTAGGAACACCTATTTATAGTTTAGGCAACTTCCCTTCTGCATCTCAGTTGCGAAAGGACACAGATTTCCGCAATCCTCAAAATCGCGAAACGAATCTGCGTAACCTACGACTAGTTGAAAGGGAGCTACGACTAGTCGAGTTATGACTGGTCGAACAATCCCTACGACTGGTCGAAGGGCCCGGACATGAAAAACTGAGCTCGCTGGATTTCGAGTCGTGCAAGCCAATACCAGTCGAGTAGCTCCTACGACCGGTCGAGCAATCCCATAACCGATCGAAGGTGGTGAAGACTTTTCTCACAACACTCGGTAGTTGTGGGCCCATCATGATGTATTTATTTATCTATGCTATCCATCTATTTTTACAGCTCATTCTAGGAGCCCAAAACTTAGGCAGATCCACCTCTTATGTGGACTACAATAACCACGGTTAAAAACTTCCTACGACCCACTGCAATGTTTATTTGCCATCCAACCTGTTGGACAGACCTGGATGGATGAAAGGAAAATCAACCTTGATCCAAAATTTTTGTGGCCCGACCCTTAATGAGTTTTAATGGTGGGCGTTCAATGACCATACTGTTTCCTATGGTGTAGTCCTACTGCGATTTGGATCTGCTTCGTTTTTGTGATAAAGCTTTAAAATGAGCTCGCAAAATGAATGGACGGCGTGGATAAAACACATACATAGTTTCTTCCTGGTCTGATGGAGAATGGCGAAGAACACGGCCAGAATGACCAGAACCGAGATCTGGGTACTGGAGGGCTCACTACCAAATCCGAGTCCCTTGTTGAGTGTTCAGCGATGATTCTATCATCATATCCCAATTATGAGGCTTGGTAGGCCGACACGCACCTCCATATACACACATTCGCACGCTCATGTGGATATCATGGGTCCCACACTTTAGATCGTTTGGCCCAAAACTCGGGGCGTTTATCTATCAGCTAGGCCTCACCTTGGGCTGCCCGCCTGCCCCTGTGGCTGTGGGGGAGTGGATTATGTGTTACTCCGGTCACACTTTAGTGGGTGTTACCCTTACCGTGGGGCCCACCTTGATGATATGTTAAATATCTACGCCATCCATCCGTTTTTGAAGATCATTTTAGGTCATGGTCCAAAAAATTAAGGAGATCCAAATCTCAAGTGGACCACACCACAGGAAATAGTGGTGATTGAACTCCCACCGTAAGCAGAACTGTAATTTTTATTTGTCATACAACCCGTTGATAAGATCAATCATACCAGGATGAAAGGAAAATAATACAAAGATCATCTTGATCCAAAACCTTTTTTGCCTACAAAAACTTTTAAATTGACATTCACCGCTTTTTCCATTGTTGAGGTCCACCAGACACTTGGATCTGCTCAAATTTTTTTTAATGTAAACACTAAATAAGCTGAAAAAAACGGATGTACGGTGTGGATATAGAATATATTCATCAAGATGGGCCGCACAAGGTAAGGGTAACACCCATTAAGGTGTTACCCGGATAACACCTAATCTGCTCTTCCATCTATGGGTACGTGCGCGGCTAGCAAAGCTGTACAAGTATTCTAACCATGGCAACCCTTATACCAAAATACACGGCCATTCTTCCTATAAAAGGCTACCTGCACTCCCCACCGTTCATCACCATTAGGACCCATTTGTTGTTGTTGTTGTTCTAAGAGATTCAATAGAGATGGAAGGTTGCAATAGTAGCAGCAGCTCATGTGCTTCTTATGCTCTTATTGCAGCTATGCTCTCGCTAGTTATCTTCACCGTCCATGTGAAATCAAGCTCCGTCACACAAATCATTGTGAATTAACGATGTATCCCCGTGTCTGCTTCGACTCTCTATCCGTCTACGCAAATACCATCCAAACAAGCCCACAGCAATTGGCTAATGCCTCGTTGTCCGTGAGCCTAGCCAGCGCCCAATCGACTTGGGCCATGATGTCTCGGTTGTTGAAGGGGCGTGGCATGAAGCCCAGAGAGGTGGGCACTGTGAGAGACTGCATCGACAACATGGGTGAATCCATCGATGAGCTGAAGAAGTCGATAGAGGAGATTGGTCACCTTAATGACCCCGATTTCCAATTCCACATGGAAAATATCCAAACGTGGGTGAGCGCGGCATTGACGGATGAGAACACATGCATGGATGGGTTTGCGGGCAATGGCATGAATGGAAATGTGAAGAGTACAATCACGAGTCAGGTTGTGAATGTGGTTCAGCTAACAAGTAATGGTTTGGCTCTAACCAACAGCCTCACTTCCACTCAACCCATTTCTCGTTAGTTCTTTTCTAGTTTCTATATTTTTATTGTGAAATTGTATATATTGATATGGTTGTTATATATCTCTATGCCTGATGGCTATAGTGATTATAAATGAAGTTAAAGTTGTTTCCTAACCTTGTTGGATCCTGAACGTTCATGCAGCTGGACACACATAGGCTTCTTACTTTTCATCATTGTCTGCAGTTTGGCCCACTTTATGATTAGATAGGCCTGCTTTTTGGGGCATCCCATAATCATGGAGGAATCAGTTCATGCATGCATAGTGGCTAAACAGAAGCCGTTGAATAACTTTCACAAGCCAATGAATGACTTTTAAGGCTTGTTTGGAAGTTGGAAAGTATTTCGATGGTAAAAACTTTTCAAATACTTTCCAGAGTCATTGGTTGAGAGTCCCGTTTTCGGTGAGAAATATTTTCTAGACTTATATATATATATATATATATATATGATATATATATATATATATATATATAACAAAAGGCTTAGAATTATATATATAATTCTAAGCCTTTTGTTGGTTATCTGCTCTCTAAACGCTTACTTGAAAGATAACTTTCAAAGAAAATATCACCCTCTCATTTCACTTTTCAAGCTCTCAAATTAATGTTAGGACTGTGCTGGGGAAAAAAAACTAATGCTATTAGACATCAATTAATGACATGATGTATATTTTGAATTAATTTTAATATGGGTTTAAGAGGTATAACCTCTAATGCTATTGGATACTCGAGATTGGATACATGGGCCAAGGAAAAGTTGTATTCCATGGATCACATATGCATAGCCATGACTGTATAGGTTCCCAAGTATGCTTGTCATATGATTGAGTGATTGACTCATGTCATGTAAGGAGATTTGCTTGAGGTCGAGATGGATAGTCTCCATCTTACACCTAGATCCATAGCTCAACTGACAGACCGAGTGGAGATACCTCGTTTCAACACTTGAGGTCTTGGTATCGATCCCTAGCGGGGGTGGCTAACATGGTGTGTGTGTACTGACATGGGTGTGTACTAACAAGCTAATTAACCTAAAATTTATAATAATAATAATAATAATAATAATAATAAAAAGGATAGTCTCCATCCATTGAGGCAAACTTAGCATCAATTTACCTTCTTCCTTATCTCACATAAATGTGTGAGTGTGCCATAGATGATTTTTAGGATAATGCATTTGGTCACTTATAATAAAAAGGATCAATTGCAAGTATATCAAGGTTGGGAGACCCATTACACTCAGACGTGAATAGGTTTTGGTTGTACTAACTTTGTCAAATTCCCATAATTTAAGGATGCGTGGTTCCAAGGGAGTGTGGGGCCGTGGCTCCTCTCTCTCTCTCTCTCTCTCTCTCTCTCTCTCTCTCTCTCTCTCTCTCTCTCTCTCTCTCTCTCTCTCTCTCTCTCTCTATATATATATATATATATATATATATATATATATATATCTCAAAGCTCTAGTGAGGACATCCTAGGGGTGAAAGTAGGGACGTTCAAGCTTTCTCAACTCCCTCTCTGATAGGATCTTATAAGGAGGGGCTAGGGTTTTAGAGCGAGTACATTAAATGGTGTTTTACCATCCACAAATATCTATTTAATTTACCTACCGTAAAAGATTTATATATATTTTACCTTCTTAATCCATACATCCCAACCATCTAAATTCCTCCAATATCTATGATAACCTTCTTTGGGCAATTGTCATGCCTCCCAGAATATGGATGAAAATTGATCTCAATCATTTGATGTCCATCAATCATGATTTAAAATAAATTAACAGTTAAAATATAAATTAGCGATTGAAAAAATCATGATTATAAGAAACCTTAGAGGTATCAGTAAACCTTTTATACATTTGATGGATGATTTAAACCTTAAGATCAACCATTTATTCATGTCTCAGGTCGACCAAGTGGAACTCATGTTGAATCATGTATACTTGGAGGATAATGATGAAGACACATAGCTACACCTACTTTCAATAGCAATGTAGTGTGAGATTCACATGGATGACGCTGGTCAAATTTGGCCTCTACCAAGATTATGATAGAAGCTTTCATCTCTTTTTGTTTAGTATAAATCTTGGAGAGACTTTTTGCGTTGGAAGATAACAACAACATATAATCAATAAATCTACTTGATGTATAATTAGAAAAGTAGAATTTTCTTTTTCTTTTGAGAAACATGAGATGATTTAGGCGAGAATTCTGTAAGATTAATAACTGAATGTAGACGATGGATGTGAAACGTGTGACAAGGAGTTACGTACACGAATCCCATTTAACTTGGCCCGGCCTACCTTGAAAAGTGAAAAGTGAAAAGTAAACATATATGAAATGACAATTTACACTTTTAAATTGCAAACATGTGTATGATAAGCACTTACATTCCCTCTATTATATTTTATATATTTATGTTTGAGAAAGGTGCCCATGCTCTCAGGGAACTTCCTAGTTACATTGGTTCACTTGGACAGTCTAATCAATTAATCTAACTATCTATTAAGTCTGGAACACATTTCATACAATGCAATGAGAATTTTCATTGGTTAAATAATCAAATTAATCTATCCTTGATTTGCCTCAATTTTCTATTGCTACTTTAGATCCGATGATGCACAAAGAGTACAAATTCCTAATACTATATACTTTGGCTTATTTTAAGAAGCCAAACACAATGTAATCTAACAAAAGATCCACTGGTTTTCTAATTATGTCCGGGTATAATCCTAGAGTCTAATATTTCAGCCCAAGCCTAGCACAAAGTGGGCCAAACAAAATAGCTCGATAAGTGATTGCCACAAATTATTAGCCCTATAACTTGATTGTGACTCGAGTTTTTAGGTTGCACTGGTGATCCTTATGATTCATTGATCTAGACCGTTGATCTGATGGACCATACCGTTTATTTTCCATGCTCGCAGAATTTTTCAGATAAGAAGATTTTATCCCAGAACAATGAAACATATACTGTAACTAGTGGGACCCACGGTCGATGCCCTTGAGATAAAGAGTCGTTGTTTATCTGGTGAATGATTTGGACCCACCCAGTGAGTGGATTGGCTTTGTTTCAATGCAAGAAAAAAAAAAAAAAGAGGCCGATCCAAAACTGCGTTTCTTTTCTTGACCGTCTATTTGAAGGCCACGAATCCGAGTTTGGAGTAAGCATTGTCCGAGTGAAGAAGTTCCTGGAGCATGATCCGTCAACGGTGGGGCCCATCTGACCAACATGATCCAGCAATGGTGAAACCCATCTGACTAATGGTCTGGATTACTCTCCCTGCAAAGGGCCTGGTCCACTTGTTTTGGATACCAGCACAGATTCAGACCCGTAATATAGATCTGCAAGTTGGAACTGGGCCTAGATATCGGACCTTGATTAATAAATGGGCCCTGGGCTTTGGATATGGAGAGTATTTCATGTGGCCAGATTAAAGCGCAAGAACAGGCCCACTCGCAATGTTAATGAACATACTAGGCCTTGGATCAGAGAATCGGTTATTAAATGGGATGGCTTGGGCCTGACTTTTACGATCAATAACTAAGAGGACCGAACACACAATTCATATACATAAGTGACTTGTGTGTGTGTGTATAATGATGTGTAGGCCCAGCCCATACGACACGAGACTGTCCTAAATGACAATTCCGGCCTAATTAAAATATCACACACCCTTTCCTCCCGCACTTCACATTGGTGTATTTAGTGAGATCTAAGCCGTGAATTAATTGTGAGGGCTCAACTGTCCAGGCTTTGTAGTCCAAAAATAGGGTTGGGCGTGGGCACATGTTTGTAAAAGAAATTGACCAATGGTTCACATTTGACATGCATGTGTAGCCCATTAAATGGTTGGTGTTTGGCTCAAATTTGGTCATTCGTATTGGGCATGTTAGAACCGAATGTGGCTCAAATTGAACTAAACGTAAGTAACCGCAGGTGCTGAATAGATCGGGTTTTGTATGGACTTGGTGTATGTTCAGCCATTGATTACAAAGAAAAAGATGATTTGAAAAGGGGAGGATTTGTCCTTTTGATGATTTTTTAAAAAACCTTTATATTGAAAGGAATTTGAATTAAGTGTGTGATCGATCGTACAGTTCAACAATATGGTAATATTAATAAAAAAGAAATAGTTATAAGTTGACAATATTATATTGATATAGAAAGAATGCTTACAATAAGTGTAAAGATAAATAAAAAGAAAAAGAAAAGGAAACGGAACAACTAACGACAATACGTTTTTTACTCAATATAAGATACTAGGCTTTATGGGCAACATGATCGTGGAGCAGGATGGTCAATTCATCGTTCGACTTTTTACTCAATGAGACTTTGTAAGTGACTAGGCTTTATGGGCAACATGATCGTGGGGCATGATGGTCTATTCATCGTTCGACTAGGCTTCAAAGGCAAGACGGTCATAGCAATGATAATTATTTTGTCGCTCGATGAAACTTTGTAAGTGAGACAATTGTGGTTCATGGGATCACAAAATAGCAAGATTGTTTTGTTCGATTCACTAAAGGGTTTTAGCTATCGAAAAGGTGAGAGACAGAGGCTTTGTATATAAGATGGCCCAATGGAAGTGGATTTCTAACAATTTGTTTGTTAACGTTCTACTTCATAGTGGATTGTTGATCTGGGACGATTAGGTTTTCCACGTAAAAATCTCTTATGTGGTGTGTGATTGATGCTTTGATTTATTTCATTGCTTTATCCATAATTCAGTTTGTTTGGTTGTAAGGTTTGTGCAAGGCATAGACAATAATTTCGTGGGACGATTGTTTGTTCGTCACTTAGCACGAACAAGGCTTTGTAGGTAAGATGGCCCAATGGAAGGTGGATCTTCAACAATTGCACTTTGTGTGAGATGTGGTTATTTGTTCGTCACCTGAAATTGCACTTTGTAGGTGTGATGGTCGGTAAGGGTGATAGTAGTTTGTTCATCGCTTGTAAGGAAGACGTGACCAATGACTACCTATTTGTTGTTCGGGACTTCACTTCATAAGTGAGATTGTCATGATTCGATTGTGTGAACGAAGTTATGGCCGCAGGGGGCCACTTCCTCGGCTTTGTCTTATATTGGGCGTGATACAGTTAAAGTGATTGGGGTGTTATGTTGACTCAAATATGATAAAATGCATTTGATATCAAAGTCGCGAATAGTCAAATGAAACTTTAGTATCTACGGTCGGCTAAAAATCATAAAATCTCTCAAGGGATGGGAAATTGTAAGATGCCTTGACTTAAGTGACTCTTGTGATTTGGCAGTAGATTCATGGGCAAGAGACTCAGTTACGGAAAATGAATGGATTAGGCACATTATTTTGCCCACACGCTTGTGCGATCTCTACTTTACAAAGTTTATTGCTTTTTTAGGATTTTTGGTTGAATTTTAGCAAAGTCACATCCAGCTCTATTATATATGAATTTACTTCCTTGGATATATAAGCATAAAAAATAATAATAATAATAATAATAATAATAATAAAAGAGAATAAATAGTAAAAGAAGCTAAGAAAAGGAGCAATAGTTGTTTCAATCTTCGAAATGTATGGGGTTGGAATTGATTTTGACCTGGAAGGATGAAAAAGAAAAAGGAAAAAAAATCATATACTCTTTTTATACAAAAGACATATTCAGGTGTCCCTTATTATACTCCTACTCCCTACTTGAACTACTTTGATAATCAACCATTTCTAAAATTTGTTGAAAAATATGCACAATTGGATTAAAGCAAAATCTTAACTTTCATGCTAAGATACCTGTGATATCGAAATTAACAGCCATAATTCTACTACACATGCTAATGCACTCTCTTGTAACCTTCTTAACTTCGCTCCCCCGCCCTGAAATGGAAGTTGTGATGCGAGATATATATATATATATATATATATATATATATATATATATATATATATATATATATATATATATATATGCTCATACACAACCAGTTGGACTATTTAATTTGGTCTAACTAGCTATGCATTAAATAAAAAATACCTCTTTTGATTCACGTATAAGACCTCCTCATGAGAGGTGTATGACATCAAGTTTTATGTAGGTACAATAGGAATACATGTCACATATCTAATTTGGTTATCAAATAAGACATACTAATTCAATTTTATTTACAAAATATTAGTAAATGATACTAATCACTTCAACCACACATGCAAGTTGAATGTGAATTGTTAGAATGAATTTCTAACCACACAAATTTCTCGTAGAAGAATATCTTACTATTATTTATGGAAAATTAATATTTTATATATTTCACCTACTTATATATTTATATATAAGGGACCATAGTAACAATATAACGGACCAGATTTGTTACATATATGATAGATTGCCCTAGTAAATCATTAGTTTATAACTTATCTAAATATTCCATTTCTTTTAATAGAAGCTTCCTCATCCTCGTCCTCCTCTCTCTCTCTTCATTTAATACCCCTCTCCTTTATTAATGCTCTCTCCCTTTAGTTATGAGAAACGGAAGCCCACTGTATCCGACTGCTATCGGAAGCTAGGTGGGGTCAACCCCGATGTTTGTGATAAATCTATGCTGCTCATCAGTTTTTCTAGATCATGTTAAGACTTGAACCAACATTTATATAGATCCAAAACTCAAGTGGGCCACACGACAAGAAAAGGTGAGGATTGAAATTCCACCGTTGAAACATTCATGTGGCCACAAAAGATTTGGCTCAAGTTAATTTTTTTATTATTATATAATTTCAGTCCATCGTAGTAGGAATGATCTCACGAATGATATGGATGACAATTATACATCACGGTGGACTCATTGAGGGTTCAACAGTAGGAAATCCCCTACCCACTTTTTCCAGTCGTGCAGTCCACATGAGTTTTGTATCAATCTCATTTTTGGGCCATGTTCTAAGATGACATGGAAAAACAGATGAACAGGGTAGATTTATCACAGACATAACGCTGTACCCCACCTAGCTTCTCATCCAAAGAAGTTTCTGGTGACGGCTTCGACCGCGTCCATTGGAAACGGACGCCCCATCGGTGCCTAGGAAGGTGGATTAGGGGATTAGTTACTCATCCCCGCCCATCCCTAGCTAGGAACAGGCATGGTCTCTAAGGGACCCTGTGATCTATGAGTTTCATCCACACCGTCCATCTATTTTTTATATTATTTTAGGATGAATTTCAAAAAAACACAAGCAAATCTAAGGCTCAAGTGGATCACACTAGTAGAAGCAGGGGTGATAATGACATACCAATTGAAAAAGTTGGGAGAGACGTCCAATCCTGATTTCTACAAAGCCCCCTTATGCTAATGTCAAATCTACTCTAACCATTAGCTGCCCCACTAAATGCTAGACCTTGTACCCAAAATTCAGGCCCATACGTAATTCAAGTGGGCCACACCAAGATAAAGAGTTTAGAGGGTAAGCTTTTTATCAACACTTTTTTCAATTGTGTGGTCCACGTGAACAAGGGATGGGGCTGGTCTTTTTTGCATTGGGTCGCCTAAGATGCAGTGACTCACCTAATGATTGGGTGGATTTCACATTAATGCTACAATGGAGCCCACCTAAACATATAACTTCTTTTCATCCATTATATGAAAAAATTTATTAAGATTAACGGCTTATTAAATCACACAGCTAGTTGGACCAATTTCAATCGTTCAACTAGTTGTGTGCGAGCATCTCTGTATATATATAGAGAGAGAGAGACGAAAATAAGAGGTTATTTAAAGATCATTATAAATTTGTAGGCTATCCTCATAGCTACGACTGGGATGGAATATCTAAAAGCCACACTCCCATAGTCGTTCAAGGGTCATGCACATCATGATGTACAGCTGAGATCCACTCTGTTTGGTTCGTTTTTGGGCCGATCGACCCGGGTAGTTGTATTCAATTGGCGCCAAGGGTCTGATTGGAAAAAAATTGGGTGGGCTTCCTATCACTAGAGTCGGAGAAATGTGTCTCAAGTATGCATGTTTATTATTTAATCCTTTTGGACTGTCGATCGTCCTAATCTCGGGCCGCCGATTTAAACCATCGGTTGCTTCTAGGTCAAGTTAAGGACCCATTCTTGCCAAAGGCATCAAGGCTTTTGGGGCTTCTGGCTTTGCAGAGTCTCGATATTTATATGGTTTATGGTCAGATCGGTTTGTGGACCTTTTGATCGGACAATCCAGTCCATCCAATGATGCTTAAATGGTCTAATCTTATTGAAGCATGGCTAAGTGGCAAGTAAATGTCTCTCATATTGGGTGGGGTATTTACATACTATCCATTCACTGAAATCGGATTGCGTACTGAGTTACTCAGTAGGCTCTTATACCGTACTGATTAAACTCAGTTGAGCCCACCTTGAATGTATATGGTTTATCCTCAACATCCATCCATTTTTTCATCTAATTTAAGGGGTTGAGCCGAAAATTGAAACATATCCAAAGATCAAGTGGATCATACCACTGGAAACAATGGGGATGATGATGTCCACCGTTGAAACATTTATATGCCCTGCAGTGATGTTTATTTGTCATCCAACCTATTCATAAGATCATAGTTATATGGATGAAGAGAAAACACAAATATAAGCTTGATCCAAAGCTTATGAGGCTCCCAAGATATTTTCAACTGTAGATGTTCAATTCAACTGTTTCATGTGGTGTGATCAATCTGGACATTGGATTTCAATCCCTAAGATTATCTGTTAATATGGATGGACGTAGTGGATATAATACATAAAACATGATGCTGGACCTCACAGAGTTTACACAGTACGCTAAGCCTAGTAAGTTAGCAATCCTCTTCCCTGTTCATTGTTTAACTGGTCGTAGGCGAGATAGTCATGGTTGGATTACAATCGAGTAGTTGTAGAGTCCAACTTTGTAGGCAAGCCAATCGATGATATACCTAGACAAGTGGGCAAGAAAGGTCCGGTAGCCTTCTATCAAAATTTAGGAATCTTCTCAGCCATCTAACAGTGTGACGACCACCTTGGTCTCCTACGATTTTCTTCTGCCAATCGTACCGGCTACAAGGGATTTCATTATAATTATCTGTATCGTACTGGCTGCAAGGGATTTCATTATAGTTATCTGTATAGTTGGATCTGATGATGTGAGGTGGGTGTAAACATTATCCCAAGCGTAAGAAATAATTTCATACTGTAATTGTAAAAATTACTTATAAATTGGTTGTGTCATAAAAATAATGCAAAATAAACCGTCCAAATTATAGAATTTAAGTAGTTAGATGTACTGTGACAAAGAAATTAATCTTATTTCATAATTGAAATACTAGATTCCTGGACAATGAATGGACGGTTATAAATGAAACATATCCAATGGTTATGTTTCAAAACGAGATGTTAGGATTGTTTAATCATCCCGACTTTCATACTATGACTTGAGGGCACAATTTAGTTGGTTTAACTTATGTTAAAACATGGCACATGTGCCATTTCTAAGTGCCAGCGTATAAAGTATTATACACAGCCAGAGTATTATATAACTACCCTTTTCCCAGACAAAAAAAAGATGGGACGTGTGGCATTTCTAAGTATAGCTGTAGCTTGGTTAACTTGCCCGACATGACTCGGAGAAACTTGATTCGAAACTAAGTTTGAGCCTAGTTGAGCTGATTTTTAGAGCTTGAAAAAATTTCGAGCCGTGTTTGAGCTTGTCTAAGCTCAAATAGACTCTAATCAAACTCAATTCGAATTGAACTTGGGTTGAATTAGTTGGGTGACTTTTATTTTGATACTGATGTTGCTCCCCAAGTATTTGATGAAATGACTCAACAAAGTATTGTTTCATGTACATACATTCTCCGCGGGATCAGTTAGTAGCGAGAGATGTATGGATATGAAACAAATCACTGTAAAAAAAAAAAAAAAAAAAAAAAAAGGTTTACATGATAAAAGTATCTTTTAATTTTGATTTTGATACTGCCTACCGAGTGTTGGATGAAATACATGTAAAATGTTGCTGCTGTTTTGCATACTGTGAGAAATCGAAGGTGCACTTCATGTGTTTGAGAAAATGTCGCACAGGCTTGAACTTGGTTCCAACTGGCTCAAGCTGTTGATTGAATTGAGTTGAGTTAGCTAGCTAAAGCTTGATTGAGATTGAGCCGAGTTCGAGATAAGCCAAGTTGATCAGTGCAAAGCTTGAATCAATTGAACTCGTATACAACTCTATTTCTAAGTGCCTACGTATCAAGCATCATTTACAACCAGAGTATTAAATAACTCTCCTTTTCCAAGGAAAAAATAAAACATAAGATAAAAGTTGCTGAGAGCGAGCGATGGGGAATGAGAGCGAGAGGAAGAGGAGCTAGAGTTGAGTGAACTCGGACTCGAGAGAAGAGGGCATCATTGGTTAGAGATTTGGAAGAGAAGATTTCAAAGGTACAAGAATTTGAATTTTAGAAATTTTAATTCATATAGGATTTAGCTTCTTTTAAAATTTTAATTCTAATTAATTGCCCCTTTTTTTAAACGTTCTAATCACATGCCTTTTTAATGGCATTTTAATTGGATGAATGAAAAAAGCGCATTTTTTCCCGAGATTTTAAGGACTAACCTAACTCATTTTCAAAACAGGTTAGCATTTTCCAACCCGAAATCGACCCAAACTCGGGTCGGGTCAATCACCCGAACCCAAGTTGCAGCCAGTGTTCGAAATATCTGTATCACGTAATGTATCACACCCTTGTGATACAGATACGTATCAGTTATCGCATGAGATATATCGTTTGTATCGCATAATTTATCGCACTTTTTGGAAAATATGAGAAAACGTTGGGAAAATGGTTGAATTTTTCAATGAAATTTCAGGGATTATTAAAAAAGACCTTAATACACACTTTTAAATCATAGAATCTCAAGAAAGAAGTGCACATAATAGGTTTCCTTTGTATAGGGTCATAAACTATGCGCTGTCCGATTGAACTAAGATCACTATATTCAAATATGATGTAAAACATTTATAAATGTATTAAGACATGTATGAAAATTCAACCAATTGATAAGGTCATACAAATTTGGATGAAATACAAACAAATATCAACTTAATGTAAAACTTTTGTACCCCACAAAACGTTTTCAATGATCATTAACTACTCTTTCATGTAGTGCGGTCCACTTGACACTTTTATCTTATTCATTTCTGGACCATGGTATAAAATAAGTTGAAAAAGCATATAAATGGCATGAATATATAATTCATACATCAAGGTGGCCCACTTAGTTAAGGGTCCCACCCACATTGCTGGTTCAAAGGTCTCACCTAAGTTGGGCTTTACTACGCAAGAGATAGACAAACCTAACCTATCAAGGATTGTATGTGGCCCATTATATTGTATATGTTTTATCCACACCGTGTATACATTTTGACAGGTCATTTTAAGGCATGATCCTAAAATAGAGGTAGATTTAAGGCTCAAGTGGACCACACGACATTTTTTTTTACACACGCACACACACCCCACACACATTTTACGCAATAGTGGTGATTGAGTTAGTTTTGTCGATCAGAGACCACACCACATTAAATAGTAGTATTCAAAATGTTGTAGGGCACATCTTGATGTTTATTTGGCTATCCAACCTGTTCATGAGGTCATATAGACCTAAATGAAGGTCAAAAATAAATATCGGCTTGATCCAAAACTTGTCCCTATTGAAAAGTTATCAATTGTAAGCGTTTAATCTCCACTGCTTCCTGTGGTGTGGTCTACTTGTGCCTTAAAAATGTCATTATTATTATTATTATTATTTTTTATTTTTTATTTTTTTATGATTAATGCCTTAAAATGATATTCTAGATTGAATGGACAAATTAGATAAAACATATACATCAAATGGATCCCACAGCTCACTGGGGAATTCGTCTCTAGCTAACGCCATGAGAAAGGGAAACAAATTGGCGCGTGTACCAAACACCATTGACTTCCTTGGTGTGTTAACATCACCAAGTTCTGTGGGTCCCATCATGAGGTATGTGTTATATCCAAGCCATCTGTCCATTAGGCGAGCTTGTCATAAGGCTCAAGCCTAAAAATTAGACAGATCGAATGATCAAGTGGACCATACTGTAAAAAGAAGTGAGAGATTGAATGTCTACCATTGATACCCTTTTAGGGGTCACAAAAGGTTTGGATCAATATGATATTTGTTTTTCCTCTTCATCTAAGTCTGTGTGAGCTTATTAACATATGGGATGGAAAATAAATGTTGAGGTGGGCCCTATAAATGTTTCAACGGTGAGAATAATTGTCTCCACTTCTGTTCGTAGTGTGGTTCACTTGAGCTTTGGGTAGACTCATTTTTGGGCTGATGCTCTATAATGATCTTGGAAAATGGTTGAATTGGTGTCGGTATAATAAATACATCATTTTGGGGGCATATTATATTGATCTCCTTTGGAACTTACAACTCAGGGGACGAGGAGCGTCAGCGCGCTGGACACTACCATGCCAGTTGAGTAGCCATTCGCTACCTAAGTGATGTCACCAAGTTCTGTGGGCCCACCATAATATGTGTTATATCCGTCCATCATTTTGGAGAGACTGTTTCAGGGCATTAGCCAAAGAATGAGGTATATCTAGAGCTTAAGTGGACCCACCACAAAAAAATAATGGGGATTGAATGCCCACCATTAAAAAACTTCTCTGGGGCCACAAAAGTTTTCGATCAAGTTGATATTTTTGTTTTCGCTTCGTTCATATCCGCGTTAACTTATTGACAGGTTCGATCACAAAAAATCTCATGATGGCCCTAAGAAGGTTTCAATGGTGGACATCACTTTCTCTACTTGTTTATGTGGTGGGGTCCACTCGAGATTTCCGATTGCCCCATTCTTTGTCTCATTCTCTAAAATTATCTCTCCAAAATGATGGACGGTGTGGATACAACACATACATCATGGTGGGGCCCACAAAACTTGACCACGTCACTTTATTTGCGCCACTCTACCTGTCAGTAGCTAATCCGCTCCCATTTTCGAAACAGAAAGGGTTCCGGTCCAGGAACCTTAAAATCTCTCAAAAATGCCCAAATTCCCTCATTCAAACCCAAATCTATAGGATTTTTTGACAGATTTCTCGTCGAAACCTCGCGCGGAATCTTTCTTCTATTCGAAGCAAAAAGGTAAGAAATCTAGATTGTTGAATTCAAAGCTCTTTCCTGTTTCTTCTTTTTTTTTTTTTTTTCGATTTTTTTTTTTTTTTTGGTAATTATGCAAGCCAAAAGGAATAAATCTATCGATAATATCTTCGATATCGCAAAAAATGGTGCGATACGTGCAATATATCGCACGATACATAGAAATCTTTAAAAAAATAAAATTTCTGAGGGATTTCCGGCTGATATCGTGTCTCTGGCCAGCGATAACGATAATATCGGCGAATAAAAAATATCGAGTAAAAAATAAAAAAGATGCAGCAGAGGAAATCAGCATCTGGGCGGCCTTCGGGAACGGACGGCTCAGATTTCTCCTACCGCATGGTCATTGACCCCAGTAAGAAGAACTCATCTCATTCCTATTTCTATGTCAATGTTCGATTCTTCTTCATACATTCATGCTGAAATAAATCAAGGGCTTTTGCCTACTTCCACTCTCACCACAACCTCTCTCTCTCTCTTTTTAATTTTATAGGATATACCAAAGTCGCTCAAGGAAAATCTCGACTCCGTGTATTAGTCACCATTCAGGTATTCCTTGTTTTTACGATTTTGGGAAAACATTGTCTGGGAATCCCAACGCAAATTCAGAATGGGATTTTTTTGTGTGAGTATGGATTCTTTGGTTGCAGGCCGTCAGCCAGGTGATTGGAGTTTTATGGGGTTTTTTATTAGCATCACAAGGAAAGGATCTTGATACTCTTGCTATTTCATTAATTGTGATTGGTTGCATTTCGATCATCGCTGGAGAACTAGGTTTCCACCACCACCCAAATCCGAAAATTTCTGTCATTGTGGGTATCTTTTTATCTTGTCGTGTTTGTGTTTGTGTTTGATGTGATTCATTTAATTGTGTTCAAAGGTCGGAGGCGCAGCCATGCTAATCTGTTGAGACTCTACATTGCCGCATCAACTGTTACTGCTGTGGTTTCAGCGGCGCAGGTTGTCGGAAGTGGTCTCTCATTTGAGGTAAGAGGCGCTGTTGTTCTTCCTTCGACAGTTGGGTCTTCTATCTTTGATGACATGGCTTTTCCTTTGAGTTTGCTTGTTATTTGGTTCGCAGATACTTTACTATTGTTTTATGGCATGGGTTTATCATGTCAAGTTGCTCCTATTGTGGTATATTGAAATCAGTGTTTTAAATAGCGGTAGCGTGTTGCGTAGTGTTTAACACTCTGTAGCATGTAGCCTAAGCTACACAATATTTCTATTTTTTAAATTTTAAAATAAAACATATGATAAATAGTAAAAAAAAAAAGCAAAAAATATAAAAAATGCCTAAAAGATGATTCATTTTTGCAAGAATAAGCATGTTCAAACAAGTTATTAATCACCATTTATTATTAATGTCTAATTGAAACCACTAATTGAAACCACATACATAAACCAATCAAATTATTATCACATCAACGGCTTTTTAAGCAAACTATGATTAATAATGTCTAATTGAAATCACAAGTCACAAGTATGAAAAGAAATTAAAATCCCATAGGTCGAGAGTATTAAGTACAAAATACAAAATATAATTACCATTTATCAAAAAAAAAAAAGACGTAGCGTACGCTACATATGCTATGCGCACGCTACATAGGCTACGCACACTATGTATGCTACACGTATGCTACATACGCTACGACTCCTGTAGTGTATGCTACGGGGGATTTGAGCTATTTGCTAACGCTATGTAGCGTTGTAGCTACGCTATTCAAAACATTGATCAAAATGAGTGGTTGGATTGTTTTCGATGCTTATATTGTTGTTCATGTACCCAAAATATCAACAATTAAGTGTAATCCGAAGAAAAAAATAATTAAGATTAAAATGAAAGTAATAAGTTGAAACGTGTGCACTTGATTTCTCTAGCGGAATAATAATAACAATGGAAAAGAAAAGAAAAACCATTGCAAGTGAGGAACTAGGTTGCTCTCCTGAAGACAATTCACGCCTTATTCTAAAAGCAAAATATTGATCCAGAAGTGTTGTTGCAATTGCCTTTTGGGATACAGCCGTTGATCGACTATAATGGTCGACTCATACACCACAACAGTTTGATGCTCGGTATATGACAAAAAATGAATAATTGGAAAATCAATCAGAAATGAAAGAAATCAGCAACGCTTTTCTGTTTTCCAAAGAAGGCAGAGAGAATGTGGCTAGGGCAGACACTTGACGCTGAGGTGGTTGCCAATGTTACAATGAATGATCATAACACCATTATAGTAACGTGCGTCTAGAATTTGCAAGACTTAGCAAAATTACACAAAATAAACAAAAAAAAAAAACAAAAAAGTCATGTAGACAAACCTGAGCTTGGCACACATGCACGACACAATGGGCGCGGTGGGCAGGCGCGCGCGTGGTCTTTGGCATACCATATCCAAGAGGCTGACAAAAGCTATCCATATGAACCTCAATATAAAGGAGAAAAAGTTCTCATTTTTATCCGATATGGGATTATTCCCACATGCATCTCTCTCTCTCTCTCTCTCTCTCTCTCTCTCTCTCTCTTTTAGTTAAAAAATAAACAAAACAAAATCAACAATCCCCAACTATTTTTTAAAAGTAAAAGATATACAACCATCAGATATAGCGTGCATAAACAAATGTGTCATGTAGACTTGAATCTTTGCGTAGTGGGAAGTAATCCCTTACCATGGACTTAGTGGACAAAGTCTTATAAAACTAAGCTATTGAACGGTAAGATCAATGCTTCACACACACACAAGATCACAACTTCTTTAGTATATATAAACATAATACACTTTAAGGTCATGTGCCAATCCTAGTTTCATGAGCTCTAGAGAATTAGCCAAATTCTCATAAAAGGCGGCCACACCTTGACACTCATATAGGTGAGTCTATCAAGAACGCACTCTTGACCATGTTTCCTATCCATAAGGACTATAAAACTCATTAAGAGGTTTGACCCCATCCTCCAATATGTCACAAGTAGCACTGGTTCAACATCAGAAGTGATAGGAAACCCAATTTCCTTAACCCAGTGCCTTTTAGAAGTACTTTATAACTCATTTGTCCCATTGAACCTGTTTTCTGGGATATCCAGTCATTCAGGTTGGATTACAATTATAGGTAGTTTACTCAATTGGCTTAAGTCCCATTCCTTAAAATGTACTATAGATTTTTTCCTTGCAAGGCCCTTAGTTAAAGGATCCGATGAATTTTTTGGCGATCTAATCTTCATTTATAGAAATCACTCATTTTTTGAGTAGTTTTCTAATTCGACCGTATTTCCGGCTTATGGGTTTTCCTTTACCATTATACTGTGCATTGTTTGCATGCTTGATAGTTGCATTACTATCGTAGTTTAGTTTACCAATAGAAATTGGCTTACTCCAAAACGGAATATTATATAATAGATTTCTTAACCATTCAGCTTCTTTCGTAGCAAAGGTAAGAGCTATAAGTTTAGACTCCATAGTAGAGTCAGATATAATAGATTGTTTTATGGATTTTCAAGTTACAACTCCCCATCCTATGAGAAAGATATAACCACCGACCGCCTTGCAACCATTACAAATGGAATTCCAATCAACATTAGGATATCCTTTCAACACTGCTGGATATCTAATATAGTGCAAACCATAGTGTTGAGTCCTTTTCAAGTATTTAAGCACTCTACGTACAACTTTCCAGTGTTCCTCACTAGGATTACTAGTGAAAACCAATGTCATGGTTGGCCTTGGCCTTTTGAATATTTTGGGTTGTCTTCTTAAAGTTTGGATTTTTGGTCTTAATATTGTGGACCTTGGTATGACTATCTTCCTTACGATCTTGCAGTCGTGCCTCTTCTTCAATACGAATGTCTACTATCAGCCTATCCATTGTGGGTTCATCAGTTTTCTGTCTAAGGTTTTTTTGGTATTCCTTCCAGGCTGGAGGTAGCTTGTTAATGACGGAGGCTACAAGATATTGCTCATCAACCTTTATACCTTTTTGTAATACGAAGTGGAATTTCTTCATTTTGTGATACAACGGATTTACCGTATACCATCATGTAGCGGTTAAAGTGACCAACCACTAGCTTGAAAAGAATTTTAAAAAGACCTTAGATAGAAGACTGATGAACTTACAATAGATAGGCTGATAGTTGACATTTGTCTTGAAGAAGCATGATTGCAAGATCTTAAGGAAGACAATCATACCAAGGTCCACAATGTTGAGACAAAAAATCTAGACTTTAAGAAAACATCCCAAACTAATCAAAATGCCAGGACCAACCATGATTAGAAAAAACCATAAAAAAATTCAAGAAATCAAAGGCTAAATCAGGATGCTTTTTGTGTGGTATTCCGGGCCATTACGCTCGGAATTGCAGACAATGTAAAAGGAGGAACAAAGCCAACGCAGCAAAGGCTGACAAAGCTGAGGAGGAGGAACAACTAGTGGCTATGATCATAGAGACTTGTGTAGTCGATGTGAATGAAGGATGGTGGCTCAACTCAGGAGTGACAAGGCACATTGGGTTGGGACCGAACATGGTTCAAAACATACGAACCATCCCAAGATCATGAAGTTATTCATCTTGCTAGTTCAACAATTGCGAAGGTGGTTAGAAAATGAACTGTGATTATAAAGTTCACATCTGGACAACAATTGGCTCTAAAGGATGTTCTGCACGTCCCAGATTTTAGGAAAAATCTTATATCTCATTACTTGATGAAGCCGGCATTAAGGTTGTAACTGAGTGTACACAAATAGTGTTTTCCAAGAATGAGAAATTTGTGGGAAGTAGATAGTATGTTTAAACTTTCTGTTGACTGTAATAAAGCTTCTTCTTCTGCTGCTTACATTGTTAGCATTTGTAATGAGAATGTTTGGCATGGTAAGTTGTGTCACATTAATAATAAATATGTGAAACACATGAGTTCTTTGAAACTCATTCCTAAGTTAAGTGATAAAGATCCATTAGGAAAATGTATGCACTATAGAAAGACTAAAATAGTTAGAAAACCTTTTAAATCAGTTGAAAGGAATTCCGAACTATTAGGCCTGGTACACCCAAATATTTGTGATTTGAAAGAAATCCAAGCTAGCGGTGGTAAAATGTACTTTATTACCTTTATAGATGACCATTCCAGGTTTTGTCATGTATATCTCATTAAGTCCAAAGATGAAGCCCCAAATATATTTGATGTTTTTAAGGCTGAAGTAGAAAATCAGCTTAGTTGTAAGATCAAGATTCTTAGAAGTGATAGGGGAGATGAGTACACTTCCCATGCCTTAAGTGACTTTTGTGAATCCTAGGAGATTATACATTGGTACACTGCTCCTTATACCCCTCAACAAAATGGAGTTGCTGAGCGAAAAAATAGATCATTGATAGATCTAGTAAATGCTATGCTTAGCTCTTCAGGTCTACGCCACAATCTATGGGGCAAGGCTATTCTTATTGTTGCCTATGTTCTAAATAGAATTCCATCTAGTAAATCAGATAAAACTTCATACGAGCTATGGAAAGGAAGATCCTCTAACCTAAACTAATTTAGGACTTGGGGATGCCTAACAAATGTTAAATTGTTTGAACCTAAAACACCGAAGTTAGGAGATAGAATTGTTGGCTTTGTATTTGTTCGATATGCACTTAACAATAAAGCCTATAGATTCTTAACCCTAGACGATTCAACAATCATAGAGTCTAGAGACATTGACTTTTTAGAGGACATGTTTGCTTATAGAAATTAGTGGGGGTGATTCTCTTGATGCAGGTCCCAGAGATGTGTTAACATCGCAATCCTTGAGTACAGATAATCTTGA
Source organism: Magnolia changhungtana (assembly GCA_030180095.1). Lineage (NCBI taxonomy): Eukaryota > Viridiplantae > Streptophyta > Magnoliopsida > Magnoliales > Magnoliaceae > Magnolia > Magnolia changhungtana. Next base: position 1,963,661 of record JASAUF010000670.1, read on the forward strand.
TGCCTTTACTAAAGCCAGTAGAAGGACTAGAGTCAATAAGGATTTTGGACCCGAAGGCGATCTAGTATCTAACAAGTAGGCTATGTCCTCTCGTGATGCCTCATTTTGGAAGGAGGCTATGGATAATGAGATGGATTCTATTGTAGCAAATCATACTTGGAACCTAGTGGATTTACTAGCTGGGTTGAAAACACTTAATGTTAATGAGTTTTTAAAGGGAAGCTAAAACCCGATGGGTCTATAGACAAATTTAAAGCTAGGCTTGTAGCTAAAGGATATAGACAAAAAGAGGGAATAGATTCTTCGACACTTATTCTCCAATTTTTAGAATTGCGTCAATTAGAGTCCTTATAGCAATCACAACATTAAATAATCTGATTATATATCATATGGATGTAAAAACCGCTTTCTTGCATGAAGATCTTGATGAGGAGATTTACATGGAGCAACCTGAATGGTTTATAGACCCTACCAAACCCCATTGGGTGTGTAGATTAGTCAAATCTCTTTATGGTCTAAAACAGGCTCCAAAGCAGCGGCATGCTAAGTTTGATTATATACTTAGAGAAAACGGCTTTAGAATTAATGAAATAGATACATATTCTATAAGAGTGATGGGCCAATGAGTGTCATTATTTGCTTATATGTTGATGACCTACTCATATTTGGATCTAACATAGAAGTCATTAATCAAACTATGGCTTTCTTATCATCCAAGTTTGATATGAAAGACCTAAAAGTAGCAAATGTGATCCTTGAGATCAAAATTATTAGGAAAGTAGATGAGATCATTTTTTCACAATCTCCTTATATAGAGCATATTCTTAAAAAAAAAATATGGTGTGGCAGACAGCAAGCCAGCTTGCACATCGTTTAACCCTAGTATACACTTGTATCCCAATACGGGAACTAGTGTAAATCAAAATGGATATGCTAGTGTAAATTGTGTAATAGGTAATCTCATTTGTGCAATGAACTTCACTAGATCCAACATAGCGTATGTTGTGGGTAAAGTAAATAGTTCACTTGTTGGTTTTGTTAGTTTTTTTTAAAATTAATTTATTTTATTTTAATTATGAGAGAGAGAGAGAGAGAGAGAGAGAGAGAGAGAGAGAGAGAGAGATTTTTGCTTTTGAAAAGTTGTTTGTAAGAATAGTTCCACATCGGATAGAAATGAGGACTTTTTCTCCTTTATATTGAGATTAATGTAGATAGCCTTTGTTAGCCTCTTAGGTATGGTATGCCAAAGACAACATGTGTGCGCGCGCCCACCCTCTGTGTCGGGCCACATTGTGTCATGCATGCCAGGCCGGGCTCAGGCTTGGGCTTGAGCTTGTTTACATGATTGATTTTATTTTATTTTTTAGTTTATTTTGTGTAATTTGACCAAGTCTTGTGGATTCTAGACGCACGTTATTATAATGGTGTTATGACCGTTCATTATAATGTTGGCAACAACCTTAGCACTAAGCGTCTGTCACGTGAGCATTGGGCTTTATTATATAATCTGTTTTAAAGAGAACGTAAGTTGTGATTAATAGCAAAAACCCGAGTTGCATTCTCTCTCTGCCTTATTTAGAAAACGGAAAAGTTTTGTCGATCTTTTCCATTTCCGATTATTCATTTTCGTCATATATTGAGCATCAAATTGTCGTGGTGTTGGAGTCGGCCATTATAGCCGATCAACGGTTGTATCCCAAAGGCAGTCACAACAACGCTTCAGGATCAATCTTCTGCTTTTAGAATAAAGCACGAATTGTCTTCAAGAGAGCAACTTGGGTCCACGCCTTTGCTGGTTTTTTCTTTTCCATTATTATTTTGTCGGGCCACATTGTGTCATGCATGCCAGGCCGGGCTCAGGCTCGGGCTTGAGCTTATTTACATGATTGATTTTATTTTATTTTTTAGTTTATTTTGTGTAATTTGACCAAGTCTTGTGGATTCTAGACGCACGTTATTATAATGGTGTTATGATCGTTCATTATAATGTTGGCAACAACCTTAGCACTAAGCGTCTGTCACGTGAGCATTGGGCTTTACTATATAATCTGTTTTAAAGAGAACGTAAGTTGTGATTAATAGCAAAAACCCGAGTTGCATTCTCTCTCTGCCTTATTTAGAAAACGGAAAAGTTTTGTTGATCTTTTCCATTTCCGATTATTCATTTTCGTCATATATTGAGCATCAAATTGTCGTGGTGTTGGAGTCGGCCATTATAGCCGATCAACGGTTGTATCCCAAAGGCAGTCACAACAACGCTTCAGGATCAATCTTCTGCTTTTAGAATAAAGCACGAATTGTCTTCAAGAGAGCGACTTGGTTCCGCGCCTCTACTGGTTTTTTCTTTTCCATTATTATTTTGTCGGGCCACATTGTGTCATGCATGCCAGGCCGGGCTCAGGCTCGGGCTTGAGCTTGTTTACATGATTGATTTTATTTTATTTTTTAGTTTATTTTGTGTAATTTGACCAAGTCTTGTGGATTCTAGACGCACGTTATTATAATGGTGTTATGACCGTTCATTATAATGTTGGCAACAACCTTAGCACTAAGCGTCTGTCACGTGAGCATTGGGCTTTACTATATAATCTGTTTTAAAGAGAACCTAAGTTGTGATTAATAGCAAAAACCCGAGTTGCATTCTCTCTCTGCCTTATTTAGAAAACGGAAAAGTTTTGTCAATCTTTTCCATTTCCGATTATTCATTTTCGTCATATATTGAGCATCAAATTGTCGTGGTGTTGGAGTCGGCCATTATAGCCGATCAACGGTTGTATCCCAAAGGCAGTCACAACAACGCTTCAGGATCAATCTTCTGCTTTTAGAATAAAGCAATTGTCTTCGAGAGAGCGACTTGGTTCCGCGCCTCTCTTTGGTTTTTTCTTTTCCATTATTATTTTGTCGGGCCACATTGTGTCATGCATGCTGTGCCAAGCGGGTGCTCGGGCTTGAGCTTGTTTACATGATTGATTTATTTTATTTTTTAGTTTATTTTGTGTAATTTGACCAAGTCTTGCGGATTCTAGATGCACGTAATTGTAACGGTGTTATGACCGTTCATTATAATGTTGGCAACAACCTTAGCACTAAGCGTCTATCACGTGAGCATTGGGCTTTACTATATAATTTGTTTTAAAGAGAACCTAAGTTGTGATTAATAACAAAAACCCGAGTTGCATTCTCTCTCTGCCTTATTTAGAAAACGAAAAAGTTTTGTCGATCTTTTCCATTTCTGATTATTCATTTTCGTCATATATTGAGCATCAAATTGTCGTGGTGTTGGAGTCGGCCATTATAGCCGATCAACGGTTGTATCCCAAAGGCAGTCACAACAACGCTTCAGGATCAATCTTCTGCTTTTAGAATAAAGCACGAATTGTCTTCAAGAGAGCGACTTGGTTCCGCGCCTCTGCTGGTTTTTTCTTTTCCATTATTATTTTGCTGGAGAAATCAGGTGCACACGTTTCAACTTATTACTTTCCTTTGAATCTTAATTATTTTTTTCCTTTGGATTACACTTAATTGTTGATATTCCGAGTACATGAACAACAATCTGGAGACAAATTCTTGTTAATGTACCCTAATTCCCCCTCATATTACACTTAATTGTTGATATTCTGGGTACATGAACAACATGTATGAATGGCATAGACTATTAGGAGTCATTTCGCTCTTGGGAATCCAGCCCATGGGAAATGAATTCCACTAGGGAGGGGCTGAATTTGTGTTTTGAGTCCTAGGAATTGGTGGGAAATGAGTTCCCACTGGAATCCAACTGCTTAAGTTTGCCCCTTTTATGACTCTGTCTTTAAGATGGGTTGTAAAATTCTGGTGATGTTTGTAAAAAGTATAAAAGTTTCCTAGCAACTCTTTCCTAATATCTATACACAAAAATTGGATTCCTGATAATAGCTTTCCCAGTACCCAAACACCATAGAGAGAATCTCTTTCGGTATAGATCTCTGAAATCGTATTCAAAACCCCTTCTAAGATTCCGGGGATTTGTGTTTTTTTTTTTTTTCCCCCTTTTGTATGGATATTGAGAAATTTTATCGAAAACCAAGAAAACGAATGTAAGAGAGTGGAAAATTTTCTCAATTTAAGTAGAGTATCAGCAATCCCATCTGACCCTCTCCTTATATGGGCAAACAAAATGTTTCACCTGTTGGCTAAGTCATGGATCTCACCAAATATTGAAGGGAAATCTTCAGTGATCAGATTTTCAGCGTTTACATGATTCCACTGTGTGGATTTTCCTCTCCGATGGATGGCTCTCAAGTACACACTAATTAAAAAAAAATAAAAAAAAATCCAAAGCTGATACAAGAATGATTACTACCAGCCAAGGCTAAATTGGATGCATAAGGAACCAGTGCCATTATTGCACCAAGCAAATGAAATGTTTAACCCAGTGGTTAAGGTGCTGACCTCCTTGAACAAAGGACTAAAACCAATGTTGTCAAATGGCACAAGTGATCCTGTGCGATTGCTTATACCTGATCGCACAATCGCATAAGCGATTGCCAACTTTTTTTTTTTTTTTGGGAAAAAAAAATGGAAAAAATGTAAAGTATGCGATTGCATACCATCCATATGACATATGCAACCATCGCATATGCCGTGTGGATGGCATAATGCGATCGCTTTTGACAACATTGACTAAAACCTGCATACATAATTCCTTCCCCTCGAGCCCAACTAATAATATCCCTATTTTTACTGATCACCACAACATAGTTACTAGTGAAGTGGGACCATATCAACCAGATAGTCTCCTTCAGAGATAACACTGATGCCCAAACTGTGTCAGCTGAAACTGCCAGCCCAGAAAAAGCTACTACGGAGATACCCTGGTCATCCGAAAAAATTCCTCCCATTGTAATTTGCCACTGCTCTCAGGTGTACTGATGCAGGACAATTAACCACTTGCTCTAAAAGCTCGAACTGTTAGAGTATGGCGAATTAATCCCTTTATCTCATAGCCCAGGCCCCACATTGCATGGGTTAGGACCTCGGCCGAACCCCCTTCGTGGGCCCCAAATCACATGGGCCGCCCATTCCGAGTGTCCCCGCATCCCACGGGCTACCCCACTCGAGCCTGGTGTGAAATGCGCATTAATCACCCTCGGTGAGGAGTCTCGAATACGAGACCTCCTCTGTGGGCCGCACCCACCCCGAGTGTGCCCCTGCATCCCACAAGCGACCCCACTCGAGCCCGGTGTGAAAATGCCCCTGCATTAATCACCCCCAGTGAGGAGTCTCGAACACGAGACCTCCTGTTCTGATACCAATTTGATGCAGGACAATTAACCACTTGCTTTAAAAGTTCAAACTGTTAGAGTACGGCGAATTAATCCCTTTATCTCATAGCCCAGGCCCCACATTGCATGGGTTAGGACCTCGGGCGAACCCCCTTCGTGGGCCCCAAATCACATGGGCCGCCCACCCCAAGTGTGTCCCCACATCCCATGGGCTACCCCACTCTAGCCTGGTGTGAAATGCGCATTAATCACCCCCGGTGAGGAGTCTCAAATACGAGACCTCCTCCGTGGGCCGCACCCACCCCGAGTGTGCCCCTGCATCCTACAAGCAACCCCACTCGAGCTCGTTGTGAAAATGCCCCTGCATTAATCATCCCCAGTGAGGAGTCTCGAATACGAGACCTCCTGCTTTAATACCAATTTGATGCAGGAAAATTAACCACTTGCTCTAAAAGCTCGAACTGTTAGAGTATGGCGAATTAATCCCTTTATCTCATAGCCCAGGCCCCACATCGCATGGGTTAGGACCTCGGCTGAATCCCCTTCGTGGGCCCCAAATCACATGGGCCGCCCACCCCGAGTGGGTCCTCGCAGCCCACCCCGAGTGGGTCCTCGCATCCCACGGGCTACCCCACTCGAGCCTGGTGTGAAATGCGCATTAATCACCCCCGGTGAGGAGTCTCAAACACGAGACCTCCTCCGTGGGCCGCACCCACCCCGAGTGTGCCCCTGCATCCCATAAGCGACCCCACTCGAGCCCGGTGTGAAAATGCCCCTACATTATGTACTCATGATTTGCAAACTTGGAATTGCAAGCACTGTAGTTAAAGGTGCCTAGCACAAGTGGCACTGGAACATCCAAAACACCTAGATGCACCTAGGCAGATGCCTCGAGAATCTGGGCACACCTTTTTATTTGAATTTATTTTATATGATACACATTGCATATAAATGCACATTGATTTTTCTGATAGTTTTTGCTATAAAATTGATTTTAACACAGTGACATGAAACTAATTATAATGTTATTACATGTTTTAGACAACTAGAGTGTTAGACACCACTTCAAAAAACTTACATCTACTAAAATTAAGCACCATTGGAACGAAGAACCAAAAGAAAAAACCCGAGGCAATTAAGCAAAAGCAGGTTACTCGCCAAACCATCTATTGCTTAATCTAGTAATCAACTAATATTTATCAAACTGTTGACAGTTGACACCTATGTTTTGATACTTAGCCAAAACGGGCTCCCACACATCCAATGACATCCTTACACCACATCAACTTGGCTCCAGCAGCTCTGCAGCAAACGATGATATCATAATGTCACAAGAAGGAAGCAGAAAACTAACATGCTCTGTGCCACACGCAAAGACCTCTGCACTGCCAAACTACTTAGGCAAGTGTAGAGGTCCTCGCCTCCAGGTGCCAGAAAAAAATGGGCCTGTTGGCTAATAAATACCCTCGGCACTCACTTCAAGATATACACACAGACAAACACATGCATAGACACTATTAATATGAGCCTCATTTGCTTGAACATTCTATCTCCTTCATTAGTAGGACCATGTGCCATGCGCTAGGGTCCCCAACAAAGGGATGGGCCTTGCGCCACGTGTTAGGGCCTCCTGAATATAAGCTAGGACACCATGCGCCAAGCACTATTGGATTGAGATCTGCTCCTAGTAAACAACATTCACACCTAGGTGCGGAGTTCTCTTTTAGCCTACAAAGGTGGCTATGGGCACAGACAACCCACAATGGACCTCTCACACAGCATGTCCTGGACAGAGCACAGACCCCTTTATAGTTAGTCCCCAAGGCAGAGGGTCTCATCACCCAATGATGGGTTCTAGAGAATAATTTTCTGCTGATTTCTGACATGTGAGCCTTCATGACATTGTCAAGACAATCATTCGTGTACGCCATGATCAGCGTGCCTCTTGGTTCTTAACATTCTGAAGATAAAGAACCAAGGACCCAAACATGCTTTGTGCCACACAACAGAACACTTGCTCTGGTTTTTACCTTTCAATCAAAGGGTTTTTCCATCAATTAGGGGCCTATACCAGACCACAACCAGGAATGTAACTGCTCCCCGATATTAATGAAAGTCACTCAGTATGACTTTCTTTGGATGCACAACTTGTAGGCATAATGTATAAATGAAGTTTAAATACTCGACAATTCTCCAATGGAAGCAATGATTCCTTAATGCAATTAGAGGACTGCGAAACTCCCACCCCATTGAATATTGACCTTGTCATGCCTCCTTGGTTAATTGGCTATATGATGCCACTGTCTCATGGCCAAACGTATGATGCCAACCACAGTTACATGAGATGCCTAACACCCAATGGCTAATGGAAATGTCAAAACGTTCTCTCCAACCCGGAACAATCTTAACACCTTTTGTCTCAAACACAAACCAGCTATCAAACTAGCCATTAATCTAAACATAGAACTACTAATGTCTTAAAAAGTTATTTAGTGTTCGAAAACCCAAATCCCAATGAAAGCTTCAACCAAAAAACTTCATCTTCAATCTTTTGTATGACACAAATAGAAGCTTAAATTACTTCTAAGAAGTTCAATCTTAAAATGCTACTAGAAGGAAGATATCCAAAAAAAAAAAAAAAAACATCTTCCGACCCTTAGCCAGTACCTAAATATCCAAGACATCTTTTCCCTTGCCTTGCCCATGAGGCTCACATCATTTTGCAGGGGATGCACCACCTCACATAAGGCCCAAGAGGGGCACAGGTGACCCAAATGCTTAACTATGCTGCATGAACGTGCCTTCCACTGACTTTCTCCACATGGTTGCTTCACCCAGCAAGATGTCACATGTTCTGTGGAGGATGCGGGCTTTGTTGTTGAAATCTTAGATATTTTTGGGTGTTTTAGGGTTGTTATGGGTATTGGTTTGCTGGTAGAGATAGTTTCTTTTGATTTTTGTCTAGCAATTATGGGTGTTGAGCACTAGAGCTCATTAGTTTCTGGAAAATATGGGTGCGTGTTGGTTGTCTTTGTACTCATTATTTATGATGCAATATGCTTGTATTGTACTTTTGTTATATTGTCACTTTTGGAAACACACTAGTTTTGCAGTCCACAGATGTTTCCAAACAGTGTGTAATCCAACTTGAAATTGATTCAGCATGATAATTTTTTAAGTTGCTGATTGTTGGATTTCCCTTCATTAGGTTTTGTAGACATCTTGTATCTTTTCGGCTTGTTGTTTGTTTCTTTGGCCTGATAGCCAAAGTTTCTAGACTACACCAAGAAAGTACAGCATGCAGCAATTGAAGTTCTCAAAAGAAACTAGCAAGAGAGATATTGTGAAGAAAATATTTGTCTTGGTTTAAATTGGCTGAGATAGATGTTACCATGTAAACTGTATATATATAGACCCATCGACTGAAACTATCCTGAATTTTGGAAAAAAAATGATTTGCCTCTAAATTTGCAAAAATATCCTTGTAGAATTCAAATCAGTCTTGTCATTTATGGGAGTTCAATCGCCTGTTCCTCTCATTTCTTTCCAAAAGGAGATGGGTACAGAAATGAAGGTTGATTAGCCTGTGGAACCAAATTTATGCAATACATCTCATTTTTGGTAGATACCCAAAAATGATTTCATCTCATTTTGGCTAAGTAATGATCTGTTGGAGAGATCTTGATCTCTAATACATTATTGCTGTTGATGTGAACGCATTGTGTATTGGAGATCTTACTGTTAACTTAAATGAGATCAATCACATTCAGGTGACCAAACAGAGACTTATTATCTATCAGTAAATAATTAAATGAAATAGAATGCTCTTTCCCATGAAGCTTTTAAAGGATGTCATTGTATCTTGTGCTCCAATTGGTGGGAAATGAAGTTGTAATTCTACAATCATCTGTGTGCATAGTCATGGTTTTGGGTCCTTATGCCTTGGTGGTAGACTCAGTCTCACATGAGTTTCAACACGAGGTCATGAGTTCGAGTACCCATTTTAGTGAAAAACTACAGTGGTGTGAGTGCATGGGTGTGTGGGCTGTGAGTGCGTGTAAAAAAAAAGAATAAAAAGAGAGTCATGGTTTTGTTTGCTATGTGATGATAACATGATAATGGTCCTAAAGTGCTTTCAGTCCCTACTCGGCAATGTGAATCAACTACTGATGTTGTTGGTCTATCTGTTTAAAAAGCCCACCTTGTCCTTCATAATTTCGCATAGGCCTGCTGCCATTGTCATCAATTATATTCCTATTCTTGCATTGCTGTAATGACTATATCGGCATAAAGCTCTAATTAGCATTTCTTCTCTTGCTCATCTCAATGAATTCTTTTCTTAGGTTCTCCAAGACCAGAATGCATCGGTTCTGAAAAAGTTTGAAGTTGTTGAAGCTGGCCGTGTTCTGCTGAGTGAGTTAGATTACTGTTGTGTGATTTATATGTATTATTTTAACATTACATAATTTACTATACACATCTTTGCTTCTGGCAGGCGTGCCCGTGCAAATATTTGCAGTCATCACTACAGTTTTGCTGATCCAAAACATGTCTCCAAGGAGAGCTTCTTGAGGGGTTGTAAGTTGTAACCTCGGCAATCGCAGTGATTTTCCATCTATCAGCTGCAGAATTGCTTTTGAACAATTGTATCACATTAGGGGCCTTATTAATCACAAGATAATGGTACTATTTACACAGTTTTGTCATATTGCAGTAATGTTCGATAGAAATTAAAATTTCAGTATGTGCTCCTGGAAGCATTCATGTCCATTTGCTCGTGCATGTTAGATTGTCTCCTCAACTCTATTAGGGGTCTGTTTTTTCAGTATCGATAAAAATTCCTCTTTGTATTAGTTATCGATTTGGATCTCTTCTTTGGGTTCAGACATCCTGGAAAGAAATAATCTGCTTCCCTGTCACTAGGACATTCTTGATTCAACGGGGTTCAGTATTGAGACTCCATATTTTCTACTCATGCTCTCTAGTAATATTCAGGCTGTGATCTGAAATATTTTCCACCATTGAAAAAAAAAAGAAGAAAAAAACGAAAAGAAAAGAAAGAGAGAAAAAAATGATATAGTTTCTGAGCTGGAAATTCTCATAGAAGAACTTTCTTGCATATAAATTCCCAAAACAATCTCGGACATCCAAGGGCCCATCATGGGCACCCTAGCTTAATCCCAGCAGAAATCAGGAGTGATTCTGTCAATCAACTTGGTTTAGTAACGACAATCTAAAATCTCTTAAAAGCTTTTATATATATATATATATATATATATACTCTCTCTCTCTCTCTCTCTCTCTCTCTCTCTCTCTCTCTCTCTCTCTCTCTCTGTATATATATATATATATATATATATATATATATAAAGATTATCTAGTATTTGTCGGGACATGCTAAACCCCACTGCCTTAAAGCTTTATATATATAATTAGCATTAGACAAATACAAAAGCTTTATATATATATATTCGAAAGTTGATATGATTCATGCTGAAGCAAACAAGTAGGGCTGGCAATGGACCATGCATTGGCTGAGCAAATAATCAATTGTCAATAGGCCTGGCCCAACGAGCCTAAAACCTGCAGCTCAAATCCAGTGATCCTTCCAGGCCAGACGATTTCCACCTTCAGCTACAAGCACTGGAAGGCAAGATGATGAGCGATTGGCCGTGCATAGCAAGGACTTCCCTACACCCTTCAAAATCATTTTTACAACGCCAATGGACTTCAATTATTGTGCTCTCGAGTTGCCCATAATCATGCTCGCCAGATTGTTTTCCACCCTCCCCATGGATTTTGACTAAAATCCTATATTTGAAAGTGGTTTGCTAGCGTAGGCTTGCCCCATATACTCCCTGTTATGGTCCAAACTGCTCATATGATCTGATGGATCCCACTGTGATTAGAGATCTGCTTCATCCATACATGTGCTGAAATTTGGACCACTATTTCTTACTACTATTCACATGGACAATGAGGATATCCAAACCTTTGAATTTTTTTTGCCATGCGACCCATCTATGGTGGGGATGGGACCTTTCAGATTAACATCTTGGATCAACCCATTTGGAATCAGGCTATGAAATGGCAACTCATTCTTTTAACTCAAAAAAGCGCTACGTACATTTCCAATATATGAAAAGTGGACAAATAATAGTTGGCTTGGATCTTAGGACTACAGATTAAGAAAAAAATTTAACAAATGGACAACCCAAGCCTATCTGCACCAGTCCCACAGATGGAAGGAAATCAAGCAGCAACCTCTTGCTCTTTTGCAGAGAGCTGGTTCTGAATGTGTTGTGGGACGACATCGAACTTGGCCAACTGCATGGTGTAAGATGCACGCCCTTTTGTCATTCCTCGGAGTGTGCTCACATATTGAAACATTTCTGCCAGCGGTACCAGCGCATCCACCACCTGCATTACTCCTCACAGGATTAGTTTTGCTACTCATTCAATTGCTAGTATTTGCAAGCAGGATATACAAGAGTTGCAAGCAGAAATCAGAAAATTACTTTGCAGTGTTAAAGGGATAACTGGGGTTTAAAACTTTTGCAAATATGGAATTTGCTAATGTAAAAATGTGCATTTCCACCTGTGGAAAAGGGTAGGATATGCTCCACCTAAATTGGTCATGAAAAAGAACATGTTGGGGCCCTCTTTGCTTGGGATTTGGGGTGGGAAAGGCGGAAAACAAAGCCCACCTAATGCAACTACCTTTTATAAGCAGGAGACCAAAAGGTACATTAGAATGATTCCAGCACACCAAAAAAAGGGTCCTGGTTTGGAGGCACAACCAAACAGGCCTCTATAAATTTGAAAGATGTTTTTATTAAATTTGTGGGATATGATCATCCTAATCAAAGGGTGATAGGAGAAAACAGATAAACTTATGAAACTTTGGTACCTGGTTAAGGTTTTAGTACAAAACTCATCTCCAACCAATTTTCCACAGGTATAGGTCAAGAGAAAAAAAGGAAAGAAAAGATGAAAGCTATTTCACATACCTTAAGGCCTCCAGGCTTATCACCAAAGTTGTTGATCTGGCCTCTCCTTGAGTTAAGATCACCAATCACATCACCCAAGTGCTCTTCAGGTGTGACAACTTCAACTTTCATGATAGGTTCCAGCATTCTTGGACCTGCTTTTCTCACACCCTCCCGGAAGGCACCTCGAGCTGCCAGCTGGAATGCCAAGACACTTGAGTCAACATCATGGTAGGAGCCATCAACTAACACAGCGCGGACATCAACAACAGGATAGCCAGCAAGTACACCATTGCTCATGCATTCCTCCAATCCTTTCATCACACCTGGGATGTATTCTTTTGGGACCGCACCTCCTTTTATTTCGCTCTTGAATTCATACCCACTTCCTGCCTCCATGGGTTCAAACCTCACTGTAATATCTGCAAACTGGCCGGCTCCTCCAGATTGTTTCTTGTGGACGTATTTTACTTCTGAGATTCTAGAGATGCTTTCACGGTAGTTCACTTGTGGTGCACCTACATTCGCTTCAACCTACATGTCGACCAAACCCAAAAGTGAAGTTGTCAGTTAATTATAAAATAAAAACTGATAAAGTGGAAATGGAAAGAAACTGATGACTAAAAAGATATATTGGGAATGGGATCCTTCAAGTTTCTGACATAATACAAATGGATATTTTAAATGGAAAAAAAGAAAAGAAAACCACAAAATCCTGTTAACTGTTGGCAATGTTATTATAAGACCATCTAAATCATGGTTAAAAGATGAACGGATGATCAGATAAAATGAAAAACAGTCGAAGATACCAAACCTTGAATTCCCTCTTCAGCCGATCGACAATGATCTCAAGATGCAGCTCCCCCATTCCTTCAATAACAGTCTGGTTGATCTCTTCATCCCTTGAGAAGTGAAATGATGGGTCTTCTTGAGCAAGCTTGATCAGCCCAACTGCCATCTTATCAACATCGGCTTTCGTCTTGGGTTCTATCGCAACCTTAATAACAGGATCAGGGAAATCCATCCGCTCAAGTACAATAGGCTTCTCTGGATCACATAGTGTTTCACCAGTGATCGTATCTTTCAAACCAGCGAGAGCGACAATGTCACCCGCTAAAGCTGTCTTGACATCCTCCCTGCTATTAGCATGCATCTCTAGAAGTCTTCCGATTCTCTCCTTCTTCCCTTTGTTTGCATTTAGTACATAGGAGCCTGCCATTAACTTTCCTGCATACACTCTGACAAATGTAAGAGATCCTACAAATGGGTCACTCATGATCTTGAATGCCAGTCCAGCAAATGGTTCATCATCACTCGCAGCCCTTTCAATAGCAACTTCTGGATTCTCAGGGTCAGTCCCCACCATTGGTGGCACTTCGATTGGTGAAGGCAAGTAATCCACAACAGCATCAAGCAATGGCTGGACACCCTTGTTTTTAAATGCCGAGCCACATAATAGTGGAACGAAATTGCCCGCAATGGTTCCCTTTCTGATTAATTTCTTGATGGTTTGTTCATCAGGTTCAACTCCTTCCAGGTAGTTTTCCATTGCTGTATCATCCAGGTCAATCACAGTTTCAATCATTTGAATTCTGTAATCTTGAGCTAAGTCCTGGAGATCAGCTGGGATGTCCTCATATACGAATTTCGCACCTAATTCTTCTCCTGACCAGATTATCGCTTTCATTTTCAGAAGATCAATAACCCCTTGAAACTTATCTTCTGCACCTATCGGTAGTTGAATAACAAGAGGCTTAGCCCCCAAGTTTGTGACTATCATGTCCCTTGTTCTAAAAAAGTTCGCTCCAAGACGATCCATCTTATTAACAAAGCATATTCTAGGGACTCCATACTTATCAGCTTGTCTCCATACAGTTTCAGACTGGGGTTCAACACCAGCAACACTGTCGAACAAGCATATAGCACCGTCCAAGACTCTGAGGGCCCGTTCCACTTCAAGCGTGAAGTCGACATGGCCAGGAGTGTCAATAATGTTAATCCGGTGATTATTCCAAAAGGTCGTAGTTGCAGCGGATGTTATAGTAATGCCTCTTTCTTGTTCCTGTTCCATCCAGTCCATTGTAGCAGTTCCCTCATGCACCTCCCCTATCTTGTAATTTCTTCCAGTGTAGTAGAGAATCCGTTCAGTAGTAGTAGTCTTTCCTGCATCTATGTGGGCCATAATTCCGATGTTACGATAATCTTTTAGGGGTACTTCCCGCTTTCCCTCTGGCAAGAAATAATGTAGATACATTTATCAGAACAAAAAAGAGAAAAGAAAAGATTTGTGTGTGTGTGTGTGTGTGTGTGTGTGTATTACGCAAGCACACCATGCCATGTCAACTTCTTAGCTAACTTTGTTACAATCCTTGTATGAGACATGCAATAACGTAATGTGAACAGTCCAGTGTCATATGGTTTTATCACTTGTGATGCACGTGATTTTCATCTTGAAGTTGCCAACATCTATAGCAAAATCACTAAAACAGGAGGGGACAAAGATTACTGCAAGAATGGCAACCTAGTGTATCATATCTATGGTTTGCTTGCATTACTTACAAAAACCTTATATACCCTTTGACTGAAGAATGAAAATATGCATGTGCTTCCCACAACGCAGTCTAACCATGCCAATAGTTGTTGTCATCATCACCATCATATAAGCCTTTACCCCTTAACTGGGATTGGCTACATGAATCATTTCCTGCCATTCCACTCCAGTTTGGAATGTCATGCTGTTCGGAGTCATTGCCTGCATCATTCATAAGCTCGGATAAAGGAGAATAGTTGCGACAGGTTGGCAGCCAGCATCAAATTTATGCCATAAACTTCCAACATGGAGCCATGACAACGTGCATGTGTGGATAATTCCTATTCTTAATGAGGGTAAAACACCAACTTGATTTACAGATGACATTCATAAAATCATGAATTGTAAATAAAAGAAATTCAATGGTAGAGTAATACTGAAGTTGAAATGCCATTTGGCCATTTCATAAAAATCAGAAAAAAAAGGGTTTGATCAATCAATTTTCAGTCAAAACTTAAAACCTGTACACAAGTGAAATCTAGTAACTTAGGGCTAAACCCACTGTGCTCATGATCAGTTCATACCTAACATGGTAGATCTCATGATAGTCAAGGTGATTCACCTATGCAATCACCTAGGTGCCCGGGCATCCATAGGCCTGGTCACTTGCCTTAGGCCATTGCATGAGCAATATTGGCACCGTAAATATCATCTATGATTAGGATGAGAAATTTACAAGGCTTGGGCCAAGCATATCAAAATTTTGAACAAGCATAGATCAACAGGACTGTCCCAAATATTTCATAATATGGTCCCAAGGGGCCCGTTTGAACCCAGCCAAATGCCTGGGTGAATAACCCATCAAATACAAATAGGCTTAGTTATGTCATCGCCTAACATTTCATAGATAGTTTGATGATGTATAAATCATAATTAGCAGACCTGTGAGTTGTGACTCAACTCAGCAGGTTTAGTGAAGTTGACCTACAGACTTTTTTTTGGAAGGGTAAGTCAACCTAGAGACTTTTTCTTTTCTTTTCTCTTTGAAGTCGACCTAGAGATTTTGGGAGTCAGCTCAGGGAATCAGGTCAGGCTATTTTTTTTCCCCTCATAACTATCCTTAGTTATGTGATCACCCATGTTTGATTTAACAGCTAAATTTAATCATTTCTCATCTACCAAATGGGGCAAAAGGAAGAAAAATAGAAAAATAGAAAAAGAAAGACAACCATCCCGAGGAATGCTATTGTTAGGTTTAATTGCTTGCATGAACAGGGACTTCATGACACACATGCCACCAATTCATTCCGGTACAAGATCCTGGCCATCCCTCACATAGGGATCATTGTGGGAATGCCTTAGCCCAACCTAGACCGGGCCCCAACCCATAAATTCCATTAGTTGGGTTTGGATCCTTCTATATCTAGACCTGACCCATTAAAGAAATGGGATGGCTTAATTTGACTTGGCACAACCTAGACCCTGCCCAAACTTTAAAGGGTTGGATCTGGGCCCAAAATACAGAACCCATCAGCAAATGGCGGACTCTCCTTGACCCAACCTGATATGACGCATTTGTACCCATGTGACTCCCAAAGTTTTGGTGAATCATATGATTGACTGGGATGAGTTACTTGAGTCGACTCAGCTTAACCAACTAATCGAGTCAACTCGCCAAGTCTACAAGCTATTGTATAAAGTACAAGGGGTCGTTTGGATGCCTGTTAATGATTAAATGATTTACTAGCAAACCATTGCAGGCTGTAAATGATTTACAGCATGTCTGCTTGGCTTTAAGTTGTAAATGAATTACTAGTAAATCATTTACTGTGTTTGTGATGTGGACATCAATGGTGCACCATTTAGAGTGTACCAGAGGCAGAGGCGTCGCTGACAGAGTACCAGAGTAGAGGAGTTGATGTGGATAGACGTTGGGTCCATCGGACCCATTTTCTGATGTGCTACGAGTGTAGGAGCGACATGATCACACCCTAACCATAGATCCATGGGTCGGATTTCACACCCTATAATGCAGGGGCATTTTCACACCGGGCTCGAGTGGGGTCGCTTGTGGGATGCAGGGGCACACTCGGGGTGGGTGCGGCCTACGGAGGAGGTATCGTGTTCGAGACTCCTCACCGGGGGTGATTAATGCGCATTTCACACCAGGCTCGAGTGGGGTAGCCCGTGAGATGCGGGGACACACTTGGGGTGGGCGGCCCATGTGATTTGGGGCCCGCGTAGGGGGTTCGACCGAGGTCCTAACCCATGCAATGTGGGGCCTGGGCTATGAGATAAATGGATTAATTCGTCATACTCTAACAGTTCGAACTTTTAGAGTAAGTGGTTAATTGTCCTACATTAAATTGGTATCAGAGCAGGAGGTCTCGTGTTCGAGACTCCTCATTGGGGGTGATTAATGCAGGGGCATTTTCACACCGGACTCGAGTGGGGTCGCTTGTGGGATGCAGGGGCACACTCGGGGTGGGTGCGGCCTACGGAGGAGGTATCGTGTTCGAGACTCCTCACCGGGGGTGATTAATGCGCATTTCACACCAGGCTCGAGTGGGGTAGCCCGTGAGATGCGGGGACACACTCGGGGTGGGCGGCCCATGTGATTTGGGGCCCGCGTAGGGGGTTCGGCCGAGGTCCTAACCCATGCAATGTGGTGCCTGGGCTATGAGATAAATGGATTAATTCGTCATACTCTAACAGTTCGAACTTTTAGAGCAAGTGGTTAATTGTCCTGCATCACCCTACCACACGGGTGTTTTAGTTTTAAGCGTTTTTTTTTTCTTTTCATTATTTCATGGGCTTTATTGCACTTTATTTACTTTTTCCATAGCTTATATATACGTTGTGAGAAAACCTATTTTTATTATTATTGAATGAATAGAAATTCGTCTCTTTTCTTCCTCTTTATTCAAGAGATTAGGGTTTCAAGATTGACCCTTGGGTGTTGAGGATTCCACCCCGATTTTAGATTTCCTTCTTTTTAGATCTTCGAGGTGCAGGAAAATATAAGAATCATCTTTATTCTTTTCTTTTGACGACAAAAGGACCCATACTTTATTCATCTCGAACCCTTCGTTCTTCACCCCTTTCATTTCTCTCTGGATACTCCAGTTCTAGTTTGAATGGAAAAAAGGGATGGTTAGTCAGTAAAATCAGATCCAAACTTGACCGCGGGCTAACTTATGCTAGATCTGGGATATCCTAATATCCCTAGGTCCTCTCTTTTTACTGTTTACGTGATCTTATGCTAAGGAGCATGATTATGACGGAATAACCTCATCTTTGTGTTGAGATTTACCTAATCCCTTTGATTGGAAACGGCTAGTTAATTAATGTATTTATTTGAATATTCTTTAACCTGATTATACATAGGGTGTACATCAAGTCAAACTGAGTCGATCTCTACTCTGCTCGGCCACTAGCTGACCTCAGCTCGAACTCGGTTCGGCTCGGTCCTGAGCTTGGTGCCGGCTCGGCTCGGTTCGATCAGCAACTCGGGCCAGTTGTAAGCCGAGTTCGAGCCAAGATCGAGTTGAGTTTGCCATTGCAGCATTTTCACAAACACCTGGACTACACCTTCAAAATCTCACTGTATTTGAGATAGCAGCGATGAATTTACAGGTATTTTATCAAACACCTTCTAAACAACATAAAAATCAAGAAAAAAGGGTGTTGGTTTCATATACATACCTTCCTTGCCACCAGCTACACTTCTTTGAGTCATTTCATCAAACATTTGGTGAGCAACATCAATATCAAAGTAACCGAGTCATCGAACTGGTTCGATCTGAGTTCGATTTGAGCTGGGTTCGATCCAAGTCAAGCTGGGGCAGCTCGAACTCATTTTCGAGCTTAAAAATTCAGCTCGACTCGGCTCAAACTCAGCTTCGAACCGAGTCGAATCGAGCTTTTTCGAGTCGAGTCGAGCAAGCTAACCGAGCTAGCTCGGTTCATGTACACCTCTAATTATACATGCATCTAGGGTTAGGTCATCACATGTCCTTGCATCAGTTTGGATAGCCTATAAATGGTTTATATCCTGTAATTGTGTATTCACACCTGAGATAGTTTAGAGAAGTAACTTATTAAATAGCATTCAAATGGCACATAAGAGTGGATTTTAAAGTGGATCATTGGGTTAAGCCCATCTCACTAAAGCTTAGGGTTGATCTTCACATAAAACCAAGCAATAGGTGAGCCATAGAAGTGGGCCCACGAATTCAAATGCTATTTTATAAGGGGGCGGTAGCAAGATTTGTTGCCGTTTGGGAGAGGGAGGGAGGGAGGGGTAAATCATTTACCAACCTATAAATGGTTTCTAGGCAAAAAGGGGCATCCAAACGCAAGTTGTAAATGATTTACTAGTAAATCACTTACAACTTGCCTCATTTACCACCATCCAAACGACCCCTAAACAATAACTAAAACATTTTATTTCTAAGACGGTAGAGAGCATTATGAACCTGAACAATCACCCCTCCAAAAACTAAGGCTCTGTTCAGTTGCCACTTAAAAATGATTTCATCTGATTTTAGTTAACAATAATTAATCATTTTTAAGTGAAGGCCCAAGGGTTTGTTTTGACACTGTAATTCATTCAATTCATTATACAACAAATAACTAAAGCATGGGTTGCTCAATTTTACTTCGTACCGACACCTAAAACCCCTACTCACAATTCTATGTTTTTCCAAGTAGGACTTAAAAACTCCAATTCAACGGCCAGCCCCTCATTGTAAATGAAGTGTTCTTATCTCCATTTTGGTCACTTTCTCTCAATTGGGACAAACTAATTGTATTTCGATTCGATTGACCAACCAAACACACCCTAAAAGAAATAAAAATCACACATTCGAAACCATTAGAATCCTAAAGTTTTATCAATTCAAACCCATTTCTTGCGAATTATCATAGGCTTGAAGGAACTGCGAAGACTCAAATGCGAAAAAAGAAGTTATAATCATACTAAGAAAAAAAAGTCAGGAAGTATAAATCTCGAATCCTCACTGAAAAGCTAAAGAAATCTTTAGTATCAGAAATTGAAGTAACCCATTTGATTTCTCGTGCTGAATAATAATCTATAAACCCCAATTGCATGTTTGATTTATGAAAACAGTTGCTGCAACTGGGTTTTGGAGAGACGGATACACACCTTCATTAGCCATGGCCACCACAGAAAGCCCCGCTTTTCGTTCATGGGAAATCGAGACCGTTGATTTCGACCTGAGGCGGACGTTTCCGAAGAAATCGGAGGCTGAGAATGGGCGAATGCGGCGGGTGAAAGTTTTGGGAGAGAGAAAGCGGGGGGGAGGGAGAAGGTGGTGGGGCCCACGGGAACCATTGACGTTTCGGAAAGCCGTACCGGAGGCCGATATTCTAACCAATTCAGCTGCCATCTCTCTCTCTCTCTCTCTCTCTCTCTCTCTCTCTCCCTCTGTGTGTGTGTGTGGTTAGAGATAACGGTAACTACGAGGCGTCTTCGCCTTCGCTCGTTCGAGTGGGAGGAGATGATGATGGGTAATGCTAGAGCCTTAAGATGGAGAGTTCGATTTACCTCTGTCGCGACTAAGGCTCGACCGTGTGTCGTCTCCGCTGGGGTCCACATACTAATGGATGAAATGATCAGATCCGTCCATGCTTCCAAATATTTTATATGAGGTCGTTCAGATGAAAAATTACAATAAAATATGATTGATAGTTATCTATGGATGAACTTAGAACAATCAAATGAAGATTTTTCAACGGGTCGTATTGAACTCTAAAAATCAAAGGTTAGCGTAATAAATCAAGTGAAATTATTGGATTGTATCTTATATATGCTAGTAGAGAGAATATGGACGGTTCAAATCATCGGAACATCTCAGAATGTGGCCCCAGCGGGTGACGAGACACGCTTGATGCTAAATCGCGACAGAGGCAAAACTCCGGGGGGTTAAGGGCAGTCTACCAATCTTAGTGGCTTTTGGGGCATCCCACTCTGTACGGATAGCATTAGACGAATGGTCTGGATCCGTGGATCATGATCTCCAACCGTACAAAATGAAAAACGCAATCAGACCATCAATATTACTGAAGGGAGGATCATACAGCTCCTCTGTAGGCTTTCCACTCATCTATTGGAAGATCGATGGTTAGAAATTGATCAACTATACACACGCAAAAGTAATCGACCGTTGGTCTTCTTTTTTTATTTTTTAAATCGTGGTTCCTTAATTAGATAGTCAGATCACCCAATCTAAGTGATATTTGAGCTATTGGCCGTCCATATTGAGGCCCACCAAAGAAGAATTTGAATCATGATGAATGGCATGGGAGGACCAAAATCAGTGGGTCCTGCTGTATTATATAAGGTGCATCTCGAAGTATCAAATCCCTTACCTAAAACGGATGGGGGCTAAAAAAAGAATTTTCGAGTGCTGACAAGACATAGATGGCAATGGTTGCGAGGATCCCACGTCTGCGTGCATTCCTGATCTCAAAAGTGAGGGGAAGTGGGCCCCACTAAGAAGAGTCTACTAAACAACTTGCTTATCCGTTATTGTTTGACTGATGCGTGAAGGGCTGCAAATTCACCAGTTAGCCCGTGGGCTTTTAAGGGCCAACCAACGTTAGGGGAGCAACATTACTTCAAGGCCCAACAGCTGAGCCTGGCCCACACCCAGAATGGGACTGAAACAGTTGGGCCGGGCCCCACACGTCCTGTTCTGTCATGGTCGAAATTTGATAAAATATCTTTAAAAAAAAAAAAAAAAAACTTGAAATTTCCTAACATATTCGAGGATCAAGTGGACCACACATGCACAAAAATAGATATTTGAAAGGAATGGAACCAACGGTCTATGTTTAAGATAGATGGTTTGCCTAAGCAAGAAATGGATATAACATTAATATGTATATATGAAGATGAGTTCGGCCGGGCTGGGCTGGGTTGGGTTGGGTTGGGCTAAAATTGATTTGAGCCCAAGCCCGAGTCAAATTGACCAGGTATTGTGTGAAAGCCCAAGCCCCTGCCTGGCCCTCAGGTGAAGCGAGTAGGTCCAAGTCTAGCCCAAAGCTACCCAGCCTATTTATGCGTCTCTCAGAGACTCAGAGTACTAGGGCTGAATGTCTGGCGGGTTCAACCCGACCGACCCGTGACCGACCTGACATTGGGTTGTGCTCGGGCAAGATGTATCAGGTTTGGTCTTGGGCTTGGGCTATACAAACACCAACCTGATAAAACTTAGGTCGGGCTTCGGTTTAGGTCTCGGGTTGCCCGACCCAACTCGAACCCGATCGATATATAAGTAACTTATTAATTATAATTGAGTGCGGATCATCTGTGTTGAAGGCATATGAAATTCCGGTGTTGTCGGGCCTCATTGGTCCAAGTCATTTCTGATGACTCAAGCTAACAAGATATGCCGGACTTCTCTCTCCCAAATAGATTGCGTGCTATATAACACGACTTTTAATGGAGTAGCTGTCCTATATTTTAGCTTGTTTTTTAAGAAAAAATGAAGTTATTTATGATAAATAACTACATATATAATTAATAAAATCATAGGTACAAAAAATCAGATGTGTATTAAAGTATAATTGATTAATGTAATAATGAAAATATTAACATATATCCACCCGACTAACCTGACTGAGCCTTCTTGGGATGGGCTTAGGTTGAGAATCCGTACCTAAGGTTAGGTTGGGTTAGGGTTGAGTTATAGGAACCTTGGGTTGGGTTAGGGTTGAGCACCAACCTTACTCAACCCGCCTGACTTTCAGCCCTACAGAGTACAAGCTGAGTGGGCTAGTTAAAAGCCCAGTGGGTTTACAAGCCCAATTAGTTTTGGTGAGATTATTAGTCAAAAGCTCAATCAATCTATATAGGTTCTCATCTTTCACAAAATATGAAAGACCAGACCTGACTCTTTGCCGAGTATGCACGTGTTCTCAATTTTGACGAGTGGGCCTTTTGGCTCACTATTCCAGACTGTTGTTTGCTGCGTTCCATTGTTTATGGCCTATGTTTCAGAAATCATTTCGTTAGTGCAATCTTCATCTTCTGATTTGTGGACTTCAGGCAACCGTAAAAAAAAAGAAAAAAAAGAAAAAAAAAAAAAAAGAAGACAACAACGGTCGACATTCAATTGAAAAAGGCCCTGGGTGGATGGGATCCTTCAGTTTCAGAGGTTTTAGAATGAACAGACCAATGGTACGCTAGATTATAGAAGGGATTCTACAGAAAAATTCCTCATAAATCCTAAGTCTACCAAAGACTTTCCCCACTATTCAAAATACCTGATAGTGCTTTTTGAGAAGGGATATCACTAAAGTACACTCATGTATTATTTAAAGTGGTCATTAAGTCCAACAACTTTGAAGATAGCCTCTCAAACATACACATTCAATCACAAAAGTTAAAATTATTATAATCAAATCACTATATGAATTGTGCGTTTATTGTGATGTTTTTAAACGGTGTATATTATTTATATGATATGGCTCATTTTGTATTTAGATTAACTAAATTTACGGTGAATTACATCTTTTGAACATGCTGTATATCATAAAAATGGATCTACAATTCTCTACTTTACCACTTTCTAAAAGAAAGAGTGTACAACTGACATAATTGTAACACTCAGTAAGCACTCTCATGGCATTTTGGATCATAAAAAGCATTATTTGATACAATTCTAATTTCTGAGGATTTCTGCAGTAAAAATCCCATTACAAAACCACAACCCCCATGTGCTAGAGTTAAATATCATTTTTTACTGCCACACCTGTCGTAAAAAGTTCCATGGTCAGAAGCTAGGCGGGTGCACTATGATGTTTGTAATGTTTAAAATAAGTGTTGAAATGATTTCAAACTATCCAAAATGATAAAAGAAAATTATAAAGTTTTGAATTGAGACTTGATTTGAATCACTCTGCTTGAAAAATATTGAATGTCTTCTATGGTGATGTGAGTGTGATTACACTTGTATTACACCATGGCCTCACCTGGACACTCGCACACCACATTCGCGCCCAAGTCCAGCCGGATGTACATGCACATGACATGTACCATGAGTTGCTGTGTGTCCGTAGAGAAATGTTCCAGCACAAATCCTAAGTTTCCCTTAAGGCCCAATCCTTCTACACCATGTCCCATATATAACCTTTTCATATTTCTCTTACATTTTCAATGTGATACCATTTTCAATGCAAGATACATAGGAATAAGGTTTAAAAAGAAAATCATAGAGTCAGTTTTTATAAAAATTTTAAAAACATTAAAAATTTTAAAACTTTTTTTTTTTGAAAAAAATCAAGTGTGATATATTCATTCTATTCATCTATTTTTATAAATTATATTAGGATATGAGCCCAAAAATGAGACAGATTTAAAACTCAAGTAAGCCATATGACTAGAAACAATGAGCATTGAATGTCCACCGTTGAAACATTTGTGGGGCCATTAAAAGTTTTGGATTAGGCTGATATTTTTGTGTTTTCAATTCATCCCGTAGGAATAACCTTATAAATAATTTAGATGACATATAAACATCATGGTGGATGCCAAAGAGGTTTCATCGATAGGCATTTCCCTACCTACTTTTTTCTTATTTTGCGGCTGGCTTGAGTTTTGGATTTATCTCATTTATGGGCTCGTCCAAAAATGAGTTGTCAAGATGGATGAATGGGGTGGATATCTCATAAACGTCATAGTGAGCCCAACTTAGCTTCTAAACAGCATGTGCTAGGCAATTCGGTTCCATTATTCCTTTGTTTCTCAGGGATTCAGATTGCATGTTGCCCTGCTTGTCTAAGTAGGACAGGCAATGTGGCGGGATTTGATTGGCCCGCATGATACTACCAAAGATGGGTCTAATCATGTACTTGCTCGACCAAGCAACTTTTAAATGTGCTTTGCGTGGGCTGTTAGTTTGATACATTAGGACCAAATCCCACCACATCGCTGCTCCCCTCTGTTGGGGGAGCAAATTAGCTGCAACCATGACCATAGACACACCTTTGACGTATGTATCATATATCTACATCATTCATCCGTTTAGTAGCTCAATTTTGGAAGATGTCTAAATTTAAGGTGGAGCATATAATAACAATAAGAAACAGTGGTATTGACCATAAAAAAACTTCTTGTGGGCCATAAAAGTTTTATATTAAGCTGAAATATGTTTTTTCCCTTCATCCAAGTTTTTGTGACTATTATCAACAAATTGAATGTTGAATAAATATCACGGGAACATTACCATGAGCCCTTGGAAGTTTTTAATGGTAAGTGTTCAATCACCACCATTTCCTATCATATTGTTCATGTGAAATTTGGATTTGCTTCCTTTTTTTGGCTCATATCTTAAAATGAGAGGGCAAAACAGATGGATGACGTGAACACACATTACATACCTCAGGGTGGGTGGGCCCATGGCAGGGTTGTATGTCTTGGGCGAGGCTAGGGCGCACCTTGATGTATGTATTCTATATACACGACATCCATCCATGTTTTAGTTTATTTTAGGCCGTGAGCCCAAAAATAAGCAGATGCAACTCTTAAGTGAGCCATGCCATAGGAAATAGTGTTGATTGAACCCCACCATTAAAAACTTCCTTTGGGCCACTATAATATTTACTTGCCATCTAACATGTTAATAAGGCTACTCAAACAGAGAGAGAGAGAGAGAGAGAGAGAGAGAGAGAGCAAATATTAGCCTAATCCAAAACTTTTGTGGCTATAAGAAGTTTTTAATGGTTATCCATGACCATTTCCCATGGTATGGTCCACTTATGATTTGGATATGCTTCATTTTTTGGCTCATATTCAAAATGATCCGGCAAAATAGATGGATGCCGTGTATATAGAACACACATCAAAGTGGATTGCACCTAATCCACTCTGCGCCCCGAGCATCCCCATTTCAAGTCTGTTTGTTAAGCCAGGAAACCTGTTGTAAGAAGTTCCTGCTGTCAGAATCAACGTGAGGCCACATTAATGTTTAGTGTGAAACCCACCTTGTCCATCCGTATTGCCTAGAAATGAGGCAGATACATAATTCAGGTGGGTCATACTATAGAAAACAATGAAGATTGAGCATTTACCGTTAAACATTCACGAGGCTACAGAAGATTTGAATCAAACTAATATTTTTGTATTTCCAGTTCATCCCACCAGAAATAACCTAAAGGAGGTTTCAATGGCAGACATTTCCCCCACCTACTTTTGCCTACATGAGTTTTGGGGATGCATATTGTTGCTTCAAGGCTCACTGTGATGTTTGTAAGAAACACACTTCGCCTATCCATTTTGCAACATCATATTAAGATATGGGCTCAAAAATAAAGTAAATCTAAAACTTAAATGAATTGTATTAATGGAAAAAGTTGGTAGGAAAATGCCTGCATTTGAAATTTCCCTGGGTCCACCTGATAATTTTATGCCATTAATATCGTTGGTAAGGTCATTTATAGTAGGATCAACTGAAAACACAAAAATATTAGCTTATTCAAAACTTCCTCTAGCCTCATGATTGCTGATGTTCGATCTTCACTGTTTCCAGTGGTGCAACACACACAGTTTTGGATGTGCCTCATTTTCTGGACCATCATCCTTAACATGATCTGGCAAAATGGATGGATGAAATTGCGCTTTGGCAGATAATCCCTGTCCAAGTTTTTGAGAGCTTTTATCAATTGTACCCACATTATCATACTTGGGGGCCATCTGGTGATCAGAACCGTTGATACGGTTAGTCTCATCATGGATGGCCGAAGTTGGGAACTGTTATCAATTGTACGCACACCGCTATATGGTTAAGGGACTACATGTAGAATGTGAGTTATTGGTCAATTTCATTTTAACAGATTGATTGAAGCGCGAATGGTGGGACCCACTGGATCATCAAGTCAGTGTAATTTTTTCGCATCATGCGCCATCCATTTCGGGTCCCGTGAGACAAATGGCTCATGATTGTAGGCTCCATGTCCGGCGGAGGTCCGAGGACTGATGATCTCTATTTACTCATCTTTTTCGCCGTCAAAGTAAGAATACATCATTAGGGTGGATAGGGTGGATCCAAGGTCGGTGGATCCTTAATGTATGTGCCTTACATCCACAACACTGTCCATCAATTTTGAAACCGCTGGATAAAAGGTTTTGTCTACGTTGCCTCGCTGAATTTCTAGGTTACCTCGCTTAATTTCTAACTTCCCTTGCTCAATTCCTAGGTTGCCTCATTCCGTTGATAGGTTGTTTCACTCAATTTCTAAGTTCCCTCGCTCAAGTTGTAGCTTTCCTCGCTCAATTCTTAGGTTCCCTCGGTTGCCTCGCTTAAATCCTACGTTGCCTCGCTGAAGTCCTACGTTGCCTCGCTCAATTCCTAGGTTCCCTCACTCAATTCCTATGTTGCGTCGCTCAATTCCTAGGTTGCCTCGCTGAATTCTTACCTTGCCTCACTCAATTTCTAGGTTCTCTCGCTCAATTTCTAGCTTCCCTCGCTCAAATCCTAAGTTGTTTCACTGAATTTATAGGTTCCCTCGCTTAATTTCTAGCTTCCCTCGCTCAATTCATAGGATTCCTCGCTGAATTTCTATGTTGCCTCATTTATTTCCTAGGTTCCCTCGTTCAATTCCTATGTTGCCTCGTTCAAATCCTAGGTTGCGTCGCTCAATTTCAAGGTTCCCTCGCACAATTTGTAGCTTCCCTCGCTCAAATCCTAGGTTGCCTCGCTGAATTTTTAGGTTCTCTCCCTCAAATTCTAGCTTCCCTTGCTCAATTTCTCACTTTCCTTGCTTAATTCTTAGGTTGCCTCGCTTAAATCCTAGGTTTTCTCGCTGAATTTCGACATTGCCTCGCTCAATTTCTAGTTTCCCTCGTTCAAATCCCAGGTTGCCTCGCTGAATTTTTAGGTTCCCTCGCTTAATTTCTAGCTTCTCTCGCTCAATTCTTAGGATTCTTCGCTGAATTTTTACGTTGCCTCGCTCATTTCTTATGTTGCCTCGCTCAAATCCTAGGTTGCCTCGCTCAATTTCTACGTTCCCTCGCACAATTTGTATGTTCCCTCGCTCAAATCCTAGGTTGTCTCGCTGAATTTCTAGGTTCCATTGCTCAAATTTTAGCTTCTCTCGCTCAATTTCTAACTTCCCTCGCTCAATTCTTAAGTTGCCTAGCTCAAATCGTAAGTTCCCTCGCTCATTTTCTACGTTGCCCCGCTCAATTTCTAGCTTCCTTCGCTCAATTTCTAGCTTCCCTCGCTGAACTCCTACCTTACCTCTCTCAATTTCTAGGTTCCCTCGCTCAATTCCTACCTTGCATCGCTCAATTTTCAATTTGCCCACTCAATTTTATGTTTGCCGAGCTCAATTTCTAGTTTGACCGTAAAGTGGTTGAAATTGACGGCGAAGTGAATGAAATGTATTTTCAACCATCGACTTGATGGAATCTTGGAAAATAACTAGGTTGGTTGGCTAAAATAGCTTCTCCTACCTCAAAATCATGTGGTACGTCAAGTAACTAATTTTAGTTTAGAAGATATTCCTGTTAAATAAATAAACAAATAAATAAATAAAAGAGAAAATTATATATATATATATATATATATATATATATATATATATATATATATATATATATATATATATATAAAAGAGAAAATGTAAGTAGAATAAAGTTCTCCGTGTAAAAAATAAAAATAAATTGTAAAAAAAGTGGATAGCAGTAGAGTCATTCTACGGTTATAAAGCAAAGCCATAGGCCAGGTTTGACCCGGTCGATTTCTTTTTTTTTTTTTTTTCATGTAATCCCCACTGGTTTTTGTGGGTCCCATTATGAGGTATGTGTTATATCTAAACCGTCCATCTATTTAGAGAACTCGTTTTAAGGCTTGAGATGAAAAATAAGACAGATCTAGCTATCAATGGACCACACTGTAAAAGGCAGTGGGGAATTGAACGTCTACCATTGAAACTCTTTTAGGGATTACTGAAGTTTTAGATCATTATGAAATTTGTTTTTACTCTGCATCCAGGCCTTTGTGACCTTATGAATAGATTGGATGGAAAATAAATGTTATGGTGGGCCCTACAAAATTTTTAACGGTGAAAATCAGTCTTCCGCTGCTCTTTGTGGTGTGGTCCAGTTGATCTTTGGATATGATTTTTTTTTTGGGATAATGCTCCGAAATGATCTCGAAATGTGGATGAACGTTGTGTATATAATAAATACATAGCTGTGGGGCCATGTAACTTTGATCTCTTCTAAGCCGTTCGTACAACTCTTAGTTGGAGGAGCGTGCGCTCGTCTTTGCAGTGAAAAGGAGGGGTAGTTTCGTCCTCAAAGTCGCTGTCCGCACGTGCTAGTCCAAGTTGGTAACTAAAGTTTGTATACCTTCGAAAAAACCGCTGGATAAAAGGTTTTGCCTACAGTGGTCATTTTCTCCCGTTTTAACAGCTCATTTTAGCGCATAATTAAAAAATTGAAGTATATCTAAAGTTAAAAGTAAAGCACACCTCATAAGGTAAGACAGACCTGGACGAAGGGAAGACACAAGTATCATCTTGATTTAAAACTTTCGCGCCCTCTGGGAAGTTTTCAACCGTAGGTATTCAATATCCACCGTTTTCTGTGGTATGGTCCATTTGAGCTTTGTGTATGCTTCAATTTTGGGCTCATGCTCCTAGGGTGAGCTGAAAAAAATGAATGCATGGTGTGGATAAAAAACATATATCCCGGTGGGTCCCAGATAGCCTGGTCACCAGAGGTCTCCTGTTCGCTGCCGAAACAGAAAGGATGCACCGGACGTAGATTGCCCATACTCCCGTCTCCAGGGATCCGACTATGTGGAGCCTACGATGCGTGTGTTTTATCCGTACCGTCTGTCCTTTTTTGCCAGATCATTATACGGTAGGATCCTAAATTAAAGTGAGATAGATCCAAAGCTAGTGGACAACGCCACGGACTTCTTAGCTGCCACGGAAGTTTTGGATCAACCTCATATTTGTATTTTTCCTTAGTTGAGCTCTAGAATAATCTTATGGCTGGATGGAAAATGAACGTCATGGTAGCCGAAGGTTTCAACTGTGGGTGTCATTATTCCCACTGTTTCCAGTGGTGTGTTACACTTCACCTTTGGATATGACTACTTTTTAGTAGCCGGCCAGAATTCGATCTGATCCGGCGGATCCAACCCAATTCAATTTGAACCGAAGGTCAGGATCAGGTCAGATCGATTAGGCCCACTTAAATCGACCGTACATCGAGTCAAGTTTGGATTAGTGGCCAATTCGGACCGATCCGATCCGTATTATTCATTTAACATTGTTTCCTATAATGTTGTCCACTTGAGATTGGGATATACCTCATCTTTGGTTTAATACCATAAAATGATCTAGAAAAATAGATGGATCGCATGGATGAAATAAATACATCATGATGGGGTCCATAGAGCACCGACCACCAGCCATTAGCTGGTTGTAGGGGGAGTAGCCAATCCATCATCTCAGGCCTCAACTCATGGCTCGATGTGCATCGAGCACTGAGCTTTGCCAGAATGCCACAAGAAAAGAAAGAAAAATGGTTCTACACAGTTGAGCTTATGGGAACTTTCCATGAAGTCGAGCTGTGTGGGCCCCACCGTGATGCATGTCTAACATCAACACCGTGCATTTGATGGGTCCCCTTTAAATTATGGAATATCCCAAAAATCACCCATATACGAAACTTCGGTGGGCTATGCCATCTAAAATCATGTGAAGACATTACTAAAATATATAAAAGCACTTGGTGGGGTCCACCTAAAAATTAGATGCATCTCAAACTTGGTATGACCCCTCAGCCAAGTGGGACACACATAATGGATGGTTTGA
The DNA here is from genome assembly GCA_030180095.1 of Magnolia changhungtana. Lineage (NCBI taxonomy): Eukaryota > Viridiplantae > Streptophyta > Magnoliopsida > Magnoliales > Magnoliaceae > Magnolia > Magnolia changhungtana. The sequence continues at coordinate 1,994,299 of JASAUF010000670.1, forward strand.
ATTTGTGAACCACACCTCGGTGGGATCAAAAAATGATTATGAATATTTTAATAGGAGGGTAACCTGGAATTCCTCTCAACTTTTGTACGTGAAGCAGGCAAATGTAGCATACTGGTGTATTGATGTCAGCAAGTTCTATGAGTCCCATCATGAGGTATGCGTTATATCCAAACCGTCCATTCATTTGGCGGGCTCGTCTTAAGGCTATAGCTGAAAAATAAGATAAATCTAAAGAACAAGCGGACCATACTGTAAAAAAAAATAATAATAAAAATTATTCGATCCGAATCATATCCAATCTGATTTGGTTTCCCGACCAAGTTGGACTTGGTTTGAGTTAGATCAGCAGTGCAATGGATCGGATTGAGTCAGAGGACTCGGACTCCGTCCCGAATCGGATCAAGTTCGGGTCAGTGCATTGAAAGTTTCGAATGAGTGAAGTTGGACTCAATCCAGTTGGATTCGACTCGATGCCCAACTCTAATTTTTAGGCTACGTGCTAAAATGAACCGGCAAAACGAAGGGACAGTACAGATAAAACATACACATCAAGATGGCCCCCACAGAGTCAGGTAACCACGGATATCCTTAGTGACCGCGGGTCTCCAGGCAATCGGCGTCCTTTACAAGCTGGACACATCTCATAAAAAATGTACCCTTCGTAAGCTTTAGCATTGCTGAAAAAAAAAAAGAAAGATGCGAAACATCCAACCGTTGGTGGGCCCTTACTTTTTAGATGAGTTATTGTTTCCATGTGGATGAGTCCCACAACAAGACACCATTCACATGGCCTCGCTTTGTTTTTGTCGTTGACAGTGATTACACCATTCTGTATAATTACACATCGACAGCCTGTGCGTTTGGATCTCTTCGTAATAACAAATAGCATGCTCCTTAGAATTGGACTACTTGAAGATCATTGAAATCTTTTCCTTACCTAGCTTACGCCTAATATACATGTAGACCCCAATCGCAGTAGCGAAGGACACGGAAACGGATTGGCTACTCTCCCTGGCACCAGCCCGGTGGCTGATGGTCGGTGCTATGTGGGCCTCACTATGATGTGTGTGCTTCATCCATTCCGTTCATCCATTTTTACAGATCATTTTAGTTCTTAATATCAAAAAAATAAAGGGATATAAATCTCAGTTGGACCACACTACAGGAAAACAATAGCGATTGGATATCCACCATTAAAATCCTCCTAAGGCCCACTGTGCTGTTTATTTGACATCCAATCTGTTGATTAGGTCATACAGACCTAGATGAAGGTTAAACCAAAAAAAAAAAAACCACAGAAAGATCAGCTTGATCCAATACTTTTATGGCTGCCAAAATTTTTTTAATGGTCGACATTCGTTAACACTGTTTCCTATAATGTGGTCCACTTGAGATTGGGGTATACCTAATGTTTGATCTCATAGCATATAATAATCTAGAAAAATAGATGGACGGCATGGATGAAACACATACATCATGGAGGGGCCCACGGAGCACCGACCATCGGCCACCAGGCGGTGTCAGGGGGAGTAGCCAATCCATTTCCGAAGGACACTTGTCTTCCCTAATTGTGATTTGACATCCAAACGCACCCAAAACTCGAGCGGTAGAAATATGAATGCGACGTGATTTTCTCAGAGCCGTGATTGGTTTCGTGTCGGTGAGACTGTTTGCGGTTACCATTGTTGTGGTCAGTCGTGCACCGAAATTCGAGGGCTTGTGCTTTTGTAACCATTCACTCACGCTGATTGAAGGATCCTATCCGTCCATGTTGTGACCATCAGATGTACAGTCGATGAGAAGGTAGCCAACAATCGAAAGATAGTTAGGATCATCCACCAAGTGTACTTTTAAAACTAGACATCCACAAAGAACCCCATGATCTGGACGGTCAGGATTGATGTATATCCATGCAACGTACACAGGCAATGAGTTGCCACCATTTAATAAATGTTGGCAAACACCCACCAAAATCTAGCTATGATTTCCCATGTTTTGTTATAAAAAAGGAAACAACCCTTCCCACTACTCAAAATATCCCTTCCATCTGTGTGAGTGAGAAAACATGGAAGGTGATAGCAGGTGTAGCCAACCATTCCATGTTCTTGGGGCCCTTCTCATTCTCATCTTCCTCATCTCTGACATTAAAACATGCTCAGCATCGACAAAGGTCGAGCCCCACATCAAAGCCAGCGCTGAGTTCATTCGAAATTCATGCACTGTGACCAGCTATCCACGAGTCTGCTTCCAATCTCTCTCTGCCCATGCAAGTGACATTCACACCAGCCCTAGACAACTAGCCCACGTCGCATTATCTGTGAGCCTATCAGCCGCCCGATCGACTTTGGCCGTGTTATCGAAGCTATCTGCAGGAAATCACTTGAAGCCTAGAGAGGCAGGCGCGATGAGCGACTGCATCAAGACGATAGATGATTCGGTCGATGAGCTCCAACAATCTTTAGAGGAGATGGGGCACCTGAATGGGCCACAATTCAATAGTCGGATGGACAACATCAAGACATGGGTGAGCGCCGCTGTGACGGATGAAGATACGTGCATGGATGGCTTCGCTGGAAATGCCATGAATGGCGACATCAAGAAGAAGGTGAGGGGCCATGTCGTGAATATTGCGCAGCTGACAAGCAATGCTTTGGCGCTTATCAGCCACCTCTCGTAGACTCGTGAGAAGTCACTGTAGTGGGAGTTTCAATGTAGGTGATGTGCAATTCCTAAGATTTTCTTGTCTACTATCCTAAGATTTGTCATGTTGTAGTTTCATGGATGTTTGTTGATTCATGACATTTCATGTGTTTGGTTAAACCTAATGTGTGTAACTTTGGGGGAATGACATGCAAAACCATATTAGGAGGAAATGAAATTTCCTTGAAAGCTAAGGAATTTGATAACTTCATGTCTCCTTTATTCTTTCTGGAAACATGTACTTGTACACCAATCTCTACTGGGATCTTGCACAAATCCCCACTGCCTATGGATGTGTGGGGCATTCCATTCTAACCATAGTCCTGGAATTCGGTGTGTGGACAAGATTTTGAGCTGAGTCACTAGAAAACTCGCCCGTGGGGTCACTTTCTGTTGAGACATGAGCTACACTCATAATGGCTTGAACAGGCCTTTTCTTATTGTCAAAACTGGAGGATGCTGAAAGGCAGGTTGTGAGCCATGGATCCATTAATCCGCCTTTGCACTGATGGCGAAACTCCATCTGTCATGAGGACACCTTTGAACCCCAGATCCAAAACTCTAGTGGGCCATAGTAAAGAGAAATGTAAATCAAGGGAGGAAACTATTTCATTTTGCCATGGCCCACTGGAGTTTTGTATCGGGCTGAAAGTTGGGCTTGTAAAGTTTCAAGGGTGCCGCATCATGTAGACCGTTCAGATTCTGTGCTCATGACACACGTGGAAAGGTGTGCACAGGTGCTCACGTAAGAAGGTGAGCATGTGAGCATTCCTCTGTAATATAATATAATATAATATAATATAATAATAATAATAATAATAATAACAATAATGAGACATGTCTCCAATTATCATTTCTGAATTGAAAGATTCTGAGTCAATCTATAAACAAACATGTCTGCTTTTGGACCGTAGCACCTGCCAAGATACCTCTACCCGGCCAATTTTGAAACTAGCTGACATTACCTTCCCTGATCAGCCAGCGAGAGTGGGCTAAGGTAAAAGGCAAGGCTTGGAGTATATCCTTCCAGCCTAAAGACATGACTAAACCAGTCCTACCATGATTCGCAAGCAGCTTCCAAAGGTATTTAGCTGACACGAACTGGGCCCAAAGAGTTTTTCCTTTCAGCAGGTTCCACCCCATTTTGATTCTGAGAGCCTACATTACCTCATCAATTTTCCGAATGCCTAATCCCCCTCTCGAAGGGGTGTGCAGATCTTGGCCCATTTAACCCAATGTATGTTATTTTCCTTTTCTAAGCTCCCCCAGAAAAGTTGGTAAAAGCTTTTTCCAAGGATTTACAGACCAACTTCGGAATGTTGGTGGCTGAAAGCAAGTGGATGGTAATACCAGAAAGAATGTGTTTGATGAGGACCTGTTTCGCCGCCGAATTGAGCATTTTTGCCTTCCAACCATCAATCTTACTAGTTATCTTGAGCACGGTCGGCTGAAGGAGCGGGCTGATGGTTCGGCCTTTAGTGAGAGGAATACCCAGGTACAGCAAAGGGAGAAACGCTTGATGAAAACTAGTGAGGTTGTTGAGTTTGCAGGCTTTGCTCCTTGGCGATCTCTTGGGGGAGAGGAAAGACGTTTTGGAAGCATTAACCCGTTAACCTAAGCTAGGTGCTTTCATAATCCTGAATTAAAGCAAGAAGGGTACACACATTGGAAAGCCTGCCATTAAGAAAGAAAATCGCATCATCAGCATAAAAAAGGTGGGAAATACAGATACAATTTTTTGGGAGCTTATAAGGCTGGAAATGGCCTGATGAGAAAAGATGGGAGACGGCCTGGCTGAAGACATCGGTAGCTAGGATAAAAATGGATGGGGAGAGCGGATCCCCCTGACGAAGACCCCTGCTTGCTTGGAAGAAACCATGACTCCGACCATTAATGAGTACTGAGAACCAAACGTCTCTCTAGCATCTCTAAAGTTGAGCAATCCATTGGGCGTTAAAACCCAGTTTATGAAGGGCCTGAGCAATGAAGTTCTACTCCAGACGATCATACTCCTTTGCAATATCAAGCTTAATAATCAAGTTACCTCCATATACCTTCCGGTCAATCTCATGAACCATTTCCCTAGCAATTGATATATTATTCACGATTGATCTGTCCTTGACAAAGGCTCCCTGCTCCAAAGAAATCAGCTCAGGAAGGATATGAACAATCCTAGATGCTTGAATTTTGGAGAAAACCTTCATGATGCAGTTGCAAAGACTAATCGGCCTGTAGTCAGAGATGAATTCCAGGTTCTTCTTCTTGGGGATAGGACAGATCTGAGTGCACTGAAAGGCCTTGGGGATTGGGCCACTAGAGAGGAAGTCCTTGGCTGCCTCAAGAAGGTCCATGCCAATGATATCCCAGTAGGCTAAGAAAAAGACTCCTCCAAACCTATCCGGACCCGACGCGCTGTCTGGAGGAATTGAGGTGGCAGTGGCCTTGACTTCCTCCAACGTCAGGGGTCTCATGAGGGCCTGGTTCATCTAGGCAGTCACTAAATTCAGGATGCAGTTGAGGATGTCGCTGGCTTGGTTGCTCCCCTCCGAGGTGAATAAGTGTTGGAAGTACCGGACCACCTCATTTCGGATATCGTCATTCGTTTGTGGCATCTCCCCAGAGGGTTTCTTGATGTTTTTGATGGACAAACATCTGCAGTTGTTAATTACAGAGTTGTGGAAGAACCGGGTGTTCCTATCTCCGTCTGTTAGCCAAGCGATCTGTGATTTCTGCTTCTAGTAAATTTCCTCCTGAAGGTAAGCAATTTTCAGTTTATCCTAGGCCTACTGCAATAAAACATAATCATCATTCGATTTAGAGTTGAGGAAGGAAAGTTCCGCTCTTGAGAAGTCGGTTTCAGCTGTTTGGACATTCCTAAAGACGTCACCAAATACTTCTTTGTTCCATCTCTTCAGTGAGTTTTTCAAGATCTTCATTTTGATGGAGAACCTGAACATGGGCGTAGTCGTGATCTCAGTCTGCCAACTTTTTGTAACCACCTCTATGAAATTTTCATGAAGCGTCCACATTTGTTGAAAGCGAAAGGGGCGAGGGAAGTTCACAGCCTCTTCTTGGAAAGAGAGCAGGAGCGGCAAGTGGTCGGAATGAGTTCGCATCAAGTGAGTAACCTGGAAACCAGGGAGCGAGGACATCCAATCTGGATTAATAAACATGCGGTCTAGCCTGGCCCATCTGCGGCTTCTGCCTGCGCGGTTGTTGCACCAAGTGAAAGGTGGGCCCGAGAACCCCGCGTCGATCAAGCCAGTATCGTTGATAACCTCTTGAAAGTGGTGCATTGATCCTGTCAGTTGAGGGGCACCTCCAATACGATCCTCAGGGCTGATAGTGGTGTTGAAATCACCACTGACCAACCAGGGGCCTGAAATCTGACTAGAGATGTCTCGCAGCTCATCCCAAATGATCTTTCTACTAGCATTTACCTGTCGTTAGACATGGGTCCGTGAGCCACTTGTAGGTAATTAGTAGCGGGTGAGTTTCATGGAATATCTTTTTTTTTTTTTTTAAATTATATTTTTTTAAAGACCTTTCTACTTGTAGTTACCTATTGTTAGACACCTTTCTACTCGCATTTACCTGTTGTTAGACATGGATCCGTGAGCCACTTGTAGGCAACTAGTAGCGGATGAGTTTCATGGAATATCTTCTTTATTATTATTATTATTATTATTATTATTATTATTATTTATTTTTTACTTTTTAAAACTTTCTCTTAGTTTGAAATTGAATTTCGAATTCAAAATTAAAATTCAATAAGAGATGCGACTGTAAAGAAGAAGAGATGGGATTACTCTTGCCTCATCCAAACTCTCTTTATCTATCCCTTATTTATAAAAAGGGATGGCATCCCTCTCAATGCATCTCAAATATCTCTAAAGCGTGAGTTCTAGTAAGACAAAAAAGGGAGAAAAGTTTACATCAAAGTTTGTTTACATGGCTCACCTTTAAACGATCTAAGATTAATTTATCTGGCCCGCCTTTAAACGATCTAAGTCATTAATCATAATTCAAGGTAATTTCATCCGTATATAATTAAAGGAGTGATAGGATTCTTTCTACTCCCAATGATTAAGTGGACGTCTTACCGTTCACTATCTATCTTTGACTTTGTGTGAATGTTCCAAAATTGTGTAAACTATTAGATCTTGCGAGCCTACCCATCCAAGCCATCTTTCACACGTGTCATCTATAATTAATGGTCCTTGGCAATGTGCATTTGTGGCACGCACACCTAGGCTATATGACGAGCGTGATATGAAAGTATTACTTGATCGTAGCTTGATTCCTGTCTTTAAAAGTTTTGATTTAGATATATGTGAGCATCGCATATACGATAAATAATCAAAGTTATCTTTTAAAATTGGAAAGTATAGTGGTAAATGACCACTTGATTATGTGCACTTGGATGTGTAGGGGCCATTGCTTATTATTTATAGGGGAGGATCATTATTCTTTATGACATTCATAGACGATTTTTCTAAAAAGGTGTGGGTTTATTTTTTAAAAAATAAATTCGATATTTTCACCACTTTCAATATGTGGAAGGCGATAGTAGAAAAGCAGATAAGGCGGAAGTTGAAAGTGTTGATAAACAATGGTGGAGAATTAATTTCAAAGGAATTTAATCGGTTTTATAAATATAAGGAGATTTTATGGCATAACAGAGTCAGACACATACCAGAGTAGAATGGTGTGGTGGAACATATGAATCAGACTCTCTTGGAGGGTGCCTGAAGTATGTTGAGCAATGTTGGGGTAAGCTTTGAGCTATGTATTGAGGCCGTTAACACGAATTGTTACTTTTAGTGAATCAGTCCCCATCTACACCGATAATTATAAAATTTCAGAGGAAGTGTAGAATGGTCATGAAGTTGATTACTCAGGGTTGCAATTATTTAGTTGTAATACTTACTCTCATATACCATAAATTGAGATAGATAAGCTAGACCGAATGGTGAAAAGGGCACCTTTGTTGGTTATGGTAATGGTGTGAAGGGATACAAGATGTATAACCGAGTCACATTGAAGATCACAATAAGCCATGATGTCAGGTTTGTGAGCACTCATTTTTCGTAAGTATGAATACAAGGAAATGAGAAAGTCAGCGAAAATTGACATTAAAATAAAAAAATATTAGACACAAGATGAAGTCGAGCTATAGGAAGAGGTACAAGAGTAGGTGGATTAGTCACTTATGAGGAGAAATCCACCTAAAGATTGCAGATTACTAGTTAGATACGGAGATGACTCAAATATTGCATTCGCCCTCATTACAGATAAGGATCCGTCTACCCTCCAGGAAATACCAGATAATCTAGATGCTCAGAAGTGGGTGATAGTGATGCAAGGCGAGATGGAATCTTTGTATAAGAATGAGATGTGGGAGTTGGTTCACGTCAATTATTAAGCAAGTATCTATCATGTTTGTGTTAACGCTGGCTGCCTAATATAACATTAAACTAAATAAATGGATGTGAAGACTGCTTTCCTATATGGAGAGTTAGAAGAGTAGATTTACATGGCACAACCAGAAGGGTTTGAGATACAATGGTCAGAGAATAAGGTTTACAAGTTAAGGAGGTCATTGTACGACCTGAAACGGTTGCTTAGGTAGCGGTACAAGAAGTTTAATATTTTCATTGTGAGTAAGCAGTTTACTAGAGGTGAATATGATCATTGGGTTTACTTCAAGACACTTAGTGATAGAGGATTCATTGTCATAATATTATAAGTTGATGACATGCTTATCGCCAGCCATAACATGTATGAGATCAATATATTGAATACTCGATTATTAGGGACATTCGAAATGAAAGATATTGGGGTTGCAAAGAGAATTCTCAGCATTGATATACACAGAGAAATGGAGATGAGCAGGCTACAATTGTCTTAGGCAGAGTACCATGAGAAGGTATTTGTGAAGTTTGGGATGGACAAGGCTAAGCCAGTTAACACATCCCATATTACTTACTTTTGGCTTTCTTCAGAGCAATGTCCTATTACAAATGAAGAAAAACAGGTTATGTCTTGTGTGCCCTATTTAAGCGCATTTGGTAATTTAATACATGTCATGGTTTTTATGAGACAGGATATTTCATCTGCAGTTGGTGTTGTCAAATCCCGATGAGTAAGGAGACAGAGAAATGGCTACTTCGTTATCTATGAGATACAGTGAACTACGTCTTAACATTTCAGAAATTAGAAGAAAAATTAGTAGGCTATATGAATGCCGATTATATAGAAAACAATTGAAGGTTAACTTCCGATTACTCGTTTGTATTAGCGGGTGAAGTGATCAGTTGGATGTCAAAGCTCCAGTAGGTATTTGCTCTTTTCACAACTGAAGCTGACTATATGATGGTGATATAGGTTTTCAAGGAAAGTGTTTTGTTGAGTAGAATGATGAATTAACTTGTACTTTAGCAGAAGGCCGTGCCGGTTAATTATAATTGCGAAAGCACGATTAACTTGACAAAGAATTCAATTTACCATTCTAGAACTAAACATAATAATGTTTGTCATCATTTCATCTTATAAGTACTTGAAGAAGGTAGCGTCACTTTTGATAAGATCTACAGTAACGCCCCGAATTTCACGGGGGTCGAGTAGATACTCGACTCCCGACATCCCGGGTACCACTTATGATTTGCGGAAGCAGGGTTTTATAATTCGTTTCACCTGTCATTTGAGCAATTTCTAGAATTAAAATAGACTATGCGATTTACTCTGGAATAAACATAAATTTTATGCAAGTAAATCAGTTGTCAAGTGAAATATGTCTATCCAGATTATAGGACTACAACTGAGGAAAGTTTACAGTTCTAAAAATACAAATGTACAAAAATATTAAAAAATAACTCTACCCTATGGCCCCATCGCTAGCCCTAGGGCAACTACAGTGGCCTACCCAGGAGCTGGCAATAGGAGAGTTCCTCCTCTGAGTATATGGATGCCTCGTCCAACGCCTCGAATTTCTAGTACCTGCATCTATGAAAGTATCTACTTTGTGTTTTATAACACCGTCCCAGAGTAGGAGTGAATGATCAACTCAGTGAGTTTCATTTGTAATAAGTTACACAAGTTATCAATTCCATAGGAGCAATTAATGAAAAGCATATAAACACAAAGTTCCTAGCTACTCTTTTTAATGCATATGTATATCATTATGATATGATGCATGCCCTCGCCATCCAACACTCCCTCGAGCGACACCATCTAACGTTCGTAATGTCAAACACTCTCTCAGTACGACCTTGACTACCGAGTTGCCAACGTAACTAATGCCATATGATGTAAATATGTTATCTAAGTATTTAGTTACATTCGTTCATCCATCAGTTTGACAAAACTAAGACACCTTATCGGAGTCAATGCCCTATCCTAATCGCGGGGCCTAGGCGGTCGCGGCGGCCTTACGCCCATGATCCTTGATCCTTTTGGGTTCGTCACTCCCAGATAACACATACGAAGGCGGATTGTAAGCTGAAACACTTGCGGTAACTACGGGGAGGCTCGTCACCCCAGCATAGGCTGACAGCTCGAGCATAGTGTCCCATTCCACCATACTCGGCTCACGAGATGGGTTTATACACTGAATTGCTCGTGGTCACTATGGGGAGGCTCGTCCCCCAGCGTAGGCCGACAGCTCAACCATAGTGTCCCATTCTACCATGCCTGGCTCACGAGACTTGTGGATTACATCATAATTGTTATTAATAAGCGCTAGATGGGCGTAGGGTGTTTCAGGTTCAACAGGCGTGATTATTCATGGTTAACAAACATGGTTGGTCAGATAGTGGGCCAAGTTGTTCAATTCAAGTGAATTGCGGAACACCCGATATTAAGTGTGAGCATCCCACATTGTCTAACTACTGCTGGCTATCCATGTTCGACCTAAATTGTTCAGATTGGTTGGCCCAACCGGTGGGGCTACCCATAGGGCCTTGTAGTTCCATTGGTTAACCTAGAAAGTGATCTAAATTACTTAACATTTTAAAGAAGATAATGAACTGCTCTTAGTTTCAGAAAAATTCAAACATGCATGTAATCAAGATTTAGATTGCTTGGCATCATAGAGAATATTATGATCTTCTCCTAGTTACAGGAAGTTTAGGCATGTATGTATATAGGGTTTAAATTTCTTAATAACATAGAAAGATTATAAATTTACTCCTATTTGCAGAAAATTCAGACATGCATGTGAACAACAATGAACATTTGAGCCAAATTAAATATATGAAGACATGCAGCAGAATTTCCCCCAAATTGTTTCAGATTTGGGGATGATCCAATTTCAATTTCATATGATAAGAAGGGAAAGCAAGGAAAGAAGGCAATATTCAAATGACTTAGTCTATTTGGCATGGGATTAAGCATCAATTTCTCTAAACATGCTTAGGCAGATTTTAAAGAAGTAACTACTAACAGATTCCTTATGAATCACTCATACAAAGCAAATTCAATAAACACAATCATTAATTTCAGCCTAAGTTCAATAATCGGCCACCTAAGGATAATGGTCCGCACCTAAAAATGGTTTACCAATTCGGAATGCCGCTCATACGGTTCTGGTCTTGTGGATTGGCGTATCAAGGCCCTGCGACGATGAAATTAGCTTGTAAGGGCACATGCACAAGGTTCTATGATGCTGAAATTTGGAGATGGCTGAAGGGTTACCTTTCTATCGCTGGTAGGCCACTTCTACAGTGGCGGAGTTGTGAGCTCCGACGCGGGATTGTGGTAGGAGAGAGAAATTCACCAAATTCCAGCTCCTTGGAGCTCCCTCCCCCCCCCCCCTCTCTCTCTCTCTCTCTCTCTCTCTCCCCTTCTTGCAGCAAAATTCATATGAGAGTGAAGGAGAGAGATTTTGAGACTTATATAGTTTGAAAATTTGTTTAGATGGCCCTAAGAACTCTTGTTTTAACATATATATATATATATATATATATATATATATATATATATATATATACCCTTAGTGGGTAGATTTCTAGTCCTTGGGGCCATCCCAATGGTTCCCTGACCCATCCGCGCTATGGAATATATGTCCCATAGTTAGATGAAGGGTTGTCCCAAGTTAGGTGACAAACAGATGAGTCAATTGGTCGCAGGGGCCTGATTTGCAATTAATGGTCACCGATGTTCGATCGGGTTCCCGGTTATACGGATATGAGCAGGGAAATATCCTTGGTTCATGGCCCGAGTTTGATTATAATTCAACAGTTCGAATGTCACAATTTCGTTAAAGAGTGGAAGGTCTATTTTACTTAAGTTTTTAGATTTCAATTTAAGGGATTCGCGTGTTTCAAACACTTGGCTTCTGGCCCAAGTTAAGCAGTTTCGGGCACTTTATTTGTTTGTCACCCCCGATGGACGTAAAACCCAGTGAGATGGATATTATTCTATAATTTTGGAACTAGTGGGCCACTAATGAGCGGTTTGGAGCTCATTCAGGTAATCGGGGCATTTTTTGAATGAATTGAGTAGGAAGATTTCTTGGATATAGTTGTTAGGGTCTGTATTAACTAAGTTCATAATGTGATTTATTCGAAATTGACAAAAATGGTGATTCGGTCATGATCAGTACTCTAGATCATTGGTTCTTAGGCTAAATGAGTGACCGAGTTGATTTGGTTTATGAATCAAGATTCAACTCATAGTTGTCTTGACTTTAGGTATGTCTTTATTTAGTTATGGTTATCTCGATTGGTTAGTGATAGGTTGGCTCGATTTGGGTCCTATGTGAACAAATCATGGGGCTAAACTTGATGTTTAAGTGATCGGTTGGATTCATTGATTTTTTGCAGTTGATCAATCTTCTTTTTACGGTTCTTTATCAGTACTAGCCGCGTATAGGCTCACTTCGAGCGTCAGGGGTCAGTAAGTGACGACGTGGGATAGTTATATATCAAAAATAAAATAAAATAAAGGACTTTTGATAATCCAGAATAGTAAAATTTCAAGATGTTAAATCTACATAAGCATAAATTCGGCATATATGCTTACAAAGATAGTTCCCGTAAAGAATTCTTATTCTATTTGACTTCTTTGGATCTAATAATGGTTTGATGAAGATGAAGTGTGCACGAAAAGCGACAACGATGGTGAAATTATGATGGAGGTGATTATAAATGGAGCTTGGAGATGTAGTTCATAATGATGAAAGCCATGATAGATATTATTGTCAAATGTCTTCAATTTGTCTGGAACAGAGGAGTTCGATTGATCGAACCCCTGACTCAATTGATCGAACCCCTAGCTCAATTGATCGAGAAACTCTATTTTTATATAGTTTGCTCTCTGGACAATTTAGGCCATGTTTGATTGATCAAACATGCGAGATCGATCGATCGAGCGATGTCGATCAACCAAAGTTTAGATCGACAGCATACGCAATTTTGCATAATTGCACTATTAGTTTTCTATTTCGGGTGTTATACATACATACATACATATATATATATATATATATATATATATATATATATATATATATATATATATATATATATATATATAGGTGTAATTGCAGGATTATAGATTTCAATTAGGACTAAGTCGTTTTTAGGGTTTGGAGAGGAGAAAACAAGGGTTTTCCAAATTGTACGTGCATCAATCTTTTGTACCTTTTGTTTTCATGGTAATTGTTGTCGCTTTGTGTTGTGATTTTTTCCCACGAAATTTTTCCACATAAAATTCATGTATCCTTTTTGTATGTTTTGTTTTGTATTTATGTTTCAGTTGTTTGATTCAAATTTGGAATTTTCTTCTATGGATTCCCAACAACTAACACCTGATTTTATAAGGTTTTGAGTTTTTGAATTCTACCAATATGCAGCTGAAATGGAAAACTGACCATTTTATCATTTCCATGCTTCTCTACTTAAGAGAGAATTCTTAATACTCAGTGACACGAGTATTGGGCACTCCGCCGGCACCCCAATGTACTAAAGCCCATGGACGCTCATCACGTCAATTCAAGCCATCCAAATTCATCATTTAGGATACAAATGCCATATCTGAAGGGTCAAATGCTGGTAGAAACTTGAAAGGCAACACTCAATCAATCAAGAATAAATGACAAAGTTTTTAGGATGGTTCCTATATTAACAGTGATGATCAACTAGGTGCAAACTGCAATTAAGCTAATGCAAATTGCAATTCAGACCCAGGTCCTGTATACAAATCCTAAAGGAAACTGCAGTATGAATTTTTCCACTTTAGTGTGCTAATAATTGCAATTCAATTCAATGGTACCGTCAAACACACCCTAAATACAAGAGGAACCATATTTTATACTCGACCGTTTGATATAACTTTTCAAAATCATGCCTTATGATGGGGTCGTTCACATCTACAATCTCAGAACCTTCACATCTAGCTCTTCACACCTCTCCTTGAAGCTTGAGTTTCCTATTCTTGGACTGTTGAACAAGTAGACGGCTGTAATGGGGACTTCATGGTTTGATCCTGTTAAAGTCCCTTGATATATATTTATATACGGGAGTTTTCAGAGCAATTGGTTATTTGAAATGGTATCAGAGCGGGTGCCAGAAAAATCAAGTCCTCGTATGTTCTTTATCTCTTCACTTCCTCTCAGCTAGATGTACTTGGTGATCACTTCCTAGCCACAGCCATCAATCCGTACTTCTCTCATTGGCTCAACGAGGTCCTCCCAATTATCCAAACATTGAATCTCTCTCCAAACACAAGCCAAAAACAAGAACCAGCTTTGGCCTTGGTCTTGACTACTGGTGCAACCGTAGAAGTCGCTGCAACAGACCATCTGTTCGACGTGACGAAAATGTAAAGATGCATTGGATGTAGAAATGCTCAAAGCCATTGATAGATCGATAGATAAAGAGAGAGATATGAGGAGAGGATGAAGAAGATAAAAAGACTGCAAGTTGGAGAGAGAGAGAGAGGAATGCGAAGTTGGAGGGAAGGTAGCTGGGGGAGTACTGTGTGTGTGTATATATATATATATATATATGAGATGCGCTCACCTGCGAACCAGTTCGTACGTAGTACGTACGAACTTTTTTGAGAACCCATCATACGTGATGAATCTCACAAATCTGAACCGTTCATGTGAAGCAGCACCTAGTGAAACCCCCCAGGACCAAGTTTTACTTTTATTTAAAACTTTTATCCATACCGTCCATAGCAAAGAGAAATTCAAATCAAGGAAAGAAACTGTTTACATTTTTCACGGTCCACCAAAGTTTCGGATCATAGTAAAAATTCATATTATAGGGTTTCATGAGGTTCTGCTTCATGTGGACGGTTCAGATTTGCGAGATTCATCACGTATGATGGGTTCTCAAAAAAGTTCGTACGTACGTACGAACTGTTTCGCAGGTGAGCGTTTTCCTATATATAT
The DNA here is from genome assembly GCA_030180095.1 of Magnolia changhungtana. Classification (NCBI taxonomy): domain Eukaryota; kingdom Viridiplantae; phylum Streptophyta; class Magnoliopsida; order Magnoliales; family Magnoliaceae; genus Magnolia; species Magnolia changhungtana. The sequence goes on from JASAUF010000670.1 coordinate 2,009,399, forward strand.
ATATATATAAGTTTTATTTATTTTGAGGTGAGAGTAATATAATATAGAAAATCTAAAGCATGTTTGGCTAGGATTTGACTGAAAATGTCTTGCGTTTTTCTACCAGTTATGATGTATCGACCTCTTGGGATGGGCTTTTTGCAACTCCTTTGTTGATTAAAAGGGCTCAAAATGTTTTTGTTAGCTCCACGTTGTGTAGTTGATTTCAAAAAGGGACTGATAGGCCGCGGCGATCTGAGAGGGACCTTAAGCCAAATCCTAAATATTTAGGATAAGATGAGTCATGGTTGGTAGTTACATGACGTGCAGTACATGGAGTCATGGCTGGCAGTTACATGAAGTGCAGTACATGGAGTCATGGCTGGCAGTTACATGAAGTGCAGTACATGGAGTCATGGCTGGCAGTTACATGTAGGAGTGGACTGAGTCATGACAGTTACATGCAGTTTACGTGCAGTAGTACTCTCTGTTTTATGTGTGTTGAATTTCATTTGTTAGGGGTTAACTTCCCTTTTATTTTGGATTGTTTTGTACGTGGCCTTGCTTATTTAAGCAACTAATGTTTTCCTTAAGAGGCAGGTAATTTACATTCAAATTGTGGTACTTTTCTCACTCGAAGAGAAAACAAATTATCGTAGCACTTGCACTCTACGTTTAGGACCTATCATTGGTATCAGAGCCAGGTTACTTATGGGAACAAATAGAGAACATATTGAGCAGCTGGAAGATGGGCTAAACAGGATGGAGCTCAGCATGGCCGATAGGCTTCGTCAAGTGGAAGAAACTCTCAACTGCCTCTCCGATGTCTTACTTGCAAACCAGGAGAACCCCAACCCCGGCAACCATCACTGAGAAGGAAACGACGGGGGACGGCTGGTGGTATCTTCCAAAACAGCAAGCCTTGAATTTCCTCAATTTTCGGGAAATGATCCGACGGAGTGGTTCAATCATGTGAACCAATTTTTTGAGTTCTAAAATACTCCCGAAGCCCAAAAAGTCTCCTTAGCCTCCTATCACTTGCAAGGAGAGGCCAACCAATGGTGGTAGTGGATTCACAGGACATTCCAAGAAGAAGAAAGAGCTGTCTCATGGATAAATTTTGAAGACGAACTCTGTTGAGGGTCAAATATTGCATATCAGACCCTAGTAATTACCTGATTTTATGAATATGGTACTATTTAACGGCTCAATTTAAATATGTTTATGCTGCAATGTGTGTTTAGGAGCTTGGGCGGAAACAGGGTGCTAAAAGCATAGAATTAACGCTCTGAAGTCACCAGAGCAAGGGACGGACTCCAGAGGACCAATATTGAAGAATCTACATGCCAAGGATCCGAGGAAATCAAGCTGTTCACGTTAATGGCCCGAAACTAGTGCAAAATGCAAGATCACGGGGTTCTCACCGTCCGTTTGACACGAGACTTCATACATGGGATGTGAGCCATAAATTAGCCGTACATATTAAATTTTATCCATTGAAGATCTCGGAAAGTGGGCCAATGGATAAATCAGCCCTTAAACGGTCAATTCTGGGCCCACCTGATATCTGAATATGCTTCAAACTTGGTCCCAACGGTTTAAATGAGGTGAGAATACAGATGGACGGATCAGATTTCTCACAAACATCTCTGTGAGACTCAAGCGTGTAGTGCATGAGCACGGTGCATTAGTGCACCGGGCGTGCACCAAAAAAATCTGGAAGTCGGTCAGCGTTGCTGACTGACTCTTCTTCCCAAACCAAGAAAAACGCAAACAACGTTTTCCCTATCTTGATTGGGTTTTGCTTGTGAGCCCCACCTATCATCCAGATCAGGAATCTGAACCGTCCAATGCTCTCAAGTGGAGGCGTCTACCTCCGCCATGGTGGCCATCTGCATCAATGCAAGTGCATACAGGAAGAGATGTGATCAAAAGCAGGATAGACGGTGGAGGGATTTTGTCCGATGGGCCACATGAAACCAGTGAAAAACGATCATTCCCGACCGAAATCTCAAGGGGAATGTGGTGAACGGAGTAGATTTCACTTTTGATGCTTATCAAGGGCCCACCGATTTCAACAGCGTAAAACAGTTACGCAGCAGGATTTTGCGTCCGAAAAATGCGGGATTTCCGGACGGTTGTGGGCCCCACTCATGGTCCAAACGTGTAATCCGAACCATCCATCACGTAGAAGGCCGCGATCTAGTCAAAACTATGTTGACTCTGTGCATTCATGCTCGTACACGTGTTGGGTTCAACGGTCCCAAATAGACGGCCCTGCACCGATTTCTGCGGAATTCTGTACCTGGGTCGTGCCAACATGAAATCAAAACCACCCTTCTCTGGTCGAAATTTTGAGGGACAGACAATGGACGGAGTGGATTTGTCCAACACTAGCAAATATGGGCCCCACCAGTTATGCACTTTTCTTGTGTTAAACAGGGGGCAGCGAATTAGGTTTCGTGACAAATTATTTTGAGGAAGTTTTCCACTGCCTACTGCGGCGTAAACAAGAATCCTGCTACAAAAAAGAAACTGGGGACAAGAGGAGCTATAAAAGAAATAACGCCTCCAAGTTTTGGAGGAGGTACGGCTGACGGCTGGAAAGAGAGAGAGAGAGACAGGGAAGCTGGGACTGGACGTGGACGAGAGAGAAGGAGAAAAAGAGTTTGAATCTGAATTTTAATTTATTTCTTTTTTTTTTTTTCTCTATGGATCTTCTGGATTTTGGTTTATCCATGCTAGGCTAAACCCCTTAGCTAGGGCTAAGGGGTGAAGCTTGTAGCAGGATGGGAGTAATTTTATGAATATGATTCATGTTAGACTGAATTGTTGATTGATTGCAGCAAGATTAATGGGAATACTTCTGGTTTTTTATGATTTAGTGTGACTGATATTACATTAGATCTGTGATGGCTTGAGTTTTCCTTTTTCTTATTCTGATTATGGGGTTAGGAAGCCCTGTTGTTCACCATCGTCTCCTAGGCATGGTTGGATGACGGAACTCTTCCTGACGCTCATACATCATACAGATCGGTTGTGGATTGGTTGAACTCTGTTGTTGGCTTTGTCTCATAGGCATGGTTTTGTGATTGAATCCATTTTGATTTATAACTGTCTGATCTATTGAAACTGCATTAACCAAGGTTCAATCTTGATATCTTTTACCGTAGAATTCCCTGATCTCTACAAGTGGATCCCCTGAATCCCTAGTTCCCTTCTCTGAATTCTCTTAAGCTTTAGTTAATTATTTCACCATCGTTCATTCAAATCACCTGATTTAGATTATATCTTATTCCGATTCTAGTTCTAGTCAGTTTCAGAAGACGTATAGGTTTCAGTCCCTGTGGATTCGACCTCGGTCTCACCGAGTTTATTACTACATCACAACCCTATACTTGGGGAGTGAACAAACTCTGGGCTCATTTTGGGCCTTCGGAGTGCGAAGATTTTGATGAAGCCCTGTCGCGTATAAGGCAAGTTCGTTCTTTGAGGGATTACCAACGAGAATTCGAACGTTTGGGCAATCGAGTACACAGATGGACGCAAAAAGCTCTTGTAGGAACTTTTGTGGGCGGCTTAAGAACGGACATCTCGGATGGTATACGGATGTTTAAGCTCCAGACATTAAAAGAAGCCATCAGTTTAGCAAGAATGAAGGATGATCAACTTGCTAGACAAAGGAGGTTTGTAAGGCTCGCACCACCAATACGAGCTCCCCTAGCTCTTCCCCCTACTCATCAAGCCGCATCCCCAACCCCTGCCGTTCCTGTGCGGAGACTCTCTTGGGACGAAATGCAGTGGAGACGAGCCCAAAACTTATGTTTCAATTGCAATGACCATTTTACTACAGGACACAAATGTCAAGGACCACGGATACTCATGTTGGAGGGTTACGAGGAAAATGGCGACCTGTTATGCGACGATGTCATCGAAGAACAGCCAACTGGAGAAAATTACCAAGGACTTCCTAAACCCGAAATTACGCTATATGCACTAACGGGGTGGACCGCACCGGAAACCACGCGTGTAACAACAAAAATGGGTCCCCACGAAGTAATGGTTTTGATTGACAGTGGATCGACACACAACTTCATCAACAACCGTTTAGCAAGCATGCTCAGGTTGCCAGTCATACCTACGGAAACTTTCCTTGTTCGAGTAGCCAACGGAGATAAACTAACGTGCCAGGGGCGTTACGATAAGGTACGGGTAGAATTACAAGGCACCGAATTTTATCTCACCCTTTTTTCTCTGCCCTTATTAGGTCTTGATCTTGTCCTTGGTATTCAATGGCTTGAAATGCTGCGATCCGTGATTTGTAACTGGAAGTAGTTGACCATGGATTTTATTTGGGACAATCAAGATCGAAGGCCGCAAGGAGTGGACATGCAAACCATTCAGGCAGCTTCACTAAAAGAAATATCAAAAGAGTTCTGCTGAGGACACGCGTTATTTGTTGTGTGCTTTTGATCAGGGTCGAATATTGCATATCAGACCCAGTAATTACCTGATTTTACATACATGATAATGTTTAATGCCATATTTTAATTGTGTTTTTATTACAGGATGAAATCAGGAGCGTGTATTGAAAAATGATGTTAAAAGCATGGATTTGACGCTCCGAAATTACCAGAGCACGGGATAGACTCCAGAGAACTAATAGTGAAAATTTTACACGCCTGGGATCTGAGGAAAGCAAGTTGTTCACGATAAAGAGGCCTGAAATTGGTGCAAACTGCAAGATCACATGGTTCCCACCATCCGATCAGTTCGAAACTTCATACATAGGATGAGGGCCATAAATTAACCGTACATATTAAATTTCATCCATTAAAGATCTCGGGAAGTGGGCCAACTGACAAATCATCCCACAAACCGTTGATTTCAGGCCCACCTGATATTTGGAACTGCCTCAAACTTGGTTTTGGCGGATGAAATTATATGAAGAAAAAGATGGACGGTGCAGATTTCTCGTAAACATTATAGTGGACCCCATATATGATGCATGTACACCATGCATACGTGTGCTGGCGCTACACCGGACGATAGAGGCGGTCAGCGCGTGCGCTGACCCGACCTCTTCTCCCTCAAATTCAAAACGGCACCTGCCGGCTCCAGCGTCCTGCAAGCCGATTGCTGATCGCGGTTGTGGGCCCCACCTATCATCCAGAGCACCAATCCGGATCGTCCATCAGAGTTCAGGGAAGCCTCTCATCACTGCCTAGGTGGCAGATTTGTAAATCATCATCAAGATTTGAATCTAGCAGTTCAAACGCAGGTTAGACGGTGTAACGAGATATTCCATGGGCCACACAGAAATGGAGAAAAATTGCATATTTCTGACCGAAATTTCGATAGAAATTCGGTGAACGGAGTGGATTTCGCCATAAACATCAAGGTGGGACCCACTGATCGTCACAGCAGCCGTTTGGCATTTGCGTAACGACGGACGCTGTCCGTTTTTGCGGCAGATTGTGGGCCCCGTACGTCACCCGTACGGCCGATCCAAGCCGTTCATCGTGTAGAGGGCTTCGAGAGCTTCAAAACCATGTTGATATTTTGCTCTCATACGTGCACACGTGCGTGATACAGATGCCACAAACAGGCGGTCTTGTGACGTTCAAAACTGATTTTGTTGTGATTTCTTCTCTGGGTCGTGTCAATGGACATTCAAAACCATCCATTCTTGACTGAAATTTCGTCCTGAATCTAATGGACGGGGTGGATTTTCCAGAAAATACTTCTGTGGGGCCCACCGATCACGGCTGCGAAAAATTGCACTCTGTGTCCTACTACGACTCTGCTACTGACTCCAGCCCTCCAACAGCTATAAAAGAGGAATTATGGACGTGGAAAATTCATTCAGAAATAGGGAATTCCAGATCTAGAGCAAGGGAGAGAAGAAAGAGAAGAAAGAAGAGAGAGAGATCGATTGGTTTGGTGTTTTGTTTTTATGAATTTTGTTTAATCTTTTTGATGGATTTTATGGGTCACTAATCTCTCAGCTAGGGCTGAGATGAAGCCCCTAATTTGATTAGCTCTTGTATTGGTTGATTTACTTTGAATATTAATTAATTTGTTTCTTTCTCTAAGTGGGCTTGATTGGTTTAAATTCTATACTTCTCCATCTATGAACTTGACCAAAGTATATATATGGATGTTGTTTGGATGCTTATTATAGGTGCCTGTGTCTGATCAAGAACAGGTTTCCTATAGAGGAAGAAACAGGGTGCTTTAATGACTATACATTCCATGTGCCCGACCAAGGACATGGGATGTGTTATTCATGGCATTGCTTAAAGGAATTAGACATTCTGTATGCCCGATTAAGGACACAGATTGTGCTTTCTCTATATAAGTGGTATCAATCTAGATCAAGGTGAATTAACAGACAAAATAAGGGTTAGGATAATTAGGGGTAGATTCGAAAGTCCTAGTGCTCTCTCTCTGATTGAATTTTCTTCCCTGTTCTTAATTGTTTTTTTCTTAGAATTGTGCTTAGTAGTTCATTCTATTATTTGTTGGATTAGTTAAGGAGAATCATAGATTTGAGTTGTGATGACCAGTCCTCGTGGGAACGATCTCGTAATACGTACCATATCTACATCTGATTCGTATACTTGCGAGTTTAAAAATCATTTAAATCATGTTGGTTTAAATAAAACATCAAGTTTTTGGCGTATGTTCTTGGTGTTGTTTCGTTCCAAATTGAATTTAGGATTCTCTCTTATCATAATTCATAGCTTAGGATTTTACTGACTTAGAGTTCTTTTCTTTAGAAACTAACCTATTTCCTGTTTTGTAGGGTCCTGAAATAAACTTCTAATTTGGTAATCCCTTTCTAAATTCTTTAATTTTTTCTAATTACTATTTTTAGAACTAAGATTTTATTTTTTTAGAAATTTTTTAGTTTCTTCTTTCAATTATCTTTCTATTTTCTAGTTTAGAAATTCTTCCCTTTTTAGAAACTTTCTTTTTAGAAATTAACCGTTGCTTAGGATTTTTCTATCATTATTTTAGGAAACTTAATTTGTTTTTTTTTTTTTTGGTTACAGGAATTGAGGAAGGAAGCTACTAAGTGAAGGAGGAACTTCTTAAATTTTCTGACATCAATCATCTCCTTTTCCGGGTTCTTTCTTCCCATTCTTGTTTACATAGTTTTAACTTGTTTTTTTTTTTTTTTTTTTTTTTTTTTTTTTCTAGTTCTAGTTTTATTTCTCTTAGGTTGCTTCTTAGTTTAGTTTTTTTTTTCTTACATTGCAATAACATAGTTTATGCTAGGACGTAGATCTCTGAATATAGAACTAGCGCCGTTTGATCCTAAAATAGAAAGAACATTTCGTGAAAGACTGAGAAATAATCCTGTTAAAATGGCGAATGAGAATGAAGTTAAAGCTCTCAAAGATTATTCGGCTCCTGTCTAATTTAATGCGCCTTCATGCATAGTGTTGCCAACTACTACGGCGGCACACTTTGAACTTAAACCTGGAGTCATACAATTGTTGTCATCCTTTTACGGATTGGACAAGGAGGACCCATATCATCATGTGAAAGAATTCCTAGACATTTGCTCCACCTTTAAGTTCCAAAACTTCTCAGACGATTCGATCCGCCTACGCATGTTTCCTTTTTCTTTGAAGGATAAGGCGAAAGCATGGTTGAATTCTCTAGAAGTTGGATCTATCACTACATGGGACCAACTGTCTAAGAAGTTCTTAAACAAGTTCTTCCCCGTTCACAAAACCAATGCCCTCCGTAGAGAAATTACTAACTTCACACAAAAAGAGGGCGAGCACTTTCATGAATGTTGGGAAAGATGGAAGGACTTACTTCTTAAATGTCCTCACCATGGTTTTGAGAAATGGCAACAAGTTCAATACTTCTATGACGGTCTAACACCCCAGAACCGTCGCATGGTTGATGCCACCAGTGGAGGGTCATTCATGACTAAAAGTGATGTTGAAGCGTAGAACTTCTTTGAAACCTTGTGCGAAAATTCCCAGCAATGGGACTATTCAAATAGAGGTGACAAAAGTCCCCAACCATAAAAGAGAGGTGGTATATATGAGATAGGAGTCATGCCAGAGCTGTGCGCCAAGCTTGATAACCTGACAAAGAAAGTTGATGCTCTGGTATTAAATAATGGACCTCCACAAACAGCTCAAGTTGAGGCATGTGCCACATGTTCTAGTCCTGCCCATTCTATGCAGTCTTGTCCATCTGGTGCAGCATCCCTAAAATTTCTCTCTGAACAAGTACATGCTATGAACACTTTTCAAAAACCTGGGAATGATCCTTACTCGAACACATACAACCCAGGGTGGGCTAGGCATCCAAATTTTTCTTGGGCAAAAGGACCACAACAAGGAGGACCATCTGGAAATCCTCCCATGCAACCGCACCTCCAAGTTGGCAGTCAACAACTTCAACAGTTTCCACAATATCAACAACTGCCTACATAATCAAAGAAACCATCTCTTGAGGATACACTCCATCTTTTTATGCAGAGTTCCCTCCAATTCCAAAAAGACACCCAACAAACCTTACTGGCCAACCAGCAAAGCTTACATGCAAATGCGCAATCCATTGCCAAGCTGGAAGTACAAATGGGTCAACTAGCTGCCACATTGAGTGAGAGAGAGAAGGGCAAGTTCCCTAGCCAACCTGAGGCTAATCCAAAGGGACAGTATGAGATTGGCTCTAATTCCAACCAAGGGCAATATCATGAACAGGCCAAATCGATCACTACCCTTAGGTCGGGCAAGTGATTAATAATCAGAATAGAGATGCCTAGGGATGAATCAAATTCTAAAACAGAAGATCAAGATGAAACAGAGAGTCACACCAATGCATCCAAAGTCCAAAAGCTCTCTGACTCTCCAAGAGCCACTAATGTGCCACCCTACGTGCCCAAAGCACCCTTTCCTCAACGTCTGGCACCAATAAAGAAAAGAAATAACTTTGATGAAATCTTGGATGTGTTTCAAAAAGTGCAAGTCAACATCCCGTTGCTTGACGCTATCAAACAAGTCCCTGCTTACGCTAAGTTTTTGAAAGATTTATGCACTCAAAAGCGTAAGCAGAATGTTCATAAGAAAGTCTTCCTTGCAGAGCAGCTCAGCTCCATGATTCAACATAACACCCCTCCTAAATTTAGGGATCCAGGAGCTCCCACCATTTCTTGCGGCATAGGAGATCATAAGATCGGGAAGGCATTGCTTGATTTAGGGGCGAGCGTCAATTTGTTACCATATTCGGTTTATGAGCAGCTAGGACTTGGTGAGTTGAAACCGACTAAGGTAACATTACAACTGGCTGATAGATCTGTCAAGGTGCCCCGGGGTGTTATTGAAGATGTGTTAATCCAGGTTGATAAATTTTATTTTCCAGTGGATTTCATAGTTATAGATACTCAGCCTGTCCAGAATCTTCATAGTCAGATCCCAGTCATCTTGGGTCGTCCATTTTTGGCCACATCTAATGCTATTATAAATTGCCGGAATGGAGTTATGAAATTGTCCTTTGGTAACATGAATATTAAACTCAATGTTTTTAATGCAGGACAACAATCTGCAGATTTGGATGACATATCTGAAGTGGACATGATCGAGAGTCTAGTGTAGGACTCCTTCCGTAAATCTTTTGAAGATTCACTTGAGACCTGCTTAGCACAATATGGCATGAATTTTGACATCGATAGTCCCATCCACGAAGCCAATGCACTGCTCGACTCTACTCCTATATTGGAGACTGAAAAATGGAGAGCGAAAGTGGAACCTCTTCATCCCTCGGAGACTCTTCCTGACAGCACAGTTTTTAACTCTGAGAAGACAAAGAGAAGGTGTCGCTTAATGTTCTTAGAGCATATAAGGCAGCAATTGAACGGAAGATAGCGGAAATACAGGGAGTATGCCCCACTGTATGTATGGATCATGCTGTGGAAATGTCGCGTGAAATGCAAAGGAAGCATGATCCTAACATGGAAGAAGTCATTCGAGCAGAAGTCCTTAAATTATTTGATGACAGTGTCAGTTACCTCATTTCAGATAGCACAGCTCATGGGAACTCACATCACTTGTCTGGGATTGGTTAATCAAGGTGTTGAGGTAATTTCTTTGGCGGACCCTGGTTATAAAGATTAGTCATTCATGGTCCGTTTCTGTCTGGCTGAAGACGTTAAACTTAGTGCTCCTGGGAGGCAACCCAGCCTTTTGTTTGATTATATTGTTTTTTCTTAGTTAGTTACTTCAATATTTGTGGGTAACATTACTGCAAACCCTCACGAGACTACAACTCGTCCACTAGGGGTAACCTAGGGGTTTAAAGGCTTGTTGCATGCGCTAAATGCAATCGAGAGCACCTGCGAAAGTGGTATAGGTAGGATCTTCTTTTGTTTTCTTTTTGTTATTTTTGCTTCTATTGATTTCTCTCTTGTGCTAACTCGCTTTTACGTTGAAATTTTTTTTGAGAAAGCTTCTTGATTCTCCATCCAGGTATTATCTTTCCATCACCCCTCTTTTATTCTCGTTGTCCCATGTGCATTGCTTGCTTATTTCTTTACATTGAGGACAATGTAGATTTTAGGTTGGGGGTGGGAGATTAGGTCACCTAATTAGTATTTTCTTGGTCTTGAGCAAAATTTGTGAAAATTTTAAAATTTTTTCTGGAATTTCTATTGAATTCAAAGTGATTTTGAAGGATAGTTGTGATTTTAACATTATAAGATATGTGATGTTGGTAGAATTTCTATTGAATTCAAAGTGATTTTGAAGGATAGTTGTGATTTTAACATTATAAGATATGTGATGTTGGTAACTTATGACTCTTGGATTCGGCCATCTGCTTGATTTCACAGTCAATTTTGAATTGTTAATCCATAATTAGAAGTTGTAAACATTGATTGAGCCATAATTTCACATATCACATCTCACTTACACATTAAGTTTTCGGTTCGATAATTAAATGATTAACTTGGTAAAAAGAAGAATTAAAAGGCTAAGTCACATAATCTTCACCATAGGTTTGCTCCCTATAGGTGCAGATTTGATTCTCCATAGTTGACATACTAAAAAAAAAAAAAAAAAAGTTAGGTGACAAGTTTTTCGCCATAGGTTTGCTCCCTATGGGTGAAAATTTGATTCCCCTCATTTGCGTTACTGCTCATAAAGAACATCAAAGGCTGGTAAATTGAAAAGTTAATCTGTGAGATAAATGTTGGTTTCAAGCTTGGTTGACACGAATTACTAATGATGGTGCGGTTTCAGCCGACCATGGAAATCGCACCATCTGATGCACCAACTGATGATAAACAGCAAAGTATGCAGGAGTTGTTGAAAGAATATGAAGATGTGTTCCAGGAGCCCTCAAGTTTACCACCTGAATGTGAAGTGGACCATTGTATTATGTTGAAAGAGGGGACCGAGACGATTAACGTACGACCATATAGGTACGCCCACTTCCAGAAAGCTGAAATCGAAAAGCAGGTTCAAGAAATGCTAGATTCTGGGCTCATACGTCCTAGCACCAGGCCCCTCTCAGATCGCCGTGGCCTATCAATTTGAATGTAAATTACCTGCCTCTTAAGGAAAATCGCCAACTGCCATCTTTTGTTTTTTACTAGTAATACCGGCGACGAGAAGGGACTGGAATACTTGGGGCACATTGTCACACATCAAGGAGTGAAGGTCGATCACAGTAAAATTGCAGCATGGTCGCATGGCCACCCCCACTAATATTTCTGAGTTACGTGGTTTTTTAGGCTTGACAGAGTATTATCGGAAGTTTGTTCAAAATTATGGCATTATAGCGCGACCCCTGACCAACTTGCTCAAGAAGGAAAAATTTGGCTAGAATGATGAAGCTGACGCGGCCTTTCTGGCTCTTAAACATGCAATGACAACTACTCCGATGTTGGCTATGCCTAATTTCAATGACTCTTTTACCATTGAAACCGATGCATCTGGAGGGAGAATTGGTACAGTTTTATCGCAGCAAGGCAGACCTATAGCGTTCATGAGTAGAGCATTGGGGGTTACAAAAAAATCTTGGTCAACTTACGCCAAGGAAATGCTTGCTATTGTGGAAGCCATACACTTATGGCGACCTTATCTTCTGGGAAAAAAATTCTTCATTTTCACCGACCAGTGTAGCTTGAAATATTTCTTGAAGCAATGTGTGGCTACGCCAAAACAGCAGAAATGGGTAGTCAAGCTAATGGGCTAGGACTACGAGATTATTTATCGCTCGGGCCGTGAGAATTCAGCAGCGAACGCCCTCTCACGCAAGTCTGGTAGTCCAGTTCTTTACCATTTGCATGTGCCGACAATGACCGTATGGGATGAAATTAAAAAAGCTTATGAAGGAGACTCTTATATCCAATCTTTAACTCACGTGGCTAAGGCTCAACTAGATGGGCCGTATGCGTGGCATGATGGATTTCTTTTCTTTAAAGGGAGAATAGTCATTCCTTCTCAGGCAGCATTATGGGCAAAACTACTCCATGAAATGCACGATACAAAAATAGGAGGACACTCTAGGGTCTTGCGGACGTTCAAGAAATTAGCCTAACAATTCTACTGGCAAAAAATGTACCAGGCGGTCCAAGAATATAAAAAAAAAATGTAAAACATGCCAGAGGGTGAAGTCTGAAACATTGTCTCTATTGAGGGTCAAATATTGCATATTAGACCCCATGTATTACCTGAATTTCCGGGCATAATAACTGTTTAATGGCTGTTTTAATCACAATTGTAATACAGGGGGTAATTACAATCAGGGACTGAATAATAGTGCTGAAAGGATGGATTTGACGCTCTTAAGTCACCAGAGCAAGGGAATGACCCCAGGGAAGCAAGATCAACGCCTGAGACCCAAGAAAATCGAGAAACTGAAGCTCAAGTGGCCTGAAAGTCAGCCAGAATGCAAGATCACAGGTTTCCCACCATCCGTTTGTCCCAAAATTTCGTACACGGCCTGAAAAACATAAATTAACCGTACATGTAGAATTTCGGCCGTTGGATCCTGGTGGAAGTGGCCTAATCTATAGATTGTCCCTCAGAATCATGATTCTGGGCCTACTTGCTGTCCGGATATGCTTCAAAGTTGGGCTCGACCCTTTTCATCAGCTGAGGAAATAGACGGACGGAGCGGATTTCTTAGAACCAGTGCATGTGGACCTCATCTGAGATGGGCGTGCATAGTGTACAGGAGCACTCGCACTGCACCGAAACACAAGAAATCGGTCAAGAGGGGCCGACCGATTTTTTTTTTTATTAAAGCGGAATTCCGGAATTTTGCCAAGACAAACGGCCCGCAAAACAGAGCTTGCGGGTGGATGTTTGTGGGCCACCACCGCACATCAAAACTATGATCCGGACCGTCCATTAGCTCCACGTGGTCCCTATTACGACTCTCAAGGTGGCGGAATCTCGGAAGACCGTGGAGATCATCTTTTCGTCCGTTCGAAAGCAGATGGACGGTGAATGAAAAACTCTGTGGGTCGCACCAATGTTTCTCCAAAAATTTGCTTTCCCGGACGGTTTTTCGACGTAGATCGAATGGACGGATTGGATTTCTTCAAAAACATCGAGCGGATCCCACCAGGTTCGTCAGCGCAAGTGAGAGGATCCGTTTCGCAGCGTCCGCGAGAACCGACGCCTGGGATTCTGTGTTGTGGGTCCCACGATGGCTCGGATCAATGATCTGAACCGTCCATTAAGTCTGGAGATAGGGTAAAACCTACGCCTAGGTGTCCATCTCCTTCCATGCAAGTTATCAGAAAATTTTAGCTGTCAAAAGGAAGACGGACGGTGGAATTGTTTGAGATGGTGGGCCGCATTAAACTTAAGAAAAAATACTATTTCTCAGTTATTTTCCGCCACGAGTAGAATGAATGGAGTGGATTTCGTGTTTGATATCAGTAGTGGGCCCACAAATCAACGTACTTGCGTAGGATTTCTCTGTTGCGTAAACAGAGGAGTTTTCGACTCCATTTCGGAGTTGAACTCCTTGCACACTGACGGATGCTGGCTCTATAAAAGGGAAGTTTCCACGGCTGGACGGGGGGCAGATCAGAGACAGGGAGTAAGAGTTTTGGCTTGAGGCTTGGTTGTGGAGCACCAGGGAGAGAGAAATTAGAGAAGTTTTTCTTTTATTGTTTATTTATTTTTCCTGATTATGGAGAGATCTAGTTCGTCCATGTCAGGCTAAACCTCTTGTTGAGGGTCGAATATTGCATATCAGACCCCAGTTATTTCCTAGAGTTATGAACATTATACTGTTTAATGGTCTAATTTAGGCGTGTTTATGATGCAGGGCGTATTTATGAACTTGGATTGAAATAGGACGCTAAAAGCGTGGATTTACGCTCAGAATTCACCAAACCAATGGACGGACCCCAGGGGACTAAAATCAACGAGATTTGCAGGCCAGGGATCGAAGAAAATCGAGAAACTAAAGCTCAAGTGGCCCGAAGGACGTCCAAAATGCAAGATCACAGGGTTTTCGTCATCCGATTGACACGAGACTTCATAAGTAGCCTGAACGCCTTATATTAACCGTACACGTCAAATTTCAACCGTCGGATCCCCCTAAAAGTGGCCTAACGGACAGATCAGCCCATAAAATCTGGATTCTGGGCCCGCCTGCTGTCGGATATGCTTTATCTCCGGTCTCCACGGTTTAAATGACATGATAGAATGGATGGACGGAGTAGATTTTTCATAAACATTACAGTGGACCCCACATGGGGGCGCATGAGTGCGCATGCGGTGCACTCCCGAGCCGCACCGGACTCGTAATCGGTCAACCAGACCGCTGACCCGCGTGATCTTCGAAAACGCAATAGCGTTCAAGCGGCCGACGCCGGTTCCTCTCAGTGGGGCCCACTCTTCATCCAAATCCTCAATCTGGACCGTCTATTGTGTGAAAAGGGGGGGTATTAACCTCACCTAGGTGTTCTCTTTCCACCATATAAGATATTGGAAGATCCTTTCCGTTGAAAGCAGGATAGACGGCAGAACGAAAAGATCAAGTGGGCCACACTTAAATCAAAAATATCTCATCCTTCTTGGACGGTTTTTCGTCCTGAAGCTGATGGACGGATTGGATTCTCCAAAAGACGTCAAACTGGGGCCCACTGACTTTCACAGTGCAATCGCGGAAGCTCTGTCCCGCAGCAGACCTGCGGTTGATCTTGGTGGCCCACCATCACAAATCAGATCTCAGATCCACACCATCCATGCTGAAGCTAGCTCAAAACCGACCGTATATATGGAGGTTTTCCGGATTTACACACGGTACGCGTGGAAACAGCGTCCCCAACATCTGATGGACGACTGAGCAGAAATTCAAGTGGGCCGCGTCAGCAACAATCCAAAACAGGCTCTACCTGACCGGAATTTCATCGTGCATCCAGTGGACGGCATGGATTTTTCAGAACAACAGCGAAAGGGGACCCACCGAGCATCAGCGCAGCTCTTGCGTAAAAGCTACGCGCGTCCGAGAGAAAGCTGGACTTTTGTTCGTTGCACGATCATGGAGGTGATCGGACCGTTCAATTGGACCGTCCAAAACCTTCCCAAGGGACGGCCGTCCATCGTCAAGGAGCCTGAATGGCTCAGATCTCACAACAAGATCAGTTATGTGATGATTGTGGGAACGCCAGATGGTTCGTAACGCAGGAGTGCGTAAATCTCTCGCACCGGTTTTATGCTCTGCTATTACGCACGTCAGCAACCAACCGACCACCTTCCTTGCTGCTTATAAGATGAGAGAGAAAGAGAGCTTTAAAAAAAATTGCCAGGGAAGCTTGGGCAGAACGTGGAGCGAGAGACAGAGGGAGTAGATCGTTTTCTTTTCTTTTTCTTTTATTTTTATTTTTATTTTTATTTATTTATTTTATTTTATTTAAGAGATCTAGTCCACTCATGTGTGGCTAAACCTCTTAGCTAGGGCTAAGAGGTGAAGCTTGTAGCGTGATGGGAGGCCTCTTTGCTTGTGCTTTTTGTATAGACTGATCTGATATTGATTTGGGTTTAATTAAGGGAATGTTTTCAGTCTTTAATGGTCTGTTGTGACTGAAATTACAATGGGTCTGCAATGGCTTTGAACATGTTCTTTTCCTCTTTATGTTTATGATGTCAGGAAGCCCTGTTGTTCATCATCGTCTCCTGGGCATGATCGGATGACGGTACCCTTCCTAATCTTCATAAACACGTTGATTGGTTGGTAATTAGTTTAATTCTGTTGTTTGCTTTGTCTCACGGGCATAGTTTGGTGATGGAATCCATTCTAATTCATATACTTTTCATCTCTTGAAAACCAAATCAAAGCGATTCAGTTAATTTCACGATTTTTAATTCAGGCATAAGATCTCCCTGATCTCTACAAGTGGATCCTCTGAATCCCTAGTTTCCCTTCTCTGATTTTTTCCTAAGTTTTAGATTAATATTTCATCATTATTCTTTAAATTACAATCGATTTAGATTTCATCTCATTCTAGTTCTATTTCTACTTAGTTTCAGATTACGTACAAGTTCCAGTCCCTTGGGATTCGACCTCGGTCTTACCGAGTTTATTACTACATCACAACCCTGCACTTGGGGAGTGAACAAGTTTTTGGCGCCGTTGCCGGGGACTGACGGCTACGATTCTCTGAAATTAATTGGTTCTAGAATTAGGGTAAGATTAGGATTTTACTAACTTTCTATTTTCTTAGGTTTTGTTCTCTTTTTAGAAACTAACCTAATTGTCTTGTTTTGTAGACTCTTTGATAGACTTCTAAATTGGTAACGTTCTTCCTAATTTTTTTCCTTTCTATTTATAGAATAGGATTTGTCTTCCTTTTTAGGCAGTTTCTAATTCTAAAGTCTTCTAGAATCTAACCTTATTTCCTATATTATTTCTAGAAAATTTTCTATTTTTAGATTTTCTATTTAGAAACTAATTTGTTTTCCTGTTTTGTAGGATCCTGACATACACTTTTAATTCGGTAATTTCTTTCTAATTCTTTCTCTTTTTTCTAGATCTCATATTGTTGTAGGATTATTTTATTCTTAAGATTAGATTCAGAATTAGGGTTTTACTATGCAAGAGTTGGAACGTATATATGCTGAGATAGCTAAGGAATCTTGGGAAAATTTTTTGATGTATGATGATAATGATGGAAAACAGCCTATGCCTCAAATATTTTCTGAAAATTACTTCAACCAATCGAAACATGATGCTCCACCGATTAAGAAGTCCTTCGGTGATTATCTACGGGAAAATAATTGCATTCCACGAGTTAAGGAAACAAGATGCGTGATTATTGGAATGATAACGCGTATCAACTCTCGACCAATGACCCGTATGACTATAACCCGGTGGAACCATCAAAGCGGGAAGATGAACCAACCACATGTAATGATTATTCTCTTGGATACTCTACCGTTGAGAACCTACCAGAAACGATCCAAGAGGATGAAATTCAGTATACCATGGAATGCCTTACGGAAATAAGAAAAGCAATGGAAGCACTGAATTCGCGCCTTGAAAGGATAGAAGAAGCTCGTGCATCCCAACTACAATCCAATCCAGAAATACAATGCCAGGAAAGTGATCCTCACTCGCTTTTGACGAAATCTGGAATTTGGAATGAGGAGTTGGATTCCATTAACGAGCACGTGGTTCAATTTTCCAATGAGCCGATCTCGATGACTGTTCAAAAGAATGGTGGAGATACATGGGTGTCTTTCAAATACAATGATGATGACACACCTCCCTTACTTGACACACATGAATTCAAAGATGAGGTAGAGGTTAGTTCATTCGAACCTCAACCGAATTTAGGAATAGATTGTGAGGAAAGCGATCCCATCTCAAGTGTGTACTGCACTGAATTGGAAGCTGAGAAGTATTGGGATGAGATTCATGAGAGCACAACCCAAATTCCCTTGGAATCAATCTCAAGTATGGTCCAGGTCAATTCTCAAGAAGCACACGAAGTGATCGGTCATACTGAGCTACTCCACTCACCTAACATATCTGATTTAAAAGTGGAAGATGAGCTCATTAAAACCGACCCTTCCAACTTCTGTGAGACATGTTTGGACCACTCTCTTGAATTGAATGATAATGTGATTCGGGAGAAGGACGAGCTGCTCGCTACGACTCTAGAATTTGAAACCACTCAATTAAGACCACCATCTGAGCTGTACACGTCTGACAGTTCAACGCCTCGATTGAGTAGTTTCAATGAACAAAGTGATCCCATCGATGCTTCCCCTATTGATCTTCAATATGTTTGTGCAGTAATGGAGCAAGAGAACATATCTTCATATACTTTTAAGGGCGAGGGATTCCTTGAGCATCTCATTACAGATTTCCATGAGGAAAATAAGTCACTCTCAGCTGAAATTTCCGACTCTTTTGATAATTGCTGGGCACACTTTTCAAAGTCAAACGATCCCATGTCAAAAGACAAAGTGGATGCCTTGCAAGACAACATCTCGGTAGTTATCACTGACCGAGAGAACCCTTATTTTGAAGCCCCTTCTTCCCCTGATCCTAACCGTCTACCATTAAAGGAGGAGGAGCTAAAAATTGAACCGAAGTCTGATACTTCGGAATGTGTTGAGACTACACCACTTCTTGAAAATTTTTCTCAATTTGATCTACTTGTAGTCTCTGATTCACCATGGGATACTAACTTCGAAACTTCTTCTGTCACAGGTGAATCGTACATACTCTGGTTACCTCAAGCAATGCAATGGAAAATTTCTTATGAGGTACATAAGTCTCTCTGGAAAGTCATGCTCCAGGGCACCCAAGCCTTTTGCAAAAAGGGCTTTTGGATGATCTTGTTGAGGAACTTACTGAGGAACTTATCAAGATACTGGCCAGAAGATGAACCTTGCAACATGAGTAGTGAGTTCAATGTTTGTGGGTAACATTGCTGTAAACCCTCACGAGACTACAACTCGTCCACTAGGGGCAACCTAGGGGTTTAAAGGCTTGTTGCATGCGCTAAATGCAATCGAGAGCACCTGCGAAAGTGGTATAGGTAGGATTTTATTTCTTGTTATTTTTGTGTTGCTTTCTCTCTCGTGCTCACCCGCTCTCATGTTGAGATCTCTTGGAAAGTCTCTCACGATTCATCATTCAGGTACTATCTTCCCATCACTTCTCTTTTACTTTCGTTGTCCCGTCTGCATTCCATGCTCCTATCTTTTACATTGAGGACAATGTAGATTTTAGGTTGGGGGTGGGAGATTAGGTAACCTAATCAGTGTTTTTCTTGGTCTTGAGCAAAAATTGTGAAAATTTTTAAATTTTTTCTGGAAATTCTTGTGAATTTGAAGTGATTTTGACGACCATCTTGGATTTATCATGTTAAGATACGTATTGTTGGTAATTCATTACTTTTGGATTCGATTATCTGTAGATTTCACAGTTAAGTTTGAATTGTTAATCCATGATGAGAAGTTGTAAACATTGATTGAGTCATGATTTCACATATCACATCTCACTTACACATTGAGATTTCAGTTTGATATTGAATGATTAACTTGGTAATCACTGAGCATGAAAGAAACCAGCCTAAAAGATTTGGCCATCAGGGTATAAAAAGAGAGTTACACCATGGGTTTGCTCCCTATAGGTGTGGATTCGATTTTCTATAATTAACAGTTAGACAGAGCTCTGCGACTAGTTTCACCATAGGTTTGCTCCCTATAAGTGAAATTTGATTCCCATCTTGACATGTTAAAAAAAAAAAAAAAAAAAACTAAAAAAATGAAAGACTGATCTGTGAGGCAAGTTTTGGTTATCATGAATTCTCTTGTTGATTACCAACGAAATCTTGAAATAAAGAATTGAATATTAATGTTGAAAGTCGGGATTACACTCTACACCCATGGAACTTAATGTTTAAAATTGTTCTAGTTTGTGGATTAATATTTGAACTTGATTATGAAATTCACCATGCATGAGAGGCCAGGAGAAATTGATAATCACCATTCATGAATCTTAAGATTTTTCATATCTGGATTGTTTTTCAAAATATCACTCGGCTTCATAAGAATTGTCTCGTAATTCTCAACTTAATTTTCGCATATTTTTCTCGGGACTAGCAAAATGCTGGTTGGGGGTTGTGTTGAGGGTCGAATATTGCATATCAGACCCCAGTTATTTCCTAGAGTTATGAACATTATACTGTTTAATGGTCTAATTTAGGCGTGTTTATGATGCAGGACGTATTTATGAACTTGGATTGAAATAGGACGCTAAAAGCGTGGATTTACGCTCAGAATTCACCAAACCAATGGACGGACCCCAGGGGACTAAAATCAACGAGATTTGCACGCCAGGGATCGAAGAAAATCGAGAAACTAAAGCTCAAGTGGCCCGAAGGACGTCCAAAATGCAAGATCACAGGGTTTCCGTCATCCGATTGACACGAGACTTCATAAGTAGCCTGAACGCCTTATATTAACCGTACACGTCAAATTTCAACCGTCGGATCCCCCTAAAAGTGGCCTAACGGACAGATCAGCCCATAAAATCTGGATTCTGGGCCCGCCTGCTGTCTGGATATGCTTCATCTCCGGTCTCCACGGTTTAAATGACATGATAGAATGGATGGACGGAGTAGATTTTTCATAAACATTACAGTGGACCCCACATGGGGGCGCATGAGTGGGCATGCGGTGCACTCCCGAGCCGCACCGGACCCGTAATCGGTCAACCAGACCGCTGACCCGCGTGATCTTCGAAAACGCAATAGCGTTCAAGCGGCCGACACCGGTTCCTCTCAGTGGGGCCCACTCTTCATCCAAATCCTCAATCTGGACCGTCTATTGTGTGAAAAGGGGGGGTATTAACCTCACCTAGGTGTTCTCTTTCCACCATATAAGATATTGGAAGATCCTTTCCGTTGAAAGCAGGATAGACGGCAGAACGAAAAGATCAAGTGGGCCACACTTAAATAAAAAATATCTCATCCTTCTTGGACGGTTTTTCGTCCTGAAGCTGATGGACGGATTGGATTCTCCAAAAGACGTCAAACTGGGGCCCACCGACTTTCACAGTGCAATCGCGGAAGCTCTGTCCCGCAGCAGACCTGCGGTTGATCTTGGTGGCCCACCATCACAAATCAGATCTCAGATCCACACCATCCATGCTGAAGCTAGCTCAAAACCGACCGTATATATGGAAGTTTTCCGGATTTACACACGGTACGCGTGGAAACAGCGTCCCCAACATCTGATGGACGACTGAGCAGAAATTCAAGTGGGCCGCGTCAGCAACAATCCAAAACAGGCCCTACCTGACCGGAATTTCATCGTGCATCCAGTGGACGGCATGGATTTTTCAGAACAACAGCGAAAGGGGACCCACCGAGCATCAGCGCAGCTCTTGCGTAAAAGCTACGTGCGTCCGAGAGAAAGCTGGACTTTTGTCCGTTGCACGATCATGGAGGTGATCGGACCGTTCAATTGGACCGTCCAAAACCTTCCCAAGGGACGGCCGTCCATCGTCAAGGAGCCTGAATGGCTCAGATCTCACAACAAGATCAGTTATGTGATGATTGTGGGAACGCCAGATGGTTCGTAACGCAGGAGTGCGTAAATCTCTCGCACCGGTTTTATGCTCTGCTACTACGCACGTCAACAACCAACCGACCACCTTCCTTGCTGCCTATAAGATGAGAGAGAAAGAGAGCTTTAAAAAAAATTGCCAGGGAAGCTTGGGCAGAACGTGGAGCGAGAGACAGAGGGAGTAGATCGTTTTCTTTTCTTTTTCTTTTATTTTTATTTTTATTTTTATTTATTTATTTTATTTTGTTTAAGAGATCTAGTCCACTCATGTGTGGCTAAACCTCTTAGCTAGGGCTAAGAGGTGAAGCTTGTAGCGTGATGGGAGGCCTCTTTGCTTGTGCCTTTTGTATAGACTAATCTGATATTGATTTGGGTTTAATTAAGGGAATGTTTTCAGTCTTTAATGGTCTGTTGTGACTGAAATTACAATGGGTCTGCAATGGCTTTGAACATGTTCTTTTCCTCTTTATGTTTATGACGTCAGGAAGCCCTGTTGTTCATCATCGTCTCCTGGGCATGATCGGATGACGGTACCCTTCCTAATCTTCATAAACACGTTGATTGGTTGGTAATTAGTTTAATTCTGTTGTTTGCTTTGTCTCCTGGGCATGGTTTGGTGATGGAATCCATTCTAATTCATATACTTTTCATCTCTTGAAAACCAAATCAAAGGCAGTTCAGTTAATTTCCCTGATTTTTAATTCAGGCATAAGATCTCCCTGATCTCTACAAGTGGATCCTCTGAATCCCTAGTTTCCCTTCTCTGATTTTTTCCTAAGTTTTAGATTAATATTTCATCATTATTCTTTAAATTACAATCGATTTAGATTTCATCTCATTCTAGTTCTATTTCTACTTAGTTTCAGATTACGTACAAGTTCCAGTCCCTTGGGATTCGACCTCGGTCTTACCGAGTTTATTACTACATCACAACCCTGCACTTGGGGAGTGAACACCTCTTAGCTAAGGCTAAGAGGTGAAGCTTGTAGCGTGATGGGAGGTCTCTTTGCTTGTGCCTTTGTTTAAGACTGAATTTGATGTTGATTTGGATTTTTATTATGGGAATGTGTTTTTAGTCTTTAATGGTCTGTTGTGACTGAAATTACAATGGGTCTGCAATGGCTTTGAGCATGTTCTTTTCCTCTTTATGTTTATGACGTCAGGAAGCCCTGTTGTTCACCATCGTCTCCTGGGCATGGTTGGATGTCAGTACACTTCCTAACCTTCATACATTGATTGGTTGGTAATTAGTTTAATTCTGTTGTTTACTTTGTCTCTTGGGCATGGTTTGGTGATGGAATCCATTCTAATTTATATACCTCTCATCTCTTGAAAACAATATCAACGGCAGTTCAGTTAATTTCCCTGATTTTTAATCCAGGCATAAGATCTCCCTGATCTCTACAAGTGGATCCTCTGAATCCCTAGTTTCCCTTCTCTCGATTTTTCCTAAAGTTTTAGATTAATTATTTCACCATTATTCCTCAAATCATAATTGGTTTAGATTTCATCTTAGCCTAGTTCTAGATCCGGTTATTTTTAGAAAGCGTATGTGTTTCGGTCCTCGTGGATTCGACCTCGGTCTTACCGAGTTTATTACTACATCACAACCCTATACTTGGGGAGTGAACAAGTTTTTGGCGCCGTTGCCGGGGACTGACGGCTACGATTTTCTGAAATTAATTGGATTCAGAATTAGTTTAAGATTAGGATTTTACTAATTCTAATTTTTTATTTTTGATTCATAGAACTAACTTATTCTGTTTTGTTTAGGTTGTTAAGATAGAACTTCTAATTTGGTAAACTCTTTCTGATTTTCTAGATTTTCTAACTCTTTAGACTTGGTTTGCTTTAGAAATTTATTCTATTTAGAAACTAACTTATTTTGTTTTGTTTTGCAGGTCTTTAGCTTAGGGACTCCAATTGGGTAACTTCCTTCCAACCCTCTCTTCCTTTCTCGATTTTCATTTTCTTTCTTAGGATTAGGTTTAGAATTTGATTGAGGACTGCGAGTGTTTCATGCCCAAGTGGGCCCGTGACGACACTCGACGACTCTTGACTGAAGGAGGGTTAGTTGAGGGGTTGACTGTCCATCGCAGGATTAGACACCACTCGAATTCCCCTGAGTTAATTGAGGTTATGACTGAAAATCAACCTTAAGCACTACCTCAACAGATGGATGAGGAAGTACATGATGAGAATGAGGTGCTTCAAGCACCCCCGCCTCGTACCTTACGAGATTATTTACAACTGGCGGGGGTGAGCACGCCCTCATGCATGATTTTTCCTGAAAACACAGGACATATGGACATCAAGCCAGGAGTTATCCAACTCCTTCCTAAATTTCATGGGCTTGAATCAGAAAGTCCATACTTACATTTGAAAGAGTTCGATGAGATTATAGCCACCTTATACTTTCCCAATGTATCCGAGGATACAATCAGGCTAAAACTCTTTCCTTTTTCCTTGAAAGAGAAGGCTAAGACGTGGTTACATTCACTGCGTCCTAGATCCATTGGCACATGGAATGATTTGCAGAGGGAATTCATAAAGAAAATTTTCCCACACCATAAAACAATTACCCTCAGAAAGGTAATCATGAACTTCGCCCAAAAGGAAGATGAAACATTCTACCAATGTTGGGAAAGGTTCAAGGATCTTGTCAGTTCATGCCCACAACACGGTTTTGAAATGTGGCGCATTACAAATTTTTTCTATGATGGTGACATCTTCCATGCGCCTAACCGGTCGAGACAATGTGTAATGGTGAATTCATGAATAAAGAGGTCGACGAGGTATGGGATTACCTCGATAGACTTGCCGAGAATGCACAATCATGGGACCATTACCCAAAATCAAACACCACGCCTAGGCCAACTCAATCTAAGGAGAAAGGTGGAGTATATCTCCTGAAAGAAGAGGACGATGTAAATTTTAAAGTGACTAATCTCACTCGAAGAGTCGAGGCTATAGAAGGAAAGAAGGAGAAGGTTAATGAAATTGTTTGCGGCATCTGTGATTGCAACATTCACACAACTGAAAATTGTCCTACCATATCTGCCTTTCGAGGAGTGTTGAATGAGCAAGCCAATGCCGTAAATAACTATCAAAGACCTTTCAATGGATCTACCTCCAATACATACAATCTGGTTGGAGAAATCATCCAAATTTTAGTTGGAGGAATGGACAAACTGCTACCCCTCAAAGTTTCTTCAATCAAAATCCAAATCAAGGGAAACCTCAAGAAGAACCGGTTCAAAATCCCATACAAGAGCTGACTCAGGCAGTGCGTAGACTCACAGACTTTATGCAGAAAATAGATTCACGTATGACGGTTATAGAAAAGGGGATGCTTCCTGCACAACCGCTCCCCAATCCTAAACCGCAATACGAGATAAATGATCCCAGCTCTTCAAATCAAATGGGACACGCTAAATCCATCACCACTCTTAGGAGTGGGAAGATCATTGATAAAACCCTTCCGGTTAGGCCCGAAAAGCCTCAAGAACCAGAAGAGGACAATAATGATGGATCTAATGATGTCCCACAAAATTTAGAACCGGAACTTCTAGAGAAGCCAGTTGCTCCGTTCCCCCAACGGTTGGTTGCACCAAAACGTCTTTCTAACTCTCAGGATATTCTGGAGGTGTTGAAACAAGTGAAAGTCAACATTCCTCTACTTGATGTCGTAAAACAGGTTCCTCTATATGCAAAATTTCTGAAAGACCTATGTACGACCAAAAGACGGCAAAGCATTCAAAAGAAGATCTTCTTGACTGAGAAAGTGAGTGCCATCCTGAAGCAAGACGTGCCGCAGAAATTTAAGGATCCCGGTAGCCCAACCATATCATGTGTAATCGGGAACCATCGAATTGATCATGCACTTCTTGACTTGGGAGCGAGCGTCAATCTAATCCCCTACTCGGTATACAAACAGTTAGGATTGGGTGAGTTAAAACATACCCTAACCACACTACAACTTGCCGATCGAACTGTTCGTGTACCAAGAGGGATTATTGAGGATGTGTTAGTCCAAGTCAATAGATTTTACTACCCTGTAGATTTTATCATCCTGGACACTGAACCCATCAACAATATGAGCACTCAGATTCCCGTCATTCTTGGTCGCCCATTCCTTGCCACGTCAAATGCAATCATCAATTGCAGGAATGGTGTCATGACTATGTCTTTTAGAAATTTGACATTGGAGTCAAATATCTTTTTCAATAACGGCAGCAACGCAGAGGATGATGACGATGTCCACGACATTAACATGATCGATACTTTCGTGGAAGATAGGACACCCCTTACCTTATCCTCTCGATCCTCTGAGACGTGCTTGGCCCACTCCCATGAGTTTGATGATGATATGATTAGGGAGATGTGTGCCTTGCTTGATACTGTACCGGTACTTGAAGTTAACCGGTGGAGGCCACAATTTGAAGAATTACCACAAACTGATGTAGTGCCTCTACCGTCTAACCTCAAGGCACCGAAGCTTGACCTAAAACCATTGCCCTCTGATTTGAAATATGCCTATTTAAGTCAAGATGAGACATACCCGGTGGTGATCTCTGCCCACCTGGAGAAAGAACAGGAGAGTATGCTCGTATCTACTCTCATTGAGCATAAAGGAGCCCTAGGATGGACGATAACGGACCTCAAGGGAATCGATCCCTCGATTTGTACTCACCACATATATCTTGAGGAAAATGCGAAGACCGCTCGGCAACCACAACGTAGATTAAATCCAAACATGAAGGAAGTGGTTAAAGCCGAGGTTCTCAAACTATTAGATGTGGGTATCATATACCCTATATCTGATAGTCAATGGGTGAGTCCAACTCAGGTGGTTCCTAAGAAGTCCGGAATCACCATCGTAGCCAATGCTAATAATGAACTCGTGCCAACCAGAGTCACTACTGGTTGGAGAATGTGCATTGACTACAGAAAGTTGAATACCGTCACAAGGAAGGATCACTTTCCTCTGCCCTTCATCGATCAAATCTTGGAAAGGCTAGCTGGTCATTCCTATTACTGTTTCCTTGACGGGTATTCGGGCTACAATCAGATTGAAATTTCCCCTGAGGACCAGGAAAAGACCACATTTACATGTTCCTAGGGCACCTTTGCTTATCGAAGAATGCCATTTAGATTATGTAATGCCCCTGCCACCTTTCAGTGATGTATGTTGAGTATCTTTTCTGATATGGTGGGGCAATATCTAGAGGTCTTCATGGACGATTTCTCTGTCTATGGCTCATCTTTCAGCAAGTGCTTGGAAAGTCTTAAATGTCTGCTGAAAAGATGTGAAGAAAAGAACTTGGTACTTAATTGGGAGAAGTGTCATTTCATGGTTCATAAGGGGATTGTCCTTGGACATATCATCTCGTCCAAAGGAATAATTGAGGTAGATAAGGCAAAAATCGATCTTATTTCTAACCTACCTCCACCCAAGAACATCAGGGACGTGCGATCCTTCTTAGGACACGCAGGATTTTACAGGCGATTCATAAAGGGCTTTAGTCTCCTCTCTCGTCCTTTATGTAATCTTCTTCAAAAGGATGTTCCATACGAGTGGTCTGAGCAATGCCAGGAAGCTTTCACCAAGCTTAAAGGCATGTTAACCACTGCACCTATCATGCAGCCACCCGACTGGAGCCTTCCTTTTGAGCTTATGTGCGACGCCTCTGATTATGCTCTTGGAGCGGTTCTAGGCTAGAGAAAAGATAAGAGGCCCTACGTCATCCATTATGCGAGCAGGACTTTAAATCCTGCCCAAGTGAACTACTCTACTACGGAAAAGGAACTTTTAGCCGTAGTGTTCGCCTTGGACAAATTTAGGTCCTACTTGATCGGATCTAAGATCATTATTTATACAGATCATGCGGCACTGAAGTATCTTCTTTCGAAGAATGATTCTAAGCCCCGCCTGATACAATGGATCCTTCTACTCTAAGAATTTGATTTGGAAATTAAAGATAAAAAGGGAGTAGAGAACGTAGTGGCCGATCACCTTTCTCGTCTTAATACCTCTGATTCCCTTGAGACGACACATATCAATGACATGTTCCCTGATGAACAACTGTTCAGAGTCTCCCATTCACCTTGGTTCGCTGATATTGCTAATTATCTTGTTACTGGGTTCTATACCGACACATTGGATCAAGCACAAGATAAGAAGAAATTTTTCACCGAGTGCGCAACTTCTACGGGATGATCCATACTTGTTTAAATATTGCCCGGACCAAATCTTGAGGAGATGTGTGCCGACGATGAGCATCGAGTGTCATCTCCTTTGTCACTCACAGAGCTG
The DNA here is from genome assembly GCA_030180095.1 of Magnolia changhungtana. Lineage (NCBI taxonomy): Eukaryota > Viridiplantae > Streptophyta > Magnoliopsida > Magnoliales > Magnoliaceae > Magnolia > Magnolia changhungtana. Next base: position 2,037,275 of record JASAUF010000670.1, read on the forward strand.
TGGTGGTCACTTTTTCGCAAAAAAAGACCACGGCCCAAGATTCTCATAGCAGTGTGGCTTCTATTGGCCCACTATGTTCAGGGACACTCATGAGTTTTGTAAAGCTTGTGAGCGCTGTCAGAAATTGGGAGCATTGTCCCATCGAAATATGATGCCCTTGAATCTCATTCTTATCATAGAGGCATTTGATTGCTGGGGCATCGATTTCATGGGACCATTCCCTGAATCTTTTGGGAATTTATATATTTTACTTGCTGTAGACTATGTCACTAAATGGGTCGAAGCGATTCCGTGTCGGAATAATGACCATCGCACGGTCATTAAATTCCTAAAAGAAAACATCCTTTCCCGATTTGGAACGCCTCGAGCCATCATTAGTGATGGGGGCTCACACTTTTGTAATAGGCCATTCGAGAGTTTAATGAAGAAATACGGTATCTCTCATAAGGTGAGCACCCCATACCATCCACAGACAAGTGAGCAAGCTGAGATTTCTAATAGGGAGATCAAACACATTTTGGAGAAAACGATTAACCCTGACCGTAAGGATTGGTCAATTCGATTGACCGATGCCTTATGGGCGTACCGTACTGCTTTTAAAACCCCTATTGGAATGTCTCCCTTTAGACTCGTCTATGGGAAGGCTTGCCACTTACCTGTGGAGTTGGAACATAGAGCCCCTCTTGGGCAATCAAAAATTTAAATTTCAATCTGAACAACGCCGGCTCGCTACGCAAACTTCAATTAAATGAACTTGAAGAAATCCGGAACGACGCATACGAGAATTCGAGAATTTACAAGGACAGGATGAAGGCGTTCCATGACCAACATATTCTACGAAAATCATTCACGCCAGGTCAGAAAGTCCTTTTGTATAATTCTCGATTACATCTCTTTCCGGGTAAGCTTCGATCTCGTTGGACCGGCCCTTACATTGTTGTTACTGCATATCCCCATGGGGTCGTTGAGATAAGAGATCCTGACAATGGCAAGGAGTTTAAAGTAAATGGACATCGCTTAAAGCCATTTGTCGAGAAATTTGATTCAGAGGACATGTCCATTCCTCTGACTGATCCTGTCTACCAGGACTGATCTCCTAGTCTGATGGAGGTATAGGTAGGTTTATTGCTTTCATAGGACTAGAATAATTGCTTTGGTCTGGCTGAAGACGTTAAACTTAGCGCTCCTGGGAGGCAACCCAGCTTTTCCATTTATTTCATTTTCCTAGATAGTTCAATGTTTGTGGGTAACATTACTGCAAACTCTTACGAGACTACAACTCGTCCACTAGGGGTAACCTAGGGGTTTAAAGGCTTGTTGCATGCGCTAAATGCAATCGAGAGCACCTGCGAAAGTGGTATAGGTAGGATTTTATTTCTTGTTATTTTTTGTGTTGCTTTGGATTTTATTTCTTGTTATTTTTTGTGTTGCTTTTTCTCTCGTGCTCACCCGCTCTCATATTGAGATCTCTTGGAAAGTCTCTCACAATTCATCATTCAGGTACTATCTTCCCATCACTTCTCTTTTACTTTCGTTGTCCCATGTGCATTCCATGCTCATATCTGTTACATTGAGGACAATGTAGCTTTTAGGTTGGGGGTGGGAGATTAGGTAACCTAATCAGTGTTTTTTTAGGTCTTGAGCAAAATTTATGAAAATTTTTAAATTTTTTCTGGAAATTCTTGTGAATTTGAAGTGATTTTGACGACCATCTTGGATTTATCATGTTAAGATACGTATTGTTGGTAATTCAGTACTTTTGGATTCGATTATCTGTAGATTTCACAGTTAAGTTTGAATTGTTAATCATGATGAGAAGTTGTAAACATTGATTGAGTCATGATTTCACATATCACATCTCACTTACACATTGAGATTTCAGTCTGATATTGAATGATTAACTTGGTAATCACTGAGCATGAAAGAAACCAGCCTAAAAGATTTGGCCATCAGGGTATAAAAGAGAGTTACACCATGGGTTTGCTCCTATAGGTGTGGATTCGATTTTCTATGATTAATGAGTTAGGCAATTTGGGCGACTAGTTTCACCATGGGTTTGCTCCCTATAAGTGAAATTTGATTCCCATCTTGACAGTTTTAAAAAAAAAAAAAAAAAAAAACTAAAAAAATGAAAAATGAAAGAATGATCTGTGAGGCAAGTTTTGGTTATCATGAATTCTCTTGTTGATTACCAACGAAATCCTGAATTAAAGAATTAAATATTAATGTTGAAAGTCGGGATTACACTCTACACTCATGGAACTTAATGTTTAAAATTATTCTAGTTTATGGATTAATATTTGAACTTGATTATGAAATTCACCGTGCATGAGAGGCCAGGAGAAATTGATAATCACCATTCATGAATCTTAAGATTTTTCATATCTGGATTGTTTTTCAAAATATAACTCGGCTTCATAAGAAGTGTCTCGTAATTCTCAACTAAATTTTCGCATATTTTGCTCGGGACTAGCAAAATGCTGGTTAGGGGTTGTGTTGAGGGTCAAATATTGCATATTAGACCCCATGTATTACCTGAATTTCGGGGCATAATAACTGTTTAATGGCTGTTTTAATCACAATTGTAATACAGGGGGTAATTACAATCAGGGACTGAATAATGGTGCTGAAAGGATGGATTTGACGCTCTTAAGTCACCAGAGCAAGGGAATGACCCCAAGGAACCAAGATCAATGCCTGAGACCCGAGAAAATCGAGAAACTGAAGCTCAAGTGGCCTGAAAGTCAGCCAGAATGCAAGATCACAGGTTTCCCACCATCCGTTTGTCCCAAAATTTCGTACACGGCCTGAAAAACATAAATTAACCGTACATGTAGAATTTCGGCCGTTGGATCCTGGTGGAAGTGGCCTAATCGATAGATTGTCCCTCAGAATCATGATTCTGGGCCTACTTGCTGTCCGGATATGCTTCAAAGTTGGGCTCGACCATTTTCATCAGCTGAGGAAATAGACGGACGGAGCGGATTTCTTAGAACCAGTGCATGTGGACCTCATCTGAGATGGGCGTGCATAGTGTACAGGAGCACTCGCACTGCACCGAAACACAAGAAATCGGTCAGCAGGCGCTGACCGATTTTTTTTCATTAAAAACGGAATTCCCGTTTTCGGCACAGCGTCCGCAAACAGAGCTTGCGGGTGGATGTTTGTGGGCCACCACCGCACATCAAAACTATGATCCGGACCGTCCATTAGCTCCACGTGGTCCCTATTACGACTCTCAAGGTGGCGGAATCTCGGAAGACCGTGGAGATCATCTTTTTGTCCGTTCGAAAGCAGATGGACGGTGAATGAAAAACTTTATGGGTCGCACCAATGTTTCTCCAAAAATTTGGTTTCCTGGACGGTTTTTCGACGTAGATCGAATGGACGGATTGGATTTCTTCAAAAAACATCGAGCGGATCCCACCAGGTTCGTCAGCGCAAGTGAGAGGATCCGTTTCGCAGTGTCCGCGAGAACCGACGCTGGTTCTGTGTTGTGGGTCCCACTGATGGCTCAGATCAATGATCTGAACCGTCCATTAAGTCTGGAGATAGGGTAAAACCTACGCCTAGGTGTCCATCTCCTTCCATGCAAGTTATCAGAAAATTTTAGCTGTCAAAAGGAAGACGGACGGTGGAATTGTTTGAGATGGTGGGCTGCATTAAACTCAAGAAAAAATACTATTTCTCAGTTATTTTCCGCCACGAGTAGAATGAATGGAGTGGATTTCGTGTTTGATATCAGTAGTGGGCCCACAAATCAACGTACTTGCGTAGGATTTCTCTGTTGCGTAAACAGAGGAGTTTTCGACTCCGTTTCGGAGTTGAACTCCTTGCACACTGACGGATGCTGGCTCTATAAAAGGGAAGTTTCCACGGCTGGACGGGAGGCAGATCAGAGACAGGGAGCAAGAGTTTTGGCTTGAGGCTTGGTTGTGGAGCACCAGGGAGAGAGAAATTAGAGAAGTTTTTCTTTTATTGTTTATTTGTTTTTCCTGATTATGGAGAGATCTAGTTCGTCCATGTCAGGCTAAACCTCTTAGCTAGGGCTAAGAGGTGAAGCTTGTAGCGTGATGGGAGGTCTCTTTGCTTGTGCCTTTGTTTAAGACTGAATTTGATGTTGATTTGGATTTTTATTATGGGAATGTGTTTTTAGTCTTTAATGGTCTGTTGTGACTGAAATTACAATGGGTCTGCAATGGCTTTAAGCATGTTCTTTTCCTCTTTATGTTTATGACGTCAGGAAGCCCTGTTGTTCACCATCGTCTCCTGGGCATGGTTGGATGTCAGTACACTTCCTAACCTTCATACATTGATTGGTTGGTAATTAGTTTAATTCTGTTGTTTACTTTGTCTCCTGGGCATGGTTTGGTGATGGAATCCATTCTAATTCATATACCTCTCATCTCTTGAAAACAATATCAACGGCAGTTCAGTTAATTTCCCTGATTTTTAATCCAGGCATAAGATCTCCCTGATCTCTACAAGTGGATCCTCTGAATCCCTAGTTTCCCTTCTCTGATTTTTCCTAAAGTTTTAGATTAATTATTTCACCATTATTCCTCAAATCATAATTGGTTTAGATTTCATCTTAGCCTAGTTCTAGATCTGGTTATTTTTAGAAAGCGTACAGGTTTCAGTCCCTGTGGATTCGACCTCGGTCTTACCGAGTTTATTACTACATCACAACCCTATACTTGGGGAGTGAACAGTCTCCAACTGGGCTCCCGCAGCCATTACCCGTTCCATGTCAAGTATGGGACGACATCACCTTAGACTTCATTGAAGGACTGCCAACATCCCACGGCAAGGACACGATCCTAGTAGTTGTCGACCGTTTGAGTAAGTCTGCTCATTTCCTGTCCTTAACTCATCCTTTTACTGCTAAAATCGTGGCTGAAAAGTTTGTTGACGGAATTATTAAATTGCATGGCCTGCCCAAGTCCATCATCAGCGAAAGGGACCCCATTTTTATCAGCAAATTCTGGCAAGGGTTCTTTCAAATGTCGGGAACCAAGCTACAACTCAGTTCCGCCTATCACCCACAGATGGACGGATAAACAGAAGTTGTCAATCGTTGTGTTGAACAATACCTCTGGGGTATGGTTCATCAGTGGCCACGAAAGTGGAGTAACTACCTTCCATGGGCTGAGCTTTGGTATAATACAACATATCATGTGTCTACGGGCATGACCCCTTTTCAGGCATTATATGGGCGTTTACCTCTTTCCATTCCCATTTACCATAGTGGGTTTTCTCCGGTACATGAAGTAGACCAAAGCCTAGTGGGTCGCGACGAGCTACTGCGTCAACTCAAAAACAACCTAGAGACTTCCATTAATCGTATGAAGCAGTTGGTGGATTAAAAACGTCGGGATGTGTCATTTGAAGTTGGTGATATGGTGTTTCTTAAGTTGCACCCCTACAGACAACAGACCGCCTTCAAACGAGCCCATCAAAAGCTAGTTAGTCGCTTCTACGGTCCTTGTCCAGTGATACAAAAAATTGGGGCAGTCGATTACAAATTTCAACTGTTGGAAGGAGCCCACGTTCATCCTGTCTTCCACGTTTCGCTCTTAAAAAAATACGTGGGTGAGCTTGCGACTCCTTCAAAGGAACTACCGCCCGTGAATGATGAAGGGGCCATTATCCTCAAACCGCAGAATATATTGGAAACTCGTTGGGTCAAACGTGGAAATAAATTTGAAGAAGACAATCTAGCCCAATGGAAGCATCTACCAGTCGAGCATGCCACGTGGGAGACCCGCTAGTCTTTGACTGAACACTTTCCTTTTATGGACCTTGGGGACAAGCGTCCACTTAATGGGGAGGGTATTGATAGGCCACGGTGATCTGAGAGGGGCCTTAAGACAAATCCCAAATATTTGGGATAAGATGAGTCATGGTTGGCAGTTACATGACGTGCAGTACATGGAGTCATGGCTGGCAGTTACATGAAGTGCAGTACATGGAGTCATGGCTAGCAGTTACATGCACGAGTGGACTGAGTCATTGGCAGTTACATGACGTGTAGTACATGGAGTCATGGCTGGCAGTTACAAGAAGTGCAGTACATGGAGTCATGGCTAGCAATTACATGCAGGAGTGGACTGAGTCATGAAAGTTACATGCAGTTTATGTGTAGTACTCTCTGTTTTATGTGTGTTGAATTTCATTTGTTAGGGGTTAACTTCCCTTTTATTTTGGACTGTTTTGTACGTGGCCTTGCTTATTTAAGCAACCAATGTTTTCTTTAAGAGGCAGGTAATTTACATTCAAATTGTGGCACTTTTCTCACCCGAAGAGAAAACAAATTATCGTAACACTTGCACTCTACGTTTGGGACCTATCAGGAACATTACCAATTTCTTATCGATACCGACCTACTCCGCGGCCGCGGCTCTGTCGAATCGTATGTATTACGCAACCGGTAAAACATGGATGCGGATTAGCTACTGACAGGTTGAGTGGCAAGACTCACTACTGAAGTGACGTCACCAAGTTCCGTGGGCCCCACCATGATGTATGTTTTGTATCCACACCTTCCATCCAATTGGATGGAGAGATCATTTTAGGGCAATACCCAAAGAATGAGTTAAATCCGAAGCTCCAGTGGACCCGGCACAGAAAACAGTAGGAACAGTGACACCCACCATTAAAAACTTCTAAAGGCGACAAAAGTTTTAAATCAAGCTGATATTTGTCTTTTCTCTTATTTCATGTCTTTTTTAACTTTTGAACAGGTTGGATTTCAAATAAACATTATTATGGGCCTTAGGATAGCTTCAATGGTGGGAATCACTCTCCCCACTGTTTTCTGTGATGGGGTCCACTACAAACTTTTATCTGCCTCATTCTTTGGCTCATGACTTAAAATGATATCTCAAAATGGATGGGCAGTGGGGATATAACACATACATCATAGTGGGGCCCACAGAACTTGGTGACGTCACTTCAGTAGTCGACTTGCTGCTCAACCTGTCAGTATCTAATCCGCGTCTGTAAAACACCCGTAGCTCTGTCCGAATGAGAAGCAGATTGTGTAGTGTGCAACACGCTACCGACTTCGTGGTGCTCTCCCGTGGCAAAGTTCTGTGGGCCCACTATGATGTATGTGTTATATTGACACAATTAATTCATTTTACGAGATCGTTTTAGATCAGTAGCCTAAAATGAGATCGAACCAAATCTCACCTAGACCACACTACAGAAAGCAGTGGAGACAATGATGCCCAGCTTTGAAACCTTTGTAGGGCACACAGTAATGTTGATTTGCCATCCAACCTGTTCAAATATCAGATTGATACAAAACTTTTGTGCCCATAAGAAGTTTTCAAGAGTAGAAGTTTAATCCCACTTCTTTCTGTAGTGTGGTCCAGTTGAGGTTTCGATTTGCCTTATTTTTAGGCTTGTGCCTTATAATGATCTCACAAAAATGAATGGATGGTGTGGATATAACACATACATCATGGTGGAGCCCAGAGAACTTTGTCACGTCAACCCACCAAATGGAACCACCATATTGTGTATGTAAATCAACTTGGTACATCAGGTGTGAATGCTTATCTAAGCGGTACAAACAAAGATCATCTTAATAAGAAGCTCGTGGAAACAATGTAAAATTGCTCCTAAACCTCCTGGCATAGCCCGCTTGAGTTATGTATAAGCTGACTTTTGTATTTTTCCTTAGTCACGGGGATAATTAACTGGTTTGATAAAAGATAAACGCCGTGGTCATCCTTCACACAAACGTATAGATGGAATCCCATCCCCTCGTTCACTATGGTGGGCCGACATTAGTTGTGGATATGGTAGACTGCTTTTCCGGGGCATAGAACCTTGGGACAGTGGATTTTAGAAACACAACATGGTGGGTCCCACAGAACTGGGTGTTTTGCGAGAAATCTAATTGCAGATGGTCTCTGCTAAAAGCACAAGAAAATTTTAGGCCGTCGCTTCTCATTGGTCCATGCCATTGCTGATGACACCAACTCACAAAATACACCCATTTTCTCTCACCTCATCAAGATTTATGTGTTAGATTTACACTGCTATCAAATTTTCCTTATTATTCTACCGTGTGAGCCCAAGATTGAGGCACATTCTTTTTCCATATCATTCTTAAGCATGAGCTAAAGAATGAGGCACATCTCAGCCCAAGTGGACCACACAATAGAAAGTAGCAGTGATTGAACAGCTACCATTGAAACCTCTACAGGGTCTCCCGTGAGGTTTTTGGTCATCTAACCTCTTCATAAAGTCACATTGACCTGGCTGAAAATACAAATATCAACTTGATTTCTTACGTGGCCTCAAAATATTTCTAACAGTAGACTTTTAATTAATTCCCATGATTTCTTGTAGCATGGCTCGCTTCATCTTTAGATTTGTCTCTTTTCTATCTTATGCCCTAACATGATAGGAAAAAATAGAATGAAAAATACGGATCTGACCCATGGAGCCCACAGCAGTTTCACATGCCAGCTTTCACTAGTTTTTTCTCCCAAATCGCGCTGCACTACAAAGCAAGCGATGAAATTTCTTAACATGTGAAATTTACATGGCCTCACAAATATATATTTCTTTGATCCACGCTGTCCATCCATTTTTTTCAACTAAATTCTAAGATATGAACCTACTATTAAAAATTTCTTAGGGTTATAGGAGGCTTTGATCAAGCTGACATTTGTGTTTTCCCCAAGATCAGTGTGACCTTATGAACAAATTAGATGGCAAATAAACCTAAAGATTAGCCCCATGAAGGTTTCAATGGTACTTCATTCAATCCCTATTGCTTTCAATGGTGTGGTCCAATTGAGATTTCAATGTATCTCTTTTTTGAGCTCATACTCTGGAATGATCTGGAAGAATTGATGGGTGGTGTGGATCTAACACATCGATTATGGTGGGCCTGAAGAACTTTCACATGTTTAAAAGTCGTGTTGCGCAGTAAAGTATCTATTCACTGTATATTCAGGAGAGAACTGACGTGTTTTGAGATATCTTGTCACCGCCTATGACGTGTACCAAGGAGAAGCAACCGCCTAGGATTTCCCGCGTCTTCAACACAATCGATTACTGAGAATTTGCACACGTGGCATATAAGTAAATCAATATAAAACCGTCCAAATTCACGTTCTTGGTGGTTCGAGGAAATTGATAGACATCTACTGAATGATTAACAAAATAAAAATAAAAATAAATTTTTTTTTTAACACACGCACACACTCACTCCCTACACCTGGGGAATTCCACCCCCCTATGGATACTCGAACCTTGGAACGGGAGTTGAAACTCCCAAGAGTCTACCACCCGTCCAAGAGTAAGGATCCAAAAAAATAAAAATAAATAAATAAATCCAATTCCCTTATTTTAAAAACTAAGCGTCAGTCATCAGAGGTTAGGATTGTTAAATTAATTTAATTTTTAGAACTTAGCTTACAGCGGTTTGAATACCAAATAAGTTAGTACTTTTTCTGCTTACAGCAGTAAGCAGTAGATAAGTAACAACTCCAACTTAATAAGTATAAACCAAATAACCTACTTGAGGTATGAGTAGCTTATCTTAAGTAACTTATTATCCAAATATACGCCTAAACTACGGTGAAATTCATCCCCATGGACTACAATGGAATTCAATAATTTCTGTTATTGATGCCACGTGCAGCATTTCTAAGTACTTGCGTCAAACGTTACACCATGGCCCGAGTATCAAATAACCATCCTTTCCTTTTAATTTGCTATTTTTGCGTGCATGCTTTTTAAGCATGCTGGGCGTTTTTAGCTTTTTCACTGTTTAGATGACGTGGAGAACTTGGGATTCGAATTCAGTAGTGATGGGTCAAGATTTCAATCCTGGTTGCTAAAAAACTTATAAGCTGCTTGAACGGAAGCCACTTTTTCTTGCAATTGTCTACAATTCAGCCATGGGTTCAAACCCACACTTGAACTGAGTAACTTGGACAGGTGAAAAGAGTCTGGTCGAAAGTTTGAAATCAAATAACTTAATTAGAGAATGCATCATTGGTGGTTTTTTTTCTCATTTCAATTAATTAAACATTTTAAATGTTTATAAGTGTTTAAAATTTTTAATTTTATTTTAACTATTAAATATATACTAAGTTGGAAAAGCAAAGGCTCGCGCAAGTCATTGAGTTTAGTGGTTGATTTCTTTTCCTGCGTAGTGCTGCCGAGAGCCTTCACTGCTACTCCCATCTGTCTGATTCTTAAAAAAGTTGGGGCTGTTACTTTTGCGGATTACAGACCTATCAGTCTATATAATGTAGTGTATAAAATTTTCGCTAATGTTCTTGCTAACCGCTTGAATGCTCTTCTCCCCAAGCTTATTTCTCAGGAACAGGGGGCCTTTGCGAAGGGTTGTAACATTGCTGAGAACATCATGCTTGCCCAGAAAATTTTCAGAGATATCGATAAGAAGGTCCGAGAGGGAAACATCGTGTTGAAGTTGGACATGGAGAAGGCTTATGATAGGGTAAACTGGGCTTTTCTAACAGTTGTGTTGCAGCGATTCGGCTGCCACTCGAGATGGATTAAACTCCTGGAAGCTTGCTGGAACTGGTTCTCGGTTTTGGTTAATGGCGCCGCTTGCGGGTTCTTTCCTGCGTCGAGAGGGCTTCGGTAAGGGGATCCATTATCGTCATCCCTGTTTATTCTAGCTGCAGAGGTTCTTAGCAAGGGGCTTGCCAATCTCGTTGCTAACAGTCATTGCGCTCCGTATAAACTCAAACAGGGGTGTTTATAGGTCTCTCACCTGCTGTATGCTGACAATACGGTGTTGTTTCTCAACGGCTCCAAAAGATCGATTCAATCGATTACATTGTTTCTATCTCAGTTTCAGGACATTTCTGGTCAGCGAATCAACCTTCAGAAGAGCGCGTTCTTCTGCTCTCCTAGGTTGTCTCCTCCCAGGTCCTGCAGGATTAAAAGAATCCTCGGCTTTGGAAAGGCTGTTAGTAACCTAACCTACCTGGGTGTCCCCATCATCAAAGGCAAGTCAAAATGCTTCTCCTTTTCGCCGCTTCTGGACAAGTTAGTGGCCAAGGTCAATGGATGGCCGGCAAGAATTCTTTCCCACGCGGGTCGGCTAACTTTGATCAAGCACATTCTTAGCTGCATTATGATTCACACTCTTGCTGCCACTACGGTTCCTAAACAGGTCATTAAGTCGATTGACCAACTGCTCTCAAAAATTTTTTGGGGTTTCTCCAATGGTAAGCCGAAATGCCATTAGCGTTCGTGGTGTGCAATTGCCAAACCGTTAGCTGAAGGAGGCCTTGGTGTGAGAAGAACCAAAGAGGTTATGAAATCCCTTCATTTGAAGTTGGCGTGGGCTGTTATGCATGGCAGAAACATTAGTCTGTGGGGCAGACTTATGCACTCTAAGTATCAGCAAGACAAGTCTGCTTTAGACTCAGCTGGCCCTCACTTCGCCTCCCCTATCTGGAAATTGATTTATCAGTTTTTCCCCCTCCTGGCTCGGCACACTCAAATCATGATTGGTCAGGCAAATTACAGTATGTGGCAAAGTAACTGGTCTGGCCTTAGGCCGTTACAAGATCATTCTTCCATCATCATTCCTGACTGCTCTTGTGATGCTCGGGTTAGGGACTTTATTGATCATAAAGGTCTCAAGCAGAGTTTGCCCTTGCCCATCCCGGATTAGCTCACCCAATATTCATCTCCCATGGAGGTTATTGCACATCGGATCATGAAGACAAGACTTTGTGGCCCTTCAAACCTTCGGGTAGGTTCTCCGTTAAGTCCACCTGGAATCTTCTGCGGCAAGTAGACTCTCTTGTTTCCTGGTTTAAAGTTGTGTGGCACTCCGCGGTCCCCCCAAAATCTCCTTATTCATTTGGAGATTGCTGCATAATGCCCTTCCAACCGACTCCCTCATACAGTGCAAGGGAATACCTCTGGTCTCCAAATGTGTTTGTTGCATGCTCGCTCATCCCCTCGGCCCTTAGGTGGAGTCCCCCTCCCACCTCTTTCTCCATGGTGAAGTGGCTTCCCAAGTGTGGAATGGAATAGCAAACACGTTCGGTTTTTCCCTTTTTCACCACCTTTCCATCCATCAACGTCTTCTTTGGTGGTTGACCCAGACCTTGCCTCGTAAGGCTACCTCAATTCTCATTCAATTGGTCCTTGTTTTCGCTGTTTGGGAAATGTGGAAAACGAGGAATGGCTCTAGGTTTGATGGCAGCTCACCCTCCCCGACGGCCATTGTCTCTAAAATGAAGTGCTGGCTATCTGTTATTCTCCCCCAATATGCAGATACTATCCTTCCCACACATTAGAGCAGCCACACAGATTTTAACACTCGCCAATCGCCCCCCCCCCCCCCAAGCAATTTCATGATTGTGAAATGGTTAAGATCGTGTGTGAGATTCGCAAAGCTTAATGTTGATGGATCCTCCCTCACTAATCCCGGGCAGGCTGGTGGCAGAGGAATTTGCTGGGATTTCGCTCGGCATATGTTGTTTGCTTTCTCTCATACTTATGGGGTGGCTTCCAATAACATTATGTCATTGTGGAGTCTGATGCCAGCTAGGCTGTTCATTGTCTACTCAATCGTTCGTCCCCCTCCTGGAAATGGACATACTGGTTGACCAGAATAAGAGCTTTATTGGGCCACGGATCCTTTTCGCTGCATTATATCCTCCGAGAAGCCAATGGTCCAGCAGACAGTCTGGCAAAGCTTGGTAGCAAACGTCAAGCCGACATCCTCTTCCCTAATGTCTCCTCTCTGCTCCGTCTCATCAGAGGGCAGGTAACGCTGGATAGAACGGGTCTGGACGCCTTGCGCTCGTTTGGGTGATGCTTGGGCGCCTTCCTCTACCGCAGTCTGATGTCCGGGTGTTCGGTTTTCTGCTGGATTGGAATGTGCTCCTTCCTGCTCCTGCTCTCTGTCTTGTTCTTCTATCCTTTTTATCTTCCCTGTTGTTGATTGATGCATATGATAGGTGCAGCCCGTGTATTTTTGTCTGGCCCACCTGAATGTCCCTTGTAATTAAAAAAAAAAAAAAAAAAAGAAGCTCCAGTCTCAATACAAAGGCAGAAAGGGCATTTATATTCCAAAAAAAGAAAAAAGAAAAAAAAAGAGTCATTGAGTCTAACCCAACCTAGCTGGACATCAAGTCCAGTCATGTATTCAGGGATTCAAACAATGATCTGAACATGCATTTCAAAATAGGATTTATGAAAATGTATATTAGATTTGCTTTGTTGTATATAGAGAGATTAATATACACCAGGCCTGTTTTCCACCTGTATAATGGAATCTGGTGAAGGGTATCAATGGTTCGGCTAGCTTGTCAAGTCTTCAAGCCTGTCTTTGATGGTTCATCTAGGGGGAACCCAGGAGAGAGTGGGGGTGGGGGAGTCTGTAGGGACCTCTGTGGCAACATCTTCTTCGCATTCCACAGGGCTACGGGCATTCCACGAATACGGTGGCGGAGGCCCAAGCCATGCTCAACGGTATCACAATCTGTTTTAAATTGGGCCTCCCTAACATTATTGTAGAAACCGACTCCAAGATCATTGCAAATGCGGTAGACGAGCAACGACCCAACATCTCACCGCAAATTTGGTACAAGGTAGGTGCCATTCAGCATCTGCGTGGGAAAATCAATCTCAAGGTCGTTCATATCTTCCGGGAAGGGAATTCCGTGGTTGACGCTCTGGCGAGATTAGCTAGCGAAGGGTGTCCAAACAGAATTTATGCTGCTAGGGAAGTCCTCCCGAGGCTAGTGAGGGGAGCTGTTGCCTTGGATAACGCTGGCATTGGGATCATTAGACATTCTTGAGAGGGGTGGCGCTCCCTCCTCCCCAGTATTGTTGGTCTTTCTGTTTTAAGCTAGCAGGACATTAGTTTGGTCGTGCTCCCTGGCCTCTGCTGGTTTTTTTTCCCTTTCTTCTTTCAGCTTTGTGCGTTCTCGAGGAGCGAGGTTTGGATCCTTTTTGTTGGGACCCGCTTGTCAGGCTGTATAGTTACTGTGATTAATGTTAGTTCTGTGGCAAGAGACCACTTTTTCCAAAAAAAAAAAAAAAACCTGTCTTCGAGTTGGGCCTAAAAGTTTAGGCCAAGTTAGGAATTAGCTGGACTCAGAGTGAGGTTAAGATCACTGGTCTATTTGGGCTAACTACTTGGCCTACAATGAATCATATTAGTATGTGCACGTACGTATCATAGTTTTTATACTCGCCAACCCTAACTCGGTAGTGTTGGGAATTTCCTCTCCACATGGAGGTGAGTCCCAAGTGTGAGACCTTAGTGAGCGTTTTGGTCTTTTGCCTTCACTCCTATGTATAAGATAAAAACAAACAAACAAACAAAGGGAGCAACCTTTTAGGGTGCTTCTCTTGGAGAGAGCCATTTTTTTTTTTTTTAAATTTTATTTTGAAGAAGAAGAGCAAGGTTTTCTTTACAAGGCTTTGGTTAAAGTTCTTTGTCAAATTCGAGAGATTGCTAGGCTTCCATCCATGAATTCTAGGTTCGTCAATTGTTGGTTTTATTTTTTGTTGATGTCTGCAATTCACCTATTGGGTGTTGTATTTTGGTTATCTAAGATATATAGAGTGTTATCTTGAAGGTTGTTGTGTGATGTTCTCCTGAAGGTTGTGTGGTATATTTGTACATCCAAGAGATGATTTCTCTTATTGATTGTACTTTCATTATTTTCATAGTAGCTTGATGTTGGATTAGATTCCATATTCTGTTCCTTCATATTAGATGGTTTTTTACATTAAAAACTTTGGTATTTAATTCGCATTCTACATGTTCAATGATATGCTAAACTTATGTTTGAAATCTTCCATTAAAACTCTCCATGTTTTTAATCTCACCGATTTACACATAGTTGGAAAATGTATTGTTTTCCTCGCAGTAACTTAGTTGTTTAAACACGACTCGTCAACAAGTCACTAGGACACTCGATCATATTAGGAGGAGATTCGTTAAGTTGATCCAAGCCGTCCAAATTCATCATTTGGATTATGAGTGCCACATTTTTTAAAAAAACCCATCCTTAAGGTCAAATGCTAATAGAAACTTAAAGGGCTAACATTCTACTCAACCGATAATAAATGACCAAATTTTGATGATGTTTCCTACATTAACAGTTATGTACTTAATGCAAATTGCAATTCAGACCCAGGCCGTGGATACAAATCCTAAAGGAAATTACAGTATGAATATTTCCACTTAAGCGGCTAGCATACTAATAGTTTCAATTCATTAATTCAATGGTACTGCCAAACGCACCTCAAATACTTGATGAACCATATTATACTCAACCGTTTGATATTTCAAATTAGTATTAAAAAAATCAGGAGAGTCAGACAAGTCACGACTCGAAAAAACGAGTCGATCCAACCCTCCGATCCTAAAAACCATGCTCTATGATGAGTTTGTTCCCATTTACAATCCTCAGAACCTTCACACCCAGCTCTTCACACCTCTCCTTGAAGCTTGAATTTCCAATGCTTGGACTATCGAACAAGCAGACAGTAATGGGTACTTCATGGTTTAATCCATCTCTGTTCAGGCCAAGTTCTGCAATATCATATGCAAGAAGCCATGCTAGAGAGCCGCCCATGCTATGTCCAGCCATGGTGATGCTCAGCTCCTCATCCCTATACTCTTTGATAATTCGTGACAGCTCTGAGAGTAGCTGTTCTCGACAGCTCCCATGACTGAACTTGCATACACTATCATCAGACGTATACAAATTCATGTAGCTTGACTCCACCTTAACATCCGGGCGTGGATTGTGAGGGTCCAGTCGTGCGGGAATCAACGAACTGATGAGATTTGCGGTCCATTCTGTGTTTGTAACCATTCCATGGATTACTACGACGATGTCTCTCCCTCGCAATCTCTTCACTTCATCGTCAGAAGACACTGCAATGTATCCAATCCAACGGCCAGGGCACGTCCCAAATTGGGTAGGAATACTGCTATCGGGTGTCATGTAGATGTACTTGGTGACTTCATAGCCACAGCCATCCATTCCTACTTCTCTCAACATGTTCTTCTTCCCATACTTGCAATTCAAGAAACGCTTAGAGTTCGGTTCAAGATCGCAAGCCATGTAGCATGCCATTACAAACACCGCATAACGCATGATCTCGTCTCGAAGAAGAGGATTCATCGGCTCAACAAAGTCATCCCAATCATCCACACCTTGAATCTCTCTCCAAACACGAGCCAAACCAAAACCAGCTTTGGCCTTGGTCTTGACTACCGGTGCAACCATAGAAGCCGCTGGAACAGACCATCTCCTCAACCAGACATTCCTTTGGGTTACCTTCAATTGCTCAAGAGTACACTGTTGATGTCTTCTCAGGCGTGTGTAACGAAAAAGCAAAGATGGGTTCGATGTAGAAATGGTCGAAGCCATCGATAGGTTGATAGATAGAGAGATAGACATGTTGAGAAGATGAAAAAGACAAGAAGACTGCAAGTTAGAGAGAGAGAGAGAGAGGAGAAGGGGAAGTTTAAGTTGGAGAGAAGGTAGCTGAGGAGCGTAATATAGAAATTTTAAAGCACGTTTTGCTATGATATGACTGAAAATGTCTAACATTTTTATATGGTCAGTGATGATGTATGGACATCTTCCGATGGGAAACGGATTGGCTACTCCCCCTGACACCAGCTCCGTGGCTGGTGTTCGGTGCTCTGTGGGCCCCACCATGATGTATTTGTTTCATCCATTCTATTCCTCCATTTTTAAAGATCATTTTATTGCTTGATCCCAAAACTGAGAGGGATTTAAATCTCAGGTGGATCACACCACATGAAAACAATAGTGATTGGATGTCAACCATTAAAATCCTCCTATGGCCAACTATACTGTAAAATGATCTGCAAAAACAGATGGATGGCATGGATGAAACACATACATCATTGTGTGGCCCACATAGCACCGACCACCAGCCATTAGATGGTGTCAGGGGGAGTAGCCAATCCGTTCCCCTTCCGATGTACCCTTTTCGATTTCTGTGTAAAAAGAGCCAAAACGCCTTTGATGGTTGGACTTCCATTCTGTGCAACTGATTTAATATTGCTAGTTTCCAGACCGACATCCACCTTGTCCGCATCTGCTGCGCTGCGGAATCGTATGTGTTACGCATCATGTAAAACAGACGCGGATTGCCTACTGGACGGTGATTACATCATGTTGGATGTGTTTCATGCGGAAACGGATTTGCTACTCCCCCTGCCACTATCCATTGGCTGGTTGTCGGTGCTCTGTGGGCCCCCCATGATGTATATGTTTCATCCATGCCGTCCATCTATTTTTCCAGATCATTTTATATGTGAGACAAAAAATGAGGTATATCCCAATCTCAAGTGGACCATATTATAGGAAAAAGTGTTGAATGAGTGTCAATCATTAAAAACCTTTTGGGGCCCATAAAAGTTTTGGATCAAGCTGATTTTTGTTTTTTCCCTTCATCTGAGCCTGCCTTTATGTTCTATTCAACATATTGGATGTCAAATAAACAGTACAGTGGGCCTTAGGAGGATTTTAATGGTGGATATCCAACTACTATTGTTTTCCTGTGGTGTGGTTCACTTGAGATTTATATCCCTCTCATTTTTTGGATCAAGCCCTAAAATGATATGTAAAAATGGATGAACATCATAGCGGGCCCACAGAGCACCGACCACCAACGGGCTGGTGGCAAGGGGAGTAGCCAATCCGTTTCCGTTTCATCCCACTGTTCATCCATTTTTCAATATTGTTTTAGAGTATGATCCAAAAATGATGCAGATCTAAATCTCACTTAGACCATGTCATAGAAAACAGTGGTGACTGAACGACCATGTACGGTTTAAAAATTCTTGGGAGCCACAAAAGTTTTAGATGAGGCTCATCTTTATTTGTGTTTTTCCTTCATCCAAGCTTGTGAGCTAATCAACACTTTAGATGGCAAACAAACATAACAGTGTGCCCTAAGAAGTTTTTAGTAGCGTGCGTTCAATCACTGTTTTCTACTGGTGTGATCCACCCCTGAGATTTGAATATATCTCATTTTGTTTTAGTTCATACACTAAAATGATATGGAAAAAAAAATGGACAGCACATATATACTAGTCAGGTTCACCAAGCACTGTCCAGTGCCCACATGCCTGTCGAACCAACACATTGTATTTGTAAATAAACTCATAATATCATGTGTGAACCCTTATCTAAGACGTAAAAACAAACAATTATTTTGATAAGAAGCTCTAATGAAAACAACGTGAAATTAATATATTTCACAAGGCGGGTTGTTTGGTAAATTCAACTTTTCTAGTGCGTATATAAATTAACTATCATTAGAAGCTCCCATGAAAATTTAGTATCACTGCTTTTGACTAAAATATTCCCCCAATTATTAACCCTTTTAAAATTTCAACCCTTGGATGAATTTTTAGAGCTTATTTTATAACTTTATCAAGCTTTTAATCATGTTGATTTTTGTATTTTTTTCATCATCACGTTGATTTACACCTGATTAACTGGTTTGATGAAAGATAAACGCTGTGGTGGCCCCACAGGCTATTTTTTTTAATATTTTTTTCTTCATCACGGTGATTTATACATATGTCGATGGAATCCATCCCTTGTTCACTGTGCTGGAGCCTACATGAGTTGTGAATGTGATAGATGGTTTTTCTCGAGGCATGAAACCTGGCAGACGAAGTGA
Organism: Magnolia changhungtana; assembly: GCA_030180095.1. Classification (NCBI taxonomy): domain Eukaryota; kingdom Viridiplantae; phylum Streptophyta; class Magnoliopsida; order Magnoliales; family Magnoliaceae; genus Magnolia; species Magnolia changhungtana. Next base: position 2,055,992 of record JASAUF010000670.1, read on the forward strand.
CTTTTAGATGTAACACATGGGTGGGTATCAAAGAGCTTGGTGGGTTAGGCGCCACATAAAATAAGCCTTCTAGAAGATTCCTGTATAAAAGGGTTCACAACGCTTTTGATGGCTCTATGTTATGTGGTTAATTCATTCATACATATACTTTGATACTCTGGCAGAGAGTGATCACGATACACAGGCAGTTAACAGTTATGGAGAAATTAAATACGTGGAATTATGTAATTCAATCTAAACCGTCCAAATACTGGGCAAAAGTTTAGATGTATAGTGAACCAAAATTGCTTTGATTCAACTATTAAATTGATAGATATCTATTGGACGGTTAACAATAAAAAATATCCAATGGCCTTATTTTAAAAATTAAGTGTCCAAATATTAGAGGATAGGATTGTTCCATTAATTTAATTTTTAGAAATTTACTTAGCTACAGTGAAATTTAACAGTTTGAGTTTATTTATGCGACGTGCAGCATTTTTAAATGGCTTAGTATCAAGCGGCAAGCAACAGCCGGATTATCAAATAACCACGTTTTCCTTTTGCCATTTTTTCCATGTGCAATATTGATGCATGCACGCTTTTGGCATTTTCACTATTTTGGATGACGTGAAGAATACGGCGTGGGACGATGTCGGGACGTTTCCGAGCCGACATGCAATGCTCTGAAGTTCATCAGCCGCCATACCATACCATAGCACGGGCTCATCAGTACCATCACCATTGTTGCGGGGAAAATCGAACAGGTCTTGTTGATGGCAAAATCTGGGCTACCCATTACTTAGGGCGGCGCTCCTTGAATGGATCTTGGCCTTACAACGGGTGAGCAAAGGAGACCCTGGCTAAGCCGGGGGACCCTCCGATGCCTAAGTCAGGTCAAGGGAATTGGGGTTTAAATTGAAGTGTAGAGGGAGAGTGTCAGACGTTGCGTACCTGTAGCGATAGGGTCCTTATGTATTTATACCTGACAATAGGATTGTCTGGATCTGTTAATCACGGAACGATTCGCTCAATCAGGGAGGTTTTCGGATCATGGAGATACTTCACGTAATCTAAGGATCAATGTGCCACATCATGCGTATCGTTCGTATATGTATCTGCGAACGAAGTAACCAGCCACGTTTATTTATGGCGGTTTCTAAGTTTAGCTTGAGGAGAGCCCGCCTCGGAATTTGGAATCGGCTCGGACCTTCATGCAGGCAGATCCCAATCGGAGTGGTTATGGAACTTTATTAAATACTGTCTGTCCGATCGGATCAACATGGCATCAGGCCTCGGAATTACAAGGGGCTCGGATCTTCCCATAACAGAAGTCCCCTACTCTCTGAGGTCTGCTAAGGGCTCGGAGAGTAAATATATGGAAGATTAAACACCTCATCCGCCGGTTCGCTCAAGCATGCCAGAGTTATTACGTTTTGAAACTTCACGCTCTTAGGGTTTCCCGCCCACGAGTCTATGTGCAGTGGATGCGTGGCAACGGTTAAGGTTTCGAATTGTCGTCCGCCTATGATCTATTGACACATATACTTAGAGTAATGCGCTGGACGGAACCTTTCATTATTTGGGCATCGCTTCACCTATCCGAAGCACGCCGATTGATGTCAGAAGCATCCCGCTCAACAGAGCATGATCCAATGGTATGTGGCCACATCAGCTCTGAGGTCGGCCCACGACGATTCGACTGCAGCCATCATTGTTAGTCATTAATGCGAGGATTTGGCAGGGTTTATATAAACTTTCTTTCAAATATTTCGGTTCACTTCTACGCTTTGTGTTCGGGCTGATACCGGAGGGGGCAATTTCCGACGAAGGCGATTCCGGCCACTTAAGGTTTTCCGTCAGGCGATTCCGATCGATCGAGTATTTTCGGCATAAGTGATTCCCGGTGACCATCCGGTGAGTCTCCTTGCGTCCTTTTGCGTTTCTTCCTTCTTATTTAAGATGTCGTCCGACTTGGAGAATGTGCGGGAATATAATGACGACTCCGAGTCGGGGAGCTCTGGCAACAGCAGTAGGGTCTCTGAAGGCCCCTATGAAGCTGTACCTTTATATCCTTCTCCCCGAAAGCAGAAGGTGAAGGGAGCCCAAACTCGTAAGATTGACAGAAAAAACCACTCGGGCCTCCCGGACCACAACTGCCTAGGTTGCTGAGATGCCGGCAAGCGGGCAGGCCTCGGAGGTAGTCTCATGAGGCTCCGTACTTTCAGAGTCTTAAATGGAATGGATCCGTTTGGAGTTTCAGATCCCGGACTCCATTTGGATAAGGGCCCCTGAGCCCCTCAATACCGCTAGCGCGCCTGTTAAGGGAGAAGTCGCAATGTGGAGTTCGACTTCCTCTGCACCCCTTCATCCGAGCCATGATAGCCTACCTCAGCTTAGCTCCCGGGCAATTCACCCCCAACAGTTGGAGGGTGCTGATTTCTGCCTTCATCATTTGTCGTCAAGTCGGGAACTCAGAACTGACCCCAACAGAACTGATGAGTTTGTACCTGGTTAACCACAATAGTCAAGAACTATGGTACTACTTCGTAACCCGAGGCAACAAAGGGTCGAGGTTGGTAATTAATCTTCTGTCCTTTAACAAGGACTAAAAGAATAAATGGTTTTGGGCTGCGGGCGAATGGGAGGCACCGGCGGGTAAAGTCGGGACTCTGACGACTCAGGTTCCAACCCAATTTTCAAAACCAGGTCAGACTAGTTAATTTTTTTATCTTTATACTTTCCTCTATTATGTCGGTCGGATTGAAACTTTTGTTCTTTATCTTTGTAGACTTCCCAAGGGGCACGCCCCCCCTCGACTCGGCTCAGAAGAACCGCATAGCCAAGGTTAGGGCACGATCGGGAGAGCTTCATTCCTGGTTAGATCTGATCATCGCCGCTAACCTTCATTGGTCTGGGCTTTGCAAGTCGGCGCCTCTCCTAACGTCTTTCAGTAAGCTCTTCGTCTGTCTCTTTTGGAAGAACCAAACTTATTCGATTCATTGCTAACTTGTCATTCTTTATGCAGGCATGGCCGAGGCGTCTGGATCTCGGAGGAGGAAAGTTGCTCCGACGGCGGAAGAACTATTAAGTGACGAGCCCCGTACAAAGACCACCGTTCGGAGGAAGCAAGCTACTCCTCGCGGAGAGGGCTCCTCAACTCTAGTTTCTGTTGCTGTAGCTTCAACTGCGGCTTACATCGCCGCAACTGCATTTGTGGCGCCTGCTAAAGTCAGGGTTCCCTCAATCATAGTTCCAACTCCAGCTATCATTGTTCCGACTCCGGCAACCATAACTCCCCTTCCTCCCACCGTCGTTCCTTCCACCAAGGAGGCTCGTCTTACGGCCACAGTCCCCTGCATTGCCATTCTTTATCCTCCGAGTGTGAGGAGGCCATTCGAATGGCTGATGCGATGATATCCGACTAAAGTAGGGCGAGTTGCGTTGGTAGCTCGAAGATGGGAAGGCTAGGGAGCTTCGGCTACAGGACGTCACAACTGACCTCGAAACGAGGGAGCTACGACTGCAAAGGGTCGCAGAGGACTTGAAAGCTCAATGCGACACTGCAACTGCCAAATTGACCCGGGCCAGGGCTCAAGTGGACTCGCTGGCTCAGGAGAACGCTCATCTGGGTGAAGTCCTTGATCGGTCTAAAGTCGAGACTATAGAAGAGCAGACCCGAGCTGTCGCTCAGGCGAGAAAAACTCAACGGGCTGAAGACGAAGCTTCTTTGGCCAAAGCGGTGGCCACAACAATAAATGCTTTCAAAACTTCCAAAGAGAGGGACGCTGAGGCTACCAAGTTTTACAACCGCGGCTACGATGATTGCATTGAGGCGGTCCAGTGCATGTACCCGAACCTTAACCTTGACTCCCTATTATCTGAAGAAGCTAGAGAGACACCTGCTGACGACACCCGCCCGGACCAAGCTCCTGACACCCAACCTCCTCCTCCATCTGCATAGCTTATTTTTGGGAATAGTCGAAACTTTTTCTTTCTGATTACTTTTTGACCTCCTAGTGAGGGTTTGTGAATGGTGATTTTTCATATGTTAACCCATAGTTAATTTTTGAATGTTGGCTGTCGATTGTTGGTTGTTGATTGTTGGTTGCTGATTTTTGCCAAGGCGTGGTCCTGTAGACCCTTTAATGGGTCAGCTTCTCTCAATGTCACCTTGTAAAGTTTGAGGCCTTTATAGCCTTTTTGTCGAGTCTAGACCCCTAAGGGGTCGGCTCGTCTCACAATTGACGAGAACCTTCCACTTCACTTGTTAATTCGTGACCCGACTCTTATGTTGGGAGAGTCGGGTCAATTTTTTGGCTTTACCCCTGACTTAGAGGGGATGCCATGTAGAACTTTTGTGTGATAATGTGCTAACCCCTTCTTTAAGGGATCAACTCATTGAGTCCGCCCCTGCATATGAGGGGCAACTTTTGCTTAGTAGATAATTCGTTCGTGTGGATGCGAAGAGGCGAATTTTATTAAGAGCTTTAAAAGCTTGTTGCTCGGAGGCGTACATTTGTCGAGGGCCTTAAAAGCCTGTCGCTTGGAGGCATATATCCATTGAAAACTTTAAAAGTTATTTTGTCACGGGTAGTAAACCTTCAGATGCTCGACATTCCAGGAGTAGGGGAGCTGACGGCCCTCGAGGTCTTATAAGTAATAAGAGCCTGGCTTGGTTGACCGAACGACCCGATAAGGCCCTTTCCAATTTGGTCCGAGTGTCCCAGCCCCCGGCTCGGCGGTATTTTGGAATACTCGACGAAGAACTAAGTCTCCTAGTCTGAACCTCTTAGTCTTGACTTTCGAATTGTAAAATCGCGCCACTTGTTGATGTCGAGCCGCGGCTCAGATTTTCAAGATATCTCTAACTTCTTCGAGCAAATCCAAGTTGGCTGCAATATGCTCGGAATTCTGGTTTTCTTGGTAATTCCCGACTCGGGCTATAGGGAGACCAATTTTGACTGGCACCATTACCTTCGAGCCATAGGAGAGCGAGAATGGAGTCTCTCCTGTTGAGGACTGAGCTGTAGTCCTATAAGTCCAGAGAACGAATGGAAGTTCCTCGGCCCAGCTCCCTTTTACTTTTTCCAACTTTGTCTTGAGGTGGTGCTTAATGACTTTATTGACTGCCTCTACTTGTCCGTTGGACTGAGGATGTCGAGGAGAAGAGTATGCGTTTGTGATACCGAGTCCCTGACATATGCTTCGAAATTTGTTGTTGTCAGACTGCCGACCATTGTCTAACACGATGGTGCATGGAATTCCGAACCGACAAATGATGTTTTTCCAGACAAAGTCTACCACCTTCTGTTCCGTGATTTTGGCAACTGGCTCAGCCTCGGCCCACTTGGTGAAGTAATCGACAGCGATAATGGCGAACTTGACTTGCCCTTTTCCTGTAGGTAGAGGACCAATAATGTCGATTCCCCATTGGGCGAATGGCCAAAGGCCGCTCATAGGATTCATTTCTTTAGCAGGTTGTCTTGGCATGGCTGCGAAGCGCTGGCATTTATCACATTTTCAGACATAGTCTTTGGAGTCCTCCCTGATAGTTGGTCAAAAATATCCTTGTCAGAGTATCTTCAGGGCCAAGGCTTAACTGCCGGAATGGTTCCCACAGATTCCTTCATGAATCTCCCGTATGATATATTTTGCCTCGTTGGGCCGGAGACACCTAAGGTAGGGCCGGGAATGTCCTTTCTTATATATAGGATGCCGTCTAGGATGGTATATCGGGCTGCTCGGACCCTAAGTCGCCTAGCTTCCAGCCTATCCGAGGGGTTCTCACCGGACATGAGGTAGTTGAAGATCGGGTCCATCTAGCTTGGATTAGCATGAACTGAATTAACTTCCTTCTCTTCCGTCTTGCCGATACTTAGATGCTCTATGAATTCGACGGGGATGATTCGTGAGATCTTCCCTTCTGTGGCTGAATTGAGTCGCGCTAGGGCATCGACCCATGAATTCTCCGCTCTCGGTATTTGATGGATAGTACAGTTTCAGAATTTTTTGATTAATTTCCTCGCCTCTTCAAGATAAACGATCATCCTTGTTTCCTTGGCATCGTACTCGGTGGAGATACGATTTACCACCAGCTGAGAGTCGCACTGGATCTGAAGAGATTGGACACCCAAACTTGTCGCCAATCTGAGTCTGGCTAGCAAAGCTTCATATTTTGCCTAATTGTTTGAAGCCTTGAACCCGAGTTTGATTGCATATTAGATGGTCGTGGAATCTGGCGTGATCAGGACGATCCTAGCCCCGGCCCCCTTGATATTGGACGACCCGTCCACATAGAGGATCCATCCTAGGTCTAACATTGCTTCTTTGTCACCTGGGGGGTCAACCGAAATTGTTTCAACTTTAATACTGACCTCTCTTACGCTCGGATTCGTGAATTCGGTAATGAAGTTGGTTACGGCTTGGCCTTTGATTGCCGTTTTTGGACGAAACTGGATGTCGAACTCACTGAGTTTAATGGCTCATTTGGTCATGCAACCCGACACCTCGGGCTTTTGAAGAATTTGTCTGAGGGGGGAGTCGGTCAATACAATCACAGAATGTGCTTGGAAGTATGGATACAACTTCCGAGCTGAAACAACGAGGCTGAGCGCTAGCTTCTCCAATGGCGAATACCTTGTTTTTGCCGGTACCATAGCCTTGCTCACGTAATAAACGGGATGTTATTTTCCTCCGACCTCCCTGATCAAGGCTGAGCTGACGGCCGAGGCTGAGACCCCGAGGTAGAGGAATAGGGGTTTACCTTCTTCAGGTTTGGACAGTAGAGGGGGTGAGCCCAGATACTATTTCAATTGCTGGAAGGCTTGCTTATACTCCGACGTCCATTCTGCCTTCTTATGACCCTTCAATTGTTGAAAGAAGGGGAGACATTTATCTGTTGCTTTGGATATGAAACATCCGAGGCGAATTCATGTCGAGGAGTGCTTTGATCTTGTCGGGGTTAGCTTCGATACCTCTATGACTGACTTGAAAACTGAGGAATTTTCCTAAGCCGACTCTGAAAGCGCACTTCGTGAGATTCAGTTTCATCTGGAATTCTCGGAGGACAGTGAACGTTTCTTCGAGATCTGTCAGGTGATCGGATGCTTTGATACTTTTCACCAGCATGTCGTCAACATACACTTCCATGGTACGTCCAATCTGCTTAGAGAACATCTGGTTCACTAGCCTTTGATATGTGGCCCCAGTATTTTTCAGGTTAAATGGCATGACCCGGTAATAGTAGAGCCCCTTATTCGTGACGAAGGTAGTTTTCTGTCTGTCTGGGGGATGCATCGCGATCTGATTATATCCGGAGTATGGGTCCAAGAAAGAAAGTAACTCGTGTCCTGTCGTGCTGTCTACCAGCTATCGATCCGAGGTAACGGGAAACTATCTTTCGGACAAGCTTTATTAAGATCTAGTAATCCACGCAGACCCACCACTTCCCATTGGCTTTCTTCATAAGGACCACATTCGCGATCCAGTTGGGATAATGTACATCTTCTATGAATCCGGCGTTGAGCAGAACGGAGACTTCATCTACTATTGCTTCATACCGTTCGGCGTCGAACAACCTTCTCTTCTGCTTGACACGTTTGTGATCTGGATCCACGTTCAGTCTGTGGACCATGATGTCCGGGTAAATTTCTGGCATATCTTGGTGGGACCAGGCAAAGACATCATTATGTTGTCACAGGAATGTTAAAATTTCGAGCCGTTGCTCAGGATTCAATGATGTCCTGAGTTGAACGGTCCTGCTCGGATCGGCCTCATCAAGCGGCACTTTCTCCAGGTCTTCTACGGATGAGCTCTCCACAGGCTCTCTGGAGTCTAGAACGTTGGTGAGTGCTTGCTTAACTAATCTCTTTTTTACTGCCATCGCATAACATCTCTGAGCCTCTCACTGATCGCCTTGGAGGTAGCTTATCTCGCCCTCGGCAAGAAATTTCATCATTAGGTGACAGGTGGAGACGACTGCTCTCATAGCGTTGAGAGAAGGTCTGCCCAGGATGACGTTATGTACTAATGGTACATTAACAACTAAGAAGTCCACCATAAGTATGACTTGATGCTGTCCTTCTCCCGCAGTCACAGGGAGGGAGATAGCTCCCTCGGAGATCACTCTTTCCCCGGCAAAGCCATGCAGGGGGTCTTCACGGGTCTGAGATGAGACCTCAGAATCCACATTCTTTCAAAGGCCTTAGAGTAGATTACGTTGGCCGAGCTCCCGGTGTCGACTAGGATGTGGTATACCTTTCAGTTCACTATAGTCTGGTAACTATTAAAGCATCATCATGCGGGTGCTGGATTCCACGTGCGTCTTCTTCTGTAAACGTCAGAGTGCATGGGCTGACCCGAAGCTTCTTGCTGGGGCGCTCGATTAAATGGACATAATGCTCCAGCTCAGACTTTCAGGAGTGAGCTTTCCACACCCTGTTTGAATCTCCTCCACCAGATGAGCCCCCGAAGATGGTGCGGATTTCGACGGGCTCTTCCACGACGTTATTTGGTTGTTCTCGCTCTCTTTTTCCTTTTTGAGTGGCTTTTCCTTACTTGGTGTACCGACGTAGATGTCTCTTCCAAATAAGGGTTTCGATCTCATCTTTGAGATCGACATAGTTAGCCGTATTGTGGCCGTGGTCTCGATGGAAGCAGCAATACTTGCGCTTGTCTCGATGATCTGGGTCGGCTCTCATGCAAATAGGCCAATTCAACAGTTTCTCTCCTCGGATGACCAATAGAATTTGCTCGGTAGATGCGTTGAAGGGGGTGTAGGAACGGAATTTTTTCCTCTGGTCTTTCGCTCGGACGACGATCGCGAGAGATGCGGTCATCGGCCCCCTTGCTAGACGACTGAGATTCCTCATTCCTATGCCTCTTCCCTTTACCATTCGACTCTGTTACTTGGACATTCTTACAGGTATTGGAGAATTCCTCTGCGTTGCTGGACTTCTGAGCTCTAGCGACCAGTTCACCTAGAGTCTTCAGTGGGTTCTTTCCAATAGAGAAAGTGAATTTTCCTTCTTTTAGGCCACTGTATACAGCAGCGAGTGCTATTTTATCATCGTAATCTTCCACCAATAATGCTTCCTCATTGAAATGAGCGATGTAATCTTTCAACGACTCCTTAGGCTCCTGCTTGATGGCAAACAAGTGAGTGTTGGGCTTTCGACTCGTCTTACCACTTATGAACTCGATAAGGAATAGTCCGCTCAACTCTGCGAAGGAACTGATGGAATATGGTTTGAGCTATCGGTACCAACTCCATGTGAAACTTGTAAGTGTGATCGAGAACCCCCGGCACATCATAGCATCCGTCGCTGTCTGGAATTGCATCCATGAGCAATAGGCTTCTACTTGTTCGGATGGGTCCCCAGACTGAGAGTATTGGATGACGGGAGGTATCCGGAACCTCTGAGGCATCACCTCATTTATGATTTCCAAGGTGAAGGGAGGTTTGGTCTCTTCCATCATTGCCTGAATGGCGGCAGAAATTGACGTAGGCAGTTGTTTCTTCTCTAGAGCCACGAATCTGTCATTGAATTCTACGAACCGTTTCTCCCATGGGTCTCTGTTTTCTACCACGATTTTCTGGTTGTTTTCAACTTCTGGAGTTCTCCTTCCTCTCCTCCATTCCAGCCGATGGCGGAGATCTGTTAGTGTTAGGGCTAAGGTGACAGAAGCATTGGTTGGAGCTGGCATGGCCGTATTCTGAGCCGAGGCTTAGAGTTGGGTTGAGGGAGGATTTTGACTCGAGAGTGGCACCTAGGGGTGTTGAGGCACCTCAGGCCTCACGCCCCTTGGCGTGGAGTGGGCTTCCACGACCGGACCCATTGGTTCAGGTATAGGATTTTCCTGAACAGGGTGCGATCGCGGCTCCTGCTGTTGCTTTATCCTGTTCACCTCATCCCGTAAGGCTTGTATCTTGTTCTACTTGGTGCGGTATTTACTCGCCTGATTGCGAGAACGATGGGAGGGCCCTGGTGCTGATTTGGTGTGAAGTAGCGAGGAGGAGCGAGTTTGCTCATTTGGCTCTGGTTCTGCAGCTACTGCTTTCTTCTTTCCTCGAGCCATTATACTCGAGAACAAGAACTTGACTTTTTGTATCAGATTCCCACAGATGGCGCCAAAAAATGTTGATGGAAAAATCTGAACTACCCTCTACTTCGTGCGACGCTCCTTGAATGGATCTTGGCCCTGTAAAACGGGTGAGCAAAGGAGACCCCGGCTAAGTTGGGGGACCCTCCGATTCCTAAGTCAGGTCAAGGGAATCGGGGTCTAAATTGAAGTGTAGAGGGAGAGTGTCAGACATTGTGTACCTGTAGCGATGGAGTCCTCATGTATTTATACATGACGGTAGGATGGTTTGGATCGGTTAACCACGGCACGATTCGCTCAATCAAGGAGATTTTCGGATCATGGAGATATTGTACGTAATCTAAAGATCTATGTGCCACATCATGCATATCGTGTGTATTTGTGAGCGAAGTAACTGGCCATGTTAATTTATGGCGGTTTCTAAGTTTGGCTTAAGGAGAGCCCGCCTCGGAATTTAGAATCGGCTCGGACCTTTAGGCAGGCAAATCCTAATCGGAGTGGTTATGGATCTTTATTAAATACTGTCTGTCCGATTGGATCAACATGACATCAGGCCTCGAAATTATAAGGGGCTCAGATCTTCCCATAACAGGTCCATCGTATGAAATTGACCATATATTCACTCCCCAAGTATAAGGTTGTGATGTAGTAATAATCTCGGTAAGACCGAGGTCGAATCCACAGGGACTGAAACTCGTACGTATTCTGAAATCAACTAGAACTAGAACTAGAATGAGATGAAATCTAAAACGAGTGTGATTTGAGGAATAATGGTGAAATATTAATCTAAAACTTAATAAATTCAGAGGAAAGGAAACTAGGGATTCAGAGGATCCACTTGTAGAGATCAGAGAAATCTTATGCCTGTATCAAAAATCATAGAAATTAACTGAACTGCTGTTGATATAGTTTTCAAGAGATGAGAGGCATATGAATTAGAATGGATTCCATCACCAAACCATGCCCAGGAGACAAAGCAAACAACAGAATTAAACTAATTACCAACTAATCAACATGTCATGAAGGTTAGGAAGGGTACCGTCATCCGACCATGCCCAGGAGACGATGGTGAACAACAGGGCTTCCTGACGTCATAAACATAAAGGAAAGGAACATGCTCAAAGCCATTGCAGACCCATTGTAGTTTCAGTCACAACAGACCATTAAAAAAAACTAAAAGCATTCCTTTAAAATCAAATTAAAATCAACATCATTCAGTCTAAACAAATTGCATAAGCAACAAGTCCCCCATCACGCTACAAGCTTCACCTCTTAGCCCTAGCTAAGAGGTTTAGCCCATAAACATGATTAGGCTAATCTCTTAACAAAATAAAATAAACAAAAAGAAAAAGCAAAAGAGAACAACTCTACTCTCTCTTCTCTGTGCTCCACATCCTGCCCGACCCAGAGATCCCTTACCTCTCCCTCTTTCTTTCTTTTAAAGCTGTCAGGGAAGGTCAGTTAAGAAGAGAGACCGGTTGCAAGCTTCAGTCGGACGTTTTACGCAAACTAGATTTGGAAATTTCCTTGCGCAGGGACTGTTTACGCACCCACACAACAGCGCCCAAAAATTCTGCTTCCCTCGCTTACTTTCTAAAAGGATAACGTCCCTTGGGACATTTTGGGCAGGTCTACATGATGGACGGTGTAGATTAGCCATATGATCGTCATCAAAATCACACCACAGCCCATAAAAGGCGGGCTGCATTCAGACGCAAAACAGGGGGTGTGAGCTGATTGCACTGCGACGCTGGTGGGGTCCACATACTTCAGTATTTGAGAAATCCACTCCGTTCATTGTATTCTACACGAAAAAACGTTCAGTATGACATGTTTTGGACAATTTTTGGTGTGACCCACCGATCTCTCTGCTCTGCCATCCATTTGTGTTCAATAGTAAATATTTTTTCATAGGGTAACTGGCATAAAAAACTCACCTAGGCGAGAATCAATCACCCCCTCTGGACTCAACAGACGGTTTGGATTAGTCGTCTGATGAATGAAGGTGGGCCACACACCCTCCCAGCGGACGGCTGCGTTAACGCCAGAAGAAGGAAATTTCCTTCTTTCCAAGATTTCGGTCAAGAGTCGGTTTGACCGACTCTACATTGCCATGCACGGCTAGTGCACTTGTGCACTATGTGCACTCATGCTCGAATGGGGTCCACTATTATGTGTATCTAAAATCCGTTCCGTCCATTCCGTTTATCATTCAATTTAAACGGTTGATCCCAACTCTTAAGCATATCCAAATCTCAAGTGGGCCCAAATTCAATGGTTTATGGGCTGATTTGTCCATCGGGCCACTTCAAAAGGGGTTCGAGGGCTGGATTTCGACGTGTGCGGTTAATTTAGTGTCCTCGGACCTTGTATAAAGTTTTGAGCCAATCAGATGGTGGGAACTCTGTAATCTTGCATTCTGGCTAACTTTCAGGCCTCTTGAACTTCAATTTCTCTAATTTCACGGATCACTGGCGTGTAAATCCATCGATCTTAGTCCCCTGGAGCCCGTTCATGGCCTGGAGCGTTAATCCCATGCATTTAACATCCTTTCCAGTCCACGCTCCTAGATTCACCTTACATCACAAACATGATTAAAATGAGCCGTTAAGCAGTGTCATGATCGTAAATCCATGTAATAATTAGGGTCTAATATGTAATATTCGACCCTCAACACCATACGAGGAACGCCGAGGGGAATTTTCCCAAAACGACAAATCATAAAGTTTGCAGATCTTGAAAAGTACTGTTGGTGATAGTCTCAATGAAAAAATTGTCCTTGATTCGAACTAACCCTGAGCTGAGCTGAGCTCCTCAAAGCAAAGCCCCCATTGCAATAGCCATTTTTCGAGATGAGCAGGAGGGCCACCACCAGGGTGGGATGAGGTACTCGGAGAATATCCTGCGCCGAATTATGAGATAAGATCATGCAATATTTGAAGATCGTGCTAACCAAGGGGGCTCGACGATAGATTTGGAGGGAGATCCATATTGAGATAAATCCTCAAGTGTAGCCTACAAATTTCACAAAGCACATAATCTCAACATTACCCGATGGATCCTATAAGTACTCTCACTATGATAGAACGGAGGTAAGAAACAAAAACCCTAACTCAAGCCTTTTTTTTCAACTCAAGTCCGCTTGCCAAACTTAGGCATCGAAGGGCCCACAGACACGGTAGCCTCGGTGTCCTGTACATCTTAATTTGTAGGTACATTTAGTGGACCCACTTTCGCAACTGGCTATATCTATCCACCTAGATTTTAGCAATAGCAAATTGGAGTCGTCTATGGGAACCACAACAAAGCCAAGTTCCTATCAATTCTTTCACGAGTTACTATTTTTTCCTCCTCGATGGCTAATAAGAAGCAAAAAGCACTGGCTACGACGATTCTGCTCACGGGGAGTAGCTTGAGGACGCTAAGGCCTCGTAGTCGCCCCCTAGTCACATCTATCATTGCAAGCAATGGCACAAAGATCTCAGAATCGGGGTAGCTGACTCATCTCCCTCGATAATCAAGTAAGAGCCCTAACCGGCAACATTGATTGTATCATAAGGTTGATAGAAAGGCAGCACAGATCCCCCGCTAATCAACAAGAAGAGGTGGAGGTAGCGACTGAACAATCCTACCCAATATCTTCGTGCCCTGAGCCACCCTCAGCGAAGGCCCGACCTGGAGGGAGCATTTTTGCCCCGACATGGACCCTGTAAGCCACTGACCCTGCCGAGTTTGATCCACGTCATACGTTAGACCAAAGGAGGCAAGCTCGGGGAAAGGCCCTAGAAATCATGGTTGAAAATGAGGTCCCCTAGGGGGCAAAAATTAAATAAATCCATAATCAACTCAGTGACATACACCAAGCTTGTCGTGTGAAGGCTCCAGCCTTCGTCAATGCCCTTCTCGAACAGACTGAACCACCATTTACGGATGACATCATGCAAGTTTAGATGTCGTCCAGATTTTACATACCCCAAATATTTCCCTACTCAAGCAGCTAAACACCAGGAATCCTTTAGAGTGTGGATGGAACTTTACGGTGCTTCCAGACCTGTAATGTACTGGGCATTCTCCCTGACACTGACGGGGGTAGCCCGAAAGTGGTATAGACATTTGAAGCCAAAATTCATCGAAGGTAAAGACATAAGGAAACCTTCAACCTACATCCTCACGATAACCCATGAAAGTTCCTTTTCTTGATTGGGAAGAATCCCCCTGCAACTCTTGCCGACCTCCTCAACCGCGCTCGGAAATACTCTAATGTTGAGGAGTTATTCAGAGCGCAGAAACACTCGAGGTGAAGGCAGCTTGACAAAAGAAAAGAAAATGAAGGAATGTAAAAAGGGAGCTGGTGTGAGCTCTAAAAGAAGGAAGGACGATGACCAAAGTAGTACACATCAAGCTAATTGTGCCTCAAAGAGCCGGTTTCATCAGCATACCCTATTGAACACCAAACCAAAATAGATGCCCATGGATGTTAGAGATAAGAAGATTTTGAGATGGCTAAATAAAATAAGGACTGACCCCAAAAAGAGAGACACGAAGAAATATTACCACTTTCACCGAGATCACGGTCACAATACAGATGAATGTTTTAATCTCAATGAGTAAATCGAATCCATCATCCGAAGTGGATACTTATGTAAGTTCATTGATAAGAGCAGAGAGGATCAACCAGTCCTGTAATAAGAGTGTCATGAGGAGAACATAGAAAATGAAGCCATAGGGGAAATACGTACCATTTTTTAGGGACCCACCAGAGGTGGCGATTCAAACAGCCCACATCAAGCCCATGCCTAGAGTGCAAACACTGGCAGAGAAGAACACCAGATAAATGTCACTGGGAGACCTAGGCCCAGGATGGACTCAATCAATGTCACCTTTATCGAATAAGATGCACGTGGAATTCAAAGTGCATCGGGTATTGGTTGACATCGAAAACTCAACGGACATCTTGTTTACAATCGCCTTCGACAAAATGTGAGTTGGAAGATAGAGACTGTGACCTATACAAACCCCTCTGCTCAGCTTCGTAGGGAAAAAAGTGACCTCAAAAGGAAGTGTTCTCTTACCAATAACGGTTGGAGAGGGCAACAATTAGGTCATCACCATGGTTGATTTTATGGCGGTAGATTGTCCCTCAGTATATAACTTAATCCTGGGTAGACCATCTTTAAATGTCATGTGGGTTGTGTTCTCCACCTATCACCTCATTAACAAGTTTTTGATCAAGCATGGGGTCAACAAGGTCTAGGGCGACCAGCATGAAGCCCGACAATGTTATTCGACAATCCTCCAAGGGAGGGCACAATAGCAAAACACAATGCATGTTATCTCCCTGGATCCTCAAGAGGTCGAGAAAGGGTCGCCTATGGAAGATCTCATCTCACTGTAGCTCTTTGAGGCCGACTCGTCTTGAACTGTCCAGGTCAGGTCATTGCTTGAACCACAACTTTAGACAAAGATATATGACCGGTTGAGGGAATACACAAACATATTTGCCTGGCCTCATCGACCGAACATCAACCTTAACCACAAGCCCGTTTGACCGAAAAAGTAAGCATTCGATTCAGAAAGATATATAGCGATCAATGAGGAAGTCAGCAAGCTCCTCAATGCTAACTTTATTAAGGAAGCGCATTATCCTGATGTAGACACCCCACCCATACTAATATCCTGAGAAAGCTAAGACAATCCGGGAACCATGATCATATCTTAAACCTAACCCTAACCAAACCTCAGTCTAAACCCTAAACCCAACATAACTCCAGCTTAAACCCTAATCTTAACCTGAGACATTACGAGCCATCGTTCAAGCCAGACCACGTCCAAAACCGATCCATCTCTCGGGCCATTTTTGGGTAACAATCGAGCTAATTTCAAACCATTTTGAGCCAAATATTCAAAAGCGAGTTTTGGGCCACTATCCGGGCTCGAAATAGGCCCATCGGTCAAACTGCTTGAGAAACTGTACCCGAGCAGTAGTTTGACAAAGGTTTTGAGAAAAAAAATCACTTTTTATTAAATCAGATAGATACACAAAGTCATTGATAAAAAAAGAGAGGTGAAAAAATACATGTAAAATATCTAGGCCGGGGGAGGACTCTCTGTCACGCCCCGAACTCGGAGACCGGGCTCACAAAATTCCCGATCGCCGAATCCGGCACCGACAGCCTCCGTAGAACCCCATTCTCGGCTCCCAGCGCCCATACGCCAGGTTCCGATCCTGGGATGATACAAGGAGGATTTCTAATAATCCATTTGATTTGTAATGAGCATAACCAAGCATAACCCACGAACAATAACCACAAGAAACACCATCACAAAATCCACTATAAACAAAAACTTTGAATACAGTGCGTAGAAAGGGAAATACAAGGTAGTGCAAATAACAAAACTCCAAAAGCTCGGCGGCACGCTCCAACTGCGGCGAGACTACAAGCTGCGTCTCAAGGCCACCGCACGCATCAATCGTGCATAAGCTTATAGAAAGCTTAGAGTGCGGTGTAAGTGTATGCGAACGTGCTCAGAATGCAATGCCGGAGTAATGCGAAATCATGCTGATGAGTACGAAATGCAACTAGCCGTACCAAGGCTATGTAGTACAAGATGTGAATGCTATCGGCCATACCAAGGCCATGCGATGCAATACGTAAGTCAAGCTATCAATCCTCATACCAATGTAACTCCTCACTAGAACATCAAATCAGTACGGTTCTCAGTATGGATAATCACCAGGGTTCAGTACACTCCAAATGGCACTGTCTCTCTCCAAGCAGCACAGTCCAAGTGAGCGTAAGAAACCTCACTATCCGCCTGGCCAATAGTCAGCCAATACCTATGCGGCACGTCGATAGCGAACCCATTTCCGAGCCGGTCAAACTCAAACTTAATAATGCCCCCCGCTCTCGGGCGAGTAAGGCCACCACTCCTTTCCAACCGACCACGACACGGTGGGAGACGCACCTCATGGTATTCGGCCCTCGTGCGCTCATATATCCACTCTGTCTCGACGTTGGAATCATCCTCTGGTACCATCGGGTTCAGAGACTCTCACCCAGGGACATCTATGGCGCCCCAATTGCTTGGAACAAGATTTTTCTAAGATCTAACCTGCCCAACCACGATATATCTGTGGAGGCTATGGCCCTGATGTCGCTAGGGCATATCTCAATCATACGAGATGTAATGCATGAACCACACTACCAATCATGCAACCATCCTGCGTGAAGCACGCGCTCATGTAGGGCAACACCGTCTATCGGGAGCCCGTTTGTGCCCAAGGCATATGCTATGATCAGACACTCCTCATCTCAAGCATACATATGATGCGTATGATCATGAATCATGGGCCGTGCTAAACGTGTTATAAAGCAATAAACTATCCTCTCAATGAAGATGGGCCTATATGGCCCACATGAAACAGACGCGGGCCTATCAGTGGCCTCAGGGAGAGTTATAATGTGGACATCGAACCAACATTACTCGTACAATGTGGACGTCAAACCAACATTGTCCCCAAGGCTTAGCTCGCCTAAAATACCAATAAATCATGGTGGTGCCTTAGGTACATCCCATTGGGCCTCAAATATATCAAATGGGCCGTATCTCATGGGCCTTATATTCATCAAGTGGGACATCCCAATGAGCCTCACCAATGGGCCTTAGGTACATTGCAATGAGTCATCACCCATGGGCCTTAGAATGCATTAAAATGAGCCCAATCACGTAAGTTTTATGTGTATCAAATGGGCCTAATCACATAGGCCTTATACATATTAAAGTGGGCCTCAACAATGGGCCACAGGTACATCAATTTGGGCCTCAGAACGTGGGCCTATATATATCGAGGTAGGCCCCGACAACAGGCCTAGAAACTCGTCAAGATGGCCTACCAACATGGGCCCATATATGCCAAGTGGGCCTCAATGATGGCCTGAATATACATCAAGATGGGCCTGAACACACTAGCCTACATGCTTCCAAGTGGGCTTCAATAATGGGCCTATATACATGCCAAGATGGGCCAAAACACACTAGCCCATATATATTAAAGTGGGCCACATGTGAGGCCCGCCATAATGTTTATTTCCCCATCCAATCTGTTGATAAGGTCACATGAACAGGGGCCCATCATAATATTTATTTTCCATTCAAACTGTTCGTAAGAACAAGTGGGCCAGGGCCCACTATAATATTTATTTTCCATCCAAACTGTTCGTAAGAACAAGTGGGCCAGGGGGGGGCCCACGGTAATGTTTATTTGTCACCCAACTGTCCGTAGGGCCACACGGCCAGAGAGGTCCACCGTGATATTTATTTGCCACCAACCTGTTGATGAGGGTCACGTGGCCTGGGCCCACCATAAGGTGGTTCACAAATCCAACCCACTCGTATGTGTGTCCCACCTAATCGACCGTTCGGACCAAGTTTCGGCCGCATCCAAATTTCATGTAGGCCCCACCAAGTGATTTTATATGTTTAGGTACATCTTCACATGATTTTAGATGTTATGGCCCACCTGAGTTCCGTATACGGTTGATTTTTGGAGTGGGTCCACCTCAGGGAGTGGCCCACCCGATGAACGGTGTGGATATCAAATTTACATCATGGTGGGGTCCACTTGGGCCTTGAGGCCCCTTGTCCGTCTCCGGCCACGGCTGGCTGCAGAATAAAGAGCTAGGCGGGCCGCCGCTTTTGAATTTTTTTTTTTTTTTTTTTTTTTGGGGCCCAACGAGATGTGATTCACAATCCAGCCCACCCATTATGTGTGTCCCACTGTTCTACCCGTCCAGAACGATTTTCAACTGCATCCAAACTTCAGGTGGGTCCCAACGAGTACTTTTGTACATCCTGGCATGTCTTTTCCTAGTTTTAGATGTTATGGCCCACCTGATGATCAGATCGCCTTAAAATTTTGGCTCAACACCTAAATCATACTGGAGAATAGATTAGACGGCGTGGATCACATACATACATCAAGGTGGGGCCTGCGTGGGTCCCACATGCACGTGGCCCACCATACACATATATATATAATTATATTAATATATATTATAATAATATAATATAATATATACTACTACATATATACATACGTATATATGAAGGGTAGGTTTCCCTTGAAATGCGATGGACCACACCGTCTGATGGATGGAGTGGATTTAACATGATTTGGTGGGGTCCACAACATTCAAGGGGATAAGAAAGAAAGAGAGAGATAGAGAAAGAGACAAGAGGCAAAAAGGCCGTGATGGTGGGGCCCCGCCACTATGGGCCCCACATGATACAATTCATACATCAAAAACGGGTCCCACCAACAAGTGGCCCTAAGAAAAGAAATTAATGGTGGATCACCCACCTTGTTGTGATCCTCCTTGCTCCCTTGGCTTGAAAACTCCTCACCTACGGTTCTTATGGACGTCGATCGGGTTTTAACGGATGATGATCGGACGGTTGAGATGGAAGTTGAGGAGGTGGGCCACACTTAGAAGTGTTTTGGGAGATTGGGTTGCTTAGAGAGGTTTGGACGTGTGAGAGAGAGGGAATGAGAGAATGAGAGAGAGAAAGACATAAATTAAAGGAAGAAGGGATGGAGGGAGTGGTGTTGTAATTAATGATGTATGGTTGGGTTTGAAAATGTGAAAAAGGAGGAATGGTGAGGGGAGGGAGAGTTTGACTTGTGGGAAAAGGGAGAGAAGCCACTTGTACTTGTTGTTGGGTGAGGTGGCATGGAGGTATGGTGGTGTACTTGACTTGGTTGATGGGACATCTCGTAGAGATTCCCTCGAGATTCGCAACGTGCGGCGTTTCTTCAAACCGAACGCTGACTGACATCTTCCCACCTAGGTATCGGTTTGGTGCGCGAGTCGTGGCGTTGGAACCGCGGTGACGGCGCGATCGCCAAGGTATGAGTTTCGGATCGAGCCGCCTTCGGTAGGCAGGACTCGGCTTAAGATCGCACGTAACGTCGGATATGAGTCGAGCATTGCCGGAATTCAACCGGAAGGATCGCGAAAACCGATGGAACAGTATGGTCTACGATACGAGTCTTACACTCTCCAACCCAGGAACGGGAGCGACGTCATCAATGGTGGTAGCACTCTCCCCTAAGCCTGCTTCCTCATCCAACTATGCTAGGCTGAGAGCTTTGGGAAACGGTCCTTAATTTTCTCCGAGCAATTAGCGAAGCTAACATTAAAGACCTCCTCCAGCTCAGCTTAATGAGCCTTAGAGGCTTTTCGTACGCCTCTACCGCTACTACCACCTTGGTCGGGACGCTAGCCTCGACCTCAATTGCCAAATTCCTTGCTTCCACCTGAACCTCCAAAACGCCCCCCTTAGCTAGCGCCGCAGCATAGTGTTAATGCTCATTCGCTTTTTAAGCTCCCTCAGATGCATGGAGAGCACCCCCAGAGCTCTCTCAGGTCGGATACAATCAACGTCAACTCTTAGGCCTTCGCCTCAAGGTCGGCATGAGCGGTGTTTAACAGGCGCTCGGTCTCCTTGAACTTGGTTATCGGGTCTAGGGTAAACTGACAAAGAGAGATGACCTCGAGAGCCTCCTACAGCATGAAAAAGACTAAGGTCAGTCTACCGAAAAAAAGAAAAAAGAGAATGATTTAAAAAAAAAAAAATCTATACACCTTAACGGCTAAGGTCGCTAGAGTTTACCTCCTCCTCAGACACGTGGCCTTATCCCCAACTCAAGAGTACAACTAGATGTCTTGGAATTGAAGGGGAGGAATACCACAGTCCTCCCATTACAGCCGCCTCAAAGGTCGGCTCCTAGTGCTCAAACGCACCAACAAAATTTGAGGCCTCCTCAACTCGAGCCCTCTCAGACCTTGGTGAAGGCGCATCAAGCTTAACCACTTCAGGGGGCTGAGCATTAGGAGCATTAGCAACCTAATCCCCGGACTCAGCCGAGATCACATTAGGGGTAGCGTTAGTTGGGACCTTGCTCGCCTGAGGGAGGGAAACTGGAGCGGCGGCTCGGGTGGGAGAGCTTGATGGGGTCGTCCTCCTCCCCACGCTCTTTTACCTCTCCAGCTTGTCCCTAGATGGGAGCTTCCTCTTTTAAGATAGAGGGCGTTCCGACATCGCTGCCAAATTGACAAAGATAAGTTAATATAAAAATATCTACACGACTATCAACTTCGTATGGGCAAACATGAAAGAAACTCACCTACTGGAGCAAGCCTGAACTCCTGTAGGAGTTGTAGGGTGACTAGCCTCCTACAATCTCGTTGAGTCATTGGTCACTCTTTGGCGATCTTGACATGGTGCATGAGAGAGATAGAAAGGTTACACAAAGAGAAAAAAGTAGTTCAAGCATTCATACAGAATAAGTATAAAGAAAACTAATTAAGTATAATAGCTCGGCACGTGCTCCGACTTGGGAAGGCGAAGAAGGTAGGAACTTGAGCATGTAATCCTCCTAACTCTGCTATGGAGGCCTCCCTTTTTCAGCTGTAATGAACCACTTGTCCTTTAATCCTTTATTGAATGATGGGTTATTGGTGATTATGGCCTGACCCTTGCCCGGCCATGAAGAAAAATAATACCAGCCTCGGTAAGCTCAAAGTTACCGACCTGCTGCTAAAGAATTCAGCAGCTGAAGACAGCCCACCGCACATTGGGTTTAGCTGCCCCGAGGTGACCCTAAACCGGTGGAGCATTTCTCTCACTACTGGGTGAAGACCACAAGAGAAGAAGATAAGGTATAGGGCAACCTCCATCGCGAAAGGTTGCTTGGGAAGCTCTCCAGCTGTAGGAAGATGAAGCCCTACCAAGCTTGGAACTACATTTTCTGACCAAAGGGCCTGTAGGTCGGCCGTCCTCAATTTAGATATAAAAACGTTGGCCATATGGACCATATCCCTAGAGGTTGAGGAGGACGGCTCTGCTTGTCGTGAGGATGCCTCTTCTGTGTGTGGCTCTACCTCTGATGGTGATTCTGCCCTAAGAAGAGGGGTGGGCTCTTGAGACATAGATGCCAAAGACAATGTAGAATGGGAATCTGAGCTGCTATCCATTGATTCTTCAAGAAACGCGCTAGAGACAGTAGCAGCTCTAGAATCCCCCTCGAAAGACATAAGAAATGGAGGAAAAAAGGGAATAAATGAACTTTAGGTGTACTGGATAGAGCTTCGGCACGAGAACCTTGAACGAGAAAATACCGGTGATCTAAAGAGTTTTTGTACTGAAGAAGATTAGACGCGGGTCGGCAGAGCTCGAGCTTCGCTAAAGCAAAACTCAGCTGCAAGAGCCATTTTCCGAGATGATCAGGACAACCACCACTAGGGCGGGGCGAGGATATCAAAGAATATCCCACCTGAAATCATGAGATAAGATTACGCAATATCTGAAGATCATGCTGACCGATGTGAGCTCCGCGATAAATTTGGAGGGAGATATATCCAGGTAAATCCTTCAACGTATCTTATGAATCCCATAAAATATGGGATCTCAACACTACCTAATAGAAGGGAGGTAAGAAATAAAAACCTTGGCTAAAGCTGTTTTTAACTTTAAGTCTGCATGCGAGACTTAGGCATCACAGGGTGACAACGGTGGTCGGCACTCCCGGTGTCTTCTACATCTTATCTTTCCATGTTATACATTCAGTGAACCCGCTTCTACAATTGGTTATACCTGTCCACCTAGATTCACGTTGGATTTTTCTTGTGTACTGTCCAGATTGTAGCATCATGCATTCGTGTCATGACGTATGCCCTTTGCTTAGTGGTGGCCATGGGCTTTGTTTGGGCTTGCTAGGCCCACATTTAAGACCCAAGGCCCTAGTCTAGCCCAAGCCCAGAATGGCCTAGAACAGCAAGCCCAAGCTTGAAAAATTGAACTGCCTAGCCAGGCTCAAAAATTGGTAAAATTCATATTTTGCCACTTAATCTGCACTGGCTATGGACAAGTGGGCCATTCCAACCATAGTTCTAGAGAACAGTGACTGGATAAGATTTCAAGCTGAGTCATTAGAAAACTCATAAGTAGTCTCATTCCATCAAGACAACTACACTCATTATGATTTAAATAGGCCCACTTATTGGGGGGCCTTGCACAAAACCTTAGGATCTAGCCTCCCGAAACAAACCAGAATTATGGAATAATAAAGCAATGAAATAAATCAAAGCATAAACCACATGACACGAGGAAATTTTACGTGGAAAATCCTCAAAGAGGTAAAAACCACGGGACCTCGTCCAGATCAACAATCCACTATGAAGTAGAACGTTACAACCTTCTTTACTCACGCAGGAGTGGATAAACAATAAGAGAAATAAAGAAAAATAGAGAGATCTCACCGATCACGAGGGCGTAGAAGCGCTGAGACGTGGACTGCAAAGTAAATCACCTCTACGAGAAGAATCTCCCTTCTACAAGCTTCCTCTCTCTCTTTCTCTCTCTCTCTCTCACACCTTTGATAGCCCTAAACCCTCCTAGAAAACCTTTAGGAAACCTTAGAAAACCCTAGAATACACCCCAATCCCGCATACACCCCTTTATATAAGAATAAAAAGAGGGAGAAACAAAATAGGAAACAAATTTCGCAGAATCTGCGATTCCGTAATCGCATCTGCGTAACTCTTTGACGATCTCGAAGTTCTCTCGATGACAGCCTTCAATATCATCGATGGTCCTTCGATGATATCGAACAGGACCAAAACTGTCCAGCGACCAGGGGTGAAAATTCTGACAATTATCGATGTCATCGAAGGTCTCTTGATGATAGCCTTTGATATCATCTAAAGTCCTTCGATGATATCGAAACAGGACCAAAACTGTCCAGCGTCTAGCGGTGAAAATTCTGACAATTATCAATGATATCGAAACTGGTTTGATTTCATTGAACCCAGAATGAGGAGAAAAATTTCCATCAAATCTCCCCCTTTTCGACTCAGGAGGAATCTACCTTCTTCAAGCCAGCCCGGTTTCTACAAACCTCAAACTTACCCTTGAGTAAAGCCTTGGTCATCATGTCTGACCCATTATCGTCCGTGTGGACCTTCTCAAGTTGTAACACCTTCTGTTCCAAATTATCTCTGATCCAGTGATACTGAATCTCTATGTGCTTCGACTTAGAATGCTGAATTGGATTCTTACGTGTATAGCACTTTAGCTATCGCAATAGACCACGTGTTATTCCTGCTTCAGGCTAAGTTTTTATAGGAACCTATTCATCCAAAACATCTCTTTGCATGCCTCTGTGACTGTAATGTACTCGGCCTTTATTGTCGACATGCTACAACCTTCTATAGCTTGCTCTGCCAAGAGACCGCTCCCCCTGCAAATGTGAATATGAACCCCGATGTAGACTTCTTGGAGTTTATGTTGCCTGCCATATCTGCATCTGTGTAGCTCTCTAACATAGGTTTTTCGTCACCATAGCATAGGCTCAACCTGGATGAGCCTCTTAGATACCGCAGTATCCATTTCACCGCTGCCCAATGCTCTTTGCCAGGATTGACAAGATACCGGCTGACAACACCAACCACATATGCTATGTCTGGACATGTACACACCATAGCATACATCAAACTTCCTACAGCTGACGCATAGGGTATCTTCTGCATCTCTTCCACCTCTGTCTTCATCTTGGGACACTGCCTATCACTCAATCTAAAGTGACTATCCAGTGGAGTACTGACTGGCTTCGCTGCACTCATATTGAACTGCTCTAGGACTTTCTCAATATACCGCTATGACAGCCAAAGCTTCCTGCTGCTTCTGTCATGGGTTATCTCCATTCCTATGATTTGTTTAGCCGGGCCCAAGTCTTTTATTGCAAAAGACTTGCCCAACTGCTGTTTCAGCCTGTCGATCTTCTTGATGTCTTTTTCCATAATGAACATGTCGTGAAGCTTGTTTCAGCCCATACAAGCTCTTCCTCAGCCTGCACACCATATGCTTTTTGCCCTTGACTTCGAACCCCTCTGGTTGGTGCATGTAAATCTCTTCTTTCAGGTCACCATGAAGGAAGGCAGTTTTAACATCTAACTGCTCTATCTCCAAATCTATGCTTGCCGCTAACCTAAGCAATACCCGTATGGATGTCACCTTCACCACTAGTGAGAATATCTCCTTGAAGTCTATGCCTTTTCTCTAACCAAACCCTTTCACTACAAGTCTGACGTTGAATCTCGTCTGTAAATTCCCCTGCTCAACCTTCTTTCTGAACACCCACTTGTTGCTCAAAACTTTCTTGCCCTTAGGCAATTTCACCATATCATAGGTGTGGTTCTTATGCAAGGATTCCATCTTCTCTTGCATAACTTTCAACTACTCCCCCTTATGCTCGTCGGTTAAGGCCTCAGAATAATCTTCTGGCTCTCCCCTATCAGTGAGCATAATGTACTCATGCGTTAAGTGCCTCTTGGACGACTGTCTGTCCCTAGATGACCTCCTCACCTGTGGCTTAACAGGTGGATCAAGTGGGGGCTGCTCCCCTGGTCCATCTTCTGAAGGAACTCTCTCATCCTCTACACCTTGTTGTACTCCCTCATCATCAGGCACCACGGGAGGAGTAATAGAATCTATATCCTTTAGTTCACCTGAACTAGTCTGGTTCTTCTCCGGCTTACCAATATCTTCTATACACTGATCTTCAAAGAAAACCATATCTCTTCTCTTGACGAGCTTTTTCTCGGTCGGATCCCATAATCTGTAGCAGAACTTTTCATCACCATACCCCAAGAACACACACTGTCTGATCTTCATATCGAGCTTGGACCTCTCGTCCTTTGATACGTGAACGGATGCTCTACATCCAAACACCCTGAGATGACTGTACAATGGATCCTGTCCAGTCTACACCTTCTTAGGTACTTCTCCATTCAATAGGGCTGATGGAGACCTGTTTATCAAACACACCGCCGTGTGCTGCTTCTCCCCAGAACGTCTTGGGCAACTTCGCATGGGATAACATGCATCTGATTCTCCCTACAATGGTGCAATTCATTCGCTCAACTACACCATTATGCTAAGGGGGTCTTGGGAACCGTTTGTTCATGTCGTATACCCAGAGACTTACAATACTCATGAAAGTCACCAATGTGTTCACCACTATTGTCAGTATGGATGCACTTCAATGATCTACTTGTCTCTCTCTCGACCATAGCATAAAATAATTTAAACACACCAAAGACCTCATCCTTGGATTTCAAAGCATAAACCCAAACCTTCCTAAATGCATCATCTATAAAAGTGACAAAATACAATGCCCCACCCAATGTTTTTGTCCTTATATGACCACAAACATTAGAATAAACCAAATCTAATGCATGCACTTTATTAACATGAGAAACAGATTTAACAAACAAAACTCTATGTTGTTTCCCTGATAAACAATCAAGACATGTTTTAAAGAGATGTACCTGTCATGTCTGGAAGGAGCCTCTTCCTCGCTGGTAGCTGAAGCCCTTTTTCACTCATGTGGCCTAGACGCCTGTGCCACATGTCAATAGCTGAATCTTCTACTACGTTCAACCCACCCTTGCACACACTAACACTTGCCTTGTAAAGGGTGCAACACTTCTTTCCTCTGACTGTGATCAATGAACCCTTGATAAGCTTCCATCACCTACCAGCAAACCGGCTTTTATAGCTATCATTATCCAACCTTCCCATTGACATCAAGTTGAGGTGAAGGTCTGGGATATGCCTCACATCCTTGAGAACCAACGTGTAGCCCACATCGGTCTTCACACAAATATCACCGACTCTTACGATCTTCGATACGCCAAAATTTTCCATCTTCACGGTCATAGAGTCACCTGACTTGTAGCTTGTGAAAAAGTCCTTGCGTAGAGTCGCATGAAACGAGGCTCCCAAGTCTATCACCCAGTCGGTGTCCTGACTCGTAGCTGTGAGACATATATCGTGATCTGCTAAAAGAATAACTACTATGTTGCCATCTGAAGCGACCGCAGTGGAATTTGATTCATGTTCCTTCTCCTTTCCTTTTCCTTTATTGTCGTTCTTCTTACCACAACATTCATACTTGTAGTGGCCCTTCTTACCACAATTCCAGTAATCAACATCATTTCTGTTACTCGACTTGTCTCTTGATTTATCTTGGGCCTTCCCGCCCTTCCTGTTCTTTCTTCTCCCCGGTTCTTGTGTCATAAGGGCCTCTTGCTGAGTAGACCCCTGAAACTTCTTCCTTGTCTCCTCATTGAAGAGACAACTAGTTACTTGTTCTATGGATACCTTTCTGTCTGACGCGGAGTTACTTAGAGACACCACCAATATCTCCCAACTGTTAGGCAATGAACTAAGCAATAACAAAGCCTGCAATTCATCATACAGGACCATCTTCATAGCAAAGAGTTGGTTCACTATATTGCTGACCTCATTCATATGCTCGACCACAAAACCACCATCTTTGAACTTGAGATTCACAAGTCACCTTATCAGAAAAATCTTATTACCGGCTGTTTTCCTTTCATACAGCCCTTCCAATTTCAGCCATAGGCTAGCGACTGAGGTTTCCGTAGACACATGGTGGAATACGGAATCGTCCAACCATTGTCTAACCCCACCACCATTCGGTCCATCTTCTTCCAATCATCATCAGACATATCCTTGGATTTTGCTGATATGCCTAAAATTAGAGAATATAGGTCCTTGCAATAAAGCAAGTCCTCCATCTTAGCCTTCCATATGATCTAGTTAGAACCATTGAGGCTGATCATCCTTGATGAGCCACCTTCCATAATTCAAAACCGATCCTACCTGTTCAATGAACTTAGCTTTGATACCACTTTGTTAGGGGGGCCTTAAACAAAACCTTAGGATCTAGCCTCCTGAAACAAACCCAGAATTATGGAATAATAAAGCAATGAAATAAATTAAAGCATAAACCACACGACACGAGGGAATTTTATGTGGAAAACCCTCAAAGAGATAAAAACCACGGGACCTCGTCCAGATCAACAATCCACTATGAAGTAGAACGTTACAACCTTCTTCACTCACGCAGGAGTGGATAAACAATAAGAGAAACAAAGAAAAACGGAGAGATCTCACCAATCACGAGGACGTAGAAGTGCTGAGATGTGGACTGCGAAGTAAATCACCTCTACGAGCAGAATCTCCCTTCTACAAGCTCTCTCTCTCTCTCTCTCTCTCTCTCTCTCTCTCACACACACACATACACACACACACACACACTTTTGATAGCCCTAAGCCCTCCTAGAAAACCTTTAGGAAACCTTAGGGCCTGTTTAGACAGGAGGTTTGGAAGGGATTGAATGGTATTAAGGTGGATGGCATGGATTTCAAGGTAATGATGGTGTTGTCAGTGGATTGTCTTAAGATCCATGGAATTGCTATATCCCAGGATTGTTATATCGAGTCTGTTTGGCACACCCGGCCA
Source organism: Magnolia changhungtana (assembly GCA_030180095.1). NCBI lineage: Eukaryota > Viridiplantae > Streptophyta > Magnoliopsida > Magnoliales > Magnoliaceae > Magnolia > Magnolia changhungtana. The sequence continues at coordinate 2,084,469 of JASAUF010000670.1, forward strand.
ATCCCGGGATTAAACCTTCCCATCCCTTCCAATCCCTTGAACCAAACACCTCTCAGGCAAATTTGAACGGATTAGGGTGGATTGGATGGGATTTAAAGGTAATGATGGTGTTGTCAGTGGATTGTCTTAAGATCCATGGGATTGCTATATCCCGGGATCAGATCACCCGGTCTGTTTAGCACGCCGGGCCAATCCCGGGATTTAACTTCCAATCCCTTCCAATACCATCCAATCCCTTCTAATCCGTCCAGCCAAACGGGCCCTTAGAAAACCCTGGAATACACCACAATCCCGCATACACCCTTTTATATAAGAATAGAAAGATGTCAAGCCAAAATAGGAAACAAATTCCGCAGAATCTGCATTTCCACAATCGCATCTGCGTAACTCTTCGATGATATCGAAGGTCTCTCGATGACAGCCTTCGATATCATCAACGGTCCTTCGATGATATTGAAACAGGACCAAAACTGTCCAGCGACCAGGGGTGAAAATTCTGACAATTATCGATGTCATCGAAGGTCTCTCGATGACAGCCTTCAATATCATCTAAAGTTCTTTGATGATATCGAACGAGACCAAAGCGTCAAAGAACCAACGGTAGTGAAAATTTCGACAATTATCGATGATATCGAAACTGGTTCAATTTCATCGAACCCAGCAATGAGGAGAAAAATCCCCATCACCACTTTTCTTGCAAACAGCTTGTGTGAACAGGAGACCTCAATGTAAAAATGTAGGTTGTCTACCATTGAGCCATTGGCTCAAGCCCCCACTTGAACTGAGTCACTCGGTCTGGTGAAAACATGAGTCAGGTCAAAAGTCGAAATCAACCGTTCGGGCCTTTTCTCTCATTCCATATAATTAAATATTTTAAGTACTTATAATTGTTTAAATTTTATTTTTATTTTAACTATTAAATACTGAGTTGGAAGAGTAAAGACTCTGGCGAGTCACTGAGTCAACCCAACCTAATTGTATATCAGGTCCAGTCACGTATTCAGATATTCAAGCAATGAACATGCATTTCAAAATAGGATTTATAAAAATGTATATTATATTTGATTTGGTTGTCCATGGACTGTGAGATTAATGTACGCCAACTTGTTTTGGACCTGTATAATGAAGTCTGAAGGGTAGTGGGGGAGTTTGTAAAGATGAAATTGGTGAGTTTATCTTTGCCTTCACTAAAGGCTAGGGTGTGGGGTCCACTTTCAGGACGAAACCAAAGCAATGGTGGACGGGCTGTCTATATATTTGGAGCACGGGTTCTGTAGAGTACTCTGTGCTGTCACTATGGTTGACAGGCTGTCTCTATGCTATCACTAGTGGAAGTAGAGAGTGACTCCTCAGCAGTGATGGCCTTGTTATCCAATGAAGGCCGAGTCCCGTGGAGTTTTTACTACTGGAAAAAACGTTTTAATATGATTCGGGGCATTGTCCAAGTCTTGATTGTCCATATTTCGAGGGAGGCCAACAGTGTGGCGGACGGCCTAGCTCGCATTGGTAGCCCCTCTCAATTGGCTAGGGAGTTCCCTATGGTTTCGGCCCTTCATCTTCTTATTCAAGGGGCGCTCATCATATACCAGATGGATCTTTGGGCGGTTAGGGAGAGTTAATCAGTTATAGGGGTTTGAGGTTATGATAGGCTGGTCCAGCCTCCTGTTTTTGTTGCTATGGGTCTATTCGAATGTATCGCGTCTGTATGATTACCTCAAAGATTCAATAAAAATTCCCTCATTAAAATAAATTTTTTTTTTAAAAAAAAAAAAATTTATTTTTATTTTTAAGTCTGGTGAAGGGTGTCAATGGTCAGGCTTGGGCCTAGATTCTTAGGCTCATTGAGTTGGGCCTAACAGTTTAAGCCTGATCAGGAATTAGGCTGGACTTGGGTTAAGCTCATTGGTCTGTTTGGGCTACTTGGCTTACAACTATAAAACTCATTGACTCTGACTCGTTACTTGGCTGATTAAACACGACTTAGGAAACTCCGTACTAGGCGAACTCGGCCTTGACTTGAAGAGACTCGTTGAGTTGACTTGATGACTCAAACGGAGTCACTCACCTTATGGGAGGGGACTCTATTAGAAGTAATAAAAGGAATGAGATTTGAACTTCAAAAGTACATCACCTAAGGGAAGCAATGACTTTATCCAGTGAGATATTCATACTGTTATTGCTTCTTATTATTTTCATATATTGCTTGCAGTAACTCTATAAGTATTTTAAATAGTTGTTAAAATTTTTAATATTTCAATTTATAATACCTAAATATTGAGTCGAATCAGGTTGATTCTTTGAGTCAACCAGACTGGACTGAACATTTGAGTCATGAAGTCCAGATTCTGGATTTTTCAACTATGGTATGTATATTATATAAATACATTTAAAGTTGGTTAACCATGCGTCTTGTTGGGTTGGGCTCAGACGACCCTATCCCAGCCAACATCATGAAGTCTGGCCCTCATGATCCGTCTTGGTGGTGGAAGCATAGATCTAAAACTGGCTGACTTCACTCAAAATGACTAGGTAGTGAAGCAGGGATGAACATGATGAGGATAACTACTCTGAATCCACAGAGCTTCTCTGGCCTCCTCACAGAGACTTCTCGAATCCACGAGGAAAGAAAGCAGAAAAATAGAAATAAATTCCAAGAAATTTGAAATTAATTAATTGCTGACTAAAAAGGAGTTCACAACCCTTTAAATAGGGGTACCAAGCAATGGGAAAGAAATCAGAATCAAACTACAACTAAAACTCTTAGAAACCGTGACTTACTATAAATAGTAAACTTACTATTTATAGACGGTCGTGATGTCTACTAGTGCCTAAGGTTTTCGGCCAAAAATAGTAAGTGTCCTATTTGGCTTCACCAAACCGTTCTCCTAATTATTCTAAGCTCTTCTCACGTTGGGTGCAACTCCTAAAGTCCGACGGATGAAGAGTTATAATCAAACTAAAACTTACTATTTATAGTAAAAATGAAATTAAAGCAGGGAAACGACCGCCGATCCAGGGGTTTTTCACAATTCCAGACGTCGTAACCCGGCATAGCAGGGTTGGTTGGCTAAAGTAGCTCGTTCTACCCCAAAATCATATATTTTACGTCAGGTAACTCATTCCGGATTTCGAGATACGCCCGATCTAAGGTCCAACGGTCCGGATCACTTCTGTCGTCGACCGGGCCTTTTCTGATCCATCTTGGCCATGAAACTGTCTGCGACCCACTCTACATCAAGTAGTGACTCAAACTGAGTCACTTGCCTTATGAATACACTTTTTCAGAGAAATGGAGAAGTGAGAATCGGAATCAAACCCACCTCTATCATAGGAAGAGGGTGTTCGATTTGTATGAGGAATTGACGAATCATATATGCATTAATAATGAAGATTCAACACTTTAATCTTAAAGGCGTACCTGACTGGCCCGATGCCTCGATGTCGCCAACGAAAATCTTGATCTTCCACACGTCACACATTTAGAAAAACCTATTAACGAGATTATGGTTTTCTCTCTTGTGTTGGTAAGGGGATCAAGACATCTATTTATAGGAAAAAATAGCTAGAGAAGCTTACCTAAATGTGTGAGGACTGCGGCTTAATAACCATGTAGCTCCTCCACACCATAGGTTTTCATATCCTGCTTAATAACCATGTATAAGGACCACGGCTTAAGTGTCTCACCCTAAACCTATTTATAATGATCACAACTATAGTGGAACCCATTGAATCACTCAATCTGAATAATTCAACAGTCAGATCTAAACCGACGATCATGTGTGGCCCACCTAATGATGTCTTACAGAGGAAATATCATCAAGTAAACAATACAACGTTAAAATGAAGCTCAATGTCCTGTGGTTAGATTTTTCCCATTTGGGGGATTTCATGTGCATGTACTAACAAGGCCTGGTTACATTATCTGATTGATACCATGGGCCACGCTAGAATGGCTCATGCACGAAAAAAATCCTCAGATTGAAAGAATTCTAAGATTGGTGGTTAACAAATGGATGTTTCAAAGTGAAAATATAGCAACAGGTTCCCATTCCACCAATCGACTGATAGAAAGGCCAAACATTAAGCAGCTGAGATCATTCCATCTGGGTGATCTTTAGCTCATTGACCACCCATCATATCAACGGTTTGGAATTTGGATCATCGAACCTTGATCCTGACTTGTGCAACCTTTCGGTGCACTCACAGCAGTCGATTCAGTGCCTCAGGATGTCGGGCATTTTTAGTGCATATGCATACCATTTTTGAAGCCGTAGGTTATGTGTATGACATCTATACCATCAATTTGGTATTTCCAATAATGATTTTGGTGTGGTCAGAAAATCACATTATTTTGGTTATCCTGGACTTTTAATTGGTTGGAATACAGATGAATACTAAAAGACATAAATCAACCACCACTTTGCTAGCAAACAGGCCCATTTCTTATATGCTTAAGATAGTCCAATAAAAGGAATTAATGTTAGTTTGTCATCCTAGTCAGGAATTGGGCCTATGGTGGCCCATTGGGCTCAGACACTTTTATTGTTCTATTTATCTATAAATAAGAGGGGGTTTGGGATATATTTCCGTAACCTCAATCTCTACCCTGTGGTATCAGAGCTCTCTCTCTCTCTCTCTCTCTCTCTCTCTCTCTCTCTCTCTCTCTCTCCAAATGTCGTTGTCCACTGCCTCATCTTCTTTGGCACCAGCTAGTACCGTGACCCCCGCCACATCACATAAGGTCAACAAAAGTAAGGTTAAGAGAAAATATAACACATGTACAACCATGAAAGATCTTCGATAACCCATTTCTCTCAGATCACTTTGATTAGATAATCCGAACGGTCTTATTAGTAGTTTGCGAAATGGACAGTCCATGTTGATTACACAATGAAGGTCTAAGCACTAATGTAGACCGTAGATCATATGGGGCTCACCTTCGACTAACCATCCGTCTCAACACATTTTAATTGGACCATTCTAAACATCTGATTAGTGAATTGAAATATGACAATAGGTGCCCAAAAAAAAAAAAAAAAGTACCTTATAGGATTAGAATTTAAGAAATATACAACTGTGGACCCACCTTTTATCCACTGGATATTCTTGAAGCAATACAAACTTAACGTATGCACTTGGACCTCCTCGTAGGGACGACAAATTCCAGGACGAAAATACTTCTCCTTTTCATGGAAACGGATTGGCTACTCTGCCTGCCACCCGCCAATGGCGGATTGTCGGTGGTCTGTGGGACCCACCATGATGTATGCTTTTCATCCATGTCGTCCATATATTTTTCCAAATCATTTTATGGTATGAGACCCAAAATGAGGTATATCCAAATCTCAAGTGTACCACATTACAGGAAACAGTGTTGAATGAGCGTCAACCATTAGAAATCCTCCCCCGTCTAAGTTGGGGCCCACTATGATGTTTGTGAGAAATCCTCCCCGTCTAAGTTCATTCATAGGGTCACAAAGACCTGGATGAAGAGGAAAAACAAATTTCATAATGATCCAAAACTACTGTAACCCCTAAAAGGGTTTCAATGGTACACGTTCAATTCCCCACTCCCTTTTACAGTGTGGTCCACTTGATAGCTAGATCTATCTTATTTTTCATCTCGAGCCTTAATACGAGTTCACCAAATAGATGGACGGTTTGGATATAACACATATCTCATAATGGGACCCACAAAAATCGGTGGAGATTACAACAAGGTAAAAAAAAAAAGTCAGAGCTGCGCCTCTAGCTACGGATTATAACCGTAGCCATAACTGTAGTGATATACACTTTTTTTCTCTTTTTATTATTTTTATTTTTTACATGGAGAACTTTATTCTACCTACATTTTTCTCTAATACATACACACACACACACACACACACACACACACACACACACACATATATATACACACATACACACGGAAACGCTCACCTGCGAACCAGTTCGTACGTACTACGTACGAACTTTTTTGAGAACCCATCATACGTGATGTGGATCCAAAATCTGAACCGTTCATGTGAAGCAGCACCTCGTGAAACCCCTCGGGCCCAAGTTTTACTTTGATCTAAAACTTTGACGGGCCGTGAAAAATGAAAACAGTTTCCTCCCTTGATTTGCATTTATCTTTGCTATAGCCCACCAGAATTTTAAATCGGGGTGAAAATATGTCACGTGAGGTTTCAAGGGATTTCGCATCACATGGACTGTTTAGATTAGACACCCATGGCACATGTGCAAAGGTGCACACGTGCGTAGGTGCGTAGGGGAGCATGACTCTCTCTCTCTCTCTCTCTCTCTCTCTCTCTCTCTCTCTCTCTATATATATATATATATATATATATATATATATATATAATAATAAAAAATTCTCTCTCTTTTTTTTTTCATTTCTTTCTTTATTCATTTAACAAGAATATCTTCTAAACCAAAATTAGTTACTTGACGGATCACATATGATTTTGGGGTAGGAGAAGCTACTTTAGCCAACAAACCTAATTATTTTCCAGGATTCCATCAGGTCGATGGTCGAAAATCCATTTCATTCACTTCACGGTCAATTTTAATCAGTTCGCGATCAAACTGGAAACTGAGCGGGGCAAACAAACCGAAAGCACGAAATTGATATTAGGGCAAAATGAAAGAGTAGGGCAAACTAGAATTAAGTCGGCCGAGGCAAACATGAAAATTGAGCGGGGCAGATTAGAAATTGAGCGGGAAAAACTGAAAATTGAGCGGGGCAAACTAGAAATTGAGCCGGGCAAACTAGAAATTGAGCGGGGCAAACTAAAAATGAGTAGGGTAAACCAGAAATTGAGCCGGGCAAACTAGAAATTGAGCGGGGCAAACCGAAAATTGAGCGGGGCAAACTAGAAATTGAGCGGGGTAAACCGAAAATTGAGCGGGGCAAACTATAAATTAAGCGGGGCAAACTGAAAATTAAGCAGGGCAAACTAGAAATTAAGCGGGGCAAACTGAAAATTGAGCGGGGCAAACTAGAAATTGAGCGGGGCAAACTAGAAATTGAGCGAGGCAAACCGAAAATTGAGCGGGGCAAACTAGAAATTGAGCGGGGCAAACCGAAAATTGAGTGGGGCAAACTAGAAATTGAGTGGGGCAAACCGGAATTTGAGCAGGGCAAACTAGAAATTGAGTGGGGCAAACTGAAAATTGAGCGGGGCAAATTACAAATTGAGTGGGGTAAACTGAAAATTGGAGGACTACTTCATTATGAACACAAGGAAAACATCATTAGTTTCACCGTTTCTTCTTAATTAAACTAATGCTTCTAATTCAATCTATTTCCATTTTGCATCCAAACACAGCTCATGTGTTAACTCGAACTATTTCTAAGAAGAACAGTTCTTAAGCTCCAACGATTAAAGAATAAGACACATACCAGAACATAGATTCCTGTCCTTGAGAATCCTGGCATTTTGATTGAAATGACTCAATATATGATGCATCAAAAGAGACAAGTATCAAAGTGTGGTTGATATTTATCCGTACCTCCCAACCTCCTCAAGCATATAGCAGCATTTTGTTGTGCATTGTGTCTACACTATGCATCAATAATTGCCGTAAGTAATTTGGTTCTTCGATGAGAGTAGCTATCTAAAGTACACAATACTCACCATTAGAGAGTCTAGTGTTCCTAAATACATAAGGTGTCATCAGAAAATAATATTTCAGCAACGGATTTCCCATATGTCATCAGACCTTTAATTGCATAGGACTCATTGTATCAATGCACAGATGAATTGAATTATAAACATTCGCAAGATAATGACATTTCCTAGAAGTAATGCTGAGGAACCAGCATTCAAACCACAGTTATGCTTCTTTTAAGTCACCTTGAAAGCTGCGGCATTACAATTGGATCCCACACACTCAATTTTCAGTTTGCCCCGCTCAATTTTTAGTTTGCCCTGCTCAATTTCTAGTTTGAGCAGGGAATACATGAAATTGAGCGGGGCAAACTGAAAATTGAGCGGGGAAAACATGAAATTGAGCGGGGCAAACTAAAAATTGAGCGGGGCAAATTGAAAATTGAGTGGGGCAAACATGAAATTCAGCGGGGCAAACATGAAGGTTGAAGGTTATCAAAGAAATTTAAATTTTTGACAAAAAAATTTAGACAATTTTTAGAGTTTTCGACATATCGAAAACTTTAGTTAACAGGTCGACCCGATCGATCAAAGCGTTTCGACTGGTCGAATCGATGAATAGATAGGTTACACACTTTTGAGTGTTTTTATGCAATTTGTTTCTATTTCTAGTTTCGATTATATATACTAGTGTAATCGATATTAGGGTTACTGCTAGACATGCTTACAGGTTTGAAAGGATTACACCCTGGACTATATCTCAAGTGGTAGACTAAGTGAAGATACCTCGTTTCAACATTGAGGTCTTGGTATCGATTCCCTAGTGGGGGTGGTTAATAGTGGAGCGTGCACTAACAATGGATTGTACTAATAGTGGAGTGTGCACTGACAGTGGATTGTACTAATCGTCAAATATTGGAAATATAGTGCAAATGAACATACACAATGTTTTCAGTATTTATGTCGTTAGAAATGCTGACATTGTGATCATGCCTAGTCCCACTTTGATAAATGAGGTGATGATTGTCGTGGTCTAGTGTCGATAGTTCCAATCGACCAAATAATTTAGGATACTTTATAGGATCCATTAAAATATCTAGTAGAATCTCGATCATTAATGAATTACCATATAATACATTGCATATTGAAGAATGGTAATTTCTAGTTTGCTCCGCTGAATTTCTAGTTTGACTCGCTCAATTTCATGTTTACCCCACTGAATTTCATGTTCGCCCCGCTGAATTTCTAGTTTGCCTCGCTCAATTTCATATTTGCCCCGCTGAATTTCATGTTCGCCCCGCTAAATTTCTAGTTTGCCTCGCTCAATTTCATGTTTGCCCCGCTGAATTTCACGTTTGCCCCGCTGAATTTCTAGTTTGCCCAGCTCAATTTCATGTTTTCCCCACTCAATTTCTAGTTTGCCCCGCTCAATTTCATGTTTGCCCCATTGAATTTCTAGTTTGTCCCACTCAATTTCATGTTTACCCTGCAGAATTTCATGTTTGCCCCACTGAATTTCATGTTTGCCCCGCTTAATTTCTAGTTTACCCCACTGAATTTCATGTTTGCCCTGCTCAATTTCATGTTTACCCCGCTGAATTTCTAGTTCGCCCCGCTCAATTTCATGTTTGCCACAATGAATTTCATGTTTGCTCCGCTGAATTTTTAATTTGCTCCGCTCGATTTCATATTTGCCCCGCTCAATTTTATGTTTGGCCCACTCAATTTCTAGTTTGCCCCGCTAAATTTCATGTTTGTTCCGCTCAATTTCATATTTGCCCCGCTCAATTTCTAGTTTGCCCATGAAGTGAAGGGAATTGATCGTAAAATGAATTGAGTTGACCATGAAGTGAAGGGAATTGACCGTGAAATGCATGAAATGAATTGGATATAGCACATATATTCGATTAATAAATTCCACTTAATTTTCCATATTGCAAAACCTACTAAATTCCAATGTTTAAATCTACTACGTACGTCAAATGAGCCCTTATGTTATTTTCAAGTTGGATTTGCAAAATTATAATTTGAGGGCCACTTCCTGTCATTCCCTCTTGGTTAAAATGATTGTTCTCAATTGAATTCACCTGTAAATCCAAACACAATTCAATCATTTGCCGGAGAACTTGTTACTAAACCCATGGTCATGATCATCATAACATGATGAATTACCAATAGCTAATCAAAATGCTTATCTGCTCTTAAATTTTAAATGTTTTTTTTTTCTGCAAAAAATAGAATCAATGGACACTTGTTGTTTGAGCAGTGTGGTGGGATCCATGACATTAGGTAGGTGGGACCTAACTATGGGGCCCACTATGATATATGTGACTATATTCACGCCTTCCATCCATAAAACAGCCTAACCCGATCAACCCCAACTCGCTGTCCCACTACCCACTTATTTTTGCCAATGGCTACGGTTATAGCTACGGTTATAATCCGTAGCCATAGGAAAAAGCAGGGTCATTTTCACTTTTTTTTACTGTGTTGCTTTCGTGGGTCCCATCATAAGGTCTGTGTTATATCTAAACCGTCCATTTATTTGACAAGCTCATATTAAGGCTTAAGACGAAAAATAAGACAGATCTAACTATCAACCACACTGTAAAAGGCATTGGGGAATTGAAGGTCAACCATTGAAACCCTTTTAGGGTTACAGAAGTTTTGGATCATTATGAAATTTGTTTTTCCTCTTCATCCAAGTCTTTGTGACCCTATGAATGAACTTAGTCGGGGAGGATTTCTCACAAACATCACACTGGGCCCCGCTTGAGTTACCAGCGCAGGGACGTCCGTCGGGGCACGTCTCTACACGCCAGCCAATCGCAAGGCAGGGGTATTTTTGTCCTGAAATTTGTCGTCCGTACGAGGAGGTCCAAGTGCGTATGTTAAGTTTGTATTGCTTCAAGAATATTCGATGGATAAAAGGTCGCGTCCACAGTCCTAAATCTCTCTTAGAATTTTCCAATCATAGAAAATTGTAGTGCAGGGAAGAAACAGAGCGTGGCCCATCATAACAGCATAGTATGGTTTGGACTGTTGAACCATTAGCCCCACGCATTGAAACTTCACACCCGATATGTGATTGTGGATAGCTGCGGGTCCAGCAATATACCGTACCTCATGCCTTATCTAGAAAAACAACTGTGCCCCTCTAAGGAGGGTTCGAAAGACCCAGTCACCACTGGAGAATCTGGATAAGATAAGCACATTTCGGACCATTGCTTTGGTCCTTAAGGTGGGCCACACAGCACATGGCCTTGATCTCACTTATTGGAGATCAGCACTGTTACGCAAAGGTGAGAAGAAGGCGTTTTTCCACACCGTACGTCGTCAATGCATCAGGTTCACATGGACGGGGAGAGCAATGACGACTGAGATTGATGGAGCTGATTGAGATCTTCAACCCACATGGCATACGTGTAAATCAATTCAGACCATACAAATCATGAACCCCAATGGAGATGGAGATGATTGAACTTTATTAAATACGATTTTCAACAATGTGATTTCATTCATTGAAATTGGACAATATTGGAACATTATCATTTGAACCGACCACTTGATGCCTACCGCCTAAATTCATGTTCCTGTTCAGACTCACAGCTGCTCATCACAAATTATGTGGAGTGGGCCACGGATGCATTCTTAGCATAGCTAGATCAAAAGAAGTCCAAATGGGAGTGGAAGTAGTCTGTCATATCTAAGGCTCAGTTCTACATAGGGCATGATATGACTCGCCCCACGGCACATCCAAAGAAATTCATTCTAGATAAGGATAAATTATTGTTTGAACTATGACCCCAAGCCAATTGATAGGTAAGATAATGCACACCTCAATTTTAAAATTATTATTTGAGAAAAATAAATATTATTTTTAAATCTTTTTTATTTCATTGTATTTCTTTATTCTTGTAGTTTTAGGATTTAATTCTTTTTTAGAAGTTGCTTGTAATAATGTCCGAAATGCTCTGTTAAGATTTATTTACACATTTCTATTTTTTGACAATTAAGTTTTGGAGAAAGATTTTTACTATTTTGGATAATTTTAAATTAAGACTTAAGTTATTATTATTATTATTATTATTATTATTATTACTACTACGGTGTAATAAGAAAATCATACATATATTATTCAATAAAATTTATCCAAAATTTTTTTTCTCATGCACTCAAGAACTACTCTTAGATTCAAAGTTTTACAAGCTCAGCAGCAATGGCATACGTTAGCGAAATGCCAATGTCGATTTTTGTTGAACAATGACTCAGTTGAGCCATACCAAGCTGAGTTAACTCGGTTAAGTTTCGAGTCCAGCCACCAAGTTTTAGAACTATGATCATCAGGGCATGGCCCATCCCATGATTAGCCCTCCACACTTACCGACTAGGCTAATGAGAAGTAGATGTGGGTGTGGCCTGTACTATTGTCGGGTGGAACAAACAATCATGGCAAGATTGTTGTTGCACTATCATTTGTTTTTGTTTTTTTTTAAAAAAAATTTTTTTAAAAATGAGACATGTCTCATTATCATTTCTCAATTATAAGGTTTTGAGTCAATGTACTGACGGACATGTTTGTGTTTGGTTGTACAAGAAAGTTGAAACTTGAAAGGCCAACATTCAGTTGAAGCCAAAACAAATAGTGATGCTTTCCTGTCTTAACAATCAGGTATTAGCTTCAAGTGCAATTCTTAATGCAAACTTCAATTTGGACCAGATCCTAGATTTAAAAACTAAAGTCACAATGGTACTACCAAACAAACCCTGACAACATGAGGAATTATATTACACTAGACCTGCACATAAAGCTGGACATGGAGCTGAACTGAGTCGAGCTTGGCACAGCCTGGTTTGGTTCGGCCAGCAGCCTACCCCGGCTCAAGTTTGTCCCGGCTCGGTCATCGAGCCTAACCAGCTTACTCGATTCGATTAGCAGCTCGAGCCAGCTCAAGCTAAATTCAAACTCGAGCTTTTAAGCTCATGAGTTCGAGTTCAAGCTTTTGAGTTGAGCATTTTTTAGTTTTTATACATACATGATTTTTTTATATTATTATAATATAATAAATTATTTATAATAATAATAATAATTATTATTATTATTATATAATTAATTTATTATATTATAATAATATAAAAAAAATCATATATATATATATATATATATATAAAATGCAGGGATAAACATGATGAGGTTGATCATCATCTTCCTCAATGGGATAACTACTCTAAATCCACAGAGCTTCTTTGGACTCCTCACAAATCTATGAGGGAAAATAAGGAAAATAGAAATAATTTTAAATTTTTCGTAAATTGATTAATAATTAAAATAAACGAATCTATAACCCTTTAAATATCGATACCAAGCCTTGAAAGAAGTTTCAAAATTAAAATACAACTAAAACTTTGTACAATTTTTTACTTACTATAAATAGTATATAGTAAGTGTCCTATGTAGCTTAACCACATTATTCTCCTAATTTTTATAAACACTTTTTATGTTGCACAGAACCCTTAAAGTTGGATGAAGAGTTATAATCAAACTAAAACTTAGATTATGATATGATGGAATCTCACAAATTCAACATAGGCAACCCGGCATAGTTAGGTTGGTTGGAGTAATTCATTCCGGTTTGTGAGATATACCTGTTGTAAGGTTCTAACAGTCCAGAACACCTTTGTCTCCAATCAGGCCTTCCCTGGCCCATCTTGGACATGAAAGTATCCATGATCAACTCTACATATATATATATATATATATATATATATATATATATATATATATATATATATATATATATATATATATTGTTGATGCAAAAAACTGGATCCTCTTCCTGTACTTCGACCTGCAACACAATGAAGGGGAAAGAGAGACCCTAGCTAGGGCCGGGGGTCCTCCAACACTTAAGTTAGTAAGGGCTCAGGAAGAGAAGTTTTTTAGGGTTTTTCTTGCGTACCTTTAATCCTAAAGAGCCCTCCTTTTTATAGGAGTGAGAGGTCCTGACGTAAGAGGATTCTCTCCTGATTTCCCGAGAGATTTTGATCTAGTTAATATTTTGTTTACAGATACTTCCCGATCCCGAGATTTCCGGGATCGGGATCCTTTTACAAGATTCTCGGGACGATGTTTAAGATTACACCGTCTCTTCTTTGCTCGGCTCGGCCTTAATAGATTCACAATCTCGACCGGCTTACAAAGAAAGTTGTTTACCCACTATCGGATGAATACACATCGGTTCAAGACCGATGTTTCTCTTATCCGATAGCCGACACTACAACCAACCTTACATAAGTCGGTTTCATAGCCGGTCAGGTGGCTTTCAGCTTTAGGGCCTTTAATAGGTCTCTTTAGACATTGCTGCCTCGTTAACCGAGTCAACTTGACGTGTCTAATACTTGCTTAAGGCTCTTGACTCTTTCATCTTAGGTCGGGATTCATGTCCTCTACAAATCCAGGCTAAGTCTCTCCTTTAAGCTTCATCTAACCTTGGTCCGAACTATTGGCTCGAACTCTGAGATAGTTTCATTTAAGTTGGTCCACTCCATAACCGAGTCTCTGGACTTGTCATATTTTTTCCCAACAATAAGCCCCCTATTCCTCGTGTCAGTTATATCGGCACTAAGGATTAATGTATTGCTAAGTCGGTATGTACTGGAGACCGAGGTTATGATGGAGCTTTTATTGCTTCTTGTGTCATTCTTAATGTGTGACGGATCGTTACTCGAGGTCACATAAGCGAACAACCGTCAAGTCATTTTGTCAGCTTATGAGCATCGGACATGTGACGAAGATGTTACTTGCGTCAGTTGGCGTGCGCCACGCGTCGGACGGCGGAGTCGAAGCAGGCGTCGATTTGACTCCTCCTTAAATGTTGCTGCCACGTGGCTCGGCTATAAAAGGAAGGGCGGGATCAACTTTCACACTTTCGTCTGCCCGCTCGATTTCCTCTTCTTCCGTTCTCTCTTCTTCCTCCTTTTCCTTCCTACTGTGCTTGCGATTTGTCATTTTTCTATATCCTTGCTTTCTTCCTTCCTCCTCAACTACTTGCTTTTCGCCTCTCCGGTGAGTCTTCTCTCCTTTCCTTTTCTCTTCGACATTTAGTGACAATGCACCCTTCGAGTCCCCGGGGGGAGATTTCCAGTGATGAGGGCGAAACGGAGCATTTTTGGAATGTTTCCGAATCGCCTTCCTTACTGACGGAGATGGTGATAAGTGCCAATGAGGCTTTCCAGCTCACTGCTAGGATGTCCAGTGGAACGCCCCACTCCAGAGGGTTCCTCTGTCTTGAAACATGCCCCACGTAGACCTACCCCTTTTTCTATGGAGACGATTTAAAAGAAGAGGAAGAAGAATTAGGAACCTCTGAGTCGGCTCTTCGTAGGCGAGGGCCGAGTTTGGGGGAACCACTGAGTCGGTTCCCCTACGGAGATCGACTCGGTTTACTGAATCGGCAGCTGAAGAAGGAGAGGCTGCCGAGAGTGAGGAGGTCGGAGATGAACAAAAGGGGTTGATCTCCTTAGTTTTGACTAAGATGAATTTGGATAAAATTCGAGTCGGGTATCATGTTCCCGACTCAGTAATTCTTCAACTTCCGCTCCCGAATGAATTTCCCGACCATCCCCCTCCTGGGATGGTCGCAATTTTTCAAGTTGTCATGCAATGTGGCATGCGTCTGCCCTTATAACCCGTTGTTCAGGATTTTCTTTCCCGACTCAGAATTGCACCTAGGCAGATAGTTCTGAATGGGTGGAGGAACTTGTTCGGATGTGCAATGTTGTGGGCTGAGGTAGAAAGCCCCATTGACCATGGACGATTTTCTCTACCTGGACCAGGTTCGGCCGAACACTTCGCAGCCCAATTGGTATTTCTTGAGCGCTTGGCGGAACAAGGGCGGCTCCTTAATAACCGACCCTCTTACCTCTAATAAGCAGTGGAGAGAGAGGTGGTTCTGGGCATGTGGTCGCTAGGAGACTGCCGTGCCTGGGCTGTTCGAACCTCTCGTTCCTTGGGCATTCTCTGAAGCGGGTAGCTTGGCACGCCCTTTCCCTCGTTTTATCTTGTTGTAATCCTCTTGAGTCTGATTGAACATATTGTGCAAATATTCTCAAGAAGAAACCCAAGCTAGCAGCCAACGCTTTGGCTAGGATTAGGGGCCTGCGGACATTGAGTCCGGAAGATAGGTCTTAGAAGTCTCTTTTACAACCGGAGAGTCTTCTTCTTTCGGGCCTAGATTCGTTCGCGATAGGTATCCTTAAGTTATTCAGACATATCCTCCTTAAATTTTTCTGACTCAGCGTTTTATCCAACACAGAGATGACCGAAGCTCGACCCCTTTTGAAGGAAAAGTTGAAGGCTCCTCTCAGGTCAGTACTTCTATTGGAGCCTCGGCCTCCAAAGTAGGCACTTTCGCCCCAATCGTCACCACTTCGGCCGTCCCGACCGTAGTTGTTCTTTCTGACCCCAAAGAGAGGGTGGAGGACGTTCCGGTCGAGCCTCGGGCAGCTCCTGAGCTGGGACCCATTACAAAATGGGTCTCAGGGCGAAGGGAGGAGCAGAGAGGAGAGACTTCAAGGAGGTAGTCGGCTCCACAGGAGTAATCGTCCTTCCGTCGGGCTGTGGCAGACATGGTCCCTTGGGCTATTTCTCCCGAGAGTGAGAAGGAGTTCTCTTCCATCTTCGAAGCCCCTGGGAGTCAGATACTCTCCCAAGCGGCGAAGATCTTGCTTCAGGTAAGATTCAAATATATCTTTTAGCTCCTTGTCTCTTTCGGCTTTAATCGGACTTTTTCCTTTCTTTATGCAGCTCGCTCCTTGCTTGCTAAGAGCCAGCGGAGATCTGACAGAGGCCGAGAAGGTCCAGAAAGATGTGGCAGTGTTCACTCCCTAAGTATAGGGTTGTGATGTAGTAATAAAACTTGGTAAGACCGAGGTCGAATCCACGGGGACTGAAACCTGTACGTAATCTGAAACTAACTAGAACTAGAACAAGATGAAATCTAAATTAGGTGAATTTGAGTGAATATGGTGAAATAACAACTTAAAACTTAAAGAATTTAAAGAAGGGAAACTAGGGATTCAGAGAATCCACTTGTATAGATCAGGGAGATCTACGCTCGATTCACAAACTCAATCTGAACTTCCTTTTGATCTAGTTTTCAAAGAGATGAAAGGTATAAGAATTAGGTATGATTTCATCACAAATCCATACCTAAGAGACAAGGTAAACAACAGAACTTAGACCACTCCATAACCAATCAAAAGATGTATGAGTGTTAGGAAGGATTCCCTCATCCAAACATGTCCAAGGGGCAATGGTGAACAACTGGGCTTCCTAAAATCACAATCAAAATAAAAGAGAAGGAAATACTCGAAGCCATCGTAGATCTATTGTAATTTAAGTCACAACAAATCATAAAAAAAACTATGAATATTTCTATTAATCAAACTAGGATCAAATATCAATTCATAACCATGAATCAGAGCCGTAGAATCTGTCTCATCACGCCACAAGCTTCACCCCTTAGCCCTAGCTAAGAGGTTTAGCCCAGTAACATGGTCAGGCTAAATATCTCAACAGGAATAAAATAAAATAAACATAAAAATTACTGCTCCCTCTCTCTGCTCCACGCTTCACCCCAAGCCTCTGCTCCACGTCTTCCTTGAAACTCCTGCCCAAAAAGTGAATCGTTGAGCTCTCTCTCTCTTTCCTTTTATATGCAGCAAGGAGATCGGCCGGTTTGCTGGAGACATTGCTGCAGTCGGAGAACAGACTCTTTTTACGCAGCCCTTGTGTAAGGCTGTTTACGCAGCCAAGAAAACAGGACGAAACTTTCCCACTTCCCTCATATTTTTTTTCAAAACATTAATGTGCCTTGGAGAATTTCTGGGCAAGCTTCACGATGGACGGTTTGGATTGACCAACCGATCAACAGTGGTGGGCCACAATTTTTCGGAAGCTCCGAGATTCACGGACGTGTGTACCTTTACGCACAGAAGCTGCGCTGATGCTTGGTGGGGCCCATTACTGAAGCCAACAGAGAAATCCACTCCGTTCATTGGAAACGTGTCGAAAAACTGGTCAGGAAGTGACGGTTCTTGATTGATTTCAGTGTGATTCACAGAGTTCTTCTTACATTGTTCATCTTCCTTTTAGACGGTTGAAAACCGATCTTCAGTTCTTCCTGCAATTCAGTCATCTAGGATTGGATGATAGGAGGCATAGGCTTCTGATGGATGGTCCAGATCAAGCCGAGGATGCATGATGGTGGCCCACAACCTTCTTCCGCAAGCTTCATTGCATAACAGAGCTTTCACAATGATCGCTATGATGATGGTGGGTCCCATATCGATGTCGAGTGGAAAATCCACTCCGTCCATAATATTCCTGACGAAAAACCGTTTAAGAGGGCCGAAACCGACCTGATTTCTGCATGGCCCTCAGAACTTTGCGTTGCACCGTCCGTCCTGCGTTGGACGGTTGAAAGTGAAATCTTCGTTGTCTTCCGGGATTCTGCCACCTAGGCGATGGTCACACCTACACTCTGGAGTGAATGGACAGTTCAGATTATCCGAAAGGGTAATAGGTGGGGCCCACAACCAACAAATGTTGGACAGTCGTCTGTCCGCTGCCCCTGCGCACGAGGAAAGACGGGTCAGCCCGTCTTTGACCGGGTCACCCGTCCAGTGCACGGCGGCTGTGCGTGTGCAGTGCACACGCACCATGTAAGGTGGGTCCCTCCTCGATGTTTACGATGAATCCGCTCCATCCATCTGCTTTGTCGCATTATTTAAGGGGGTGAAACTGAATTTGACACCTATCCTAATATCAGGCGGGTCCCAAATTGATGATTTATGGGCTGATCTGCCCATTGGGCTACTTTCATAGGGATCCAGAACTTGACTTTCGATGTGTACGGTTAATTCATGGTCCTCAGGTCAGGTATAAAGTTTCGAGCTGAATGGATGGTGGAAACCCTGTGATCTTGCATTCTGGCTGGCTTTCAGGCCACTTGAGCTTCAGTTTCTCGGTTTCCTCGGATCCTTGGCACGTAAATTTGTTGATCTTGGTCCCCTGGAGTCCATTCCTTATCTTGGTACATTTTGAGTGTTTAATCCACGCTCTTGGTATTTTATTTCGATCCACGCTCACAAATGTAACCTGCATCACAATTACAGTTAAATCAGGGCGTTAAATAGTATTATGCTTGTAATTGCAGGCAAAAACTGGGGTCTAATATGCAATATTTGACCCTCAACAAGAAGACATCGAAGCGGCTCAAAAACGGGCAGCAGAGGCAAAGGTTCAACTTGAGATTACCTCAATTAAGGTCGGCCATTTTACTGGCGAGCTAGGCCTTAGTCGGAAGGCGGGTGAAGATGCTGAGGTGAATGTCCTCGGATGGCTCAGCTACTGAAGGAAGCCCATGATGAGAGTCAGCATCTCTGCCTGGCTCGTGACAACTCTGACGAGAAGCTGATTCGGTTGAAGGCCGATACGAAAGCAGCGCTCGAGGTGGCCAGGAAAGAGGCAGGGGAGAAGTTTATAAAAGACTTCCATGAATCTTTGGAATTCGAAGATGAGAGAGATCGCCTATATGCGAGCGGGTACCAAGCTTGCATCCAAGTGGTGAAGCAGTTTTTTCCCGATCTTGATATCTCAAGAATCGAGGAGGGGCCTCCCGAGGATCTGACGACTGAAGTGGCTGAGTCCGATGATATTGCGGGTGGTACCGGGGTGGAATCTGAAGTGGCTCCAGCTCCAAAGGTTGTCCCGAGCGACCTTTGATAGTCTCGCAGCCTAGTTTTTGGTACCATCATCGGCTCCATTTTTGGTTTGGGACCATCATTGGCTCCATTTTTGGTTTGATACTATCATCGGCTCCATTTTTAGCACTCACACCAGCCTCATGCAAGCTCGAGAATAGTCTTAGCTAAGGAAGAAATTCGCACGTTGTGGCCGATCTTTCTTTTTACCCTTAACCCTTTCTAATCTAATCGATGTAATGTCGAAGCAAGATATAACCCAATGTAACAAACATACCGATAAATGAATATGATCAGTTTCATTTTTTTCATTTTGACTCAGTTTACATACCTGTTATTTTCGAGCCTTTTTCATTGCTTTGCTATGCCGACTTTAGGGGTAATAGATTTTTAAATGCTTGGCATTCCATGGATGAAGCAATAGTTTTCCGGTTAGGTCTTCTAACCGATACGTCCCCAGTCAGATGGTGCCTGAGACAAGATAGGGTCCTTCCCAGTTAGGTCCCAGTGTACCCGATCCAACTTCCTTTATATTGAGAAACGTCTTTCGGAGAACCATATCCCCAACTCGAAAACGTCTGACCTTGACTCGGGTATTATATAACCGAGCTACCTGTTGTTGCTGAGCCCTCATACGTAGCCGAGCTCTTTCTCTTTGTTCGTCCATAAGATTGAGTCCAAGTGCTAAGAGTTCTTCATTATCCTCTGCATTAAACGAACTAACTCAGGCTGAAGGTAATCCGATCTCGACAGGAGTGACAACTTTCAAGTCATAAGCAAGGGAGAAAGGAGTTTCTCCCGTGGCGGTTCGAGTTGTAGTTCGGTATGCCCACAATATTTTCGGGAGTTCTTCAGCCTATGCTCCTTTGGCTCGGTCAAGCTTGGTCCGGAGATGCTGTTTGATGATTTTGTTGACCGCCTCAACCTGTCCGTTCGTCTGAGGATGGTGGGGAGATTAATCCACATTTTTGATCCCGAGATTGTCACACATCTTGCGAAAGCTCTTATTGTCGAACTGTTTTCCATTGTCGGTAACAATGGTCCGGGGTACCCCAAACCGACAAACAATGTTCTTCCATACAAAATCAGTGATCTTCTGTTCGGTTATTTTTGTCAGTGGCTCAGCCTCGGCCCACTTCGTGAAATAGTCCACAGCTGCAACAGCAAACTTGGTCTGTCTGGCCTTTCCCCATAGGGAGTGACCCTATGATGTCGATTCCCCACTATGCGAAGGGCCAAGGACCAGGCATAGGCGTCAACGCTTCAGGAGGTTGTATCAGCATAACTGAGAATCTCTGACACATATCGCATCTCTGAGCGAGCTTATGAGCGTCGTGTTGGATAGTTGGCCAATAGTATCCCTGACGTAAGATTTTGTGCGCGAGTGATCATCCTCCTGAATGGTTTCCACAGATCCCTTCGTGGATTTCCTGTAGTAAATAGTCAGCTTCACTGGGGTTTAAGCATCGTAGCAATGGAGTATGATAACATTTCTTATATAAACTTTCGTTAAGTATGGTATAACGGGAGGCTCGGATCTTGAGTCGTCGAGCCTCAGCGCGATCGTCAGGTAATTCGCCCTTGTCGAGGTATCGGATGATTGGATCAAACCTTGACGGTTCCAAGTCAATCGTAAGTATTGCCGAGCTAACTAGTTCATTAAAACTCAGTTAAGCGACATACTCGATCGGAACAGACCTGGGTATATCGTCTTCGTTGGCGGAGGCGAGTTTCGCTAATAGGTCGGCTTTGGCATTTTCTATCCGAGAGATCCGAGTGACGACACAAAATTGAAAGTTACTGATCAGCTCTTTAGCTTTCTCCATGTATGCTTTTAATTGTTCTTTCCATGTTTGATATATATTGGTAACTTGGTTGACAACCAGCTGAGAGTCACTGAAAACATTTAGATGTGTAACACCCAAGCTGGCCGCGAGTTAGAGGCCGAGTAACAATGCTTCATATTCGGCTGTATTGTTCAAAGCTTGAAATACAAGTCTTTAGGCACATTGCATGTAAGTTTGATCAGGAGTTTCGAGAACTACTCCTGCCCCGCTTGCCTTAGAGTTGGAGAAGCTGTCGACATACAGCTTCCAGGATATGGGGTCGGGCAAGGACTCGAGAGAAGCAGTAGTCGATTCTTCAGCAGGCCCAATCACATGTTCAATCAACGGGTCGGTTTGTGATGTTACTTTAGCAATGAAGTCAGCCACGGCTTGCCCTTTGATTGCTACTCTCGGCTTATACTGAATGTCGAATTCGTTGAGCTCGATCGCCCATTTCGTAAGTCGGCTGGACACCTCCAGTTTCTGCAGTATCTGACGCAGTGGGAGGTCAGTCATAATGACAATGGTATGGGCTTGGAAATATGGCCAAAGTCGGCGCGAAGAGACTACTAGAACTAGGGCAAATTTTTTCGAGAGTGGGTATCTCGTTTCTGCCGGTAATAGTGCTTTGCTGACATAGTAAACCGGCAGCTGCTTTCCTTCGTGCTCTCGTATCAGGGTCGAGCTAACTGCTGCCTCGGACACCGCTAGATACAGCAGCAAAGCTTCTCCTGGCTCGGGCTTCAACAAGAGAGGTGGAGATCCGAGATAAGACTTTAATTGTTGGAACGTTGCTTCGCACTCTTCCGTCCAATCCACCATTTGTTATCCCTTCAATTGTTTGAAGAACGGGAGATATTTATCCATGGCTCTAGATAGGAAACGATTAAGTGCCGCTACTTGTCCAATCAGCCTTTGAATGTCTGTAATCGTTTTCGGAGATTCCATGTCGAGCAGGGCTTTTATCTTTTCCGTGTTCGCCTCTATTCCTTACTAATTGAGTAGGAAACTGAGGAACTTTCCCAAACTTACACTAAAGGCACACTTACTCGAATTCAGCTTCATTCGGAATTTGCGTAAGATAAGGAACATTTCTTCTAAGTCGGCTATATGGTCGGCCGCGTGTACACTTTTGACAAGCATGTCATCAATGTACACTTTCATGGTTTGGCCGATCAACCGAGCAAAGATTTTGTTCACTAATCTTTGATAAGTCGCACCAGCATTTTTTAAACCAAATGGCATCACTCAGTAACAATAAAGGCATTTGTCAGTGACGAAGGTGGTTTTAGATTTATCGGATTAATGCGTTACAATTTGATTATACCCTGAATAGGCATCTATAAAGCTAAGGAGTTCATGCCCCGCAATACTATCTACCAACTGGTCTATTCTCAGAAGAGAAAAGCTATCCTTTGGGCAGGCTTTATTTAGGTCGGTATAGTCAATACAAACTCGCCACTTCTCATTGGCTTTCTTCACAAGTACGATATTAGCTACCCATTCCGGGTAGTATCTCTTCTATGAATTTTGCCTTAAGGAGCTTGCTGACCTCTTCTTCAATGATAGTGTACCTTTCGGGGCCGAGTGGTCGTCGCTTCTGTCGGATTGGTCGATAGGTTGGATCGATATTGAGTCGGTGCGGTTCACTGACCGGTCGATCCCCGGCATATCTTCATAGCTCCATGCAAATACATCGGCATACCGTCGTATCAGTGCCATCAAATTATCTTTTAATAATGATTGCAAAGACAAGCCAATTCGCACTGTTTTGGATCCATCTGTCTCGACCAAAGGCACCGAGATAAGATCTTCAACTCGCTGCCCTCGTTCATGAGTCTCGACCCGGGGGTTTAGCGATTCGATCATCGATACTTCGGTTGTAGCTTTCTCGGCGGGAATTTTGACAACTATCGCATAACAACGTCTCGCGTCTTACTAACCTCCTTTGACGACTCCTACTCCCGACTCAGTCGGAAATTTCATAGAGAGGTGGTATGTAGATACCACAGCCTGGAGGAGACTCAGAGAGGGTCGACCGAGTATAGCATTGTACACGAACGATTAGTCGACTATCAGGAAATCAACCATTATCGTTGTTTGCTTCGAAGGGTTCCCTGCCGTGAGTGGCAGTGAGATGATCCCTTCTGGGAGTATTTGTCCTCCCGAGAATCCAACCAATGGGATACAAACCGGTCGTTGCCGATCGTTTAACTCCCATTTTATCGAACGCTTGAGTGAACAATACGTTAACCGACGATCCTGTGTCGACTAGGATGCGGAACACCTTTCGATTCGCGATGGTAAGAGTGACAACTAGTGCGTTGTCATGGGGGTGATAGATGCCCCAGGCATCTTCATCCGTAAATGAGATACAATATTTTTCTCTTTTCTTTTCCTTTGAAGGTCAAGCTATAATCATGAGCTCGGACTCGGGTCGGCCGAGGCTTCTGGCGTGATTTTTTCAAGTGTTATTTGAGTCACCTCCGCCTCGGGGACCACCGATGATAATCCGGATTTCCTCCTCGGGTCTGTTGTCATTTGGGCGCTCTTCAGTTGTCCCGGTCCTTTCAACATGTTCGGTGAGTCGGCCTTCTCGGATGAGCCTTTCAATCTCTTCCTTCATGTGATAGCAGTCGCTCGTATTATGCCCGTGATCTCGATGATAATGGCAATACTTGCTCTTATTTCGTCGATTAGGATTGGTTCGAAGTCTATCGGGCTAATTGACGAATCATTCACTCTTGATTTCCATCAGCGCATGTTCTTGCAATTTGTTGAGTGGAGTGTACATGGAGAATTTTAGATCGGGTCGCTTACCCGATTTGCACTCATCACGCGTTCGGTCGTCCTTACGTTTCTTTCTTCCAGCCGAGTCAACTTCCTTTTTTGGATGACTCTTTTGCCGAGGCTTTTGCGTTTTTGGCGGCTTCACACATGATTCTCGTTTCCTCCGCATCTGCATATTTGTCAGATCGAGTCATGAACTCGGCCAGAGTCATCGATGGATTCTTATCCAATGACACCAAAAAAGGCTTGTCCCTAACACCTTGCATAAGGGAATTGAGCGCTATCTCTTCTAAATGTTTCCAAACCTGTAGTGATTCGAAGTTGAAACGCTTAATATAGTCTTTCAGTAGCTATCCCTCCTTTTGAACTTATTGTTCAGATATGTAGGGGGCTTTAATTTCTTCTTCCTGCCAATAAAATTGGTAAGGAAGGCGTTGTTGAGCTCCGTGAACGAATGATTGACTTCGGTTTCAACTGTTTAAACCAAAGTCGAGCTACTTCCGCTAAGGTGAGGGAAAAAACTCGACACGTCACAGCGTCCAAAGCATCGTGCAATTTCATATACGTCCAAAAGCACTCGAGGTGTTCAGTTGGGTCGGTTTTACCGGTGAAAGGGGTAATTCGTAGCAGACGAAACCTTTCTGGTAGTCAAGTCCGCATTACTTCGTCGATGAAAGGGGATGTTTTGTTCTCAAGCCGGTTTTAACGTGTATCCCAACCTTGCTTCATATTTGTCATCTCCTCCCGCACTTCTTTCTTGAAGTTTTGAAGGTCGGCTTTCCAGGGCTCACCACTTTCTGCCATAGTTTCATCCGGAAGTCGGTCGCGCCTCCTCTGATCTATTTCATGTCGGAGATCAGTGGGAGGCAGCTCGGCATTCGCAGAGTGAGTGGGCATTGGCTCGGATGGCCCATGGGGCTGACTCGGCCGTGGAAGGGATCGCTGAATAATAAGCTGAAGGTCGGCAACTTGTTGCGGAACATTCATTGTCTGACCTTGATTAAATTGTTGCATTTGCTGATGGTGCATTTGTTCGAACATTTGTTTCATAACGTTTACATTAGCTCTAAGCTCTTTGACTTCTCGATCTAATCGTCCGTTGTCTCGGTTCCGTTGAACATTAGTTGCCACAGAAGTGGCTGGACGAAGGGCGGAACTTTGACGATTATCGGGTTGATTTTGTGCCCCCTGGGCTACACTTGTTCCTGGTTGTCCAGTGACGACAACGTCACCTGGTTCTTCGGGTTCCGTTCTTCTGGTTCTCGCCATTAGTATACAGCTCCTTGGGTAGAACGTAAAAAATGACTTTTTATATCGTTTCCCTCAGACGGCGTCAAACTATTGATGCAAAAAACTGGATCAACCTCTTCTTGTACTTCGACCTGCAATACAATGAAGGAGAAAGAGAGACCCTGGCTAGAGCCGGGGGTCCTCCGATGCTTTAGTTAGTAAGGGCTCAGGAAGATGAGTTTTTTAGGGTTTTTCTTGCGTACATTTAATCCTGGAGAGCCCTCCTTTTATAGGAGTGAGAGGTCCCGGCGTAAGGGGATTCTCTCCTGATTTCCCAAGAGATTTCGATCTAGTTAATATTTCGTTTACGGATACTTCCCGATCCCGAGATTTTCGGGATCGGGGATCCTTTTACAAGATTCTCGGGATGGTGTTTAAGATTACACCGTCTCTTCTTTGCTTGGCTCGGCCTTAATAGATTCGCAATTTCGGCTGGCTTACAAAGAAAGTTGTTTACCCATTGTTGGACGAATCCACATCAGTTCAGGACCGATGTTTTTCTTTTATCCGATAGCCGACACTACAACCAACCTTACATAGGTCGGTTTCATAGCCGGTCAGGTGGCTTTCAGCTTTAGGGCTTTTAATAGGTCCCTTTAGACATTGTTGCCTTGTTAACCGAGTCAACTTGACGTGTCTAATACTTGCTTAAGGCTCTTGACTCTTTCAGCTTTGGTCGGGATTCATGTCCTCTACAAATCCGAGCTAAGTCTCTCCTTTAAGCTTCATCTAACCTTGGTCCGAACTATTAGCTCGAACTCTCAGATAGTTTCATTTAAGTTGGTCCACTCCGTAACCGTGTCTCCGGACTTGTCATATTTTTCCCCAACATATATATATATATATATATATATATATATATATATATATATATATATATATATATATATATATAAACCCAAGTTGAGTCGAGTCAAAGTCGAATTGAGTTGAGTTCAGGCTGAGCTTCAAGCCCAGTTGAGTCGAGCTCGAAATTCTTCCTGATTCAAAAACACAGCCCGGCTTCTTTCTAAACCAGCTTTCAAATCGAGCTGAGTTGAATTTATCCAAGCTACAGTTTTCAATTTCTACAGTTGAGAAGCACGGTTAAGTACACCAGACTGTTGATTTGATGGGCCCCACTATATACGGATTACTTAATGAGGCAGTTGCGAGCCTTGATTGGTTGGCCTCCAAATAGACGGTTCATAAAAGAAATACAACAACAATCCATAATCGAATCCAATGACTAAGACTGCACGGTTACAATGTTTCGATATCTGAGGTTTAGGCCATCCACGGTGGTCCGTCAGATCTACAGTCTGGATGCTGAAAACTGAGGCCCACTTGAACTAAAATGAAAGGCACTAGCATACCTCGTGCACTAAGAACAGTGTCGATTAAATTTTCATGAGATCCAAGCCGTCCATCAGGTAAGATACATCTTGTTTACCTTGGAATCTAAAAATAATCCTCATTCAGAACTCAGTTAGGCCACAAGTTGGAAATTTTTTTAAAAAAAATAAAAAAATAAAAATAAAAAATAAATGGATTGGTATACCCACTCGTGGTGTTTAAATGCTACCTAATTCATTTATCTGCTGTACCTCGTTAGGATGAAAGAATTACCAAAAAGCCACCGTATTCTAAAAATCTGGTGGGCCACAACATCTAATTTAGAAGTTTTTTAGGAATAATTTTCTAGGATGGTCGACTCGTGTGCTGAATCAGTCTGATTTTTGTGATCACCGTTAAACCAGTGGTGATGTTTCTTATGACGGGATCGATTTCATGCACGTCACGTCAAATAATTTCCCGTGTTCTCAGCCTGATTTTTGGGATTGAGGTCAGTTTTGAAATGCTTGTTAATATCTTCCCCAGGACGGGAATTTATATTTTTTTTCACGCACACACCCCTACGCACTCACGCTGGTGGAATTTCACCACCCGTGGGTACTCGAACCCTTCACCGGGAGTTGAAACTCCTTAGAGTCTACCACCCGCGAAAGAGTAATGACATTACGTCTACTACCCCGTCCGGGTGGTAATCCGTCCGGGCAGGGATCTGCAGGGCCCACCGTGATGTAAGTATTTTATCTACACAGTTTGTCGTTTTCCTCAAATTATTTTAAAATATTATACAAAAAAAAAAATAGAAAGGTTTAAGGCTTAAGTCAACCACATAGGTGGTATTGGACATCCACCGTTAAAAACTTCTTGTGAGCTGAAGAAGTTTCACATCAAGATGATATTTGTGTTTTCACTTCATCCACGTCTACATGAAGTTATGAATAGGTTGGATGGTAAAAGACCATCACGGTGGCTCTTAGAAAGGTTTTAACGGTGGGTTACATTATCACTGCAGCTTCCTTTAGTGTGGTTCACTGGGGCTGTTGACCTGTCTCATTTTTAAAATAATATCTTAAAATGATATGATAGAAGTGATGAACGAAGTGGATAAAACACTTACATCATGGTGGATCCCACGGGCCATAGAAGTTTTGGATGAAGCTGATATTTATACTTTACCTTCGTCCATGCCTTGTTGATCTTATCAATGGGTTGGATGGAAAAGAAACATTATGGTTGGCATTACTGTGGACCGTAAGAAGTTTTTAATGGTGGCAGTTCAATCACCACTGTTTCCTGTGGTGTGGTCCACCTGAGATTTGAATCTGCTTAATTTTTGTAACCAAATTCTCAACTGGGCTGTAAAAACGGATGGACAGCATGGATATACAAATTTATCAAGGTGGGACCCACATTAAGGGTAACACTCACTAAGGTGTCTCCCGAGTAACACCTAATCCGCTCCCCGCCTGTGTTAGTAGGCCTGGCAATGGATCGGGACCAGGCATGGCTTTTGAGCTGGTTGGGCAAGGTCCCTCTTCAAAATTTTAATTGCCAGTCTTACGTACGAGCTTAGATAGCTCGTGTATGGCTAAATCAATACTTCGGAGTAAGACAGTTGAGATATTTTGGGAAAGTGAAGAGTCATGTCCTTGGGAAATTAAGGTGGTGCATGCTCGACACATATCATCAAAAAATAAAAGCATTTTAAAGCAGATCTCATGGAACCGAAGGTTTGGGTCACACAGATGGGCCATCAAGTACATCTGGTGCCCCACTGCCAGGAACGTGTCCCGGACCACCACGATATTTTTAGTTGAGTTAACGTCTTTGCAGGTGGATTAGGCCCACTAAACGGATCTGCTCATCACATGGTATCTTTATTTCTCTTTCAAGTTTCAACGGCCCTCTCTTTATCATGTGACCATGACATCAGACGATGCCAGCTCCTTTATATGGTTTGTAGGATAAGTTATTTTACAGCATAGTGTGTGGGCCCATGATGTCAAACAGCCACTTTCTCTAAAAGCTAGGAAAACATACTGAGTTGGTAAGGATGAACAACTCACTACTTATAATTCATACTAAGGTGGAGAGACACTCGCAATTCACACTCAGGTTAGATAATATATTAGGGAGGCGTATTTGTTGCTTCTGAGATTCAAACACAAGACATTCTACCATGATGCTATGTCAAATAGTCATTTTCTTTAAAAGCTTGAGCTGTTAGAATATTGTACATCAATGTAGATCAAGGACTAACCCTCCAACACACCCTAATGTTAGGCTCTTATAAAGCGTGCTTGTTAAAGATCTCCCTTTTGGAAAAATCAGTCATTTGAAAAACAAAGAGGATGTGGATAAGGTACTACTCCACTGGAGCATAGCACTGGCCGGGGGCTCTAAGGGTCTCGTAATGATGTGGGTTTCATCAACAATGTCCATTGTTTTCCCATATTAGTTTAGACTATAAGCTCAAAATAAGGTAGATCCAAAGCTCAAGTGGATCACATGGTGGGGCTTAAATGCCCGCCACTCTGAAAACTTCATGGGGTCGTAGAAGTTTTGGATTAAGCTGATATTTGTGTATTCCATTTACCCAGGTCTATATATGAACAGGTTGGATGGTAAATAGACATCACAGTAGCCCCTAAGAAAGTTTCAACAGTAGAAGCCATGTGTAGTCCACTTGAATCTTGGATCCACTTCATTTTAGGCTTATGATCTAAAATGATGTAGGAAAATATTGTGGATAAAATCCATACATCCGGGTGACCCTTCAGAGCATCTGCCTGTGCTGAGCTCACAACAGGAGGTAGTACCCAATCCATGTCCAAGCAAAGATAGGTCACACCACATGGCACGGTGGGAACGGTAACCACCATTAAAACCTTTCGTATTGTTTGTGGGTCTCCTTTTTTTAAATCCCATCTAAATCATTCCATGAGCCTCACCAAAAACAGGCTATTCTAGAATTATTGGGGGCCATGACACGTGATTTTAAAGGTCTCAAGAGTAATAAATCACATCTTCTAAATTTCAACGGGTCACGACATATGATTTTTAAAAGTAGGAGTGTTAAGGTGGGATTTTTGGTACGTTGGCTTAGATCGAATCAAGTGAGATGGAATCAGGTGACTGGTAAGGTCAAATTTTGGATTAATCTTGTTGGTTCTTCTCTTCCCCTACCAAAGGTGGTTAAAAGATCCTCAGCCATTACCCTTTCCGCGTTAAGTATTTTTGAGGCCATTGCGGATGCGAAAAGATGTGAAAAGGGTCCGCGTCATTAAATGGGTTAGACCGCCAATGGGCTGGGTCAAAATCAATGTTGATAGCTCATCCCTGGGTAACCTAGGCCTATCTAGGGGTGGGGGTGTGGGGAGAAACAGCTCGGGAAACCTCCTTTTTGCTTTCTTATCCAGGTATGGATTCGGATCTAACTCACAGGCTGAAATCAAGGCGATCTGAGAGGGTCTTTCCCATTGTGCCTACTTGGATCTTTCAAAGGTGGAGGTGGCCAGCTACTCCAACTCTGTGATTGGGACACTGCTCCAAGTATCATCTCCTCTATGGGCCTTGTGGTACTGGTGGGCCAGGATTAAATCGCTCCTGTTTTATCACATACTCCTAGAGAGGCAAATATTGTGGCTGAAGATCTAGCTCGCAGGCATAGTGCCAGCCAATCATACAGTTTCTTCCATTCACCAAGCCTCTTTCCCTTTTTGTTTATGGGTCCACCGGAATTTACATTGTTCATTTTTTTCTCCAATTTAAGAAATAGATGTTGAAAAAAAAAAAAAAAGTGAGATGAAATTGCATTTGGTCCATTGCAAATTCCTTCTTGCATTTGGAATGCAATGATGAAAAATTGATAACATCTTTTCATTATCCCAAGAAGATAGGTACCAAGGATGGGAAATGGCCACGTGAAATGCTTTGTCGAGCCTTACCTCACACGGGGAAATGAATCATACGTGTACAAAATTGAACCGACTCATCGGAATATCTGCACCTCGCAGCTGCATGTCTAAAAGTACGTGCCTCTTTAAATATTAGATGCGTCATGTGTGGATATAGACAAGCATCCAGATTATATGGACGATTTCGACGCAACTGAAGATTGGATTGGAATGACTTTTTACAAAAGGCATCTTCGCAGTAACATCAGCTCACGAGATGTTCTAATCTTGTACGTATATGCCACATAGCCTCGTATGAATGAGATGCGGATTGCATCCTACCGTGTTGTAATTGTTTTATCCATCCCGTTTAACGATTTTTTAAGATAATTTTAATTTATAAACAAAAAAATGAGGCAAGTCCAAGACTTAAGTAGACCACATCAAAGGAACCTGCACTGATAATGACACCCACCGTTGAAACCTTTCTAAGGGGGCCAACGTGATTTTTTTTACCATAAAACCTATTCATAAGGTCATGTAGACGTGGATGAAGTGAAAATACAAATATCAGCTTGATCTGAAACTTCTCCAGATGCCAGGAAGCTTTTAGTGGTGGACGTTCAATCCCCACTTTGTGGTCAACTTAAGCTTTGGAACTGCTCAATTTTTAGTTCATAAAGTAAAATTATCTTACAGAATCGTTGAACGGCATGGATAAAACACTTAACTTTGGGCCCCACATAGCCCTGGCCGGATGGAATACTGTCCGGGTGGGGGTAGGACGGAATCCTCGTCCGTATGAATGGGGAATCGATTCGGTCAGGTGGTCGGGGTAACACCTAGTTCCCTCAGCCTGATTGTAAAACCCCACTTTATTTATGTATTATATATCAATGCCGTCCATTAGTTTTGCCTAAGCATTTTAATTCATGAGCTAAAAAATAAAATTGATCCAAATATCAGGTGGAGTACACCATAGGAAAAAGTGGTGATTAAACACCTACTATTAAAACCTTTCAAAGGCCTGCCATAATGTTTAGTTGCGGTCTAACCTGTTGATAAGATGACCTGTACTGAGGGAAAATACAAGTATTAGCTTGATCTAAAAATTCTGTGACTTAGAAGAAATTTTTAATGGTCAATTTCCACTGTTTTATATGGTGTGGTCCACTTAAGTTTTAATTCCACTTCATTTTTTAGCGCATGCCTTAAAATAAGCTGTAAAAACGGATGGGCAGTGTAGATATACAACACATACATTAAGATTAGCCATACGTTAAATGGATCGGCGTTACCTCGACCTGAACGAATCCTCTCCCGGGTGAATGCAGTGACAAAAGAACAGTGTTCCGTCGTATCCTGGGCCAAGGTATACCAGGCAAAGGAAAGGGTAGCCGACTGAGTAAGGACCTTAGCGTATTGAGTAAAACTCTGTAGCGCCCATCGTGATTTATGTATTTTATCCGCTCTGTCTACCCATTTTATCATATAATTTTAGGGCTTTATTTAGAAGAATGAAATATATACAAAAACTAAGAGGACCATGCTACAGGAAAAGGTGTGAATTGAATGTTTACTATTGTAAAATTCTTGAGGGCCACAAGAATTTTGGTTCAAGATGATATTTTTATTGTCCATTCATCCATGTCTTGTTTATCTTATGAGCAAGTTGGATGACATATAAACATCACCATGGGTCCTAAAAAGGTTTCAACAGTGGAAATCATTATTCCTACTATTTCATTTGGCGTGGTCTAATTGAGCATTGGATGTTCTTTAATTTTGGGTTGAACCCTTAAAATGAGATGGAAAAACGGATGGATGGCATGGATAAAACACATACATTCATAGTGGGCCCATCAGAGTTTACTCCTTATGATAGAAGCATACTGCGCAACTTTCACCGTATGCAAACCGATTGCAATTACGAGAAAGAGAGAAATTGACCACTGTAGATATCACCTATCAGCCGGTGCCTTTTCAAAAAGCTCCCAAACTTTACTTTCTCAAAGTAAACCATTTTGTGCAGAGACACTATTTGCAACGAAAATATCCTTGTATTCATGGCCTATAGCTACGAATTATAACCGTAGCCATAGGTCTACAATGGTCAATTTCTCGAAGAGAGAAATTATGTTCCTATAGTAGTACCGCTACCATAGTAAGCTTATGTTGGTATCGGAAGATGTGGAGCCCATGTGATGTATACACACCATCCAATCCGTCCATCAGAAGATTCACCATATGTTCCCGTTACAAGCTGAGAATTACCTTGATCCACCACTCAAGTGGGCTAAAGCACAGAGAACAATAAAGAAAGGACACGCTTGATTTTCATGGCCGACATGAATTGCAAAACAACTCAAGTTTTCCCTTATCGTCAGACGAAGGTTTGGAACTATGGATTCCATATGGACACCGATTAGATGCTACTGGGATGAAAGTTGGGCGGGTTCAACCCGATCGACCCAACAATGGGTTGGGCTTGCGCAGGATGTATAGGGTTTGGTCTCGAGCTTGGGCCATACAAACGCCAACTCAATAAAACTTGGGTTGGGCTCGAGTTGAGGTCTTGGGTTGCTCGGCCTAACCCGAACTCAATCAATAGATAAGTTCCTTTTAAATTAATTATAATTGAGTGCAGATCGTCTATGTTGTAGCCACAAGAAATTTCAATGCCATCAGGTTTCATTGGTCTGCGTCATTTTCGATGACTCAAGCTAACAAGATACACTGGATTTCTCTCTCCCAAATAGATTGTACACCATACGACTTTTAAAAGAATAGTTGTCCTATATTTTAGCTTGTTTGTTTAGAAAAAAATGTTCTTTATGATGAATGACTACATATAAATTAATAAAATTATAGGTATAAAAAATATAACTTGTATTGAAAATATAATAAATTAATGTAATAATGAAAATATTAGCATATATCTACCCAACCGAACTTGCTTGGGTTAGGCTTGGGTTGAGAATTCTCAACCCAAGGTTGGGTTGGGTTAAGGTTGAGGTATAGGAACCTTGGGTTGGGCTAGGGTTGAGGACTAACCCAACCCAACTTAACTTTTAGCCCTAGGTGCTACCTGCTTGTTTCGGAATACGTCGGGGCTCCGAGGGGCCACCGTGATTTATGAGTTTATCAACACTATTTATCCATTTTTTCCATATCATTTTAGGATATTGGCTAAAAGATGAAGCATATCTAAGGCTCAAGTGAACCACAAAGTAGGGATTAAACAATTACGGTTAAAAACTTCTTGTGAGCCACTGAAGTTTAAGATCAAGCTTTTATTTATTCATTGCTTTGATATGGTTCTACATGACTTTATGAACAAGTAGGATAGCGAAAGAAAATCATGGTAATAGATCCCAGGAAGGTTTTGATGGTTGGAGTTATTGTGACCACTGCATAACATCTAGTTATTTATGGGTAGATCCCAGTCGGATACATGACTTCTAGTTATTTATATGTAGAAGTGACTGACATTGGTTGTGAATTTGGTTCACTGTTTGATCCAGTAAATGAGATTTTGGTTAATCGATGTTTTCCCTTAGCAAGAAATTTATCCTAACCATGATATTGGATGGCCCAAATAGTATGATATTTCTTGACATACCATCACTGTGCAACGATGATTTTAACCCCTTTATTACAATTTCATACCATTTAATCTCAGGACGTAATTTTGAACCACAGCTTCAACAAACTTCAGCAAGGAACCATCTCCGATACTAGAATTGGATGATTAGAGTGTAATTTAAAAAATACCAGGTTGAGGAACAATGATGAAAAATTGTAAACATCTTCTTTTTATCATCCCAAGAAAATACGTCTTAAGGATGAGAAATCGCCACGTGAAATGCTTTGTCGAGCCTTACCTCACACGTGAAAATGAATCATACGTGTGCAAAATTGGAGGGACTCATCCGAACATCTGCACCTTGCAGCTGCATGTCTCAAAGTACGTGCCTCATTAAATATTAGGTGCGTCATGCGTAGATATAGACAAGCATCAACGATTTTGACCCATTTGAAGATTGGATTGGAATTACTTTAGAGAAAAGGCATATTTGGACGCGGATTGCGTCCTACCCCTTCCGGACTGTAATCCGTCCGGGCACGGATCCGTGGGCCTACAGTGATATAATTGTTTTATCCACACGGTTCATTAATTTTATCAGATCATTTTAAGATAAAAGATAAAAATCGAAGCACATATAAAGATCCAGTGGACCACATTAAAGGAAGCTGCAGTGATAACGACACTATTGAAACCTTTCTAATTAAGGGAGTTTTTTTTTTTTTTTTTACCATCGAACCTATTATTAATGTAATGCAGACGTGAGTTAAGTGAAATAACACAAATACCAGCTTGATCCGAAACTTCTCCATCTCGAGAAGTTTTTAAGGGTGAATGTTAAATCCCCACTTTGTGGTCCACTTAAGCCTGGAGCTGTCTCATTTATTGAATAAATTATTAAAATTATTTAATAAAAACAATGAACGGCATGGTTAAAACATTTACTTCACGGTGGGCCCCACAGATCTCTACCGGATGGATTACCGTCCGGGCGGGGGTAGGACGCCATCCGCGTCCGCATCTTTGCAGTGATATCAGCTCACGAAATGTTTTATTCTTGAACGTCTATGCCACGTAGCCTCTTATGAGTGGGGAGCCGATTCATTCAGGTGGTCAGGGTAACACCTAATTCGCTCATCCTCTGATCGTAAAAGCCCACTTGATGTATATACCGTATATCAATGCCGTCTATCAGTTTTGCCTGCGCATTTTAATTCATGAGCCAAAAATGAAATTGTTCCAAATATCAGGTGGACTGCATCATGGGAAAAAGTGGTGATTGAACACCCACTATTAAAACCTTTCAAAGGCCCACCATAATGTTTATTTGCCGTCCTCTACTAAGGAAACTACAAATATCAGCTTGATATAAACATTTCATGACTCGGGGGGAATTTTAATGGTCAATTTCCCCTATTTTATATGGTGTGGTCCACTTAAATTTTAGTTACACTTTATTTTTTAGCCCACGCCTTAAAATAAGTTGGAAAAACGGATGAGCAGTAGATATACAACACATACATCAAGATGAGCCATACGTTAATGGCTCGGCGTACCTCGATCTCAACGAATCCGCTCATGTCTGAATGCACTGACAAAAGAACGGTGGACCCTCATATCCTAGGCCAAGGTATGCCAGGCAAAGCAAAAAAGAAGCCGACTGCGCAAGTACCTAAGCGTATTGAGTAAACTATGTCACGTCTACCGAAATTTGTGTACTGTATCCATTCTGACCATCCATTTTATCATATAATATTAAGGCTTGATTTAAAAATGAAGCATATATAAAATCCAAGTGGACCACATTATAGGAAAATGAAATCCAAGTGGAGCACACTATAGGAAAATGTGTGAATTGAATATTTATTGCCCTAAAATTCTTAGGGACAATAGGAGTTTTAGATCAAGCCGATATTTGTATTTTCCCTTCATCCATATCTTTTTAATCTCGTGAATAAGTTGGATGACATTTAAACATCACCGTGGGTACTAAAAAGGCTTCAACTGTGGAAATCATTATTCCCACTATTTCATTTGGTGTGGTTGAATCGATCATTGGATATGCTTCAATTTTGGATTTAACTCCTAAAACGAGATGGAAAAACGGATGTATGGCATGGATAAAGTACATACATTCACAATGGGCTCATCAGAGTTTACTCGGTATGATAGGAGCATTAAGCTTAACTTAGGAAAGAGGATGTGTGTTCCCGTAGTTCCACCGCTACTCTCGTAGGCTTATGTTGGTACCTGAAGATGTGGACCCCGTGTGATGTATGCACACCATCCAATCCGTCCATCAGAAGATTCACCACATGCTACCCTCACAAGCCAAGAATTACCTTAATCCATCGTTCAGGTGGGCTAAAACACAGAGAACAATTAAGAGAGGACACACACGCTTGATTATCACAGCCGACATGAATTGCAAAACAGCCTGGGTTTTGTTTGCCTTATCGTCAGACGAAGGTTTGGATCCACATATTCCGTATGGACGCTGATTAAGTGCGACACCGCCTGTCCATGAATAGGCTAGGGCTCTGAGGGGCCGCCCTGATTTATGAGTTTATCAACACCGTTTATCCCTTTTTTTCATATTATTTTAGAAAATTGGCTAAAAGATGAAGCAGATCTAAGGCTCAAGTGAACCACATGGTAGGGATTAAACACTTACGGTTAAAAACTTTCTGAGAGCCGATGAAGTTTTAGATCAAGCTTGTATTTGTGCATTGCTTTGATACGGTTCCATATGATTTTATAAACAAGTTGGATAGCTAAAGAAAATCAAGGTGCTGCATGACATCTAGTTATTTATGTGTGGATCCTAGTCGGATACATGACATCTAGTTATTTAGGTGTAGAAGTGACTGACATTGGTTATGAATTTGGTTCACTGATTGATCCAGTAAATGAGATTTTGGTTAATCGATGTTAACCATGATATTGGATGGCCCAAATAGCATGATATTTCTTGACATACCATCATTATACAATAATGATTTTAACTCCTTTACTACAATTCCATACCATTTAATCGAGGGACGTGATTTTGAACAACGGCTTTAACAAACTTCAGCAAGGAACCATCTCTAATACTAGAATTGGTTTATTAGAGTGTAATTAAAAAATTACAAGGGTGCAATGATGAAAAAACTGATAACATCTTCTTTTTATTATCCCCAGAAAATAGGTCTCAAGGATGAGAAATCACCACGTGAAATGCTTTGTCGTGCCTTACCTCACACGTGGAAATGAATCATACGTGGGAAATTGTAGGGACTCATCTGAACATGTGCACCTTGCAGCTTCATGTCTCAAAGTACGTGCCTCTTTAAATATTAGCTGTCGTCTTGCGTAGATATAGACAAGCGTCCAGATTGTATGGACGATTTTGACCCAATTGAATATAGGCTTGGAATGACTTTTTAGAAAAGGCATCTTTAGATGAGGATTGCGTCCTGCCCCTGCCTGGAGGTGTACATGAGTCGAACCTTAGTTCAAACTCGGCTTGGCTCCGTCCTTGAGCCTGAGTGGCCAACTTGGCTCGGTTTAGTCAGCAACTTAAGCCAGCTTGGGCTGAATTCAAGCTAAGATCGAGCTGCGTTCGTCATTGAGGCATTTCCACAAATACCTAAACTACAACTTCAAAATCTCATTGTTTTACAAACAGAGACAATGGTTTTACATGTGTTTTATCATACACCTTCTCAGTAACATAAAAATAATAATAATAAATAAATAAATGAGAAAAAAGGTATTTATTTAATGTACATACCTTGCTTGCCACCGGTCAAATCTTCCTTGCCACCAGCCAAACCTTCCTTGCCACGGCCACATTTTATTGAGTCATTTTATCAAACAATTGGTAAGCAACATCAATGGCAAGATTATTTGGGTTTTTCGTGTGAATTATTGATGAGGTGAAATGATCAATGGCTGGATCATTTTATCAAACAGTTGGTGAGCAACATCAAGACAATCCACCAGCCAAACCGAATCACCAACCTGGTTCGATCCGAGCTGGATTCGATTCGAGTCGAGTCGACCTGGAGCCTACTCGAACTCATTTTCAAGCTCAAAAAATCAACTCGACTCGGCTCGAACTCAGCTTTGAACCGAGTCAAATCGAGCTTTTTTGAGTCGAGTCGAGCGAGCTAACCAAGCTAGCTCGGTTCGCGTACACCCTTACATCCGCCTGGACCGTAATCCATCCGGGCAAGGATCTGTGGGGCCCACATTGATGTAATTGTTTTATCCATACCATTCATCTATTTTACCAGATCATTTTCAGATATGACACAAAAATTGAAGCACATCCAAAGATCCTGTGGACCACATTAAAGGAAGCTACATTGATAATGACACTCACTGTTGAAACCTTTCTAAGAGTCACCGTGATGTTTTTTTTTTTTTTTACCATCCAACCTATTAATAAGGTCATGTAGACGTGGATGAAGTGAAAACACAAATATCAGCTTGATCCGAAATTTCTCCAGCTTTTAAGAAGTTTTTAATGGTGAAAATTAAATCCCCACTTTGTGGTCCACTTACGCTCCGAACCTGTCTCATTTTCTATGTAATTTATTAAAATTATCTAATAAAAATGATGAACGGCATGGATAAAACACTTACTTCACAGTGGGCCCCACAGATCTCTGCTCGGATAGATTACCGTCTGGGCAGGGGTAGGACGCAATCCGCGTCCGCATCTCTGCAGTGATATCAGCTCACGAGATGTTCTAATCTTGCACGTATATGCCACGTAACCTCGTATGAATGGGGAGCCGATTCGTTCAGGTGATCGGGGTAACACCTAATTCGCTCATCCTCTGATTGTAAAAGCCTACTTGATGTATATACTATATATCAATGCCATTCATCAGTTTTGCCTACGCATTTTAATTCATGAGCCAAAAAATGAAATTGATCCAAAGATCAGGTGGACTGCACCATGGGAAAAAGTTGTGATTGAACACCCACTATTAAAACCTTTCAAAGGCCCACCATAATTAATGTTTATTCGCCGTCCTCTACTAAGGGAAACTACAAACATCAGCTTGATATAAACATTTCGTGACTCAGGAAAAATTTTTAATGGTCAATTTCCCTTGTTCTATATGGTGTAGTCCACTTAAGTTTTTTTCCACTTTATTTTTTAGCCCATGCCTTACAATAAACTGGTAAAATGGATAGACAGTGTGAATATACAACACATACATCAAGATGAGCCATCCGTTAATGGCCGGCGTACCTCGACCTCAACGAATCCGCTCATGTGTGGATGCACTGACAAAAGAACGGTGTACCCTCGTATGCTGGGCACAGGTATACCAGGCACAGCAAAAAAGAAGCCGACTGAGTAAGTACCCTAAATGTATGTATTGTTTCCATTCTGACCAACCATTTTATCAGATAATTTTGAGACCAGATTTAAAAAAAGAAGTATATATAAAATCCACTTGGACCACACCATAGGAAAATGTGTGAATTGAATATTTACTGTTGTAAAATTCTTGGGGGCCATAGGAGTTTTGGATCAAGCTGGTATTTGTATTTTCCTTTCCTCCATGTCTTTTCTATCTTAAGAACAAGTTGGATGACATATAACATCACCGTGGGTACTAGAAAGGCTTCAACGGTGGAAATCATTATTTCCACTATTTCATTTGGCGTGGCCGAATCGAACGTTGGATATGCTTCAATTTTGGATTCAACCCCTAAAGTGAGATGAAAAAACGGATGTATGGCATGGAAAAAACACATACATTCACGGTGGGCCTATCAGAGTTTACTCAATAGGATAGAAGCCTACTGCTTAACTTACTCAGGAAAGAGGATGTGTGTTCCCGTAGCAGCACCGCTACTATCGTAGGCTTATGTTGGTACCGGAAGATGTGGACCCCTTTTGATGTATGCACATCATCCAATCCGTCCATCAGAACATTCACCACATGCTACCCTCACAAGCCAAAAATTACCTTGATCCACCGTTCAGGTGGGCTAAAACACAGAGAACAATAAAGCGAGGACACACGCTTGATTTTCACAGCCGACATGAATTGCAAAACAGCCTGAGTTTTGCGTTATCGTCAGACGAAGGTTTGGAACCACAGACGCCGATCAAGTGCTACACCGCCTGTCCATGAATAGGCTAGGGTTACGAGGGGCCAGCGTGATTTATGAGTTTATCAACACCGTTTATCCCTTTTTTTCATATCATTTTAGAGTATTGGCTAAAAGATGAAGCAGATCTAAGGCTCAACTGAACCACATAGTAGGGATTAAACACTTACGGTTAAAAACTTTCAGAGAGCCGCTGAAGTTTTATATAAGTTTTTATTTGTGCATTGCTTTCGTACGGTTCTATATGACTTTATTAACCGGTTGGATAGTGAAAGAAAATCACGGTAGATCCCAGGAAGGTTTTGATGGCTGGAGTTATTGTGAACGCTGCTTCTTAATAGCTGCCACGTACTTTGACCTTGAGACAGGTGAGGTAGTTGATTATTTAATATTGTTACAAAATCTATCTTGATAAGAAATTATCTAGATATTAAGAGTGTGCGGCTTGGGGACCTGGGGATCTACTGAGGTAGGTGGGATCTCTGATTGTAGGACTTACAGTAATATATGTGCCTTAAATCTACCCTGTCCAACCATTTTTAAAGCTTATTTTAGAGTAAGATTCCAAATATGAAGCATGCCCAAATCTTACCTGGACCACACAACGGGAAACAATTTGATTAAATCCCCACCATTAAAAACTTCATGGATTCCACGGGGATTCTTATTGTCATCCAATTGATAAGGTCACAAACACATATATGAAGAGACTCCACAACTATCATCTTGATCCAAAACTTTTGTGACCCACAGGATTTTTTTAATGGCCAGTTATTACTATTTTCTATACTATGGTCCATGAGATTTGGCGTTGCGTCATTTTTTGGATCACGTCTTAAATTTAGCTTTCAATACGGATGAAAAGTATGGATGTAGTCACGTACATCACGCTGGGCCCCACACTCATGGCTAGATCCACCAAGGTGGGTGGGACCCTGACTATGGGGCTCACAATGACATGTATTTTAATCTACACCGTCCAACCATTTTTAAAGCTCATTTTAAGGGATGATACAAAATATGAAGCATGCGTGAATCTTATGTGGACACACCTCATAAAATAATCACGATTGAATCCATACCATTAAAAACTTTTTAGAGTCCACTGAAACTTTTATTTCTCATCAACTTATTGATAAGGTCACGAAGTCTTGTACGAAGAGACCACACAAATATCACCGTGATCCAAAGCTTTTGTGGCCCATATGATCTTATTAATGGTCAGTTAATACTGCTTCCAGTATTATTGTTAGAGCCCAATATCATTGTTAGAGTTGGACATCGGACCGAGTCGAATCGCATTGGGTCCAACTCGATTTGGTTCGAAATTTACATGGGCTGACCAAAACTCGATCCAATTCGGGACCGAGTTCAGGACATCTGACTCGAACCAATCCGGACCACTGCTGGACTGATCCGATCTGAGTTTGACTCGGTCAGATAAACCGAGTAGGATTCGGATGGGTACGATTTGGATCGGTCTGGCCAATACAACAGTGAGCCATGGCCAGTGGACCACTAGCGACCCAGTGCAGTCCACCAGCATGTCAGAGCAGGCCACCGCTCCAAAATACACGACAAATTTTGGAAAAAAAAAAATGGAACCTACGGTACCTACCTGATAAATGGA
This sequence comes from Magnolia changhungtana, assembly GCA_030180095.1. NCBI lineage: Eukaryota > Viridiplantae > Streptophyta > Magnoliopsida > Magnoliales > Magnoliaceae > Magnolia > Magnolia changhungtana. Next base: position 2,126,321 of record JASAUF010000670.1, read on the forward strand.
GAAGATGGATGGTGATGATGAGTCCTGGGCTGCTGAGTGGCCGGATCGAGATGGGTGGGTGCGGGCCGTGCGACACTGCTCGTTCAGGTAAAAAAAGAGAAAGAAGGGATTAGGGCATTTGGGCAAGGGTAGGTGCCAGTTGGGTAAGTAAAAAGGTTTTTTTTTAAAAAAAATTTACTTATGACCCATGCCGGATGACACGTATATCTAGGGTTGTACACGAGTCAAGCAAGCTCGAAAGCTCAACTCGAACTCGGCTTGACTCGGTCGACCCTCTTCCCTCTTCACATATTACGAATAGATGACTGGTTCGGCTTGATAGGCTAAGTCGGGACGACTCAAGGCGATATTGCGTACTGTCAATCGCTTGTTTACTAAAGCTCGAGTTGAGTTCAAGCTCGAGTTCGACCATGGTGTATTTCAACTCGACTCGACTTTTATCTTGGAGATGAAGCTCGAGCTCAAGCTCGACTCGACTCGAGTAATATATTTTAATAATATATATTATATATATTATATTAATATTCGGATCTTCAAATATTAATATTAAATATAATATATATATATTAGTTTTTTAAAAAAGTTAAAAACTTATAATATATAATATATATATATATAAGTTTTTTTTTTTTAAGTTAAAACTTAAAAGTTTTTACTAAAAAACCCTACCCGACCCTACCCGTCCCCATTCCCTCTTTTTCTTTCCCTTACCCTACCGAGGTAAACTCGACTCAACTCAAGATAAACTTGACTCGACTCGAACCACTAGCTCGACTCGAACTCGACTCAAAAGCTTTGGCAAACAAGCCAAGCTTCAATGTTGAGCTAGAGGGCGAGCTCGACCTCAAACTCGAGTATAGCATGGACGAGTCAAGCTAAGCTTGGCCCACCTTGACTCGACTCGGCTCGATGTACAACCCTACATATATCACACGCATGACAATGGCGTGACTTGCACCAGCTTGGTGAGTATTCTAAACAAGCATGTATAAGATCCATTTCGTCCATCAGATAAAAAGTTATATTTTCATCGTGTATTCTAAATGATCTCAAAAGATAGATTAACGAAAATGATGAAAAACATAAATCAAAGTGGGCTCACAGATTATCCACACGCGTGGGTGAGCTCCTCGCTGCACCATTCACTTATGTTAGAGTAACTTGACTCGGAACTAGTTCTAGGTACCTGTTTCCTCGAGTTTGATGGTATAGCTGTAGCTTGTAGATATAGACTGAGGGTTCGTATATCATGGTACTAGTCTTGCGTGACTTGGACTCACCTATTGCGACTTATGCTATCATAGGTTTGCACGGATCGGGCATGACTTGCACCACCTTAGTGACTTTATGTGATAAATATACATAAAAATCACTCCGGATTGAATCGGATCAGATTGAATTGGATTTTGGATCGGATTGACCACGATCTGGACTCGATCCAATGGACGATCGGATTTGATTGGCCCTACTCGAACCGCACCGATCCAGGCCATCAGTTTAGTTCGAATCGGGTAAAAAATGCCTAGCTCTAACTATTGTGTATATGAGATTTGGATCTGCTTCATTTCTTAGATAATGCATTGAAATTAGTTTTGAATATAGATGGATGGCATGGATGTAGTCACATACGTAACGGTAGGCTCCGCAGTCAGGGTTCTCACCCACTGAATCCATCTTAGGTAGGGTGGGACCCCGACAATGGAGCTCACAATGATGCATGTACCTTAAATCTACACTGTTCAACCATTTTTAAATCTCATTTTAGGGGATGATACAAAATATGAAGCATTCCCAAATCTTACATTGACCACACCACAAGAAACGGTCGTGATTGAATCCCGCCATTAAAAGCTTCATGGAGTCCATCAAAACTTTTATTTGTCATCTAACCTGTTGATAATGTCACAAGGACTTACATGAAGAGACCACAGAAATATCATCTTAATCCAAATCTTTCGTAGCCCACAGGATGTTTTTAATGGTCAGTTACTACTGCTTTCTATACTATGCTCCATCTGAGATTTGTATCTACTTCATTTTTATTTTATTTTTATCATGCCCTAAAATTAACTTTCAATACAGATAAACGGCATGGATGTAGTCACATACATCAAAGTGGGCCCCACAATCAGGGGTCTCACCCACTTGGTGGATCACCAGATCCACCGTAGCTACGGCGTAATGAGTTTGTACGCAATCCGCGCTCGACATGCATATAGAGTATACCTATGCGAGTACGATCCACCATCCACCCCCAGAGTATCATATAACTTCCTGTACCAACGATGTCGGTGCGGATTTATGAACTCAAATCCCTCCCCCTACCGTTACCTACTTGCAACCATAGTAGTAGGTGGAGCCCACACCTTCAAATAGACAGACCCCTTTGTTTATAAAAGCAGAACAACCCTATCCACCGTTAATCATCTCTCAAAATCTCTCTACCTCCCTAGACTCCCTTCTTTCTTTCCAATCAAACCCATCTTTCTTCTTTTGTATCCACCGCATAGCAATGGAAGGTAGTACCAAAAGCCCATCTTCCATCTATGCTCTTGTAGCTCTTCTCACACTCCTACTCTCCACATCCCATCTCAAAACATGCCATGCTACAAGATCATATCATCATGACAAAACCAGCACTGAGTTCATTAGAACATCTTGTGGGGCCACCACCTATCCTAGAGTCTGTATTGAATCTCTCTCTTCTCATGCAAGTGCAATTCAAACAAATCCAAAGCAATTAGCTCATGCAGCTCTCTCTGTAAGCCTCTCCAGCGCACAATCGACTTCGGCCATTATTTCAAAGTTGTCTACTAAACATGGTTTCAAGAGTAAAGTGAAAGGTGCCATGGATGACTGCATCGAGACCATAGGCGACTCCATCGATGAGCTTCAGCAATCTATAGGAGAGGTAGGGCATCTGAGTGGGCCCGATTTCGACTTCCACATGGACAACATCCAGACATGGGTGAGCGCTGCGCTGACGGATGAGGACACGTGTATGGACGGCTTCGAAGGTAATGCTTTGAATGGTAAGATCAAGAATACAGTGAGGAGCCATGTCTTGAGCGTTGCACAGATGACTAGCAACGCTTTGGCTCTTGTCAATAGACTCAGATCCGATCATGCTAAATCGCCATAACAAGGTTTTAATATGGGTGCTTGCTATATCTCCTAATATATATATATATATATATATATAATATATATATATATAATATATATATGCTTGAAGGCTGGTATATATATATATATTTTTTTTGGTTTAGCTTGTTAGTACACACCCATGTCAGTACACACACTCCTTGTTAGCCACCCCCACTGGGGATTGATACCAAGACCTCAAGTGTTGAAACGAGGTATATCCACTCAGTCTGCCAGTTGAGCTATGGATCTGGGTGTTGAAGGCTGGTATATACATGTATTGTATACATAGATTTTCGTGATGTGTGTTTGTAAATTTCGAGTGGAGAAGATGGTTTTTGGTAGTAACTATTAAAAATGTATGGATAGATTTGTACCGGAATAAATGGTAGTGTGGCACTCAGACCGTTGTGCCTAAAATCCCCAAGACTGGGAGAGTCTAAGCCCTTCAATGGGTGTGGCCAGCAGTAGAAGTTTAAGAAGGAAAACAGACGATTGTTTCAAATTCAACAGAGTTTCAAGAGCAAATTACAGCCAGGATCTTCCAATCTTGAATCTATGTACTCTAGCGGTGCACACGGAACCGTTTCGTAAACTGGACCGAAATGGATCAGACTGCACGGTTTGGTCCGATTCTCCGGTTTCAAAAATCGATGAACTGGTTAGTACGATTCGGTTCTCGGTTTGGGATTCTGCATAACCGAACCAGACCGTGAACCAGACTGTATAATCGAACCTTGGAACTGGACCCCTTGTCAATAAATATTTATAAAAAATATAAAAAAAACTATATCATTCATATCATTCATCAAATGGATCACAACACAAATAAACATTGACAACAAAATTATTTTGGGAACATAAAGAGGGTCATGAAAACAAACCATTACAAAATTACTCTGTGAAAATTTTCAGTAAAAGAGCTTGGGGTAGATTTAATTTCTGGATTATAAAAAGCTCAAAACCATAGAACCGAACCAATTTTTACAGTGCAGTTCCAATACGATTCTAGGGTGTAAATGGTTCGGTTCCGGTTCTAGTTTTCTTGAAACCGTTAGGAATGGTGCATTCCAGTTTCACCCTAGAATCAGACGGAACCGAGCCGTGTGCACTGAATATGGTATCCTCGGCTTACCATAAAATGAACCAAGCCATGGGTCACATAATGGGGATTGAATGCTACATTAATACTTTCATTGGCTCACAAAAGTTCTGAATAGGCTAATATTTTTGTAGTTTTAGATCATCCTAGTAGAAAGATAGGTTGGGATGGCATATAGGGCATCAAGGTGGAACCTGGAAAGTATAATTGCCTGGGGAGTTTTAGCTCCAACTTGAGTTTTAGTTTAACTCATTTGTGGGGCTCAAGTCCTAACAGAGCAGGCCAAATGGACGGATGGGATGGATTTTCTACTCATCATGGTAGTCCCCATTTAAGCAATCAGCTTGAGAGCTGCGCAAATAGTCGTAACATGTAGAGGTGTACAGGAACCGAGCTAGCTCGGTTAGCTCACTCGACTTGACTCAAAAAAGCTCGATTCGACTCGGTTCGAAGTTGAGTTCGAGCTAAGTCAAGCTGATTTTTTAAGCTCGAAAATGATTTCGAGCCGAGTTTGAGCTGGTCCCAGCTCGACTCAGATCGAACCCAGCTCGAATCGAACTCAAATCGAGCTAGTTCAGTGACTCGGTTACTTTGATATTGATGTTGCTCATCAAGTGTTTGATGAAACAACTTAAAGAAGTATGACTGATGACAAAGAAGGTATGTATATAAAACCAGCATCCTTATTTTCTTGATTTTTATGTTGCTTAGAAGGTGTTTGATAAAATGCCTATAAAAGTCATTGCTGCTGTATCAAATACGGTGAGATTTTGAAGGTGCAGTCTAGGTGTTTATCAAAATGCTGCAATAGCGAACTCAGCTCAATCTTGGCTCGAACTCAGCTCGAACTGGCCTAAGCTGCTAACCGAATCAAATCGAGTTGGCCAGTTAAGGTCAAGGACCGGACTGAACTGAGTTCGAGCTGAGGTCAGCTAGTGGCCAAGCCGAGTCGAGCTGAGGCCAGCTCGACTCGGTTGGACCCGATGCACACCCCTGGTAACATGTGAAATGAAAAAAAAGATCATATAAACTTTCAAATGGTATAACGAAGGGTCCAAAATTTCTCACGATAAATGACATTTTAGCTGTTTTCATTTTATATCTCATATATAAACACGATGTGTTTTAAATGGGCACGTCTTGCAACCATAGGTCACCAGCAATCATACGAATAGCCTATCATATCAACCGTTTATAAACTCGAGTATTCCACCCCTCCTTTTCCGCGACCCACGTGGAATGAATAAACCCTTATACAGCGGCAGCCAACCGACACAACACGTTGGATTTATCGGGTCTTAACTTTTGATGGAGTTCGGTGGGGGACATGGTACTACAATGATAGGTTTCCGCCCAGGATTGCGGAAACGGATTGGCTACTTCCCTGCCACCTGCCAATGGCTGATGGTCAGTGCTCTGTAGGCTCCACAACGATGTATGTATTTCATCCATGGCCGTTCATATATTTTTTTAGACCATTTTATGGTATGAGACCAAAATTAAGGTATATCTCAATCTCAAGTGGACCACATTACTCGACCATGAGATCAAAATTGAGGTATATCTCGATCTCAAGTGGACCACATTACTCGACCATTAGAAACTTTGGGGGGGGGCGCATAGAAGTAAGTTTGGGATCAAGCTGATCTTTGTTGGGATCAAGCTGATCTTTGTTGTTTCCCTTCATCTGGGGGAGGGGGCCTAGGAGGATTTTAATGGTGGATATCCAATCACTATTGTTTTCTTACGGTGTGGTCCACCTGAGATTTATATCCCTCTAATTTTTTAGATCAAGCCATAAAATGATCTCTAAAAATGGATTAATAGAATGGATGAAACACATACATCATGGTGGGACTCACAGTGCACAGGCCACAAGCCACCGGGCTGGTGGCCGGGGAGTAGCCAATCCGTTTCCTAGGATTACATCTTAAATGATTATCTGAACCGTCCACTTGGACCCTATAATACTTAGGCCATCATTAGAAGCAGCTGTTGAACGGATCATGATTGTGGATGAAGATAACTATTTTTAGTGGATCATATTGAAATACAAGATTTAAAGGTTAGGATTAGAAGCATGATTATAAGACATAGCTTCTACACGGTTATAACGAAAGCGTGGACGGTTCACATCATTCTAAGTATGCAATACGGGGGTGGGAACTTGCCACCATAACCTACCAACCGTTTTTGGGCCTCTTTCTAAGAAATGGTTTTTTTTTTTTTTTTTTTTTTAAAGCTTGTTAGTACACCCCACTGTCAGATCACACATCACTGTTAGCCACCCCCACCAGGGAATCAATACCAAGACCTCAGTATCAATATCAAGACCTCAGTGTTAAAACGAGGTATCTTTCACTCAGTCTACCACTTGAGCTATGAATCTGGGTGTCTTTCTAAGAAATGGTTGGGATCTTTCACATATGTGCCTTTCGTGTGGGAACATGCTCCACATGGGAGCTATCGTGTGGGCCGCCTCATTCTATAAAACTGAAGTATGCTGCACCTTTTTTTTATACCGTTGACATGTAATATTTGGATGTACATGATCATAGCTGGTCGACTCATCAGGTAGACCTCACTTTGAAACCAATGGATGGCATGATTTAACCCAACGTAGATGTGGTTCAAATTGGTAGGGAAACAAACATAAGGCTATCAAAGGCCCACCTCTTGTGGGCCTCTACCATGACTTGATGAATGAATGAAATTTGTCAATCTATAATTTAAAATCAACCCCAAATTGTTGCAAAGGTGCTAAGTGATGATACGAAATGGCCACCTTCTTCAGTTTCAGTCCCACATTTGAACTGTACAGAGGCCCACGTTGAGGGTGGGAAACACAACTTAATGTTGTCAATCAATTACCTGCTCTTGTTGCTTATGAGTAGAGTTGTACATAAATTGAGTTAGCTCGGTTAACTCGCTCTACTCGACTCAGAAAAGCTCGAATCGACTCGGTTCGAAACTAGGTTCAAGCCGACTTGAGTTGATTTTTTGAGCTTAAAAAACTTTCAAGCCAAGTCCGAGCTAGACTGAGCTCGACTCGACTCGGCTCAGCTCAGGACTTAACTTGAACTTGACTCGGTTGGAATCGATTCAACTCAGATAATAAATATATATATATATATATATATATATATATATATATATATTATATATATATATATTAAAAACCTTAAAACCTATATTCGAAATTGCTTGGCTCGAACTTAGTTTTAGCTGGCCCAAGCTACTGGCGGAACAGAGCCGAGCTGGCCAGTCAGGTTCAAGGACTCAGCGGAGCCGAGTTTGAGTTGGGTAGCTTGCTGGCACTCGCGTACAGCTCTACCGCTATGAGAGAGGTCTAACAAATCAATGAACACGTCACGCAATTAAGATGAGTTGGAATCAACTACGATCTGAAATAGTGCAGCTCTGGTTCAGTACGATGCTTGATATGCAGGCACTCAAGAGAAATCGCACACATGGGATATTTTTCATATCTATCATCCAATTAATGTCTTCTAATCCAACAGTTATACAATCAAGTATATATAGTTTATTTTTTTAATTGATAGATCTAGGCTGGGACATCACCAATTCAATTTTAATCAGTTACATGTCGCATATACATATTCTATGCCTGAGTATCATCCATCACACTCTGCCAGAGTATCAAAGTTCTCTTGTCAAAATCATACTGTCATCTTTACCTACATATTGATAATTTGAAAGCGATTCCACTCTATTTTCTTTTTGGCACCATGAGAGGTGCACCATAACCCAACTACAAAGGAGCATCTTGATCTTGACCTTCCAAGAACCCATACCAGGGGTTCCAAAGATCGGATTGTGACACTCAAAATCTACCCATATCTCAAGACTTGAAAGGATGCAGACGCACATACAAACAAAAGGTGGAGTAGTGCATTGGGTGTCTTTTCTTTGTTTTCCAGAGTCTTCCTAATCCTTTAGCCTCTATCCGATAGGTTGCCTAGCCCCGGCTGTATTTGGCCGTTTATTAGGTGGGCCCTCACATGCAGGGTTCACAGTACACACTCAACCAGCGCCCTTGTTAGGAGTTGCACAATAGGTGATGATACAATAAATCCAGTACAGCAGGTATACGGTAGAACTATCTCTCTACAGCACGTGGCAGGGCCACTTATCATTGGCGACAATTCATCTAGTTTTTCCTATTGTGGATGAACATGATTTGAACCTCATATAGATCAGTTGATCCTAGTGACGCATGGAGGGAGTGATGAGGTTGATCACTGTCTTCCTCAGGGAATAACTGCTCCGGATCGACGGAGCTCTCTGGACTCTACACATAGCTTCTCGAATTCATAAGGGATAAAAATAGAAATAATTTCTAATAAATTTAAAAATAAAATGATTGATGGTATAAAAAAATAAATAAATAAATAAATAAAGAAATTACCATCCTTCAAATAATGAACTCAAATATAGGACAAAGTTTTAGACTCAAACTCCAACTTAAACACCCTAAAAACGTGACTTAGTATAAATAGTAAACTTATTATTTATAGACTATCATCATTCCTATTAGACTCCATGATTTTTAGCCAAAAATAGTAAGTGTCCAATTTGGACTAGCCACGTTGTTCTCCTAATTTAATGTTGGGCACGACTCCTAAAACTCAAAGGATCAAAAGTTATAATTGAACTAAATTTTACTATTTATAGTAAAAACGAAATTAAAAGGGACTTTTGACCATCGATCTAATGGAATCTCACAAATCCAACGTGGGCAACCCGGCATAGCCGGATTGGTTGGCTAAAGTAACTTCTCATACTCCAAAATTATATATGATACGTCGAAAAACTCGTTCCAGTTTGCGAAATAGGACTGTTTTAAGGTTCGGATTATCCGGATCATTTCCACCTCCAATCAGGCCTTCTCTGGTCCATCTTTGTCATGAAACTGTCTGCAACCCACTATACATCACCTAGCCATCAAAACAATAGCCTTGAAAGCAAGTGGAAAATCAACAATGGCCATTGTCAACATTTGGGGACATTTGGATGCTAGCAAATTTGTGTTCTAAACAAGACGTTTTGTACAATTCCTTGTCAACCGCCTAAGAAACAGGAAACATATGATGGTAGGCTTAAAATGGTTAAGAGCACATGTAGCATTAGCGACGCATGTGCATGTTGAAAGATCTAGCTAATTATATTATGACTTTTTCAATTGAATGTAGATTGTTTTCATATATATTACTCTTCTTAATGTTTTCTTTTGTCAGTCAAAAATTAAAATGTTAAGATTGTCTTGTTGAAAAGAGCTTTTAGGCACAATCCATCCATGGTGAGTGGGACCCAACAGAGTCATATGGCATGCATGGAGTGAAATAACAAATGAAAAATTTGCCTTACAAACAATGGGCGCTACTTACCAAAACTTGAAAAAACCAATGGTGCGGGAGGCCACGAGCATAGTATGATTCACCTCAACTCTTGACAGTCACCCAAGTGATGATTTAAAAATGTCACTGCAAGGTGACTTAATTTTGCAACGGCGCGACTGTTGATTAAGGTACCTTTAATCTCACGAAATTCAAGGTCTTCAATTAATCGACAGCCTCATCAATTAATCAAGAAAATTCTAAATAGATCAGTTTAGTCTTTGGACAATTTTGGACATGTTCGATTGATTAAACATTAGCGCTCGATCAATCGAGATAATTTGGAAAATTCAAGTTAGGTCTCTAAACACTTATGTGAACATTCAATGTGGCGTCAATCGATCAAAGGTCATCTATCGGAGTCAATCAATCGAACAATCGATCAACGGTGAGCACAACTTCTACGTAAGTGTGTAAGTTTGTTTTTAATTTTGAAAGTGGGTAATATAAACTATGTTATATGCAGGATTATGGTATTCTAACATTGTGCTAAAGAGAACTAGGTTTTGAGAAGAGGAATTCGTCCATTGAGGCGAGGGTTTCAAATATGTTAGTTATCCATCTCTTATAATTCTGTATTCATAGTGGATTGTTTATCGCTAGTGCCATAATTTTTTTTCCGCCATAATTTTTCTTAGAGGTCTACACGAGTCGAGCTGTGCCCGTCCACTAGCTAACTCCAGCTCGAACTCGGCTCGGCTCGGTTGGTCGACTTGGGCAAGTTCGAGGGGGTCTGCGTCATTTTCTTAAACATATGGAGTGCACCTTCAATTTCTCACGGAATGTAAAGCAGCAACATCGGTTTACAGGTATTTCATCAAACACTCAGTAGACAACATAAAAATCGAGATACAAAGGTCTTTGTTTCATATCCATACCTTCATCGCCACCAGCCGACACTCCATTGACTCATTTCATCAAACACTTACTGAGTAACATCAATATCAAAATAAGCGAGTCACTGAATTGGTTTGATCCGAGTTTTGATTCGAGTTGGGGTTTGATCCAAGTCGAGTCGAGCCCGGGCAAGCTTGAACTCGGCTTGAAATTTTTTCAAGCTCAAAAAATTGGCTCAACTTGGCTCGAACTCAGTTTCAAACCGAGTCGAATCGAGCAAGCTAACTGGGCTAACTCGATTCGTGTACAACTCTAGTTTTTTCACATAAAATTGTGTGTTTCTTTGTGATTGTTCAAATTTTCATTTTTCTATTAAGTGTTTGATTCGTTGTAAGGTTGCTTCTGCACCTAACATGTGGTGGTTGGTTACAATAAATAGTATTAGAGTATGGGCTTTACGTTGGGAGTTTAGATTAAATTTGAAACATGCGTTCGAATCAATCAAATGTAGTAAAGTTTGAAATGAAGAAGTTTACAAGAAAAAATAACTTTGAATTATGGAGGTTAAAGATAAAAGCTATCTTTATTCAGCAAAGGGTGTCGCAGGCTCTCCTTGGTAAATTAAGAAGTCTTGAAACTATGAAGGAAGATGATTGGTACGACCTAAATCAAAGGGCTATTAGCACAATTCAATTGTACTTGACTGGCAATGTCCTTTATAATGTTATTTCTAAGACAACTACCGCAGGCTTATGGGTGAGGTTGGAGAGCCTCGATATGATAAAGTCATTCTCCAATCGCATATATCTAAAGAGATAGTTGTACACTCTGAAGATGGTGGATGGGTCGTATCTCTCTAAACATGTCAACCTAAATATGTTAACGCCTTCAATAAACTAATTTGCAAATTGGCATGCATAAAGGTGAAGATCGACAAAGAAGACAAAGCCCTACTGTTGTTAGCGTCCATTCCAAATTCTTACGAGAATATGGTGGATAGTATATGCCATGGTAGGGATACCTTGGACCTTGATACTATTATCTCTATCCTTCAGTCGAAGCAGTAGAGAATGAATAATTGTGAAAAATATACTTCTGTAGGGACACTAGTTGAGAGGGAGAGACCGTCTAAATGAGAGAAGGGAAATCGTGATCAAGGTCTAAGTTGAAGGGCAAAGGAAAGTTGAAGTGTTGAAATTATAACATGACATGACATATGAAAAAGGATTGTACAAATTTCACAACCCAAAAAGATGAGAATTCAGATAATTTATTGAAAGATTCTAATTCGGCGAAATCTAGCGAGGAGATGAGTGGTTGCGACATATTGTTTATTTCCAAGGTTTGACACTTGTATAATGAGTGGATTTTAGATACGAGAGCATCATATAACATGTGTCCTCATCGGAGTTGGTTCGCCACGTACAACGAGTATAATGGTGACATGGTACTTATGGGCAATGATCATGCTTGTAACATTATTAGAATTAGATTGGTTCATATTAGAATGTTTGATGGGATAGAGCATACTCTAATGGTTGTGAGGCACGTTCCGGAACTAAAGAAGAATTTGATATCTCTGGGAGCTCTTGAGACACTTGGATGAAAATTCATCAGGCATGAAGGTGTCCTGAAAGTTTCGAAGAGAGCACTCACAAAGAAAATCCCGAATAGATCAATTTAGTCTCTGAACATGTTTGATTGATCGAACATTAAGACTCGATCAATCGAGATAAATCATAAAAACTAAGTGAGGTATTTGGACAGTTTGTGCATGTTCAATCGGATCTAACATGTGGCATCAATCGATCAAAGGTCATCGATTGGAGTCGATCGATTGAATTAGGTTTGATCGATGGTGCGCACAATTTCTACATAAGTGTGTGGTTTTGCTTCTAATTTTAGAACCAGATTATGTAAACCATGTTATATGCGAGATTAGGGTATTCTAATGTTGTGCTAGAGAGAACTAAGATTTTCAGAAGTAGAATTCATCCATTGACACTAGGTTTTTGAATATATAAGTTGTTCATCTCTGGTAATTCTTTATTCATAGTTAATTGTTTATCGCATGATGCTGTAATAATATTTTTCACATAAGAATTTTTCCATGTAAATTATTGTGTTTCTCTATGAATATTGTTCGAATTTTCATTTCTCTGTTACATGTTTGATTCATTCTAAGTTTGTTTCTCTACCTAACATGTGGCAGCTACGCACAACAGCAACCATGTATACGTTTGCACTGTAACCTAATTGTAAAAGAACCTACTAGAAAATGAAAAGCTAAGATTTAAGATAATAGGGGTGGTGGACCATGGAAGCCGAAAGAGTCCACTGTCTTCCACGTGAAGTAGGCCTCATCTGCTCGTTTTCCCTTAAACAAGTCCATTCACATGGGAGGCACTACTTTGTCTTTTGTCTTTCTTTTTCTCCACATCACATATTAAAATTTATTGCTAATTACCAAATTCTCCTCATTCTGCCGATATTTGACCAAAAAAAACCACCCTTGGTTATCGCCATCGACAAAGGCGTCTTTCTTGATTTTATCTAAAAGAAAAAAAATGGACATTTTTGTCATTTGAATAAGAGACACAGATTGAGACGTTATTCTACCCTAACAGCCCAATCCAACGGTGGTCAAAAGAAAATCCACTATAGAAGAACCTACTTTTCTGTTCATCTTTAGCAAATCAAAGGCGCAAATTGCGGCCCACTTTCTGGAATTGATTTGGGATCACAAAATATTTTCACATTTTCTTGTCTGAGAGTAGCAACTGTGACATGCACATGGGAAGTTTAATGACCTATCGAGTCTATTCATCTAGTGGGGCCCAGATAAGGATGGCTCTAATTCAAAATTCAAATTTATTAGACAATCTTATTCATTACTTCTGTCGACAACTATCTTTGTTTCTATTTCTATTTACCACTGATCTATGGATAGATATATCTAATAGGTGTAGTTTTTTAATAGAGAATTTTACAGAAAACTGCCTACTTGATATAGAATTTACCTTCTAGTACTTTTTTGAAAAAACTTTTGAATAAGCTACTTCATTAATGTAAGTAATTATCATTTCTTAATGGTCTCTTGGGTGGCCGGCTGCTAACAAATGGGTGGCCGCTCATGTGGGCCCCACCCTAATGTTTACGCAAAATCCACACTGACCACTAGGTTTCTCACCGCCTGTTAGGCTTAGGGCCCAAAACTTAACTCCATGATTTAGGTGGACCATACCATTTGAAAGTGCACAAGACAACGCTCACCCTCAAAACTATTTCTGTTGTTGTGGCCCACTTGAATCACAGATGGGCCTGATTTCAGGTACTGGCCTACATTTTGGTTAAGTGTCTAATGATTGGAGTGGATTTCATATAGTCATCACAATAAACCTTGTAAAGATCAAGGGTGGACGTCTCTCTCCCAGCTACTTCCGTTTGATGTGGCCCATTGAAATCATAAAGCGGCCTCATATTTTGGCATTTGGCCTAACATTACACATCTAATGGTCAGAGTAGATCCCATATACGCATCGGGGGAGGTAGTCCCGTGTAGATCAATAGTGGGTCCCATAAAATTCCTTTTCTTTGTAACCTTGAATGAGGGATGACACCATTTATTTTTAATGGGCCCACTATGATATGTAAATCCACTCTGGCCATTATATGTGTAATCCCACTTAGAGATAAGTCTTAAAAAATCAGGTTAATTTTTGTTTCAAATACACCACATCAAAGGAAACAGTTAGGCAAGATATGTCCATCTTTAATTCTTTTAGGGCCCAACATGATGATTATATACAATCCACTCTAACCATTAGATGTCACATTGAAATTTAAGCTTGGGCCCAAAAAGCAGGCCCATCTGTGACTCAAGCAAGCTACACCAAATGAAATAATTTAGAAGGTGAGCGTTGCCCTATACATTATTTCAATCATGTGATCCGCTTGAATTATAGATGGAGCTTAGTTTTGGGCCCTAGGCATACGGTAAGAGTGACACATAAGATGATCAAGGTGAATTTCACATAAACATCATGGTGTGGCCCACCCAACCAACCCCTTTCCTCATATGCCAGACCAAGTTGCCATTATGAAATTTAATTGAAATGCACTATAATGATAATTACTTAGATCAATGAGATAGCTTATTAAAACCTTCTTTGAAAAGTCAGTTGATTGTAAATTCTATATTAAGATGTTATTTTGTAAACTTTCATTTTGAAGTCTTCCTCTTCCATGTTTTTAAACATATTCCCAAATATTAATATATTGCCTCTTAGCTGCTTGATCTAGAGCATTTCTTGATTACCAAAATATGTATATATGATTTTCTTAACTATAAATATTCGATACCCAAAAAATATCCCTGATCAAAATATTTTATGCTTTTGAAGATCCCAAATGTTAGGAGATCACCTTCCATATTCCAAGGATAAGTGTCAAATGATCAAAGGATCAAATCTTCAAATCTAAGAGTTCATATTGTTTTAGCATCCATAATAGAAATTGATACCCATCATATAAACGGTTTGGATCAATAAAAAAAGACGTAAATTAAACAGCTAGAAACCTGACCTAATGTATAGTAAACGTTGGATCTATATATTCTAAGCAAACATAAGAAATTAGAAAAATCAAAAGTGAAAGCCGAAAGGAGAGGGCATTAGCAGCACTATCCAAAAACAAATGTTCTTTAAATATTTTTATAGATGATTCCAAAATGGGCCTTTCAATGGGTCCAATCAGCCTATGAGCCAGCTAATCCAACTGCTCCTTAGATGGGTTTGGGTCTCACGTTTCAACAGTAGCCCGCCAGGCTCAATAGGAAAAGACCAATTAAGTAAATGGCTGGAGGTGGACCCAACTCCAACCAACTTATGAAGCTTTTTCGCCAATTTAGGGAATGAGTCAGGCTCGGGTTTGAAGTCTTGGTTTCATACGCAGGGAGCGGATTAGGTGCAATCCGGTCTCACTCCATACGGTGCGGCCCTGATCATGGGGCCCACCTTGATGTTTATTTTGTATATCCACACCGTTCACTATTTTTTCAGCTCATTTTAGAATAAACAAAAAAATGAAGCAGCTCCAAATCACAGGTGGTGGACCATACCATAGGAAATAGTGGTGATTGAACGATCACCATTAAAAACATCCTAGGGGAAACTGAAATGCCCTCTGTAATGTTTATTTTTCATCCAACCTATTGATAAGGTCACACAAACCAGGATGAAGGGAAAAAACAAAATATCAACTTGATCCAAAAATCTCTTGCCCCACAACAAGTTTTTAATGGTCAATCCTAACTATTTCCTATGGTATGGTCCACCTGACTTTTGAATCTACTTCACTTTTAGGATCTCAAAATAAAATGAGCTGTAAAAACGGATGGACGGCGTGGATATACGAAATATACATCAAGGTTGGAACTACAGTCAGGGTCGCACCATGTTGGATGGGGGCAGGGCCGCGCCTAATCTGGTCCCTTAAAGCCAACAGATCCGGCTCGGCTTTGACTTTCTGGCCCATTTAGAACGTGGTTCGGTGTGGGCAGACCTTGACCCATCTGCCTGTCGTCAGTCGTAAACCCCTTAGACGCCAGATCTTATCGTGCCGAGTAAACTCAGTTGGGCCCACCTTGAATGTATGTAGTCTATCCACGCTGTCCATCTGTTTTTCCATATAATTTAAGGGGTTGAGCCAAAAATTGAAGCATATCCAAAGATCAAGTTGATCATACCACAAGAAACAGTGGGGATAATGATTTCCACCGTTGATACCTTTCTAGGCCCCACAGTGATGTTTATTTGTCATCCAACCTTTTCATAAGATCACACAGACATGGATGAATGGAAATCACAAATATAAGCTTGATCCAAAACTTCCGTGGCCCATGAGAAATTTTCAATGGTAGAAGATCAATTCAACTGTTTCCTGCGGTGTGGTCCATTTGAACATTGTATATGGTTCATTTTTAGGGTCAAGCCCTAAAATTATGTTGTAAAATGGATGGATAGAGCAGATAAACTACATAAATCATGATGGACCTCAAAAATTTTACTCAGTGGGCTACCATTCCCCAAAAATAAAAAATAAAAAAATAGCCATCTTCCTTCAGAGAAGCAAATTCCAGCCCTTGAAAGTGTCAAAAACCTCCTCAATAAGAATTTTCTGAAGTATAAGATACGAAACCTCTCAAAAGAGTTGCTTGTTTGTTAACATGACTTTTGCTTAGAACCATAGCAATCAGGCCCACCCAATATCACAATCTAAGGATGGAAAATATTACAGTTTTCGTTCCCCATTTATTATTTTTTTCTCAACAGTGGTGTCTCATCCACAGTACCTGGCATGCAATGCAATCCAATCCAATCCAGACCATACAAATTGTGGGACCATTGTCTTACATTTACAAATTGAACTATCCTAACCGTCCATTTGATGGGCATAAATTGACCAAAAAAATAAAACAGATCGACTGCACTCCAAAATCATTAAATGGTTAAGATCATCTAACCACTGATGTTTTTGATCCATGCTCATTTCCAATGGGTCCCATAATTTATATGGTGGATGAATCAAAACCTTTCATAAATTGGTAGGAAATCAGACCCTGCTCAAATCTAACCGTCTATTAACCAAACACAAGACAGATATTTTTGGGACCATAACTCAAACTCTCCATTAAACACCATCTATTCATCATTAGCAACGCAATACGGTAGAACGACAGCTGCCATACTCCAGGCCATACCCGATTATAATACAGATCCGAATTTTGAAATCTACGGATTCTTGACCGTACCGAACTGCCGATCGCTATCAACGAACCGGGTACCGGACCGTCTATCGCTATCGGCGAACCGGTTGACGAGAGCTAGGGCGTTGCTTGTAACCTGCGCCACGTGGACAACCCTCCCCCTAACAGCAGCCTTCAGATTCCCGTCCTTCGCAGGACCGGCCAACCCATCCACGCACGTGTTCTCGTCCGTGAGCGCGGCGCTCACCCACGTCTGCACGTTGCTCACGTGCCACTGGAAGCTCCCGGACCCGGAGCGGCCTACCCGACCCAGCTCCCGGATCGACTGGCTGATCCGGTCAACGCTGTCGCCCATGTTCTCCACGCAGTCCTTCATCGCGGCGAGGTCACGTGGCTGCATGCCATTGGAGCGTGACAGCTTGGACACGAAGGCGGAGGCGGATCGAGCACGTGCGAGGCTGACGGAGAGAGCGGCTTGGGCTAGCTGGCGCGGGCTCTGCTGGATGGAGTTGGCGTAGACGGAGAGGGACTGAACACAGAGCGCAGGATAGAGGGTGGTGCCGCAGGAGGCTTTGATGAAATTGGTGGAGCTGGTTCGGACTGGGGATGAGGCGGCGAAGCTGGTCGAGCCAGCCAGGAGGAGGAGAGAGAGGAGAAATGAGAGAGTGGAGGTTGATTCCATTGCGTTTGGGATACGGGATTTGGAGAGAGGGAAAGATGGTGCGTGTTTTTATAGACGAATGAGGCAAATGGTATGTCATGTGCTACACACGACTTTCCAATGTATAAGATTGTTTACATGTCCAAGTCGCTGAACGTACAGTTGTAAATTAATATTTACGCTTTCCGACCAAAGACTTAGGATCCTCTGCTTTAAAATCCAGCTTCTCTGTACTGGATTGGTCCAAGTTATCACTAACTTGTTCCTGCATGAAATACGAGTCCAGATCCTGTATTTGGCACATGTAAAAAATTTCTGTTTGTTTCAATGTAATTGGTCACATCATCACATATTGTATTTAATACAGCAGCGTTGACAATGCCAATAATGACATGGACCAATTGCACTGTGGAAAAATAGATAATTTCTATTCATGGTAAGTAAAAGATCCGAATTCATTAAATACAATGTGGTCCAATTAGATTGCAACATGCAGAATTTTTCTAGGATTCATTTCCAACATGCCCACGAGTGACAGTCTCTTTAAGGTTTTAACTCTCCATTTGGAAAGCTTGCTGCATAAGTGACCATATTGATGGGCTACGATGGTGGGGTCACAATTTGGATGGTTTAGACCAATACACAGATGTGGCCAGCCTGGTTTGATGGTTTAGACCAATCCACGCTTGTAGTCCGCCATAGTTAGGGGTGGCAATGGTTAAGCTAGGTTCAGGCTAAGGTTGGCCTCACCACCACATTTGATAGTATGGATTTGAGTGTATTTGAGTACATTTAGAATTCAAATTTTGTTTGGCTGCATAGATTCAGAGGTAGTTGGAATAATACAGTTTTGGTGACACGGCTTTGTTGTGAAATCTCTCCATTTTGTTATGATTAGGAGTAAAATAATTTTTTCTAACTTCTTTCTAAAGCAAGAGAGTCGTACATATAACAAAGGTATCATTATGCAACTAATCTATTGTACATGTGGCATGCCGATGATACTCCAAAACAATAAAATTAAGAGTTGCATTACCAAAATTACATCAATAAAAGGATTAGAGCAATCTAAACATTAGTCATGTAAATCAATGGTTAAAAAGCATTGGCGAGAGCCTAGAACTCTTCATTATGTGCTTAGTCTCTTATCCTTTGGGATCAACCTTCTCAACGATTAGTAGCTTTGACTTGGTACACTTCTATTTTGAGATGAAGCCAATTAACTATTACATGTGTGATTGTGTGTTTTCATTTTTGGACGGCTTTCTCTTAATGCATTGCTTAAGAGTCTACAATTGTATATGACCAATTAAATCCGGCCATGTGTCACAAAATATCATTGTCGTCGCATTATGCTAGGTTACGAATACTTTATGAGCTAGTGTATACATAATGTTCTTTGCCACATGTCGGATAATCGCCTCTAGAATTTTGTTCCTCACTACACCAAAATCGCGAATCTGGAACGCTCGGGATTTTGGTTCAGAAACGGTTCTAAGCCGTTTTCTCGTTCAAAACGGTTATGAACCGTACTACAATTTGTTGTTGTTTTATCCACTGTTTTGTTGATGTGTCCCAATTGAGTGTTGGATATTCTTAGTTTTCATTATTTGGATCTATCGTTTTATTGTAAAACATATGGACGGAATGGATTCGATTAGAACCCTCTCAGTGGACCCCACAAGCCCACGCGTCACATTACTTTAGATCTGCCGCAGACTACCAAACCATTTTCACCCTTACATTACGCCAAAACCCTACCCTCATTTCGTATTCGTCTCCCTCACCCTCTATCGATCTCCTTCCCCCTCTCCCTCTCTCAATCTCCCTCTCTCTCGATCTCCCTCTCCCGATCTCAACCCTCTCTCTCTCTCGATCTCCTTCTCCTTCGATCTCCTTCTCCCTCGATCTCCCTCTCCCTCTTCCGATCTCGACCCTCTCTCTCTCTCTCTCTCTCTCTCTCTCTCTCGATCTCCCTCTCACTCTCCCTCCCTCTCCCGGTCCGACTCTAAATCGACGGTCCCCCACACAAGATTGTAGAAAGCGAGATGTGAGTGCTCCGTATGGGGTGTATTGCGGCTACGAAAGATGACATGCGAAAGACGCCATCGACGGCGCTCTCTCCGTTCACTTCCTTCCCCATTTTGCCCTTCATCTTTTCATCTTTTACCTTCTTGTCCTTCCTAACATTTTTTCTTTCTCTCAACGGGAAAATCGGATTCTTTTACGGCTATTGAGAAGCACGGCGTTGAGAAGGACATTGCCGAGTACATCAAGAAGGAGTTCGATAAGAAGTATGGCGCCACCTCGCATTGCATCGTTGGGCGCAATTTTGGTATTTTCTCGGCATTTTTCGTTCTAATTCTTCTATCCTTTCTTTTTTGGGTCTTGCTTGTTCATGTTTCCTCGATCTGTCCTTCGTTTGCTTGTTTTATGTTTTTGGGTGTATTTATGTCTGCAATGTGTTTGTAGAATTGACTCGAGAGTGGATTTTGAAATTTTGTTACCCGCATTGGGTGTTGATTATATGTAAGTGTTGTATGGGTGCCTTTTCTACACTTTTGTGGATAGAATACATGCCAATATGGCACGTGTGCGAGATCAGAGCTTTCGTCGGTGGGCCACACTGTTTGGGTGTCCTTGCTGGCAGATCAAGCCGTTTGACTCCTCAGGTGGGATAAAGTGTACAAAACAAATCAGTGGCTAGAAAAATTTTGTTTTAGGCATTTGTTTGTTTTGCATGTCTTGTGCCTACCACATGAATGAAATCAACCTGATTTTAAGCCAAAAGATCCAACAGTGTGGTGTACCTGATGGGGATCTCATACAAGTGTGCCACATAGGCATATGTGTCTGTGCACGTATCGGAGATTCTCTACACATGTGGGCGTAGCTAACCTCTCAGCTTCTTTCACTGATCCCATGCATTCAGAGAGAGATGTTAGAAGAATACAAATTGATGAAGAGGTAGATGTCTGTATGGGAGGATATTTTGGGTGATTTTATTATAGAAGTCTGTACACATTGTGTCTTGACCATCCGTTGGATAGAAATGTGTGGGCCTTGGGCATTAAGATATTCATTGGAGTTTCTTGTGCCTCTTTTGATTGTTTTGGCTCTCTGTAGTGTAATTTTTGGCATTGATTCCTTGCCTCCGCTGTGCCTTCAACAAAATTCCATTGCCTTTCAAAGAAAAGAAAAGAAAAGAAAAAATCAGTTTGATGCCTTATTTCTCGAGCCATATTCTAAGTTGCCATTGCATATTGTAGGGACAAATGCAGATCCAGTGACCTTCAATCCATTAAAACGTGCCACAGAATCTCCCACAGAAAGCAGGTTTAATATTCATCATTGAGTTTTAAGTGAAACATCCAGGCAATTCCTAGTTATAGTGAATGTGTTTACTCCAAATTTCACAGGAAAGTATGGGAAGATCCCCAAAGAACTGAAGAGAAAAGGTCAGGTTTATCAAAAGAGTTTTATGCATCTGTTTGTAGCAATAGCATGCCTATCTGAATCTAGCTCATTTTGTGATTGGGGCTTTGTACACGTAATGGATACTAAGAGGCTACAGATAATCCTAGAAAATGGGATTCCAATTGTTAGCAATCAGGTAATGGAAACACTTTCAGTTTCTCTAAGATTTAGGCTATGTTTGGATGTATTGAATTGTGAATATTCAGTTTTACTCAAACTCAACGTGCAGTCTTGTTCCTTTCAAGTCGAATGATTTTGAATTTGTTTAGGTATGAGTACCTTATTTTGGTAGCTGGCGTCATTGGAATTTCACCTTTCTTAGCTATCTTGAGCGACATCCTGCATAGGATTAGAGAGAAAAAGACCTGCCTGCCAAAACATGTATTGATCGTTTGGGCCGTGAAGAAATCTAAAGAGTTTTCTCTTCTTTCCACTATCAATGCGGAATCCATCTCTGCCCATCTTTTTCCGATAGCTTGAATCTAGATATTCAAACTTACATCACTCAAGAATCAGAGCCTCCGTTGGTAGGTGTGGACTGTCCATCTTTAGATGCATTTTCAACAAGGGCAATGAGACATACACCCTAATTTTTTTCTATACATGAACCCTTTTTTTTTTTTCTACTACTGCTATTAGAATAGCACCAAAAAACTCTTTCCAAATACCAAAACATTAGAAAGAAAGGGGTGTGTATCAAAAAGAGAGGGTGTAATATCAGCTCGCTTTTGAAGTAATTTACAAAATGGATACTGCAATACAATCTCCTTTCTAATTTCAGGAAGAGGGTATGCTTTATAAGAGCAGGGATTGTCCATCTTTTCCGGTGGCCAGTGGATGTCCCATGTCCAGTTTGGTTGGTACCGGGAACAATATCTGGTCCGGAGCTTACTTCACTGTATCAATACTTGGGTTTGTTATTCTTTTGGGCCTCTTGGATGCATTTTACATAAAACCTTTTCATATATCTTCTTGGTGGTATCAAGGACTTCTGTTCGTCGTATGCATGATTGCGGGCATTGTCATGTTCGGAGGTTTGGTGGTCTTCTTTTGGAATCACTGGGAAAGAAGTGTTTCGAGTTCTGAAAAAGTGGATGGTGATGGTGGTTATGATGACGACAAGAGTAAATTAACACAGTATAATGAACCAAAAATGCAACTGATGCAAGTCGAACCAATCTTACTAGGATCGATGACCACACGATATGGGTGTAGGCCAAACTTCCAAGGTACCAATCCAGCCTCTCTTTTTTAATTCAAAGAAATCATGTTGGGAACTTAGAAAATGGAGAATCCTTCTGTATATGCGATGAAAGTTTGAAAAATGCCATGATTACATTTCAGTAGCATTTATCGAGTGGATTGGAATAGATGTGAGACTTCAAATCGAGATGGTGAACTTACTCAGAGACTTCAAATCTGAGATGAGCTGATGCAATTCAAGGCTATACCCAGGCTCTTATGATGGCCAGCACATATCCTCCATCTATACAGTATATAGTGAAGCAATGGCTATACCGAGGTTCTTATGATGGGCCAGCACATATCCTCTATCTATACATTATACAAGGAAACAATGGTGGGGACCCATGCAGGTACTGAAGATACATGTATATATTACATGCAAAAATAAGGCATTGTTAGGCCAGTGGAAGGTAAGATTTCATTTCATTCCATAAAATGTTTACTTCTAATCCTGTATTTAAAGTTAGCATTCTTTTAATGATGCAATTGAATGAAAATTTAAAATTTTTAAATCTAACCTCAACTCAGAGTACTAGTTTATTCGACATTGATCCATGATCCAGGCTGTTTGTTGGGTGGTCCTGCAGTGAATTGGCCATTGTAGGAAAACCTTGTTGATTGGCGATGATGTAAAATAATCGGGTGCAAGAAGCCTAAGAAGATGGGTGAGCCAAGAAAGCCCTTGAATTCCTCGAAGAAGATAAAGAAGAAATTTACATCTAAGAAGGAGGCCCTTGTGATGAACAATCTTTGCTCTTCTTTGTTTCGATTCTTTGCTCCTGAGAAGGCCTTGAAGGCAAACGATGCCTCTCATGCAGATCTTATTGCCTCTTCTGAAAAGAAGAAGGCTCCTATTGTTACTCCTAAGGCCAAGAGTCAAGAAGGATGAATACCCTCTCAATCCTCTCAATCCCTCTGCCCATCTGTCTCCCACTCCCTCACTGCTGATCGCCCGATCTCTCTTTCTCCCTCCCCCTCTCCCTCTCCCTAATAAAAGCCCACAAGGAATTTCCTGACATCACTCATTTTGTTTCTTAATAGTAAATGGTTTCCTTAAACCTACCAGTATTCTATATTGGTGATCTTGTTGGTCTTAGCGGAGCTGGGATGTGCAGCTTTCATATTCTTTGACCATAGCTGGAAAAATGTGAGTTTAGGGTCTTTTACTCTTTTTTTAAAACATCTTTGGTCTAATTGTCAGAGTAAATGGTACATGTAGGCAATATTATGATTTGTTCTCCATCAGTGTGTAGCAGGGGCGAAAATAATATGAACTAAGAATGATGATGTTCCTTTCATGTTCCTGTAATTTTCTATTGAAGCGCTTTTCTTAATGTATCCTATTCTTACATGTAATCTTGGCATCTAACACTCAGCTACTCTGTGACATATGCAAGGACAAGTTCAATGTCTTAAACAAATAGATAGTTTTTCAACACTACAAATAATATGAACTAAGATCTTCAGTCATAATTCCTTAGCAATGTGCATCTTGTCTTCTTTTTGCAGGGGAAAATCCAACCATTGAATGGGCTATGCATTTAAGAGTTGCTTTCTATATTGCAGAAACATTAGATTATTGTAGTATTGAAGGCCGACCATTATATCATGACTTGAATGCTCATAGGGTTCTCTTTGATGAGGTAATGTAATTAAGATTTTTCTATACTGTGTTTATTTTCTAGATGTTATGTGCCATTTCTATAATGTTTCTTCTACCTCCAAGATATTAGGAAATTTAAGATGATAACTTGTTCTATATTGGGTACCAGCCTAGCATATTTGGGGCATGGTTGAAAGGCAAGATGCCAGGGAATGGTTGATTTTCTGGGGGGGTGTTAATACAGTAGGTAGAGAGAATTATGAATGAGATGTATGCAGGTTTTGGAGAAAATAGGAGAGCAAACTTGGAAGATCTAGGCAGGTGAGTTTCTGTGGGAACTATGGCTTCTTCAGTTGGTTTTTAATATTGTTCTGGCATAATCAAGCATGAATGTTACATTCTTATAAATTAAGAAATTTCTTGTAAGCTATCTTTGGTGGTCCATAACTATCTTGATATACAGGTTGAACACACTCACATGATGAGATACCGCCATGGCGATTTTGCTACAGATGGAGTTGATAGTGAATGTGCTACATGGTGTTTTTCATCATTTGATAATAGGTCTTGTTTGAAATGGTTAACCAATAATTCTAGTTTTATATATGAAAATTCTTCTTTAGCAGTCTATTATCAACAAGCTTTCACGTGATGCCTTCTTTTTTCTTCTTCTTCTTCTTCTTCTTTTTTTTTTTTTTATTTTTTTTTTAATTTATTATTATTTTTTTTATTCAGTTCATGATTTTGAATATAGTATGAAATGGTTAACCAATTTTTGGTCATTCAGACATCATCTAAGGCCCACAAAACAGTATGGAAGGTTTTTTGGAGCACACTTTTGCACTTTTGTGGAGCCACTCCAAATCAGTGGGTCCCCTAGTAGAGGTTGCCTAAGCGCAAGAACTCTAACTAGGCACCTGTACAACCATTTGTCATAGCTATCACCGCAAATTAGGCTTGAAAGATGCAACCATTCATGTTTGTGTAGGTCAACGTGCAGCTTGTGAATGACTAAATTGTTGGTTTTCTGCAGAGAAACCTGATTCGGGAAGCAATCGCATTTTTATTAGACGTTTTGAAGCCAAACTTGCCGAACACGGGTTCCTTCGCAGACGAAGGTAACATTTTTCATAGAAGCATGAGCATGGTAGGTTTGTCTTCACTTTTTCACTAACTTATCGCCCATACAGTTTTGGAGATCAATCTAGTTACCTTTCCAAATGTTGCTGATGCCATCTTAGCAAATGGGATGTTTAGCCCACCATCTTAGCAAATGGGCCACACAGAACCCTATTTCATGCCATCGGCTGTCCTCTGATATTGACATTGTGGATCGCCTTGATTTTCGTATCGTGGTCATCATGGTACGGATACCATATTCTACATATGAGAGAAGTTGTCAGGGAAAGTGATTGTATCATTACGTATGATACAGTTGCACACGTTTGTTGATTATAGACTATTGGTCATCTCTTTCAACCGTTCAATTTTTTTCTAATACATGTCTGCACCTTCGATGATTGTACTTGTTGGGGCCATGGTTCATAGTGTGGCCCATGTGAAGAATGGCCTAGATCATTTACACAGTTGCTACGTTTATCTTTGTAAATCTTCCTAGAACTTGTACTTATGTCCCTTCTTTGGATGCGACTTGCGATGCATTCTTTGTGTATTGCATCCTGGTCGTGGGATAACGTTATGTAGTTTGCCCCTTGTTTCTCATGTCAATCTCCAAAAGGATGACTATACTAATTATAGGGTTGTCACCTATGGATGTGTATAGTGTTCTAAGGTCTCCCAGTCCATATTAGTTGGGCCATGGTTTGATGGTCTGGATTTGATCTGTTGGGTCATGATGTGGATTGTTCCTGCTCCAAAAAATGTTGGTGAAATGGGGAAATTTTTCAATGGCAGTGACTTCACTAGTCTGTTACTGAATATGCTCTCACATGCAATTTGGATGTATGAGAATCAAGTTAGCCATTTCCCTTTGCGCCATTTCATAGCAGGAGCTCAATGTCACATCTTATTTTATATCCCAACAAAAAATTGCATGTGAGAGCCTATTTTACTTCTTATTTTGCAGGTTCAACAACAGGCACATTTCCCTTTTCGCCATTTAATAGCAGGAGCTCAATGTCACTATCAGCAGCACCAGATAATAATAAAGATGTTCAATTAGAAGATGTTGAAACTACACCTTTTGTATTCAAACCTCACATGGAGTCAAATCTCTCATACTTCCCGAGCACAGCAACCAAAGTAATGTACTATCTTTTTCTTTTTGGCCATTGACAAAGCATTAGAATGGAGTTGTAAAGAGAAGAAATACATCGTATGTCAGTCAATGCATAATGTATATTGTTTTCATGGTAGCATGACACCTTTCTCAAATTTTGATATGTTGTGCACATTCAAGCACCTTCATCTTTAATTTTTTCAATAGACTGACATGGTTTAATTTTGATCTATAGTTTTTGTGTTCTTTAATAATATATAGTGGCAATTTGTCTCGCTCTTTCAAGCAAAAGGAAGCTGCCTCAAGACCAAGTAACATAACATCGACTATGAAGTATGATACCATTCTGTCTATTTTCCACATGATTCCAACTTAATCGGGTTATTTCTTCTAATTGTTTTACTTCCCTAAATCCTTGTGTTTTGCTTTTGTGGATTGTCATTTTCTGTCCTTCACCAGAAGGATCATACCACATCATATGGTCAGCTGATCACATTACCTAGGCCTGGAAATCAGATTGGTTAGTCATCAGGTGGGCTAGTGTATGCATGTTTTCTAGTCTTTTTTCTCCTTGATTGTATGTATGGGGGAGCACTTTTGGTGATCTTGGTAGTTGAGAGTCAACCTCCAAGGTAGCGCCATGGTATCTTGGTAGTTGAGTGCCTCTAGTGTTATCATGTCATGGACATGCTGCATGTAGATGCTTCCCCATAATTCTGTTGTTTGAAAGCAACATTGTTAATGACTAAGATGTGTTGGTGATATAGCAAGAGGTGGAGGAATATAGGGCTAAAATTATTTATACCAGCTTATAGGTATGCATGTAGATGTGTTGGTGACATAGCAAGAGGTGATATAGCAAGATGTGTTGGTGATATGCATGTAGATACTTGTTTTATCTAATTTAATTTTTCTGCTAGGCTTATACCATGGAACTGGAGGCTGAAGTTGTAAAACTTAAAGAGGAGAACAATGAATTATGAGTGTATAGGTAAACGTGATGCTTTCAGGATATTTTACCATGGAACTGGAACAATGAAAGTTCCCATTTTGGGGAGATGCCAGGATATTTTATCATAAAACAATATGTTTCTAAAGTTATGAGTGTATAGTTAAATGTGATGCTTTCCCTAAATTAGGCTACCTACCCTCAAATTTTATCATAAAACAATATGTTTCTAAAGTTATGAGTGTATATTTTATCATAAAACAATGAATTATGAGTGTATAGTTGTGAGTGTATAGTTATGAGTGTATAGTTAAATTTTGAAATTTCCCTAAATTAGGCTACCTACCCTCAAATTTTGAAATTAGAGTGTACTTATTTATGGTCACATCACATTTGGTACGATGTTCCAAGATTTTCCCAATAAAATGTGATTTTATGGTTTTATTAATGTAGTCTTAGTTCAAACCCCTTGATAAAGTTCATTGTTCAAGAATTGCTTCGCTCTCGCATTTTGGTGACATCCAAACGGTGATTTTTTTTTTTTTTTTGAAAGATGGGAAACAAATTTCGTAGTACCAGTTCTGACATCTTGGTAAATTCCAGATTCACAATTGTATATGATATTTGCCTTTATAGCATGTGTAACTCTTAACTACAGTAGTGTAATTT
Source organism: Magnolia changhungtana (assembly GCA_030180095.1). Classification (NCBI taxonomy): domain Eukaryota; kingdom Viridiplantae; phylum Streptophyta; class Magnoliopsida; order Magnoliales; family Magnoliaceae; genus Magnolia; species Magnolia changhungtana. The sequence goes on from JASAUF010000670.1 coordinate 2,154,430, forward strand.
ATGTCAAGAAGGAACTCTTCAAGGAGGCAAGACGTCTAGATTTGTTTGCGTACCAATCCATGCTTTGAAACCCATATCAACTGAGAATAGTAATTTCACATCCCAAGCTTAAATTTGGATTGTGTTAGTAATATTTCTATAATTTTACTAGTTCTCATTTTGTTATATATGACCCAACCAAATCTAATCGAAAGTTCCTTGCCATCCAATCTTTTCTCTATGTTCCTTACAAGGCTAATTGGTTGACTTGCTGGACCACTCAATATGTGGGCCCCAGTGGATGGTGACACACACTGGATCCTGAGTCACAACAGGGCAAAACTCGTTGGTGATTATTATGAAACTTTAATTGGGTTTCATGTTTTCCTAGTGACATGCATAGTGGCGATATGCCACGGTTTGCAAACCAGATTTCAGCCCCAAATTCATACAAAAAATTAATCCCGAGAATCCGTCATAGTTCAGCCCCATTAACAATTAAGTTCAGTCCAAACAGTTCCGAGCAATGTCCCTAACCCAATCAACAATATACAACCCTTTCTTAACATCACTATTTTCCCACCTTTTTGTGATTCCCGCAAACCCTGGGTGATACCAATTGTTTATACTCCAATTCCAGTACTGATGCTCCATGGGAAGACGTCAAAATAGATTTCATTTTGGGATTTCATTTACCTTGAGTAATGCTTTTCTATCACTTAGTATTAAGCAAATCTAGTTGATTTGGTGATGTTCTTTATTTCTTTTTCATTTTTTTGAGTAATTGATTGATTTTTTTATGTAAGAAATATTGCTTGTGTGTTTTCATTGAGAAATGCTAGGATGGTTGAATGTCACTGTCACCGCTTGGATGTATGCAATTTTGTGTAATCTTTCATCCGTATGTAATTGAATAATAATGTTGATTTTCGCCTACAAGGACCAATTTCTTTGTTGCTTTGCCAATACCTCGTGCTTTAACCAAATCATATTTGAAATCTTCACACTCTGCTATGTATGTTGCCATCTAGGTTGTTCTCTTCCTTTATGCAGTGGTTGCACGATTGGTAAGCAAGACTAGTTCTTTTTTGGTTTCTTTTAATGCATTCTCTTGATTACTTAAACAACAACAATGATACTCTTTTTTTTTTTTTTTTTTTTTTGTTTTTTCTTTTCTGTCAATTATCAATTAACAGATGTTTCTATATTTAGCATAATGCCTTAGGTATTTTTATATTTTGGAGTGTTCTGTTGTAAGGTGGATGTTGATTGTCGCAAACTCGCACGCACTTGACAGGTTGGAATTTGTCTGCTACGTGGATGGTAGCTTATGGTCAAACCCATCCATCCATTTGGTGGGTCCAACCATGTAGATGTTGTCACCCAAAAACAAAAGTGGTCCATTGCTTTTGGCTATCTCTTGCTAGCGTTGTACTTCGGCCCATTGGGCATTTTAATTAAATTCCATTGTTTGCTTTAAAAAAATTAAATAAATAAATAAATAAATATAAAAAAGGAGAAAAAGAAGAAGAAGAAACTTGTCCCTGTTATATGTAGGACACGACTTCAGAAACAAGTGAATGCATTACAGTTCCAGAACCTTCCCTAGTTTTTCTCAAGAAACAATTGTTTCTTAAACCATGACCCGTCTAACAAGTGGATCAACCGATTCTTGAGGCAGGGGCATCAACATAGTGGTACTCGAACGGATTGGATCTCGTATGTATGCACATGTGTGGCATGTACACAACTTGTGTCATGTGCTTATGTGCGTGTGCATGAGGATCTACGTTTCTTTTTTCCTTGCTCTAGGAACATGAACTAACACATCTTGTTTTGCAGATACTTGCAGGGTAATTATTTAAGTGGTTTCATTCCTAGGGGACTGTATATATGTTTTGATTGTATAGCTTACTTGATTAGTTGTTTCTATAGACTGGACATGATAGATGTAATGCAGGTTTGTGACAAATGTGTTGATGGCTTCGATCATCACTGCATGGTAAAGAATTATATCACAGATAAAACACTTTACTGAAAGTAGACTCTACCAGTTTGGCTAACGCTGCATTGTTGTTGCCTATTTTCAGGTATCTGTATAGGAGACACTTGCTTCTTGCATAAGAGTTCAATATCATGAATGATTATATGCTGTTAGGTTTGTCAATTCAAGAGTTCGATATCATGTTGTTTATCTATTGATCGTTTGGCCCGAAACATCAGATTGCTTGATGGGTTTTGATTTTGGTGTGCTGTTATTATGGTTTTTTATCATATAATTTCATTGTGAACAGGGAACTATAGTGAGAGTAGAATTTGGTGATTCCACCACTGCTGCAGATCCTTCTGATACCCACACGATAATATCAATATCATGTTGTTTATCTATATTTGTGCTTTGATTTGAGCATCCACCAATTGACGTTTCTAGCTCCCATTTTCAACAATCATTGGGATCTTTAATTTCTGGTCCCATGATGTGACTGTAATGTGGCAACTATTTTTCTTTTATGAGAGACTAAGATTTATATATTATTAGCTATCCCGCACTGTAATTAAAGCTCACCACGAAAATAGAAACAGAGAATGAAATAGAAACAAAGCCATCAAGTACTTATGTAATACAATCAAGAAGGGAGCCCGGCTAATATAGTTAGTTTTTTTTACGGGTTAGTTGATATAGTTAGTTTTTTTTTTTTTTTTTTTTTTTTTAATATGTAGTCACAAGTTTTTTCTATATATCCTTTTATGTTTATATGGTTGGAGAAGCCACCACCTCTCATCATCTTCATGATAGGCTTGGGCTCAACTACTTGGGGTTGGTTTTATGATATTCTGTTCTGCCAATCATATCTGAAACATGAAGTTTGGCACATGCTAGGATCAAGCTACCCTCCGACATGAACCCTACTCCTTGATCTGGGCTTAGGTACACTAGCACATCCCTTCGTAGACAAGAATTTCTTCACCACTTGTTTCTTTTATTTTTAATGGGTAGAAATAGGTGTTATGGAAGAGTTTTGCTACTACTCCAAACCTGTCCCTCCACGCTCCAAAATAAAAATAAAAATATGGAAGTGTCTAGATCAGAATTCTAGCTTCTAGATTAAACATTCCATTACTCTTGCTAGGAGAGGGTCCAATGATGTTGTCTGTAGGTGTGGTGCTCAAAGGTTCTAGCCATTCAACCTTGGCATAATAGTTAAGTTCTTTTTAAAAAAATAAAAATAAAAATTCTGCTCTGTATTTGATTTTCTAGATCTGCTATTACCATTTGCTCATTTTGTACTTGGTTTTTTTAACTCACGGTCTGTTCTCAATGGTAATTTCATGTTGGGCCTTATTCCCATCAAGGCTGACCCTAGGTTATTTTCCTTTATGTAGACATCACAGAAAACAACTTCCTCTTCAATGAAGAAACCATCAAGAAAGACACCAGAATGACTGTCATGATCAAGAACATACCTAACGAGTACATGTATTGAATTGTAAGAAAATTAATCTCATTGATTTTTTGAACTGTTTGGAAATCTGATGTTGGTTTTTTTTTTTTTTTGTTGGGTTGGTGCAGTCAGAGGCTACTGTTGAACATGCTGGACAACCACTGCATTCACTGCAACGAGCAGGTTGCTGAGGGGGAGGAAGAAGACGAGCCTTTGTCTGCCTTGAAGGGGTACCAAAGTTTGTGTACACCGCCCCCAAAGAGGGGTTGGCCAGTATGAAGGATGTGTTTGATGTTTCCCTGAAGGGGTACTGAGAAGATTCCAAGAGCAGAGGACATAAATGGAATTTAAAAAATTGGAAATGGGAGATCTTGTATGTTGTATTTTGTACTTATCTTGGGTGGGGTATATTGATGGAGGGACAAGATGTTGAAGTAGATCGGTGGACGGTTGGATGGATATGGTTGGTGGATTTTATATTGATTGGTTAGCTGCAGAGACATTAGTTGCTACCAGTCTGTGGTTAAAGATTATTATGTGTGAATCATTCTATTGTCCGTTTCTTTTATTTGTGTAATTATTTGGCATATAATACAAGTAGATTACAGACCCCACTCTCTCTCTCTCATGCAATGAACAAAGGGGTTTAAAATTGTTATTAAAATTTCATCATAAAATCTGACCGTTGGCAACATTAACAAGCATTCAAAACCGTTTCTGAATTTGTGCCCAAAATGTGACCGTTGGCACCAGAACGGTTTAAAATCGTTCCTAAAACGGTACCCAAAACGGTTCTGAACCGTTCTTGATTTTTGGCGACGCCTCATTTAGGAACGGTATTAAACCGTTCCTGAAGCATTTAGGGACGGTTTAAAACCGTTCCTAAACGACGATTTTGGTGTAGTGCCTACATGCATCTTTGAGGCCTTCGTATGAGTGTGCCAGCACATGGCGGATCCTACTAATTGGATTTAGTTGTGACAAGTCAATGCAAACACAACCATCCATCTTCTTATAAATACTATCACAAATAATCCATCATCCCACGATCACACTTCATTGACGTCTGATTATCAATTCATGAATCTGAATATATTCTATCGAAAAGTAAATTCCTATAAGCATATGATCAGAATCATCCATTCAAATGTAATTTTTTTAAGGATAGCCCTAATGGCGTAGAACCCAAAATTTTAGGCGGTTCGTATGGTTTGACCATCTTGCTATCTGGGCCACAATTAGAGCCGGGTATTGAGTCGAGTCGGACCGAGTTAGGGCTGACCTGACTCGATCCGATTTTGAAATAGGCTTAACCCGAACTCAACTCAACTCGATACCGAGTCGAGCATGCCTAAACCGATCCGAATCTAGGTCTGGCCTGGACTAATCCGGACCGAGTCCCACCTAGTAAAAAGTATCAATTCGGTTTGAGTTGGCACCGATTCAGATCAAGAGATGAGGGAGGGAGTGGAGAGGAGAGAGAGAGAGAGAGAGAGAGAGAGAGAGAGAGAGAGAGGGAGGGAGGAGGAGGAGGAGGAGGGTGGTGATGGTGGTGGGTGGTCTGTCGGGCTTGGAAGAGGAGGGTGAGGTCGGGCTTGGGAAGAGAGAGAGAGAGAGAGAGAGAGAGAGAGAGAGAGAGAGGAGGGTGGTTGCCGGGTTTAGAAGAGGAGAAGAATGAGGGAGGAAGAAAGAGTTTGGGATTGAATTAGGGTGAGGTGGGGTGCAGCGTATAGGGTTAGAGATATTTAAAAATTAGAATTTATTATTATTATATATATATATATATATATATATATATGAATCCGAGTCGAATCGGTTTTGTTGAGAAGTGGAGCCACATCTGGGGCCGCCCACGACCAGTCGAGGTTGCGCGGATTTCATGTCGCAAGTCCTTTCGCAACTGGGATGCGAAAGGACTTTCGCGGATTTCGTGTCGCAAGTCCTTTCGCAATTGGGATGCGAAAGGGAAGTTGTCAAAACTATAAATTGGGGTCCCTAGGGCTATTCTAGGGTTAAGGTCAATATTAGGAAATTATTCTAAGGTGTGGGCAAGGGATTTTCTCTGTACTTCTAAGGGAGAGGTCAGTATATTGCCTTGTAATCTTCGTTTCCCTTCATAGTGGAATTTTGCATCTGTTGTTTTTTACCCTAGTTTGGGGTTTTTCCACGTATATCTTGTCTTGTGGTTTGTTTGAATGCTTTTAGTCCTTTCTAGTCTATATTTCTTCCTATTTATCGTTGTGGGTGAGGCCTGAGATTGAATATAGGCTCACTGCGTTGTTGGCGTGCTACGCAACAGGTTTCAGATCAAGTCGAGTCTGACCAGATTAAGTTTCGGGTCAAATTACTAGGTAACTCAAACTTAACTCGATTTGAGTTCGGATTGGGCAAAGCCTACTTGGTTCAGATCGACTCACCCATTCAGTTCGGATCAAGTCAAGTCCGAACTGATATTCAAGTGCGGATGGACCTAACAGATTCATGGAACCCTGCCTAAATTGTGGGTGTTTGGACTCTTAGTGGGCCATTTTTTCCAAATTCTAAATTACAGGTCTTTGGACTCTCTCAGCCCATTAGTTTCTCCCAAACCGTGGTTGAAGTCTTCATCTTTACCTGTTTACTTACTAGTCCACAAGGAACTACCCACACCTACCAACCTTTGTATTTTTCTTGGTTATTATTATAATCTATTGTTTCTTGATCATGAATTGATGGCTGACAATTGAACCGTTAGATTTTTAGAAAAAAGAAAAAAAAATGGTTTAATTTTGTTGGACAACACCAAAGATTAAGTTATTTGGTTTAAGTGAAGTTTTGTTTGGATGGGTTATCCAAGGCAAAAACCTGTTTTTAGTTTATTAACATAGTTTTTGTGCTAAAAGAAGTTGGATTTTTTTTTGCAAGATATACACACACGCACAAAATTTTGGAAGGCACCTCACACGGAAAAAGCTGAAAGGCCCCTCCTATCATAAACTACTTACATATCGTCAACCCAAACAAAGGGAACCCAGTTTTTGGTGAGAGGTGCCCACAAATGAAACAGGGCAAATTTCTCACCTTTTGAAGAATTACTTAGAGGTTTTGGGATTCGCTCTCCCATTTAAATAAGCTATCTGTTACAAAATTTGTCATAAAAAAAAAAAAGTTGAATATTCCTAATTATATACATTAATTTTTAAAATAGTGTGTTCCAATAAAAAAGATGTATGAATGTTACATTATTTTTTTTCTCGACCAATCACTGAAGCATGAATTCCTTATGTTTTACATCTCACATGTGTAATTTATGTTATATATTTCAAACTTTGTCTTCAAGTTCCTCACATGTATCACTTCTGATTTTGTCCCTTTTGTAAGTACTAGACAAAAATCATATAAGATAGGTTCTGTAAGGTAAATTATTTAGGCTAGATTAATGAGCAATTTGATAACACCAAAAATTCAATTTATACGATTAAGCTAGGCTCATCCAAATCTCATTTAGCATGGTCATATTATCTTAGACTAGTTATTCTCATATTGTTTATCAGTTATTTAAAATAAGGAAGCCGTATTCAACATGTGAAACATATACACATTAAAACTTAGAACATATGACATATATGTGGTGATGGTGGTGGGTGGTTGTCGGGCTTGGAAGAGGAGGGTGAGGAGTAGAGAGAGGAGAGAGAGAGAGAGAGAGAGAGAGAGAGAGAGAGAGAGAGAGAGAGGAGGAGGAGGAGGAGGGTGGTTGTCGGGTTTAGAAGAGGAGGAGGATGAGGGAGGAAGAAAGAGTTTGGGATCGAATCAGGGTGAGGTGGGGTACAGCGTAGAGGTTTAGAGATATTTAAAAATTAGAATTTATATATATATATATATAAATCCAAGTCGAGTCAGTTACAGATCGAGTCGAGTCTGACCAGATCGAGTTTCGGGTCGAGTTACCGGGGTAACTCAAACTCGGCTCAATTTGAGTTCGGATTCGGCAAAGTCTACTCGATTCGGATCGACTCACCCATTCAAATCGGATCAAGTTAAGTCTGGACGAATCGGACGAGGCGAATTAGTCGAGTCATCCAGTACCCAGCTCTAGCCACAATATATAGAGCGATGGATGCTGGATGTCATGACTCGCCGTAGAGGCGAGACAAACACTTAATTACTACCAGTGATAAGTATTGTTGGCACATATTGCTTGACGTGTGTGTGGTTAAAACAGCTTCCTTCGATGGATTCCATGCACTCCCATTCCACTCAGAGAAATGGCTTATCCTGAGCAGTGATACAAATATGGCCAAGATTTTGAAAATCTTACCATAATTTCAAAATCTTAGCCTATTTTATAATACGAAAGCGGAGTGCGCCCTGGCCCGCCTAACGAGGCAGGGGCTCTGTGGGGCCACCGTTTATCCACGCCATCTATCTATTTTTTTAGATCATTTTAGTATATGAATTTAAAAATTAAGCAGGTCCATTGCTTAAGTGGACCGCACCACAGGAAACATCGGCGATAATGAAACTCACCGTTAAAACCTTCCTATAGGGTCACCATATTGTTTATTTTCCATCCAACCTGCTCATGAGGTCATACAGACTTGAATGAAGGGAAAGCGCAAATATCATATTGATCCAAAACTTCTACGGCTCACAAGAAGTTTTTATTAGTGGGAGATTTATACCCACTGTGTGGTCCACTTGAGCCTTGGATCTGTTGGGGGCCTTGCACAAAACCTTGGGATCTAGCCTCCCGAAACAAACCAAAATTATGGATAATAAAGCAATGAAATAAATCAAAGCATAAATCACACACCACACAAGAGATTTTTACGTGGAAAACCCTCAAAAGGGTAAAAACCACGGGACCTCGTCAAGATCAACAATCCACTATGAAGTAGAATGTTACAACCGTCTTCACTCACGTAGGAGTGGATAAATAATGAGAGAATAAAAGAAAAACGGAGAGATCTAACCGATTACGAGGTCGTAGGAGCGCTGAGATATAAATTGCACAGTAGATAACCTCCACGAGCATAGCCTCCCTTCTACAAGCTTCCTCTCTCTCTTTCTCTCTTTCTCTCACACCTTTGATAACCCTCTTGTGTTTTTCATATTACCTAAAAAACCCTAGGGACCCCCTATTTATAGTTTTAGGAAACTTCCTTCCGCATCCTTGTTACGAAAGGACTCAAAATCCGCAATGCGCACAAAATCGCGAAACGAATTTGTGTAACCACGACTGATCGAGTGGATCCCTCGACCGATCGAGCGTCACCTTCGACCGGTCGATCACATCCCATGACCGGTCAAGTACCTCAAAAATCCAAAATCTCAACTCGCTGGACTTTAAGTCGAGCCCTACTTGACTAGTCGTGTACCAGCCCTCGACCGGTCGTGTGAGGCTCATGACTGGTCGAGCACGGGTCAAAAACTCCATCAAATCTCTCCCTTTTTAACCCAAGAGGGATTCACTTCTTCAAGCCAGCCTGGTTTTTACAAGCCTCAAACTTGCCCTTGAGTAAAGCCTTGGTCATCATGTCTAACCCATTATCATCCGTGTGGACCTTCTCAAGCTGTAACACCTTCTGTTCTAAAGTATCCCTGATCCAGTGATACCGAATCTCTATGTGCTTTGACTTGGAATGCTGACTTGGGTTCTTCCTCATGTGTATAGCACTCTGACTATAGCAATAGACCATGTGCTCCTCCTGCTTCAGGCTAAGTTCCTGTAAGAACCTCTTCATCCAAAGCATCTCTTTGCATGCCTCTGTCGTCGACAATGGTATGACTTTCTGTAGCTTGCTCTGCGAAGAAACTGCTCCGCCTACAAACGTGAACATGAACCCCGATGTAGACTTCCTGCAGTCAATGTCACTTGGCATATCTGCATCTGTGTAGCCTTCTAACACAGGTTTACCGTCACCATAGCATAGGCTGAACCTGGATGAGCTTCTTAGATAATGCAGTATCCATTTCACCGCTACTCAATGCTCTTTGCCAGGATTGACAAGATACCGGCTGACAACACCAACCGCATATGATATATCTGAGCGTGTACATACCATAGCATACATCAAACTTCCTAAAGCTGACGCGTAGGGCATCTTCTGTATCTCTTCTACCTCTGCTTTCATCTTGGGACACTGTTTGTCGCTCAATATGAAGTGACCATCCAGTGGAGTACTGACTGGCTTCACTGCATTCATATTGAACTGCTATAGGACTTTCTCAATATACCGCTTTGTGTACCTAAAGCTTCCGTCGCTTCATGTGTTATCTCCATTCCTAAGATTTGTTTAGTTGGTTCCAAGTCTTTCAATGCAAATGACTTGCCCAACTCCTGTTTCAGCCTGTCGATCTTCTTGATGTCTTTTCTCATGATGAGCATGTCATCAATGTATAACAGCAGAACTAAGAAATCACCATCTGAGAACTTGCGCGTGAACACACAGTGGTCCGACTCCGTTCTGTCATACCCATGCTGTAACATGAACGAATCGAACTTCTTATACCATTGTCGTGGAGCTTGTTTCAGCCTATACAAGCTCTTCCTCAGCCTACACACCATATGCTCTTTGCCCTTGACTTCGAACCCCTCTGATTGATGCATGTAGATCTCTTCTTCCAGGTCATCATGGAGAAAGGTAGTTTTAACATCTAACTGCTTTATCTCCAGATCCATGTTAGCCGCCAACCCAAGCAACACTTGTATGGATGTCATCTTCACCACTGGTGAGAATATCTCTTCGAAGTCTATACCTTTCCTCTGACTAAACCCTTTCACCACAAGTCTGGCCTTGAACCTTGTCTGTGAATTCTTCTGCTCAACCTTCTTTCTGAACACCTACTTCTTTCTCAGAGCTTTCTTACCCTTAAGTAGTTTCACCAAATCATAGGTGTGGTTCTTATGCAAGGATTTCATCTTCTCTTATATAGCTTTCAACCACTCCTCCTTATGCTCGTCGACTAGGGCCTTAGAATAATTTTCTGGCTCTCTCCCATCAGTCAGCATAATGTACTCATGTGGCGAGTACCTCTTGGACGACTATCTGTCCCTAGATGACCTCCTCACCTGTGGCTCAATAGGTGGATCAAGTGGGGGCTGCTCCCCTGGTCCATCTTCTGAAGGAATTTCATCGTCCTCTGCACCTTGCTGTACTCCCCCATCATGAGGCACCATGGGAGGAATGATGGGATCCATGTCCTCTAGCTCACCTGAACTAGGCCGATTCTTCTCTAGCTTACCAATGTCTTTTATACACTGATTTTCAAAGAAAACCACATCTCTGCTCCTGACGAGCTTCTTCTCGGTCGGATCCCACAATCTGTAATCGAACTTTTCATCATTGTACCCTAAGAACACATACTGTCTGATCTTCATATCAAGCTTGGACCTCTCGTCCTTTGGTACGTGAACAGATGCCCTGCATCCAAACACCCTAAGATGACTGTATGATAGATCCTGTCCAGTCCACACCTTCTCAGGTACTTCTCCATTCAACAGGGCTGATGGAGACCTATTTATCAAATACACTACTGTGTGCATTGCTTCTCCCCAGAACGTCTTGGGCAACTTCGCACGGGATAACATGCATCTGATTCTCTTAACAATGGTGTGATTCATTCGCTCAGTTACACCATTATGCTGGGGAGTCTTGGGAACCGTCTGTTCACACCGTATACCTAAGGACTTACAGTACTCCTGAAAGTCGCCAATGTATTCACCACCATTGTCACTGCGGATGCACTTCAATGATCTACATGTCTCTCTCTCGACCATAGTATGAAACAATTTAAACACACCAAAGATCTCGTCTTTGGATTTCAAAGCATAAACTCAAACCCTCCTAGATACATCATCTATAAAAGTGACAAAATAGAATGCCTCACCCATGGTTTTTGTCCTCATAGGACCACAAACATCAGAATAAACCAAATCTAATGTATGCACTTTATTAACATGAGAATCAGATTTAATAAATGAAACTCAATGTTATTTCTCTGATAAACAATCAAGACAGGTTTTGAGAGGTGTACCTGTTACGTTTGGAATGAGTCGCTTCCTCGTTAGTAGCTGAAGCCCTTTTTCACTCATGTGGCCTAGACGCCTGTGCCACATGTCAATAGTTGAATCTTTCACTGCGTTCAACCCACCCTTGCACACACTGACACTTGCCTTATAAAGGGTGCAACACTTCCTCTGGCTACGATCAACGAACCCTTTGATGAGCTTCCAGTGCCCACCAGCAAACCGGCTTTCATAGCCATCATCATCCAACTTTCCCGTCGACATCAAGTTGAGGCGAAGGTATGGGATATGCCTCACATCCCTGAGAGCCAATGCGCAGCCTACGTCGCTCTTCACACAAATATCACTGACCCCTACGATCTTCGATACGCCAGAATTTTTCATCTTTACGGTCCCATAGTCACCTGACTTGTAGCTTGTGAAGAAGTCCCTACGTGGAGTCGCATGAAAAGAACCTCCCGAGTCTATCACCCAGTCGGTGTCTTGACTCGTAGCCGTGAGACATACATCGTGATCTACTGAAAGAATAACTACAACGTCGCCATCTGAGGCGACCACAGTGGAATCTGATTCATCTTCCTTCTCCTTTCCTTTTCCTTTCTTGTCGTTCTTCTTACCACGACATTCATGCTTATAGTGGCCCTTCTTGCCACAATTTCAACAATCAACATCTTTCCTGTTACTCGACTTGTCTCTTGATTTATCTCGGGCCTTTCCATCTTTTCTGTTCTTTCCTCTCCCCCATTCCTGTGTCGTAAGGGCCTCTTGCTGAGTGGACCCTTAAGACTTCCTCCTTGTCTCCTCATTGAAGAGACAGCTAGTAACATGTTCCATGAAAATCTTTCCGTCTGACGCGGAGTTACTTAGAGACACCACCAATGTCTCCCAATTGTCAGGCAATGAACTAAGCAATAGCAAAGCCTGCAATTCATCATCTAGGACCATCTTCATAGAGGAGAGTTGGTTCACTATATTGCTAACCTCATTCATGTGCTCAGCCACAGAACCACCATCCCTGAACTTGAGATTCACAAATCGTCTTATTAGAAAATTTTTATTACCAGTTGTCTTCCTCTCATACAGCCCTTCTAATTTCAACCATAGGCTAGCGGTTGAGGTCTCCGTAGACACATAGTGGAATACAGAATCGTCCAACCATTGTCTAATAAACCCTACCGCCTTCCAGTCCATCTTCTTCCAATCATCATCAGACATATCTTTAGATTTTGCTGATATGCCTAAAATTGGAGAATATAGGTCCTTGCAATAAAACAAGTCATCCATCTTAGCCTTCCATATGGTCCAATTAGAACCATTGAGGCTGATCATCCTTGATGAGCCACCTTCCATAATTCAAAACTGATCATACCCGTTTAATGAACTTAGCTCTGATACCACTTTGTTGGGGGCCTTATACAAAACCTTAGGATCTAGCCTCTCGAAACAAACCAGAATTATGGATAATAAAGCAATGAAATAAATCAAAGCATAAATCACACACCATACAAGAGATTTTTACGTGTAAAACCCTCAAAAAGGTAAAAACCACGGGACCTCGTCCAGATCAACAATCCACTATGAAGTAGAACGTTACAACCGTCTTCACTCATGCAAGAGTGGATAAACAATGAGAGAATAAAAGAAAAATGGAGAGATCTAACCGATTACGAGAACGTAGGAGCGCTGAGATATAAATTGTACAGTAGATAACCTCCACGAGCATAACCTCCCTTCTATAAGCTTCCTCTCTCTCTTTCTCTCTTTCTCTCACACCTTGATAGCCCTCTTATGTTTTTCATATTACCTAGAAAACCCTAGGAACCCCTATTTATAATTTCAAGAAGCTCCCTTTCACATCCTTGTTGCGAAAGGACTCAAAATCCGCAATCCACACAAAATCGCGGAACAAATCTGCGTAACCACGACTGATCGAGTGGATCCCGACAGGTCGAGTTGCACCTTCGACCGGTCGAGCACATCCCACGATCGGTCGAGTACCTCGGAAATCCAAAACCTCAACTCACTGGACTTTAAGTCGAGCCCTGCTCGATTGGTCGTGCACCAGCCTTCGACCGGTCGTGTGAGGCTCACGACCGGTCGAGCAAGGGTCAAAAAACCCCATCAGGATCTGCCTCATTTTTGGGTTTATATTTTAAAATAATCTGAAAAAAATAAATGGACAGCATAGATACATGGTGGGCCCCACAGAACCCTGCCTGGACGGATTATCGTCCAGGCGAGAGCAAGATGCAATCCGTTCCCTTATAATATCATGTTTTTATCGCAATATTAAAAGCATATTACACTTTAAGGAATTGGTTATATAATTTTGATATATTTATTAATTTAAAATAAATAATTTTAGGTTTTTTTATTTTCAGTTATATTTTACCGATAATATCCTAAGAAAAACTTCAATATTTGAAAATCACTAGAGAAATTGAAAAAATTCCCGAGAACGAAATTTGTCACAATGATCTGTAGCGGCTTATCAATAGACAAATGATCAAACCCCGCACAACGAGGAGATTTTCCCCACGTGGGAACAATAGGAGATGAAAACGGAAATTCAAGTGCCTTTTAATCTTAATTATAGCAAAAATATCATATAAGAAATAAATTAATAAATCTGGGTGGGTGCTTTCAGTGTCGACTTCCATTGATATTCAAGTGCAGATGGACCTAACAGATTCATGGAACCCTGCCTAAATTACGGGTGTTTGGACCCTCAGTGGGCCATTTTTCCTAATTCTAAATTAGGGTACTTTGGACTCTCCCAGCGCATTAATAGTTTCTCCCAAACCGTAGTTGAAGTCTTCGTTTTTACCCGTTTACTTACCAGTCCACATGGAACTATACCCACACCTACCAACCTTTTCATTTTTCTTGGTTATTATTATAATCTATTGTTTCTTGGGTCATGCAATGATGGCTGACAATTGAACCGTTAGATTTTTTTTTTTTTAAGAAAAAAGAAAAAAAGAAATGGTTTAATTTCGTTTGGACAACACCAAAGAGTAAATTATTTGGTTTAAGTGAAGTTTTGTTTGGATGGTTTATCCAAGGCAAAAACCTGTTTTTAGTTTATTAACATAGTTTTTGTGTGAAAAGAAGTTGGATATTTTTTTTTCAATACACACACACACAAAAATAAATAAATAAATAAATAAATAAATAAATAAATTGGAAGGCACCACACACAAAGAAAAAGCTCAAAAGTACCTCACACAAAGAAAAAGCCAAAAGGCCCCTCCTATCATATACTAATTACATATCGTCAGCCCGAACAAAGGAAACCCAATCCCAACCTGTTCAATAAGGGGTGCCCCTAATGAAATGGGGCAAATCTCTCACCTTTTGAAGAACTCAAGAGGTTTTGGGATTCGCTCTCCCATTTAACTAAGCTATCCGCTACAAAATTCATCACGAAAAAAAAGTTGAATAATTCATTCCTAATTATATACATTATTTTTTAAAATTGTGTGTTCCAACAAAAAAGATGTGAATGTTACATTATTTTTTTCTCGGCTATTCACTAGAGCACGAGATTCTTTATGTTTCACATCTCACATGTGTAATTTACGCTATACATACCAAACTTTGTCTTCAAGTTCCTCACATGTATCATTTTTCATTTTATTCATTTTCTAAGTACTTGACAAAATTCATATAAGATAGGTTCTGTAAGGTAAATTATTTAGGCTAGATTAACGAGTCATTTGATAGCACCAAAAGTTCAATTTATACAATTAAGTTGGGCTCATCCAAATCTCATTTAGCATTACCATATTATCTTAGACTAGTTATTCTCATATTGTTTATTAGTTATTTAAAATGAGGAAGCCGTATTCAACATGTGAAGCATATACACATTAAAACTTAGAACATATGACATATATGTGGTGCTTCAAAATGCATGGTTACATATACAGTATATGCGTGACACATAGAGATGTAAGATAGAATATTGGGGAATATGTTGAAAATGCATGATAGCATACATGGTATAAGCATGTGGCACATGTATGCAACAAGAAAATAGCCCATTGTGTACTATAATTGAGAGAAGCTACTCCCTAGCTTTTCTAAGAATAAGAGAAGCCCTTCAATGACTAAAACGTCTAAATAACTTCTGTTTATTTTTATTGAGTTACATGCAACAAAGAATAGACAAATTAACTATGGATAAGATTCTTATCAGTGACTAATTAAAATTTTCGTTGCTACTATATAGCCCCTAGCTAGTCTATTGAGATATGTTCGTATGGGCTCTAAAGGAACTATGCACGTGCTACCCTAGTTTCATACACTTTCTCAAATGGGAAACTGATTTTATTAAGAGGGGCTACGGGATCTATGGATGTAAATATACATTAGCATTAGAGCTGTGGGATTCGAGAGAACCAAACCATGTGAATTTGAGTGTACTCGTATACATTGAAAATCCAATCTGGCAAAAGCCAAAGAAAACAACTGGATGATGATACCATTAATAGAAAACCATACTACATCACGTGTTAATAAGATTCGTGTGGATGGGAGAGTTTTATTCGGCTGTCAGATGCTTCTCACCCAAGAATTCAACAGTATGCTCTGATTTTCAAGTATATAGGTGTAGTAGTGGCGCCCATGATTCAGTGATCCGAAGCTGTTTCAATGCACCAAACATTACCCAGATTAGAAGGTTCTAGCCATCTAGCCTTTGATCTTATCTATGATTTTGGACCATTCACTGATTCAAGATTTAAAGTTTTTCTTTATGGGAGATTATTGGTGCATGAACCATTCATAGTGAGGCCCTTTACATAAATAGCTTGGATCACTAAACCATGGACCCCACTCGGGGCTCTTTCTATCAATGGATTGGATCACTAAACCATGGACCCCACTTGTATTAACCCAAGAGTCAACAAATTGCAGCTTTCATTTATAGGCCACTAGTGAATTTTATTATGAAAAATTGATAATGATAGCTCCTGGAATCCAATACTTCTTTCCAAACCAATCACCGTCAAACATCCCTTCGTAAGATAAGTGCTCCCTTTTCCTTTATTTTATGCCTCCTATCAAATAAGCACTAAATAAAAAGGGAAGAGTGTATTTTATTTATTTTTTTATATTTTCTCTTCATACTTTTTTTTTTAAAATACACCACCACACACCGACGCCGTAGTGGGATTTCACCACCTATGGATACTCAAACCCTTGACCAGGTGTTGAAACTCCTGAGAGTCTACCACCCGAGCAAGAGTAAGGATCCTTTTTCTCTTCATACTTGTATGTGTGCGCTGTTAACCACCTATATCCTTGTCCCTTTCTAGGCTCCCTCGAAACTGTTAGCATGATCTACCGCACATTCAAATCTTAAGTTATTTGATTTTGTATTATTTCAAAATTTTGTTGTAATTTCTTTTTTATAAATATAGATGGATACGTGCGATCCAACCATCGGATACATATTACAATTTTATTACTTTCATTTTTATTTTTGTGTATGACATTATTACAAGATCACAGCATCTAATATGTATTTCACACAATCTAAGTATATCTGGATCTTTTAAACTGTACTAAAATGTATGATGCCAAGCCTATCCGTGCTCCAATTGTCTCTGACTCTAAGCTTTTTAAATCTTATGGTGATCATGTACCTAATTCGCATGAGTATTGCAGTATTGGCGCTAGCTCTTCAATATGTCACATTAACATGATCGGATATTGCTTTTGTTGTTTCCAAATTTGGTCAGTTTATGCATACTCATCCCTCAACACACTGGATGGCGATGAAGTGTATACTTGATCACTTTATTAAAAGTACTATCTCTTAAAAGTAATATCTCCCATAGTCTTTACTTTCATAAGAGTCCTCTCTTACAGCATACTTACTCTAATGTTGATTGGGTCGGTGATCTCGATAACTTCCGTTCTACATCAAGCTTAGCCATCTTTTTTTTGTCTCAATTTGATTTACTATAGTGCTAAGAAACTACCTACTGTACTTCTCACTCAAGCATCGAATTAGAGCATCGTTCTCTAGTGCTGACCACAACCCAAATTGTTTTGTATACGTATGATTCTTCATGATCTTTATTATTTTAAAGGATCCTTCACTTTTATTTTGTGATAAAATCAGTGCTATTTTTTTGGCTTCAAATTCAGTTTATCATGCTTCTACTAAGCATGTAGAGGTTGATTGTCACTATGTTCAGTAGAAAGTCACTCATGAAGATATTCAGATAAGTTAATTTGTTGGTACAGTGGAGTGGACCGAGTGGCTGACATTTTTACTAAAGGTTTGAGCTTGCTTTGGTTCATTCTCTTACAAGACAAGCTTCGCGTCGCTAACCGTATTAACCACCTATCCCCATCCCTTCCTAAACTTAGTCCAGACGGTTAGCTTTCATATGACCTGTTGAGGTCAAAATCTAGATCGTCCTCCACTTCGTGCTACTCTCCTTGGATGGACCCTGATCCTGCACAAAGGGTGAACAAAGGATACCCTGGTTAAGCCGGAGGGACCCTCTGATGCCTAAGTCAGGTTAAGAGAAACGGGGTCTTAGTTATAGGGTGGAGGGAGAGTGCAAGATGTCGCGTACCTGTAGCAATGGAGTCTTTTCGCATTTATACCTAACTGTAGTATGGTCTGAATCCGTCAATCACAGCACGATCTGCTCAATCAGGGAGATTTTCGAATCATGGAGATACTACGCGCAATCCAAGGATCCATGCTCCACATTCTGCGCATCGTGCATATCTGCGAGCGAAGTAACCGGCTATGTTCACTTATGGCAGTTTCTAAATTTGGCCTGAAAAGTGCCCGCCTCAGAATGTGTAGTTGGTTCGGACCTTTAGGTAGGTACCGCTCAGAATAGTAGATCTTCATTGGATACCATCTGCTCTAGGAATGTCTTGTAATCAGAGCCGATCTGTTAGCTCGGAGGATGTATCCTTCGGATCGGATTAACATGGCATCAGATCTTGGAATACCAAGGGACTCAGATCTTCCCATAACAGAAGCCCCCTACTCTTTGAGGCCTGCCAAAGGCTCGTAGAGTAAATACACGGAAGATCAAAATGTCTCATCCTCTAGTTCTCCCGAGCATGTCAGAGTCATTATGTTTCGAAACTTCACGCTCTTAGGGTTTCTCGCTCACAGGTCTATGCGCGACGGACGCGTGGCGACGGTTATGATTTTGAGTCGACATTCGCACATGAGTCGTTGCCACGTATATCCGGAGTAGTGCATTGGACGGAACCCTTCATTATTTGGGCGTCGCTTCGCTTATCCGAAGCATGCCGATGGATGTCAGAAGCATCCTGTCTGACGGAGTACGAGCCAATGGTGTATGGCCACATTAGCTCTGAGGCTGGCCCATGACGATTCGACTGCGGCCATCATTGCTAGCCATTAATGCGAGGGCTTGGTAGGGTCTATATAAACCCTCCTTCAAAGATTTTGTTCCGCTTCTATGTGTTGTGTTCGGGCTGATATTGGAGGAGGCGATTTCTGGTAAATGCGATTCCGGCCATCCAGGGTTTTTTATTAGGCGATTCCGACCGATTAAGTATTTCCAGCAGAAGCGATTCCCGGTGACCGTCCGGTGAGTCTCCTTGCACCTCTTTGCATTTCTTCCTTCTTACTTAAGATGTCGTCCGACCTGGAGACCGTGCGGGACTACGGTGATGACTCCGAGTTGGAGAGTTCCGGCAACGGGAGAGGGGCCTCTGAAGGCCCCTTCGAAGCTGTGCCCTTGTACCCTCCGCCCCGAAACCAGAAGGAGACTGGGGCTCGGACTCATAGAGCTGGCAGAAAGAAATCCGCTCGAGCCCCCTAGACTATAACCACCGAGGCCGCTGAGATGCCAATGAGCGGACGAGCCTCGGAGGCAGTCCCTGGAGGCTCCGTACTATCGAAATCTCAAATAGAGTGGATCCGTACGGAGTTTCAAATCCCAGACTCCATCCGAATAAGGGCCCCTCGATACTGCTGACGCGCCTGCTGAGGGAGAAGTCGCTATTTTTCTCTGTACACTGCAATGTGGGGTTCAGCTTCCTCTGCACCCCTTCATCCGAGCTGTAACAGCCTACCTCAGATTAGCTCCTGGGCAACTAACCCCCAACGCTTGGAGGGTGCTCATTTCTGCCTTCGTCATTTGGCGGCAAGTCGGGAATTCAGATCTGACCTCGGAGGCGCTGATGAGTTTATACCTGGTCAAGCACGACCATAACGAACCATGGTATTACTTCGCGACCCGAGGCAGTAAGGGGTCAGAGTTAGTTTTGAATCTTCCGTCCTCCAATAAAGACTGGAAGAATAAATGGTTCTGGGCTGCGGGCGACTGGGAGGCACCTGTGGCCAAAGTCGGGACTCTAATGACTAGGGTTTTAACCAAATTTTCAAAACCAGGTCGGACTAGTTAATAATTTTTTTGTATTTTCTTCCATTACATCAGTCGGACTGAAACCTGCTCTTTATCTTGGCAGATTTCCCTAAGGGCACGCTCCTCCTTGACTCGAACCAAAAGAATCAGATCGCTAAGGCGAAGGCGCGATCGGGGGAGCTTCGCTCCTGGTCGGATCTGATTACCGCTACCAACCTTCAGTGGTCTGGGTTGTGCAAGTCTCCGCCTCTCCCAACTTCTTTTAGTGAGTTTCCCTTCTATTCTTATTGGCAGAATAGGGCTTACCCGTTAGGTTGCTAACTCGTCGTTCTTGTAGGCATGGCCGAAGCATCTGGTTCTCGGAGGAGGAAGGCGACCCCGACGGCGGAGGAGTTGTTGAGGCCTGTGTCTCGAACGAAGACCACCGCTTGGAGGAGGCAAGCAACTCCTCATGGAGAAGGTCCCTCAGGTCTGAGCGGTGCAGCTACGGCTCCAATTACGATCGTGGTCGCGACTGCAACTGCAGTCGTGGCTACTACGGCCCCAGTTTCTATTGCGATGGTTCCGGCTACAGCACTTGTTAAGGCTCAAGTCCCAGCAATCATTGTTTTAACTCCCCCAACCCTCTTTCTGCCCGAAATCGTTCCCCCCGTAGGGGAAGCTCATCCGTCAGCTCCCTGTATAGTTATCCCTTCATCATTTGAGTGGGAAGAAGTCATTCGGATGGCTGATGCCATGATTACTGCTCCTGAGGTCGGAGGTGATCTTGGAGCCGAGGCTCAAGCCTCAACTGGTAGCAGAACCGGTTTTGCGGAAGTAGCAGAGTCGGCCCATGTGGGGATGAGCGGAGGGAAGTTCACACCGGGTTATCATCTTTCCTACTTGACATCTTGGGTCGCGACGCATGCTCCTGAGGAGAGTATAGCCAACCTCCTCGGCAAGTCAGACAGCTCCTTTGTGAACGACATGGCTTCCATTTTTTACACAGTATCTTTGCTGACTCTCGTCGTTTTTCTTACACTTATGGCTTTCAAGTGTTTATTCGCCTGTTTTTGTGCAGTCCGTCCCAAAGCTTTTATCAGTTCAGTCAGAAAAGAGAGAAGCTGAGGTGGAGGCCCTCAAGACCCAAGTGGGAGCTTTGCGGGATAAGAGCACCTTCCTCCAACTTGAACAGGGCGAGCTGCGTCGGCAGCTTGAGGATGCAAAGGCTAGGGAACTTCGGCTGCGGGGGGTTGTGGCCAACTTCGAAGCTAGGGAGCTGCGGCTGAAAGGAGTCGCAAATGACTTTAAAGCTCAATGTGATGCTACGGTTGCCGAGCTGACCCGTGCTAGGGTTCATGCGGACTCGCTGGCCAAGAGAATGCTCGACTGGGGGAAGCCCTTAATCGAGCTAAGGTCGAGGCGGCGGAAGAACTGGCCCGAGCTGTTGTTCAGGCGAAGGAAACCCAACAGGCTGAGGACGTAGCATCTCTGGCTGAGGCGGTGGCCGCAGCGGTAGAAGCCTTCAAGACTTCAAAGGAGAGGGATGCTGAGGCCGCCAAGCTCTACGACCGTGTTTATGACGATTGCATCAAGGCAGTCCTAGGCTTATACCCAGACCTTAACCTCGACTCTTTATTGCCCGAAAAAGCTGGAGAGATGCCTGTGGATGGAGTATGCCTGGATCAGGCCCCAGACACCCTAGCTCCCCCGCCATTCGCATAGCTCAAATTATTTTTCTCTCTTTTTTTTGAACTGGTTGAAATCCTTCTAATGAGAGTCCATAGATGATGAATTTTGGCCCTCTGGAAAGGGTGTATGAATGATGATTTTTTCTTACACGTTGATTTGTAATTAGTTTTTTAGAATGTTGACTATGGACCACTTGATTGTCGAACTGATAGGTTAATCTTCCTTAAGGCATGGCCGAGCAGACCCTTTGACGGGTCAGTGTTTTCTCATACCATTTCACAGAGTTTTCGGAGCTTATGGCTCATTCATTGAGTCCGGACCCCTAAGAAGTCGGCTAGTCCCACAATTGGCGAGAACCTTCCACTTTACCCGTTAGTTCACGAGCCGACTCCTATGCTAGGGGAGTCGAGTCAGCATTTAGGCTTTTTCCCTAACTTAGAGGGGATACTGTGTAGAATTTTTGTGGGATAATGTACTAACCCCTTCTTTAAGGGATTAATCCATTGAGTCCGCCTCCGCATATGAGAGGCAACCTTCCCTTGTAGATAATTCGTTCATGTAGATGAGAAGAAGCGAATTTTATTAAGAGCCTTAAAGGCTTGTCGCTCAGAGGCGTACATTTCACTAAGGGCCTTAAAGGCTTATCGCTCGGGGGCGTACATTTATTGAGAACCTTATAAGTAGGCCCGTCATCATAAACTTTCAGATGCTCGGCGTTCCACGGGTGGGGGAGCTAATGACCCTTGAGGTCTTCTAAGTGGTAGGAGCTTGGTTTGGTCGACCGGACGATCCGATAAGGCCCTTCTCAGTTCGGTTCAAGTGTACCGGCACCCGGCTCTACGGTATTCTGGAAAATCCAGCGAAGAACTAGGTCTCTTGGTCAGAATCGTCTAGTCTTGACCTTCGAATTGTAGAACCGTGTCACTTGTTGATACCGAGCGACGACTCGGAGCTTTGAGATACCCTAACTTCTTCGAGCAAATCCAGGTTTGCGGCAATCTGCTTGAAATTCTATTTTTCTTGGTAGCTCCCGACTCGGGCCGTAGGAATACCAATTTTCACTGGCACCATCGCATCTGAGTCGTAGGAGAGCGAGAATAGAGTTTCTCCCGTTGAGGACTGAGTTATGGTCCTATAGGCCCAGAGAACGAATGGAAGTTCCTCGGCCCAACTGCTTTTTGCTTTTTCCAGCTTTGTCTTGAGATGGTGCTTGATGACCTTATTGACTGCCTCTACTTGTCCGTTCAACTGGGGATGTCAGGGAGAAGAGTATACATTCGTGATACCAAGTCCCCGATACATGCCTTGGAATTTGTCGTTGTCGAACTGTCGACCATTATCTGACACTATAGTTCACGGAATCCCGAATTGGTAGACAATATTTTTCCAGACGAAGTCAATCACCTTCTGCTCAGTGATTTTAGCGACGGGCTTGGCCTCGGTCCATTTGGTGAAATAGTCGACGGCAACAATAGCGAACTTGACTTGTCTTTTTCCCGTGGGTAGAGGGCCGATAATGTCGATTCCCCACTGAGCGAACGGCCATGGGCCGCACATAGGAGTCATTTCTTCGGCAGGCTGCCTTGGCACGGCGGCGAAGCTCTGACACTTATCGCATTTTCGAACGTAATCTTTGGTGTCTTCCTTGATAGTCGGCCAAAAATACCCTTGTCTGAGTATCTTCAGGGCCAAGGCCTGACTACCGGAATGATTTTCGCAGATTCCTTCATGGATCTCACATATGACGTAATCTGCCTCATCGGTCCGGAGACACCTGAGGTAAGGCTGGGAGAGTCCCTTCTTGTACAAGGTGTCGTCTAGGACGATGTATCGGGCTACTCAAACTCTTAGTTGTCTGGCTTCCAGTTTATTTGAAGGAACCTCACCTGTCGTGAGATAACTAAAGATCGGGTCCATCCAGCTCGGACTTGCTCAAACTGGATTAACTTCTTTCTCCTTCTTGTTGATGCTTGGTTGTTTTATGAATTCGATGGGGATGATTCGCGGGATCTTCCCTTCCGCGACTGAGGCGAGCCGTGCTAAGGCGTCGGCCCATGAATTTTTCGCTCTCGGGATTTGACGGATAGTGCAATTTCGAAACTTTTTGATCAGCTTCCTCGCCTCATCAAGATAAGCAATCATCCTTGTTTCCTTAGCCTCGTACTCGGCAAAGATGTAATTTACGACCAACTGAGAATCGCATCGAACCTGAAGAGATTGGACACCCAAACTCGCTGCCAACTTAAGTCCGGCCAGCAAAGCTTCGTACTCCGCCTCATTATTTGAGGCCTTGAACCCAGTCTAATTGCATATTGGACCATTGTGGAGTCAAGCACAATCAAGACGATCTCGACCCCGGCCCCTTTTATATTTGACGACCCATCCACATAGAGAACTCATTCGGAACCCGATACCGCTTTTTGGTCACCCGGAGGAGCGGGTGAACTTGCTTCAACTTCAGTACTAATCTCTCCGGGGCTCGGAGTAGTGAATTCGGCGATGAAGTCGTCTACGGCCTGACCTTTGATTGCTATTTTCGGACGAAACTGAATGTCGAACTCACCAAGTTCGATGAACCACTTTGTCATCCATCCCAATACTTCAGGCCTTTGAAGTATTTGTCTAAGAGAAGAATCTGTCAACACGATCATGGAATGAGCTTGAAAGTATGGGTGTAACCTCTGAGCTGAAACAACGAGGCTGAGTGCTAACTTTTCCAAGGGCGGGTACCTTGTTTCGACCGGTACCATGGCCTTGCTCACATAATAAACGGGTATTGTTTACCTTCGACCTCTCTGATCAGGGCCGAGCTGATGGCTGAGGCCAAAACCGCGAAGTATAGGAATAGGGGCTCACCTTCTTAAGGTTTAGACAGCAGTGGGGTTGAACCCATATACTGTTTCAGTTGCTGGAAGGCTTGCTTGCACTTCAATGTCCACTCCGCCTTCTTATGACCCTTCAACTGTTTGAAGAAGAGAAGGCATTTATCCGTCGCTCTGGAAATGAAACGTCTGAGTGTCGCAACTCGCCCTGTAAGGCATTGGATTTCCTTGACATTCCGAAGTGAACTCATGTCGAGTAGTGCTTTAATCTTGTCGGGGTTTGCCTCAATTCCTCTCTGACTGACTTGAAAACTGAGGAATTTTCCTGAGCCGACTCCGAAAACGCACTTCGTCGGATTCAGCTTCATCTGGTATTCTCGGAGGACGACAAACGTTTCTCCGAGATTCGTCAAGTGATCGGATGCTTTTACACTTTTCACTAACATGTTGTCGACATATACTTCCATGGTGCGTCCAATCTGCTCGGAGAACATCTGATTCACTAACCTTTAATATGTGGCCCCAGCGTTTTTCAGGCCAAATGGCATAACCCAGTAAAAGTAGAGTCCTTTATTCGTGACAAAGGTAATCTTCTGCCTATCTGGGGGGTGCATCGCGATCTGATTATATCCGAAATATGCGTCCAGGAAGGAGAGCATTTCATGACCCGCTGTGCTGTCTACCAGCTAGTTGATTCGAGGCAACGGGAAGCTATCTTTCGGACAAGCTTTGTTTAAATTCGAGCAGTCTACGCATACTCGTCATTTTCCGTTAGTTTTCTTCACAAAGACTACGTTTGCGATCCAATCAGGATAATACACCTCTTCTATGAATCCTGCGTCGAGCAGGCCGAAGACCTCATCAGCTATTGCTTCATAGCACTCAGCATTAAATGACCTCCTTTTCTGCTTGACAGGCTTGTGATCCAGATCAACATTCAGTCTATGGACCATGACTTTCGGAGAAATCCCTGACATGTCTTGGTGAGACCATGCAAAGACATCTTTATGTTATCGCAGAAACGTTAGAAACTCAAGCTGTTGCTCAGGGTTCAATGATGTTCCGAGCTGAATAGTTGTGCTCGGATCGACTTTATCGAGCGGCACTTTTTCTAGATCTTGCACGGATGAGCCTTCCGCCTGCCCTCGGGGGTCTAGAACGTTGATAGCGAGCGCCTGCCTGACCGACCCCTTCTTTACCGCCGCTGCATAACATCTCTGAGCCTCTCGCTAATCGCCTCAGAGGTAGCCTATCCCGCCTTCAACGGGAAATTTCATCATCAGGTGATAGGTGGAGACGACTGCTCTTATTGCTTTGAGAGA
Organism: Magnolia changhungtana; assembly: GCA_030180095.1. Classification (NCBI taxonomy): domain Eukaryota; kingdom Viridiplantae; phylum Streptophyta; class Magnoliopsida; order Magnoliales; family Magnoliaceae; genus Magnolia; species Magnolia changhungtana. The sequence continues at coordinate 2,180,056 of JASAUF010000670.1, forward strand.
GGGTCTGCCCAGGATAACGTTGTGTACAGATGGCACATTAACAACTAGGAAGGCCACCATAAGTATGACTTGATGTTGTCCTTCTCCCGCAGTCACTGAGAGGAAAATGGCTCCTTCAAAAATTATTCTTTCCCCGGTAAAGTCGTGCGAGGGGGTCTTCACAGGTCTGAGATGAGACCGTGGAATCCCCATTCTTTCAAAATCTTAAGAGTAAATCACGTCGGCTGAGCTCCCGGTCTCGACTAAAATGCGGTATACTTTGCGATTCACTATAGTCATGGTGACTACCAGAGCATCGTCATGCGGGTGCTGAATCCCTTGCGCATCTTCTTCAGTGAAGGTCAGTGTGCATGGACTGACCCGAAGTTCTTTACTAGGCCGCTCGGTTAAATGGACGTAGTGTTCCAGTTCGAACTTCCTAAAGTGAGCCTTTCGCGCCCTATTTGAATCTCCCCCCCCAGACGTGCCCCCAAAGATGGTACGGATTTCGGCAGGTTCTTCCACATGTTATTTGACTGTTCTCGCTCCCTTTCTCCTCTCCGAGTGATTTTTCCTTCCTTCGTGTATCGATGCAAGTGTCCTTTCCGAATAAGGGCTTCAATCTCATCTTTAAGGACTACACAGTCATCCGTATTGTAGTCGTGGTCTCGGTGGAAGCGGCAGTACTTGTGCTTATCTTGATGGTCTGGGTCGACTCTCATGCAAACAGGCCAATTCAGCAATTTTTCTCCCCGAATGTCCAGTAGGATCTGCTCGGCAGATGTGTTAAGGAGGGTATAGGAACGAAACGTTCCTTCTAGCCTCCGGCTCGGATGACGATCGTGAGGAGCGCGGTGGTCAGTCCCTTTGTTAGACATCTGGGATCCTCGTTCCTGGGCCTCTTCTCCTTACCATTCAGCTCCGTCACCTGGACACTTTTCCGAGCATTAGTGAATTCATCTGCGTTAGTATACTTCTGAGCTCTGGCCACAAGTTCAGCCAGTGTCTTGGGCGGGTTCTTCCCAATAGAGAAGGTGAATTTTCCTTCTTTCAGGCCACTAAACACAGCAGCGAGTGTCATTTTGTTATCATAATTTTCTACCAGTAATGCTTCATCGTTGAAGCGAGTGATGTAGTCCTTCAGTGACTCCTTTGGCCCTTGTTTGATAGTAAGCAAGTGAGTGTTGGGCTTTCGACTTCTCTTACCGCTGATGAACTGGGTAAGGAATAGTCGGCTCAACTCTGCAAAGGAGCTGATGGAGTTTGGCTTGAGCTGCCTGTACCAACTCCGAGCGGATCTTATGAGCGTGATCGAGAACCCCTGGCACATCATAGCATCCGCCGCTGTCTGGATCTGTATCCAGGAGCAATAGACTTCCACGTGCTCGGACGGGTTTCCAGACCCGGAGTATTGGATGACGGGAGGTACCCGAAACCTCTGAGGCATCACCTTGCTCATGATTTCTGAGATGAAGGGAGGTTCGGTCTCTTCCATCATCGCTTGAACGGCAGCGAGAACCGACGTTGGTTGTTGTTTCTTTTCCAGGGTCAAGAACTTGTTATTAAGTTCATCGAACCGCTTCTCCCATGAGTCTTTATTTTCTGCCACGATTTCTTGGGTGTTTTCTATTTCCGGGGTTCTTCTTCCCCTCCTCTGTTCCAGCCGATGGCAAAGATCTATCGGGGCTAGAGATGAAGTAACCGATGCATTGGTCGGAGCTCGCGTGACAGTGTTCCGAGCCGAGGGTCGGATCTGAGTCGGAGGAGGATGCTGACCCGACACGTGCACTTGAGGATGCTGGGGTGCCTTGGGCCTCACACTCCTTGGCACGGAGTGAGCTTCCATAACCGAACCGACCGATTCGGAGACAGGATTCCCCTGAGCCGAGTGTAATCGTGGCTCTTGTTGTTGCTTCATCCTATTCACTTCGTCACGTAAGGCTTGTATCTAGCCCTGCATGGCGCGATACTTACTCGCCCGATTGCGAGAACGCTGGGAAGGCCCTGGGGCTGACTCTGCGTGAAGTAACGAGGAGGAGCCAGTTTGTTCGTTCGACTCTAGTTCCATGGCTACTACTTTCTTCTTTCCTCTGGCCATTATACTCGAAAATAGGAACTTGGCTTTTTGTATCAATTTTCCACAGACGGCGCCAAAAATGTTAAAGTCAAAATCTGGATCGTCCTCCACTTCGTGCTACTCTCCTCAGATAGACCCTGGTCCTGCACAAAGGGTGAACAAAGGAAATCCTGGCTAAGCTGGGGGACCCTCCGATGTCTCAGTCAGGTCAAGGGAATCAGGGTCTTACTTATAGGGTGGAGGGAGAGTGCAAGATATCGCGTACCTGTAGCAATGGGGTCCTTTCGCATTTATACCTAACTGTAGTATGGTCTGGATCTGTCAATCATGGCACGATCTGCTCAATCAGGGAAATTTTCGAATCATGAAGATACTGCGCGCAATCCAAGGATCCATGCTCCACATTCTGCGCATCGTGCGTATCTGCGAGCGAAGTAACCGGCTATGTTCACTTATGGCAGTTTCTAAATTTGGCCTGAGGAGTGCCCGCCCGGAATGTGCAGTCGGCTCGGACCTTCAGGCAGGTACCACTCAGAATAGTAGATCTTCATTGGATACCATCTACTCTCGGAATGTCTTGTAATCAAAGCCGATCTGTTAGCTCGGAGGATGTATCCTTCAGATCGGATCAACATGGCATTAGACCTCGGAATACCAAGGGACTCGGATCTTCCCATAACATAACCTACAGCATGTTCAAATCTCAAATATTTGATTTTGTATTATTTCAAAAATATATTGTAATTTCTTTTCTATAAATATAAATGGATCTGTAATATCCAAAGCAACGGGATTTCGTATTACAATTTTATTATACATTGCAATCAAATCTATAGAGGTATCACAACCGTTGAATTTACAATAAGAAAATTTTCAAGGAAACGGGATGAGGAGAAGAGATTCGATTGAAACATGGAATATGTATTAAACAGGCTGTAGTCGGACTATGGCATATCTCACTTGATTGGAGAATCGCTTGAGAAATAGTTAACACAGGCCCTCTGTTGGAGCGCCCACTGTCACGATTCCAGTAAGCTTGATCACGGTATTAAAAAAAAAATAATTATATTAATAATAAACATTTAAAAAAAAAAAAAAAAAAGGTCCTACCTTGATTGGTTGAATGAGCTCCATGATTCACGCTCTGGTAAGTGGTGAGTATGATAGTTTCTTGTGCAAGCAACTTCTCCGCCGTTGCACTAGTGGCCCACCAAATCCGAAAGTGCGCCTCTTTCTTTTCAGTTTTCACACCACCGTTGATTTTCAAAAGCAAAAGACATGTATGTTTTGTGTTCCCACTTTCCACCAAAAAATAATAATAATAAAGGGATTGGAGCTGACATACACGTCACACATGTTCGTCAATCTGGACCCCACAGTCGAGTTGGACCCCTAGCCGATGAGCCATTGCCCAAAAATAAGACCATTTGGACGACCCTTACTGTTTGATTGTTGCCCGGCAAACCGAAGGTTTAAATAAAAGAGGTGCGCCCATATGGTCATGGCACCACCAAAACTTGTGTGGAGGTACCGGAAGCCCTCGAAAATGAGTTCGAGCCAAGTTCGTGCTAGCCCCAGCTCGACTCGGCTTGGATCGCATCGAACTCGGATCAAACTAATTCAGTGACTCGGTTACTTTGCTATTGATGTTACTCACCAAGCGTTTGATGAAATGACTCAACCAAGTGTGGCTGATGGAAAGGAAGGTATGTACATGAAATAGGTATGTACATGAAATAAATACCTTTTTTTCTTAGTTTTTATGTTGCTTAGAAGGTGTTTGATAAAATACCTGTAAAACCATTGTTTCTATTTTACCTACAGTGGGATCTTGAAGATGCAATCCAGGTGTTTGTGGAAATGCTGCGCAAAGGAACTTGACTCGATCTTGGCTCGAACTCAACTCGAACTGGCCCGAGCTGCTGACTGAACCGATCCAAGCTGGCCAGTCAGACTCGAGGACCGAGCCAAGCCGAGTTCAAGCTAGGGTCAGCTAGTGGCCGAGTCGAGTCGAGCTTAGGCTAGCTTGACTCGGTTCAACTCGATGTACACCCCTACTCACTCGTAGTTAGGGCTGTCAATGGGCCGGACCTGGGGCTGGCTTGGGCTGGGATTTTGAACCAGGTTTGATGGGCCAGGCCTATTCGAAATTTTGATTTTGCCTAGCCAGAGCCAGGCCTATTGACAGCCCTACATGGCATACCCCACCTGGATTTTAGAATGGCCAAATTTTTAGTATGTCCATTCATCCTAGTGGGACAAATCTGATGAATGGACTAGATGACATATCCAAAACAAGTTGGGCCCCACAAATAGAGGGCTAAGTATTTCCCCTTACAGATGATATTTGGACCCATGGCCTGATGGTTAGGATTCACTGATGGTAAGAGAAAGTCCCTCGTAACTGCTAAAAAAGCGGTGATTATGACAAGCATGGCCCACTTGTCAGGTGGGCCAGTGCCGACGGATTATCGCCGTGTGATGCGGAGATTAATGTCAACAGATTCACCAACCAATATATTCTCCCGTAACATGCTCAGAAATGGCATCTAATGATGTTGCTATATAATCGAGTTCTGAGAGTTGATTTTTAGTGGGGAAATGATCAGTTGCGTCCGAATCGTTCCAGCTGTGTGGGTCCCACCCATGATGTGTATGAAGAATCCAAACTGTTCATCTGGTGTGACTCCTCATGTTCACTTAAGAAATCATCCCCATTAAAAAAACTGAGGGACACACCACAAAGAGCATTGAAACCTGTATATTCATTTTTTGTGGCCCACCTAAATTTTTTAATGGCTTGAGTTAGATGAGTCCCTTCATCCTAGTGAGCGCACCTAATGACTGGTATGGCATGTAAAAAAACACTATGGATCTCGTATTCCATCTGGAAGTTTCTATGGTGGCGTCCCCCTCCCTAGTTGTTTCCTTTCGTGTGGTCCACATGAGCTATGGATCAGTCTCGATTTTGATATTAAAGCGTAACATTGGGGGTTGCATCTAATGGACGGGTTGGATGGCGACACTCACTATCACGGTGGGTCCTAAACTTCTCAAATGTATGGTGATTACCATAACATACGTGATCGATCATTCTCCATTCTTTATTATTACAACTGTAGCTAGGGGTGTACACGAACCGAGCTAGCTCGGTTAGCTCGCTCGACTCGCCTCGAAAAGGCTCGATTCAACTTCGAAGCTGTTTTTTTAGCTCGAAGAGTTCACGCAGACCCAGCTCGGCTCGAATCCAGCTTGAATCGAACTCAGATCGAACCGGTTCGATGACTCAGTTACTTTGCCATTGATGTTGCTCACCAACTGTTTGATAAAATAATTCATCAAAATGTGGTTGGTAGCAAGGAAGGTATATACTTGAAAGAAATATCCTTTTTCTCTTTGTTTTTCTTGATTTTTATGTTGCTTAGAAGGTGTTTGATAAAATACCTGTAAAAACCATTACCTTTATTTGTAAAACAAAGAAATTTAGAAGTTGCAGTTAAAGTGTTTGTGGAAATGTCTCGATGGCGAACTCGACTTGATCTTGGCTTGAACTCGGCCCGAGCTGCTGACCAAACCGAGCCGAGCCGGCCAGTCAGGCTTGAGGGCCGAACCGAGTTTGAGCTGAGGTCAGCCAGTGACCGAGCCGAGTCAAGCTGGAGCTCGACTCGGTTCAACTCGATGTACACCCTAACTGTAGCAGGAGCTAATGGTCATCTGTATGATCCATCTCCACCGTCCAATCAATGGACGTAGCCATCCAATTTACGGGTCACCGCTACGATCCACCATGATAAGTAAAAGGTTTTTAAAAAAAAGTCAATGAAGCGACCCCAACGGTGGATCTGATGGAATTCCCAGGGAAACAATTATAGCCACATCAGTAGAAATGTGCTTGTCGACCATGCCCAGTAAACTTCCTCCGACCATCCAAAAACAAGCTACTGAATGGATGGTTAAGATCAATCCCATGCAGGAGGTTGGCCATAAAATGGACGATCTTCCTACTGATTGGATAGTGACAGGGGATCCATATAATTTCCTGTCCCAATAAAAAGAGGCAGTTGTATTTTTACCAAACTGATGTCTAACAGAAAACTAGAGCCCCACAGTGTGAAAGAGAAACATCCATCAAATCCTAGCAATCTGAGCAATTTGATTTGTCTCCCAAAGAAAAAGAAGGCACAGCAACTTTAAAGGAATGGGGCCCACATATAAATCAACGGCTCGTTTGCACTGGCACTTTTGATTTCACGCCAGTGATCAGACCTGCTAGCATGAGGACTGTGCTTACGGTTGCTATGGTCAGAAGATGTCCGATCCGACAAATGCTTTTCTTTAATGAATTTCTCACCAAACCGGTCTACGTGGAGCAACCTCCCCACAAATGCATGAATTTCTCACTAAACCCGTTTACATGGAGCAACCTCGCGGGTTCGAGGACCAGAATCTTCCCACTCATATATGGAAGCTTAAATGGGCCGTATATGGGCTCAAACAGGCCGGTTGAGCACCTTTTGGGACTTACTGATGTAGGGATGAACGTGATGAGGTCGATAACCTTCTTCCTCAAGGATAACTACTCCGAATCCATGGAGCTTCTCTGAACTTCTCAATAGACTTCTCGATTCCACAAGTAAAAAAGCAAAATAGAAATAAATTCTATAAAATTCATAATTTGGTTGATGAATGAAATAAACAAGTTCACTACCCTTTAAATAATAAGTATAGATAGTCGTGTTGTCTACTAGCACACAAGGTTTTCGGCCAAAAATAATAAGTGTCCTATTTGGCTTCACTATGTTGTTCTCCTAACTATTATAAGCACTAAGAGTTACAATCAAACTAAAACTTACTTTTTAGAGTAAAAATGGAATTAAAATAGGAAAATGACCGTCGATCTGGTGGTACTTCCGAACCAGGCATAGCAAGGTTGGGTGGCCAAAGTAGCTCGTTCTACCCCCAAAATCATATATTTTACGTCGATACACCTGATTTAAGGTCTGATGGTCCGGATCACTTCTATCGTTGACCAGGTCTTTTCTGATCCATCTTAGCCATGAAACTGTCCGTGGCCCACTCTACATCACTTTTTTTTAGATAGTATAGCTGATCCTTCATTATTTGGCTATCATTCCAAGATACTCTTCTTCTCTTATTATAAGTAGACGAGATTAGTGTCCTTTATATGACAGTCAACCCTCTGTTTCTTATTCAGACCAAACACATAGAGTTGGACTATCATTATGTAAAGGAGAGATCGTAATTCTTGAAAGCCTTGTCACTCGGTTCGTTTCATCAGACCAACTGCTACCGGATATCTTCACAAAACCATTGCCCAAAGCCCAAATCCTTTAGTTATTAGTCAAAGTAGGCCTCTGGCCTGATCATCTACCCCATTTAAGGAGGAATGATAGAAGTGATAAGACTCTTAGTGTCAATCTACAACTAACTGACAACTTATCTCCTAATTAAAAATTCTGGGTTGTTACATACATGATTTTGTAAATTCGATTTTAAATTTATTTTTTATTTTAAAATTATTTTTTGATTTGAAGGGTTATCCCAGCCCATTAATGGAAGGAAACCTATCAATTGTACACTTTATATATAGACTATATATATATATACTTGAAATGTATTCTCTCTAATCTCTAATCTCACCTTGAGATAAAGATTCTCAAACAGTTTTAAGAAGTCTGTCAACCTGCAGATTCCATGAGAAATGAAAAATGCAAACGGAAATATACATTGTGTACATGGCCCCCCATGTTTCATAAAATCAATGGTTCAAAACTAACACATGCACATAGAGATGTTTGCTCGGTCCTTTATGGAACTCAATAAAGCAACACATGATTTTTTGTTTACACACACTACATGGGTACCCGAACTCATGTCTTCAGTGTTAAAGCGCACATTGTCTACCACTGAGCCATTAGTAGGGGCCCTCCCACACATGATGTTAGAACACACCAGATTTCCTAGTAAAACAAGTCCTAAATTGGCATCATATTGCCACGAAAAGCACCTCCCACCCGAATTCAAGTGATAAAGCAAGTGACCAGCTTCGAGCAGGAGAACCTTCCTATGATATATTTAAGGGCTCCGGTAACAAAGGGAAGACAAAAAGAAAACAATTTTCAACATCTCATACCAAAAAACGTGAGAAATTGCAGGTTGAAAAGCTAGGACTCTAACTAAGGTTAGGAGGTTATAAAACATGTGTTGTGGAGCTACCTATCATACAAATGGAAATAATTAATATTCCAACTTCAACATTCAAGAAGATGGAATCTATACTTGCTGATTTCTTTTGAGGGGAGGTAGAAGCCAAAAGGAAGAAACATTGATTTATTTAAGAGAAGAAATTGTCTATCAAATTAGGAAGGTGAGCTTGGCGTAAGGAGGCTTAGAAATAAGATAACTAACCTTGAATTAAAATGGGTTTTCCCTTCTTGCAATGGAGTTTATTTGGGCCAAGTACATGAAAGCCAAATCCTACAATAGATATGTTCGGAACCCAAGGAACTATAGGCTAATAGTGTTGGGATGCCTTGCACAAAACTTTAGGATCTAGCCCTCCAGAACAAACCAAAATTATGGATAATAAAGCAATAAAAACAATCAATGCATCAATCACACACCACACAAGAGATTTTTACGTGGAAAACCCTCAAAGAGGTAAAAACCACGGGACCTCGTCTAGATCAACAATCCACTATGAAGTAGAACGTTACAATCTTCTTTACTCACGCAGGAGTGGATAAACAATAAGAGAAATAGAGAAAACGGAGAGATCTAACTGATTATGAGGACGTAGAAGCGCTGAGATATAAATTGCAAAGTAGAAAACCTCCAAAGCAGAACCTCCCTTCTATAAGCTTCCTCTCTCTCTTTCTCCCTCTCTCTCACCTTTGATAACCCTAAACCCTTTAGCAAATCCCTTGTAAAGCTTTAAGAAACTCTCTTGTTGTATCTAGAAAAACCATAGGCAACCCCTTTTATAGTTTAGGAAACTCCTTTCCGCATCCCTGTTGCGAAAGGACTCAAATCCGCAGTTTCACGTAAAATCGCGGAACAAACTGCGTAACCTTCGACTAGTCGAACCTAGTCTTCAACTAGTCGTAGGACCCCTTCGACTAGTCGAGAATCCCTTCGACCAGTCGTAACTACAGTAAAAAATAGTAAAAATACTCGCTGGACTTTGAGTCGAAGTCGTCGACTCGAACTTTCGACTGGTCGACCACCAGCCTTCGACCGGTCGAGCAGGGCTCACGATCGGTCGAAGATGGGTCAAAAAAACCCATCAAATCTCTCCCTTTTTGACCCAGGAGGGATCCACCTTCTTCAAGCCAGCCAGGTTTCTACAAACCTCAAATTTGCCCTTGAGCAAAGCCTTGGTCGTCATGTCTGACCCATTATCGTCCGTGTGGACTTTTTCAAGCTGTAACACCTTCTGTTCCAAAGTATCCCTGATCCAGTGATACCGTATCTCAATGTGTTTCGACTTGGAATGTTGACTTAGATTCTTGCTCAAGTGTATATCACTCTGACTATCGTAATAGACCACGTGCTCCTTCTGCTTTAGGCTAAGTTCATGTAAAAACTTTTTCATTCAAAGCATCTCTTTACATGCTTCTGTGACTGCAATATATTCGGCCTTTGTCGTCGACAATGTTACGACCTTCTGTAGCTTGCTCTGTCAAAAAACCGCTCCCCCTGCAAACGTGAACATGAACCCCGATGTAGACTTCCTGAAGTCTATGTCACCTGCCATATCTGCATTTGTGTAGCCCTCTAACACAGGTTTTCCGTCACCATAGCATAGGCTTAACCTGGATGAGCCTCTTAGATACCGTAGTATCCATTTCACCGCTGCCCAATGCTCTTTGCAAGGATTGGTAAGGTACCGGCTGACTACACCAACCGCATATGCTATGTCTGAGCGTGTACACACCATAACATACATTAAACTTCCTACAGCTGATGTGTAGGGTATTTTATGCATCTCTTCCACCTCTACCTTCGTCTTGAGACACTGCCTGTCGCTCAATCTGAAGTGACCATCCAAGAGAGAAATCTTGACGGTTCAGCCACGCATTCATATTGAACCGCTTTAGGACTTTCTCAATATACCGCTTTTATGACAGCCAAAGCTTCTTGCTGCTTCTGTCACGGGTTATCTCCATTCCTAGGATCTGTCTAGCAGGGCCCAAGTCTTTCATCGCAAAGACTTGCCCAACTCTGTTTGCACTGTCAATCTTCTTGATATCTTTTCCCATGATGAGCATGTCATTAACATATAATAGCAGAACTAAGAAATCACCATCTGAGAACTTGCGCATGAACACACAGTGGTCCGACTCCGTTCTATCATACCCATGTTTCAACATAAACGAGTCAAACTTCTTGTACCATTGTCGTGGAGCTTGTTTCAGCCCATACAAGCTCTTCCTCAGCCTACACATCATATGCTCCTTGCCCTTGACTTGAACCCCTCTCGGTTGGTGCATGTAGATCTCTTCTTCCAGTCACCATGGAGAAAGCGGTTTAACATCTAATTGCTCTATCTCCAGATCCATGCTAGCCGCCAACCCAAGCAACACCCGTATGGATGTCATCTTCACCACTGGTGAGAATATCTCTTCGAAGTCTATACCTTTTCTCTGACCAAACCCTTTCACCACGAGTCTGGCCTTGAACCTCGTCTGTGAATTCTTCTGCTCAATCTTCTTTCTGAACACCCACTTGTTGCTCAAAGCTTTCTTGCCCTTAGGCAATTTCACCATATCATAGGTGTGGTTCTTATGCAAGGATTTCATATCCTCTTGCATAGCTTTCAACCACTCCCCCTTATGCTCCTCGGCTAGGGCCTCAGAATAATCTTATAGCTCTCCCCCATCAGTCAGCATAATGTACTCATGTGGCGAGTACCTCTTGAACGGCTGTCTGTCCCTAGATGACCTCCTCACCTGTGGCTCAACAGGTGGATCAAGTGGGGGCTGCTCCCCTGGTCCATCTTCTGAAGGAACTCCCTCGTCCTCTGCACCTTGCTGTACTCCCCCGTCATCAGGCACCACGGGAGGAATAATCAGATCCATGTCCTCTAGCCCACCTGAGCTAGGTTGATTCTTCTCTGGTTTACCAATGTCTTCTATACACTGATCTTCAAAGAAAACCACATCTCTGCTCCTGACGAGCTTCTTCTTGGTCGGATCCCATAACCTGTAACTGAATTTTTCATCACTGTACCCTAAGAACACACACTGCCTGATCTTCATATCGAGCTTAGACCTCTCGTCCTTTGGTACGTGAACGGATGCCCTGCATCCAAACACCCTGAGATGACTGTACGATGGATCATGTCCAGTCCACACCTTCTCAGGTACTTCTCTATTCAATGGGTCTGATGAAGACCTGTTTATCAAATACACCACCCTGCGCATTGCTTCTCCCTAGAACGTCTTGGGCAATTTCGCATAGGATAACATGCATCTGATTCTCTCAACAATGGTGCGATTCATTCGCTCAGCTACACCATTATGCTGGGGGGTCTTGGGAACCGTCTGTTCATGCCGTATACCCAGGGACTTGCAGTACTCATGAAAGTCGCCAATGTATTCACCACCATTGTCAGTGCGGATGCACTTCAATGGTCTACCTGTCTCTCTCTCTCGACCATAACATGAAACAATTTAAACATACCAAAGACCTCGTCCTTGGATTTCAAAGCATAAACCCAAACCCTCCTAGATGCATCATCTATAAAAGTGACAAAATACAATGCCCCACCCAAGGTTTTTGTCCTCATAGGACCACAAACATCAGAATAAACCAAATCTAATGCATGCACTTTATTAACATGAGAAGCAGTTTTAATAAATGAAACTCTATGTTGTTTCCCTGATAAACAATCAAGAAAGGTTTTGAGAGGTATACCTGTCACGTCTGAAAGGAGCTACTTCCTCGTTAGTAGCTGAAGCCCTTTTTCACTCATGTGGCCTAGACGCCTGTGCCACATGTCAATAGCTGAATCTTCCGCTGCGTTCAACCCACCCTTGCACATACTGACACTTGCCTTGTAAAGGGTGCAACACTTCTTTTCTCTGCCCACGATCAACGAACCCTTGATGAGCTTCTATCGCCCACCAGCAAACCGGCTTTCATAGCCATCATCATCCAACCTTCCCGTCGACATCAAGTTGAGGCGAAGGTCTGGGATATGCCTCACATCCCTGAGAACCAATGTGCAGCCCACATCGGTCTTCACACAAATATCACTGACTCCCACGATTTTTTATATGCCAGAATTTCCTATCTTCACAATCTCATAGTCACCTGATTTGTAGCTTGTGAAGAAGTCCCTGCGTGGAGTTGCATGAAAAGAAGCTCCCGAGTCAACCACCCAGTCGGTGTCCTGACTCGTAGCCGTGAGACATACGTCATGATCTGTAGAAAGAATAACTACCATGTCGCCATCTGAAGCGACCACGGTGGAATCTGATTCATCTTCCTTCCCTTTTCTTTTCTTGTCGTTCTTCTTACCACGACATTCATGCTTGTAATGGCCCTTCTTGCCACAATTCCAGCATTCAATATCTTTTCTGTTACTCGACTTATCTCTTGATTTATCTCGGGCCTTCCCGCCCTTCCTGTTCTTTCCTCTCCTCTGTTCCTGCGTCACAAGAGCCTCTTGCTGAATAGACCCCTGAGACTTCCTCCTTGTCTCCTCATTGAAGAGACAACTGGTTACCTGTTCCATGGATATTTTCCGTCCTGGCGCGGAGTTACTTAGAGACACCACCAATGTCTCCCAACTATCGTCGTGCAATGAACTAAGCAATAGTAAAGCCTGCAATTCATCATCATCTTCATAGAGGTGAGTTGGTTCACTATATTACCGACATCATTCATGTGCTCGGCCACGTAACCACCATCCTTGAACTTGAGATTCACAAGTCGCCTTATCGAAATATCTTATTACCTACTGTCTTCCTCTCATACTGACCCTTGTAATTTTAGTCATAGGCTTGCTTGGTGAGGTTTAGTAGACACATGGTGGAACACAGAATTGTCCAACCATTGTCTAATAAACCCCACCGCCTTTCGGTCCATCTTCTTCTAATCATCATCAGTCATATCCTTGGATTTTGCTGATATGCCTAAAATTGAATAATATAGGTCCTTGCAGTAAAGCAAGTCCTCCATCTTAGCCTTCCATATGGTCCAGTTAGAACCATTGAGGCTGATCATCCTTGAGCCACCTTCCATTATTCAAAATCGATCTTACCCGTTCAATGAACTTAGCTTTGATACCACTTTGTTGGGATGCCTTGCACAAAACTTTAGGATCTAGCCCTCCAGAACAAACCAGTATTATGGATAATAAAGTAATGAAAACAATCAATGCATCAATCACACATCACACAAGAGATTTTTACGTGGAAAACCCTCAAAGAGGTGAAAACCACGGGACCTCGTCCAGATCAACAATCCACTATAAAGTAGAACATTACAATCTTCTTCACTCACGCAGGAGTGGATAAACAATAAGAGAAATAGAGAAAATGGAGAGATCTAACCGATTATGAGGACATAGAAGCGCTGAGATATAAATTGCAAAGTAGAAAACCTCCACGAGCAGAACCTCCCTTCTATAAGCTTCCTCTCTCTCTTTCTCCCTCTCTCTCACCTTTGATAGCCCTAAACCCTTTAGCAAATCCCTTGTAAAGCTTTAGGAAACTCTCTTGTTGTACCTAAAAAAACCCTAGGCAACCCCTTTTATAGTTTAGGAAACTCCTTTCCGCATCCCTGTTGTGAAAGGACTCAAATCCATAGTTTCGCGCAAAATCCCGGAACAAACTGCGTAACCTTTGACTAGTCGAACCTAGTCTTCGACTGGTCGTAGGACCCCTTCGACTAGTCGAGAATCCCTTCGACCAGTCGTAGCTACAGTAAAAAATAGCAAAAATACTCGCTGGACTTTGAGTCGAAGTCCTCGACTCGAACCTTTGACTGGTCGATCACCAGCCTTCGACCGGTCGAGCAGGGCTCACGACCGATCGAAAATGGGTCAAAAAAACCCATCAAATAGAGCCTAAACTTTGGAGGAACATAACGCGATCCTTACCTTTTGTAATTTGAAATTCAAGATGGATGATTGGCAAGGAAATGTAAATTTTTGGAGGCAGAACTGAATGCATGATGGCCTAATAGCAAAGGCAGATGGGGTCAGCATGCTAGAGGAATTAAAATGAGCTCGGGTAGCGAATTTATGGGTAGAAAATGGAGGCTAGAACCCAACATCTTTTGAAGGATACGTGCCATTTGAATTGCTGAACTAGATACAGGAAAAAGAGATTATAATCAATAATCACTAGGATGAGCTCATTTGGTCAGCCTCGACTTTAGGAAATTTTTCAATGAAGTTGGCCTAGAACCAACTGAGAATTGGGAGGAGCCACCAGATTTGGGCCAGATGAGTGCAGAATAAGTGGATTCCAATGAAGATTTCAGTTATAGCTTGGAAGGCAATGCATGAAGGCCATAACTAGTCTTTAGGGCAAAGATTTCACTAATGGGCCGGCCAGCCAGCAATGCATCAAAATTTCAGAGAGTTAAGAGTGATTGTATCAAGTATAGTATTTTGGGAGATTTTGGTGGCAAGAAATGCAAGGCGATACGAAGGCAAACTCATCAGGGCAGCAGTGTTATTTCCAAAATCAAGAGTTAGTTAAGGAAGATGACGCAATGAAGGGTGTGAGGAGGAAGATCATTGTCTAACTCAAGTGTGCAAAACCTTCAATCCACAAGGTTATCCTTGATTTCACAAGAATTTTTTTTTTTTGAAATTTTATAAATCAATAATTATATAATGTGTCTGATTTCTCACTTACACCACTAATAAAGTAAAATTAAAATCCTAATTTGTAATTATTAAAAATAGTAAAATTTTAATCCTAATAGATGTCTTAATTTTAATAAAACTCTTCCAAAGCCTAATTTCTAAATTAAAAAGTCGAAATAAATCTTACTAGAATAGTCCTAATATAATTACAAGTAATTTCTAACAAAAAGATGAAAATTTAAAACTCTAAAAGTAAGAAAATATGACAAAAACTAAAATGACTAAAATTAATAATTTTTTCTAAAATTGGAATTACCAAAAATAGTAATTTTCCTGGAAATCTCATTTTTGAGCTGGAATGAAGCATTTCCTCGCAAAATAAATAGATGTGACCCCACTTTATGGGCCGGTTGACCCCAAATGACCCATTTAGAGTAAAGATTGATAGGTCGTGCATCCCGTAACAATACCCAGATCAAAAGTTACGGATAATTTATGTTTCACACTTCAAGTGATAATTTCTCTCTATACAGATTGAATTTCCTCCAAGTGGATGCACCCAGGGACCAATTACATCATGCCCTATCATGCCCTATGTAAAATTGGACTCAGATATGACGGATTACTTCTGCTTCTAGCCCTTTTTTGTTCAGTCATGCTAGTAATGTATCTGTGCCACATCCTGTAAAGTAGTTCACATAATGATTTTCCTTTATTGTACATGTTGTGAATCATTGTAACTGCATATGAGAAAAATGCACAACCAATGGGGCTACCGGTGGCCTACACCGGATATACAAAATGCTCTGTACCAAATGACATGATCAGTAAATTGGGTTGATTTTTGGGCGAAGGCATGTTCGCAGGTGTGCCCCAAATAATAAGCGGCCTGGGCCCTATACACTTGCGCCACAAGATCATGTGTGCCCTGTGGGCGTTTCTAGTTTCCATCAGTTTCTACCCCTAACGGTTGGGGGAGTTATTTGATACTCTGGCAAAGTGTAATGGTCGATACGACAGAAACCCAAAAAATGTACATTAACTGTCCAAGTAATGTGGCCCAGTAAATAGGTCATCATCTCAAAATCTGATTGGCTAAAGGAACATTATCTCGACACATGTGTGGCAAATTAAGATCAATGGCTATTTTTCGTTTCAACCTTTCAAGAAAAGTCCACATTCAACAATTTAAGAACAACAGATCAATGATTTGTAGGGGTGGCAATGGGCTTCTCTGAGACCGGGCGTGGGTAGCCCTTAGCCCAGCCCTAGGTCCCTAAGTCCCAGCGCCAATCGGGTCAGAAAGGCCTTGGGCCTAGCCCATTCCTACAGGGTCAGCTCTAAAACAATCAACCGTCTTCCACCTCCATCCACAAACAAGTCCCATAATATACATAGTCCTGATCATTAAAAAATGTCCTGACTAGCTGATTGATGATATCATATGGACAACTAAACTGAAAAGTAATCAACGGTCCTGATTCAAAAATGGATGTCCACTTGCTAGAGTTTAGGATCCTTTGATCAAAATTTTATTTTATTTCCAGCTGAACTGTGATTTGAGTTTTCGAATAACCGTGGAATAATCCTGTACATTCAAGCGTGGCAGTTACCAAACAGTTTGAGCTGTGTTGGGCCCACCGTGATGTTTTAGTGCCATCTAAACCGTTCATTAGATGCTTTCCTGTGTTAGGCCTAGATCCCAAAAAACGGGATGATCCATGGTGGGACACCAAATGGAACAGAGGGGGAGATTTGGAGGGATACACCACAACATAAACGTCTGGATAAATTTTGGGGTACACCGTAATGTCATACGTCATCCAACCCAGAAACGTGATGATCCCTGTGGCGTGTCCTACATCAGTTTTAGATCGAGATGATTTTTTATATGTACGCTTAATATGAGAAGATGCATCAGATTTACGGTTTAGATTCAACATAAAAATTAACGGTGTTCCCCACAGCTCGAACTTATGATAATAACCATAGGTTGGAACGTGTCTGGGACATCATTGCACACCGTTAAGCGTAGAGCAGCGCCCGCTATCTTGCGCACATAGAGCCACGTGCAACTTTCATGAGATCCACTCTATCTATCAGATACGCTGCCTCATTTTCACCTTGGAATCCATAAATCCTGACCATTCAGAACTCAAGATAGGCCAATGGGACACCTACAATCAGTTTTGTGAAGGCCCACCGTGATATTTTACTCCATCCAATCCATTCATCTGTTGTGCCTCATCAGAAGGAAAGAACTAAAATAAAAAATAAAAAATCACAGCATTCAAAAACCCACGTGGGCCATACCACGTGAATTTAGAGATTTTAGGTATAATTGTGCAACGGCCCACATGAATATCGAATCAGCCTGATTTTAGCGATCAAGGCTAAACAAGGGGTGATTCAACTGATGGACGGTATGGATTCATGCTTCTAAGTTTTAAGTGACCCCAGTTGATACCTAGCGAGCATTTTCCATGAAAATACTCCCCAGGGGCATTTTAGTCAATTCCTCACCATTTGTTTCCCCTAATCATCTTCTTTCTGTTCACCTCTCCTTCTCTTCCTTCATTTCTTCGTCGACGCTTGCAAAATCCAAAAAAAAAAAAAAAAAAAAAACGGTAGTCCTCGCGAGTATGTAAGCGTAATTTCTACTGCTCTTGTTATGGTTTTATATGATTCTTTCTCTCCTATCTATTTCCCTTTGATATCATATTCCAAATCTAATTAGAACTCTGGAGTTTGAATCTCTATGGAACCTTTAATTCGTTTTGCTGCTTTGCATTTCCATGTGTAATCATGGCCATCCATTCCGTCCAAATAATCATCGTATGCTTCTTACTCCATACTCTATCCCCATATCTCCTCCTTACCGCAAGTTTCTTTGGGATGCGTTTGGATGGTCAATTGAATTGAATTCCAATTCATTCAATCCATACGTGAAAGATTGGTCCCCAAATTGCAATATCTAGTCCAACATGAAGCAGATTGAATTGCAATTAGGGGTTGTGTCGTTATTGTGAATTTATGTGGTGCCACCTCTAACTTTGGTCGTTTCCTCTGTAATGGCTTGAACTAACTGCAATTCATTTTGATTGAGCATCCAAACGAGCTTTACTATTTGGAATCCTTGGATTTGTTGTTCATTGCAATTGTTATTATCGTCTTCGTCATCGTTAGTTATTTATGGTTAAAACTTTTGCTTGATAAGTAACAATTTATCTTGATTATGAGGATTCCTATTTCGTGTATGATTGGTATGAAATGGCTACATGGTTCTAATCTTGACTCTTGAGGGCCTCTGAGAAGCTACAATGAGAAGAAGAAGAAGGAGGATCCTTACTCTTGCTCCGGTGGTAGACTCTCAGGAGTTTCAACACCCGCTCAAGGGTTCGAGTATCCATAGGTGGTGAAATCCCACTACGGCGTGAGTGTGTGTGCATGTGAAAAAAAAAAGAAGAAGGAGAAGAAAGATGAAAGAGAGAAACAATGAATGAGAGAGAGGAAAGAGACGGTAAGAACATGAGATGCTTAGGGTGTATTGAAACCCTAGTCCTCTACAGTTTATTTATAATAGTAAAAAGGTGAATGGACCCTATGGACCTTATTACATGGACTTGGGCCCAATGGGCTTTATTCAACTATCAACCTTTCAACACTCCCTTTCAAGTTGGAGCATCCTAATGAGGTGCACTTTGAAACAAGGGCTAACATAATCAAACCTAAGAAAGAATGAAATTCTTCACTAACATCCCCCCTCACACTCAAGGCGCTTTGAAAAGAGGAACTTGAGTTTAGAGAGGCACATAAAAGATTTCTTAAAAACATAAACAAATAAAATTTTAAAATAGTCACATGGCTGCATAAATGAGTAGTGCTAGCTATGACGAGATGCAAGCGAGCGGGTGAGAAATGGAGGCGATGAGACAACCAATAACTTTAGGCAAATAGGCACTTTTGCAACTTCAGTGATGTGAGCTATTGGAACAACCATCCAGCACAGACGAGTTTGGAGCAACTATCCAGCTCCACCAACACTAAGCTAACTGCCCAACACAATCATAAGTCCAGAAAACTATCCAAAATAAATAAAAATGGACAAACTATCCAATATAAATAAACGAATCTGGATTAATTATCCAGCTCAACCAAGGCTGGGCCAACTGCCCAACACAATCTAAGTTCGGACAATTATCCGAAACAAATAAGAATGGAACAACTGTTCAATATAAATAAACGGGTCTAAATCAACTATCCAAGCTTAACCAAGGCTAGGCCAACTGATGCAGGACAATTAACCACTTGCTCTAAAAGTTCGAACTATTAGAGCATGGAGAATTAATCCCTTTATCTCATAGCCCAGGCCCCACATCGCATGGGTTAGGACCTCGGCAGAACCCCCTACATGGGCCCCAAATCACATGCGCCGCCCACCCCGAGTGTGTCCCCGCATCCCACGGGCTACCCCACTCAAGCCCAGTGTGAAATGCGCATTAATCACCCCTGATGAGGAGTCTCGAACACGAGACCTCTATGGGTCGCACCCACCCGGAGTATGCCCCTGCATCCCACAAGCGACTCCACTCAAGCCCAGTGTGAAAATGCTCCTGCATTAATCACCCCCGGTGAGGAGTCTCGAACCCGAGACCTCCTGCTCTGATACCAATTTGATGCAGGACAATTAACCACTTGCTCTAAAAGCTCGAACTGTTAGAGTATGACGAATTAATCCCTTTATCTATAGCCCAAGCCCCACATCTCATGGGTTTTAGGACCTCGGCCGAACCTCCTTCATGGGCCCCAAATCACATGGGCCGCCTACCCCGAGTGTGTCCCCGCATCCTACGGGCTACCCCACTTGAGCCCAGTGTGAAATGCGCATTAATCACCCCTGGTGAGGAGTCTCGAACACGAGACCTCTTCCGTGGGCCGCACCCACCCGAGTGTGCCCCTGCATCCCACAAGCAACCCCACTCGAGCCCAGTGTGAAAATGCCCCTGCATTACCAACTACCCAACACAATCATAAGTTCGGACAACTATCCGAAATAAATAAGAATTGACCAACTATCCAATATAAACGAGTTTGAGCCAATTGCTCAAAGTAAACAAGCCCAATACAATCATAAGTCTGAGCCAAAGCTAGGACAACCACCTATTCCAAACAAGTCTAAACCAATTATATAGTACATAAACAGATCCAGGCCAACTACCCGATATAGATATTGGTTGCATCACACATTTTGTCAAGGAGAGCTTGAAACGAAGAAGTTGTCAAGTCATTGAACGAGGTGGTTGAGAAGAGGCAAGCACACGTCACATTACAAGAGACAATTTAGTCAAATACCTCTAACCCGGACGTCCAGCAATACCTCCAACAATTTAATATAAAAAAAAAAAACAATAAATCCCTTAGAAAAATTTCTTTAAAAAATGAATAGCATAAGAACTTCCAATAACATCTTCAACTGGACAGTAGAAAAACCAGTCAAGCTTCAACCGCATATCAAAGAGTCTTCAGATCCAGCAACACACGGTGCAAAACCAAGGTATTCCATATCGATAACGGTGGCCACAACGGTCACCACCATTACTAATACAGGTATCGGTTGTAACAACCATTACGACCCCCATAACGAGCGGAATTTATTTTTTTCCCAAAAATTTCTAAAACATATATTTAGAAAATTCAGAATAATGGAAATATTCCAAATGTGTATTCATTTTTTTGTTTTGAACATGTTTATGGTAGTATAATGGTCCACTCTTTAGTGAGAGTATTGTATTAGGACGTCTGGTGAATTTATGAACATGGTTATGTGTCTCTAATGTTTACACATTACAATCAAGGATTAAAACTAGAAATTAAAAATAATAATAATAATAATAATAATAATGCATAAATACCACTTTTTTTTTCTTTTTTTTTTTTTGTTTTGTTAAAATGGCCCTCAAAGCTTCTACTCACCCAAATTGCTTCAATCTACTTTTTTAATCTTAAAAACTATAATGAAGGTGGTCAAAATCTGCTATAAAATGATCTAGGAAAGTTTTTGAAATAAGAAAAGTAAAATAAAAAATGAGAAAAAATGGATTTAAATAGAAAAAAGTGGTCGTTTTCCAACCATTACGGTGGTAACGGTCGTTATGCCCCATAACGGCCGAAACAGGGCCAAAAAACCAATTGCCCCGTTTCACCCCGATATCGTGCAACAATCACAACCGTTATCAGTACTTATCAGCCTCTACGGCCATATCGTAACTGATGTGGAACACCTTGTGCAAAATCCTTTTTTTTTAAAAAAAATCCAGCCACAAGCCACCCTCTTCTCACAACTCACGAGTCAGTGAGAAGAAGGCCTCATGACTCGCAAAACAAAAAAAGAATGAAAAAGAAGAATGAAGAGTGAAAGGTAAAAGGTTAATAAGAAATTGTTGTGTAAGGAAGGAAGGGAACCATCACTTGTTGAAGAATGAAGTGTGAATGGAAAAAAGTTGATAAGAAATTGTTGTGTAGGGATGGAAGGGAACTATCACTTGTTGAAGAATGAAGGGTGAAGGGAAAATGGTTAATAAAGAGTAATTATCGTGTATGGAAGGAAAGAGGGAAAGAGAAACGAAAGAAAAGAATATTATGAAGGGAAGGAAGGGACCGTTGAAGATTAGGAATGGAAGGAAAAGAAATACCACATGTTGAGAAAGATTAGAAGAGTAAAACTTATAGGGTTAAGAGGAAGAAGGAAAGAAAGAAGAAGGAAAAAAAAGAAGAAGAAATGAACCACCTAGAATTAGGAAGGGAAACATAAAAATACCCAAAATCTGCTCTAATAGAAAAAATCCGCAAACCCTATCCAAGGCAACACAAAAATCTACTTCAACAGGAAAAATCCAATAGACTTTAACCAAGGTGATGCAAGGCGAGTGGCCTAGCCTAGAATGATGTAATGAGATCATCAACAGATTAACTAGAACAATTTAAAGCACAAAATAATAAATCACAAACTTAGTGAATTCAATTATTTAACTATGCTCAGATTCAATTGTAAATCACAACCCATCAGTTAGATCTTATAAAACATTATTAGATAGGACTTATGGAAGGTAGAACTTCCATCTAGCATAGGGATTATTCATAATTCAAAGGGATTCGCTTGGTTTAGGGTTTTGGCTAAACTAGGTTTAGGTTTAGGGTTTAGATTTTAGAAATTGGATTTTAGGTTTAGGAATTTGGGGATTTAGGGTTTTGAGGTTTAGAATTGAACTAAAGGACAAGGGATAGAGAGGAATGAGGGAGATGAAACAAGGGGACCACTGTATAAGGTTGTCTACATGGACAGTTGTACGTACGTGCATCCGTACGTCTGTATGGACAACAACAAAGTATGGCTAGTTGTGGTCAGTTTGGGCTTGGGATGGGTCGATTTAGGTTTTGAATGGTAATAAAGAAGAAAAAAAAAAAAAAAAAGGAAGAAAAGAAGAAGATGAGAAAAGATAATACCTTGTTGAGAAAAGAGAAAAGCAAAAAAGATAACTAGGGAATCGCTCCCCATGGTTTCGCACCACCAATCCAATTATAGGAAGATTTTTTTTATTTTTTTTTGCTCAATCTTAAAGTAAAAGGAGAGAAATCTCTTTCATTCATAACATGCATATTGGCTAGGGTGGAGACGTCTAGCTCTTTATAGTTTCAGAAAATACATTTTTACAAAAAGGCACTCTCAGATAAGATTCTCAACATAAAGACGCTTAATAAATTAAAAGTTGTTCCTAACTCTCTAATCTCAACATAAATATGAGTTATACCCAAAATAATGAAACATATAAACAAACTAAACAACTAAACTATGTCGTAGCTAATGGGGCTCTATGATCAAGATGTCCAATGATGATGATCCAACGGTCCGATCATCGTGTCCACTTGATCCAATGGTCCAATGTGTTCATCAAACTCTTATGTGAAGCCCACATTCATCTTCCCAGTGTGGGGTCTTCAAAGATACACGAACATGCATCCGCAGTCTTCAATGTGGCTAGGAATGTGAATTGGGCCAAGTGAGCTCCATGTAATGGTCGTCTAACCATAAGGAGACTGGCTCAGCCCTCCTCTGGTATGGTACTCGGATGTCCTCATTAATTCCCACCGGCTGAGGAGATTTTGCCTTTGGCGAAATAAAGTTGCGGTGACACTTGAGGAGATCCGGGTCTAGTCATTGAAGCTCTGCTTCTGTGATCCACGTACTGTATGACTTTAATCAGCCCTTCTGCTTGACGAGGTACTCCTAGTAACTTCCATGTCAAGTGGAAATCACTCACTCATCTTAGATATCCTCTATCTTTTCTCTCTTGGTATGTGTGTATGGTAAAAGAGGTAGATGCTAGGAAGAATAGTCGGGTATCGGCCAAGGGTCATCGGATAGGTCAGCAGGAGTATCATCAAGATCAAGGTGATGGTCTGAATAAAGGTTAGTAGGTGTAGATGTTGGACCCTTAAAAGACAAGATCTTCCACATTGAATGTAGATTTAATACCCATCTCAAGTGGAAGATTTACAACATACGCATCGTGTCCCAAATTATTCAGTATCTTATAAGGTTCTACACTAGTTTCTTAATAGTCTGTTGTAGACACCGTTCAGGTCTTATATGAACTATCACATAGTCACCTACCTAAAACTTTCTGAACTTGTGATGAGAGTCAGCATGTATCTTGTACATTTCATTGCTCATGCTAATCCGTTTTTTAATTTCAACATGAGAATCATGGATATGACGTGTAAATGCATCTGCGGACTCTGGTGACGTATGTGAGACTAACACGGGAATCAAATTTATGGGCTTCCTAGGCTCATCTACTTGCCTTTCCAAATCCGCTTCCTCCACACGACACTCATTTTTTCATGTGAAAATTTGGTAAAGTCAACCCAAGGACAAGATCTAGGGCATTTTGAATATCCCGCATGGGTATTAGCTCATCCGTTAAGTCCTCTGGGATAACATCACTAGACTCCTCCAATACCAAACTCACCTTGGGTGGTTAACTCTACACTACCCTCAGGTGTAACCTCGGGTGGCCTCTCCATACTAACCTTAGGTGTGACCTCACTTGCCACGTGGGCATATATCGTCAAATCAACTTTAGTCTCCTCTCAAACTCTTTGGCATTTATTATATGGATAGACTCAAGTTGGAATTTCCTTACATCTTCAGGATCACATTTCTTGATGTCCTCCTTATTTTCCAAGGTGCTTTTGGGCGGGAGAGGATTCAACTTTATTTTCTTACCCGCGTGCATAAATGAACACATTCGAGTGACTGAATGGTGTTACATTGTGATCATACAACTAGGGTCTACCCAAAATAATGTGGCCTACATCCATAGGCAAAACATCACACCACAGCGTTTCGTATAGGAACCAAACTGGATGGGAATGTGACAACGTTGAGAAACCGGAATCGAAGATACATCAACCCGTGAGACTCAATAGGGCTGAGAGCGAGGAATGACTATCAAACCTAAGCGATCAACGGTGCTAGCAGAGACTACATTGGTGCAACTGCCACTATCAATGATCACCTTACAGTGTTTGTCACCACACTTGGCATAAGTGTGGAAATTTGAATTCATGCACCAATCATCACTTTTTATAGTCTAGCCTAAGGCATGTCTAATGACTGCTAGTGGCGCAGTCTCAACTTCTTGGTCTTCTTCATCACTAGTACTAATTGTACTAATTTCGGGTTGATATTCTTCTTCTTCGCAATCGCCCTGATCAGCCACATCTTTATCCAAATCGCTAATGACGATATCCTTATTTCGCTCTTTGTAGGACATTGATGTGCGAAATGCCCGTATCCTTAGCAGTTGTAACACTGCACTTGCTCACCTCCCTTTGAACTAGTACTAGCTAGACATTTATTCTTAACATCCTTAATGTTGGATTATGTACCAGTAAGGGCTTTGGATTGACCTCCAATACTAGGCTTGGCTCCTTAGAGGAATGGCCTTGACATTGGACTCATGAGGGTCGAATCCCTTCACAAACTGCGGTTTCAAATACCACTCAAAGTCTTGCACCACTCGATAGGCATGCTCTAAGGTGCTGACATCATAAGGGATAAGCTCACGTTAAAGCTCGAATCGGAGGCCCATCATGAAATGGGAAAGTGTCACTAACAGGTCCTCCTTGATGTTACATCGCATCATGTATTCATCAAACTTGACGATATAATCTATCACGAGCATTAATCACTAGTGAATGGATTGCCACTGATCTAGGAGCCTTTGGCGAAATGAGAGGGGAGATATTTTTCTCTCAACATCTCTTTCATCTCTACCCACAATGTGACTAGGCCATCTCCAGACCTCTCCAGCTTCCGCTCGACATTTGTCCAGAACAATTTGGCTTAAACCACCAACTTCATTTTGATGAACCTCACTCGACATCTATCAGACATATGATACCACTCAAAATAGTAATCCATAACCGTTAACCGATCAAGAAAGGCCTTAGGGTCTAAGCGACCATCATAACTCAGAGCCTTAACCTTCGCACTTTTCATCACACGCTCATCAGGATCATGGTGGTCATGATACTCTCCATGAGGTGGTTTGGTACGCACTCCACCAAGGCCAATACCTCGGCCATGATTTCTCTCACGTCCTCCAATTTGGCGGCTCCAACTTGACCTCCCGCTTGAGATTGGCCATCTTCTCCATTATCGTCGTTTGCTTGAAGGGAAGTCCCAATCTTGTTCATGCGAGTGTTCATTTCATTCCCAAGGACTACCAGTTGGTGACTGATGGTTCTATTTTGGGCCTCGACGGCCACAAGACAGTGGTTGATAGCATTGAGGGCCTCGATATGCTGTTCCGAGTTCATCGTGGAGTGTAGACCAAAACTGAAAGGACGAGCTATAGATGTCCTAGAGGGGGGGTGAATAGGACAATACAAAATATTTCGATATAATATGAAATAATAAAATAAATACTCTTAATTGCTTAGAGTATTGAAATCTTGATTCCAAATAGTTTGTAGGACAACCTTCACCTAAAATATTTAGGCAGGACAACTTTATTTCACAACGCCTTTAAGATCAAAATACCAAATTTAGCAAGAGACAATCAATCACAAGGAAAGCATATAAAGAATTAAACATTCACCACAATGCACAAAGGAGTTATAGTGGTTCGGTGCTTAATTCTCACTCCTACTTTACTCTCAAAATTACTATCTTTGTAATTTTGGCTTTCACTATTTCAAGGTTTTCACAGGATCACCTTAACAACCTTATACAGTTTTTGTGATTTTCACGAGCTATCACAACAAAACCCACTGTGATTTTCACGAGCTCACCACAAAACAACCCGCTGAGATTTTAGGGCTATCTCAGAAAAACCCAAAATTAAATGAAAGTAAAAACAATAATCATCTTCAATTGGCGAGTTGAAGACGTAACTATAGCTTGATTGCAGCAATCTTCTTTCTTGGGATATCGATAAAGCCGTATATGTGTTCAACCCAAAAAGAATGTAGGGATCTAATGTATTTTCAATATTATAAACAAAAATCCTAATAGCTGCAAATTATATTATCTGAATCTCAAGTAAAGTATGGATTACTCTATTAAAAATGATTAAAATTATCTTGAAAGAGAGAATGAAATAAGCTAAACAAATATTAGAATTACTGCACAACTAGCTTAAGGAAGGCCTAACTTTCTCTCTGACTTTGAGGAGATCTTTCACAATTTTTCATGTGTTGAACAAATTAGAGAAAGCCTCTATTTATAGCCAAAGGATTTGGAAATTCGGCTGGCCGAATACAGGGTTCGGCTGACCGAATCTCCCTGAGATCCGAAGATTTAAGGTCGCTGGAAACTTGACCGAACATACTCGTGCTGACTGAACCCAAGGTTAGGCTGGCCGAACTTGATACGAAAAATATTTATTTTGTTGTATACTTGCCCGAATTATGTTGGGTTAGCCGAAGGTAGTTAGGCTAGCCGAACTAGAAGTCGGGTTGGCCCAGTATATTTTACTTAGAATAATGTTCATTATGATACCATGTGAAATACACCTAACCTAAGGTCAATCTAAGGTTATACCACCTGATGGTTGATATATACAGATGCTTCAATCTTTGAACCAAGCCAACAAAAAGCTTGCGATGACGAGTCTTCCTTGAGATGTTGATCTAGTCTTTACGTAGTTTTCATGAGTCGTCGAAGAACATCTTCATGAGTGCTTGTTATCCATTCGGGACTACGAAATTTAACAATCTTAATTGTGCTTTAAGTATAAGCACTTACAAAAACCATGCCTAGTACGAGTGGGCATAAACTTAGGGACGTAATGGGGAACCTAAAATCTAAAAACTCAGATGCAATGTGATGATAATGGGAAGATTGTGAACTCTAGACACGGCGATATGAAAACCTAACCTAGATGCAACATAAGAATCCTATGCTAAACCTAGGCTCTAATGTGATGGACACACTAAGCCTAAACTCTAAATGCGATGGACACACTAAACCCTATGCTAACCTAAGCTCTGATACCAAAATTTGATGCAGGACAGGTAGCCTAGCCTAGAATGATGCAATGAGATCATCAACAGATTAACTAGAACAATTTAAAGTACAAAATTATGATAATAAATCACAAGCTTAATGAATTCAAGTATTTAACTATACTTAGATTCAAGACTAAATCACAACCCCCGTCAATTAGATCTTATAAAACATGATTAGATAGGACTTATGGAAGGTAGAACTTCCATCTAGCATAGGGATTATTCATAATTCAAAGGGATTAATGCAAGGGAATTTTCACACTGGGCTCAAGTGGGGTTGCTTGTGGGATGCAGGGGTACACTCGGGGTGGGTGCGGCCCACGGAGGAGATCTCGTGTTCGAGACTCCTCACCAGGGGTGATTAATGCGCATTTCACACCGGGCTCGAGTGGGGTAGCCCATGGGATGTGGGGACACACTCGGGGTGGGCGGCCCATGTGATTTGGGGCCCACGAAGGGAGTTCGTCCTAGGTCTTAAAACCCATGAGATATGGGGCCTGGGCTATGAGATAAAGGGATTAATTGGCCATACTCTAACATTTCAAGCTTTTAGAGCAAGTGGTTAATTGTCCTGCATCAAATTGGTATTAGAGAGGGAGGTCTCGGGTTCGAGACTCCTCACCGGGGTGATTAAGCAGGGGCATTTTCACACTGGGCTCAAGTGGGGTCGCTTGTGGGATGCAGGGGCACACTCAGGGTGGGTGCAGCCCACGGAAGAGGTCTCGTGTTCGAGACTCCTCACTAAGGGTGATTAATGCACATTTCACACCTGGCTCGAGTAGGGTAGCCCATGGGATGTGGGGACACACTCGGGGTGGACGGCCCATGTGATTTGGGGCCCACGAAGGGAGTTCGTCCGAGGTCTTAAAACCCATGAGATGTGGGGCCTGGGCTATGAGATAAAGGGATTAATTGGCCATACTCTAACATTTCAAGCTTTTAGAGCAAGTGGTTAATCGTCCTGCATCAAATTAGTATCAGAGAGGGAGGTCTCGAGTTTGAAACTCCTCACCGGGGGTGATTAATGCAGGGGCATTTTCACACCGGGCTCAAGTGGGGTCGCTTGTGAGATGCAGGGGCACACTCGGGGTGGGTGCGGCCCACGGAGGAGGTCTCGTGTTCGAGACTCCTCACCAGGGGTGATTAATGCGCATTTCACACCGAGCTCGAGTGGGGTAGCCCATAGGATGTGGGGACACACTCGGGGTAAGCGGCCCATGTGATTTGGGGCCCACGAAGGGAGTTCGTCCGAGGTCTTAAAACCCATGAGATGTGGGGCCTGGGCTATAAGAAAAAGGGATTAATTGGCATCTAACAGTTCAAGCTTTTAGAGCAAGTGGTTAATTGTCCTGCATCAGGGATTCACTTGGTTTAGGGTTTTTTTAAAACTAGGTTTAGGTTGAGGATTTAGATTTTGGAAATTGGATTTTAGGTTTAGGAATTTGAAGATTTAGGGTTTTGAGGTTTAGGATTGAAGTAAAGGACAAGGGATAGAGATGAATGAGGGAGAGGAAACAAGGGGGCCACTGTAGAAGGTTGCCCGAGAAAGATGACCGACCGTGGTCGATTTGGGCTTAGGATGGGTCGATTTAAGATTTAGATGGTAACAAAGAGAAAAAGAAAAAAGAAAAAGAAAAAGGAAGAGATGAAAAGGAAGAAAAGAAGAAGATGAGAAAAAATGATATCTTATTGAGAATAGAGAAAAGTAGAACAGATAACTAGAGAATCACTCCCCATGGTTTCACACCACCAATCAAATTGCAGGATTTTTTTTATTTTGCTTAATCTTGAAGCAAAAAGAGAAAAATCTCTTTCATTCATAACGTGCATATTGGCTAGGGTGGAGACGTTCAACCCTTTATATTTTTATAAAAGACTTTACAAAAAGATGCTCTCATATAAGATTCTCAACATAAAGACGCTTAATGAATTAAAAGTTGTCCCTAACTCTCTAATCTCAACACAAATATAAGTTATACCAAAAATAACGAAACATGTAAACAAACTAAACTATTTCATGGCCCATGTGGGTCTGCGATCAAGATGTCCGATAATGATGATCTCACGGTCCGATGTGTTTATCATTCTCCTATATGTAGCCCACATGTATCTTCCCAGTGTAGGGTCTTCAAAGATGCACGAACATGCATATGGGGTCTTCAATGTGTCTAAGGATGTGAATTGAGTCAAGTAGGCCCCATGTAATAGTTGTCTGGCCATAAGGAAACTGGCTCAACCCTCCTCTGGTATGGTGCTCGAATGTCCTCATTACAAGGCAACACAAAATCTTCCAACGGGAAAAATCTAACAAACCTTGGCCAAATCAACACAATTTTGCTTCAACAAAAAATATATATATACATCAACAAATCGTAGCCAAGGCGACATAAAAATTAGCAAGTTCTTCAGAAAGTATCTTCAAAAAATAAATAAATAAATAAAAAATAGAAGCAGAATAAGAAAAAAAAAAAAGTGAAGGGAAAAGAAATGAGAATAGAAGAAGAAACTTTAGAAGAAGAAGAAGAAGAAACTTAGGAGCACTTAAGCTCTAATACCATTTTAAGCGGCTACATTGTGGTAATCTTGAGGGCCTATGAGAAGCTACAATGAGAAGAAGAAGAAGAAGAAAGGAGAAAAAAATGGAAGAGAGAAACAATGAGAGAGAGAGAGAGAGAGAGATGCTTAACTTATGTCGAAACCTTAGCCCTCTACTCTTATTTATAATAGTAAAAACACAAATGAGCCCTATGTGCCTTATTACATGGACTTCGGCCCAATGGGCCTTATTCAACTATCAATCTTTCAACACTCCCTCTTAAGTTGGAGTATCCTAATGAGGCCCAACTTGAAACAAAGGCTAACATAATCAAACCTAAAAAAAAAAAAAAAAAAAAAAAAAAAAAAAAAACCCTTCTCTAACAATTGGAAAAAGCAGAATTCGAAAGCTAACCTCAAATAACTAGAATGGCTGTGATGAAAACGATGAAGAATAGTTTACGGTGATGGTGGGCATGGATGTACTATTGACTTGAGTTGCTACTATTTGTCTAATACATAGTTCATAACCCCAAAAACTTACTCAACTTGATGTCCAACCGGGTCAGTCAATCTGAACTCTTAACCGAGTCTTTACTAGACAGTCTAGACTCGACTTGATATTTAATAATAGTCAGATTATAAATTTTCATAGTGGCTGTAAATATTTCAAAGCGTTAGATAAAATTGCTAAGTGAAACAGCACTGCACTTGATAGTGTGCTGGCAGCTCACTTACACCTCTGGTCCGCATGTCTTGAGTTTGAATCATGCACATAGGTTTTTTTTTTTTTTTTTTTTAACCAAAGAGAGAGAGAGAGAGAGAGAGAGAGAGAGAGAGAGAGAGAGATGGATGAGCAGTAGAAAGAGATTTAATGAGGATAATGTGAAGAGGAGATGAGAATATTGAGAGAGGAGAAGAAGAAGAAGGAGAGTTTAAGAGAAAATGATGTGTTTGGCTTGCTTGCCCTAACACATAGTGTTTTATTATGATAAAGCATATAGTACACTGCAGGAGAAATGAGAGGTATGCACATGCACTTACATTAAAAGAGCCCACTAACCACACACAATACACAATACAATACACTAGCATTCTCTATACTCTCCCTTAAGTTGGAGCATAGATGTTGATCATGCCCAACTTGTCACGAACACGATGAAGAGCATCTCGACTCAAGGACTTTGTAAGAACATGAGCAAGTTGATCCCCAGATCGAACAAAAGGAGTAACGATTTCCTTAGAAGCGGCTTTCTCCCGTATGAAGTGACAATCGACCTCAATATGCTTGGTTCGCTCGTGGAAAACTGGGTTATGAGCAATATGGATGGCCGCTTGATTGTCACAGTGAAGAGGAATAGGATCCGAAGGAGGATAGTCAAGTTCTTCAAGAAGATTGCGAAGCCACACGAGTTCACACGTCGCATGAGCCATAGCACGATATTCTGCTTCAGCCGAGGACCGGACAACAACTAGCTGCTTTTTGCTCTTCCAGGTTATAAGATTGCCACCTAGGAAGGTACAGAAGCCAGATGTAGAGCGGCGATCAAAAGTACTACCTGCACAGTCAGCATCGGAATAGCCGAAAAGATGAAGATGACCATGCAACTGAAAGCGGAGGCCAAGACCCGGGGCTGATTTTAAATACCGTAGAATACAGTAGACAGCCGTGAGATGAGAAGTACGGGGAGCTTGCATGAATTGGCTAACAACTCCCACCGCAAATGAGAGATCTGGGCGAATAATAGTCAGGTAAATAAGCCGGCCTGCAAGTTGTCGATACATCTCGGGATCAGTAAGGAGAGCACCATCATCTGGTCGAAGCTTCTGTGAAGTATCCATGGGAGTGGTAGCAGGCATGCACCCTAACATTCCGGTCTCCATGAGAAGATCAAGCGCATATTTTCGTTGTGACAAGACCAATTTGGAAGATGAGCGAGCAACTTCAATTCCTATGAAGTAGCGAAGAGGACCAAGATCCTTGATCTCAAACTTGGTCTTCAAAAAATCTTTGACCTCCCTCATTCCAGCAGAATCACTACCAGACAGAACTATATCATCCATATAGACAATGAGAACCATGATTCCCGTCGATCGATGACATATAAAGAGAGAATGATCGGCATGATTATGAACAAAGCCAAACTCCAAGAGAGCCTGACTAAATTTTTCGAACCATGCACGTGGAGATTGTTTGAGCCCATAAAGAGCCTTCTTCAACCGACATACAAGTGCAGGGTTGTGAGAAGCAACGAACCCAGGAGGTTGATGCATGTAAACTTCCTCTGTAAGATCCCCATGGAGAAATGCATTCTTAACATCAAGCTGAAACAAGGGCCATGATAAATTAACGGTCAAGGAGAGCACAACGCGAATGGAATTAAGCTTAGCCACCGGAGAGAATGTCTCGAAGTAATCCACACCATGAGTCTGTGTGTAACCTTTAACAACAAGACGGGCTTTATAACGATCAATTGAGCCATCTGGAAGAAACTTGATTGTATAAACCCATCGGCATCCAATAGGTTTATGGCCTACAGGAAGTGGCACAAGATCCCAAGTATGATTCTTCTCAAGGGTAGACATTTCTTCCATCATCGCCTTTGTCCAATCAGGACTCTGAAGAGCATGTGAGAGAGATCTAGGAATAGTCTGTGATGACAGGGAAGCTACAAACGACTGAAGAGACAGTGAAAGATGATCATATGAAACGAAATTACTAATGGGGTGTTGAGTATAAGATTGTGACCCTTTGTGCGAGGCAATGGGAAGATATAAACTCGAGTTAGGAGAGTCACCTGAACTAACATCCAAAGTGAGCGGAAGGGTGGATGGCTGAGCTTGTGAAGATTTATCTCGACGATGATACACCTGCAGAGGCTTAGGCTCACCCATATCACCAATAGGATGCTGAATAGAGGGGAGAGGAGTAGTTTTCCCATGATCAGGAGTGGAAAGAGGATAAGAGTCATACTCCCCCTGACTCGCAAGAGAATCACAAAGGGAATGGCCTGGAGAGGAGAAAAAGGAAAGATCCTCAAAAAAGTTGACATCGGCAGAGACATATTTCTTGCGAGTCACTGGATCAAAGCATTTATACCCTTTCTGACTCCGAGTATACCCTATAAAGACACATTTAACCGCCCTGGGGCTAAGTTTATCATTACTCCCATCCAAAATTTGAACAAAGCATGTACAACAAAAAACTTTAGGTGGTAGAGGAAATGGATTATCATCAGGATACAATATAGTAAATAAAGATTTGTAAGACAAAATACATGAGGGTATGCGATTAATAAGAAAAGTAGCAGTTAAAAGAGCATCACCCCAAAAATGTTTGGGTAGGTGCATACCAAGCAGAAGGGTGCGAGCAACTTCAAGAAGATGACGATTCTTTCGTTCTGCAATACCATTTTGTTGAGGAGTGCGAGCACATGACGTCCTAGACAAAATACCATGTTCTTGCAAAAAGGATAGAAAGGCAGTAGACATGTATTCTCCCCCATTATCAGAATGGAGAGATTTGATGGAACAATGAAATTGAGTGCACACTTCATGATAAAACACTTTAAACGCATCAAACACTTCACTTTTAGATTTCAAAAGGTAAATCCAAGTCATATGAGAATAATCATTAATAAAGGTAACAAAATATTTAAATCCAAAAATCGATGTAACCGGGGCTGGTCCCCAGACATCCGAGTGAACAGGTTGAGATTTCCTCCTAGAAGAGCTAGGAGGAAACGTAGCACGATGATGTTTAGACAATTCACAGATATCACATCATAATGGTTTAGTGACAAATAAAGAGGGAAACAAAAGTCTCAATCTAGCAATGGATTGGTGGCCTAAGCGGCAATGCCACCGAGTCATGGATTCTCGATCTAGAGAGAGTACTAGAAGCGGCAACAGGTGTATCATCGAGAAGATAAACGCCTCCTCGCTCATGCCCCCCCACCAATCACTCTCTTCGTCTGTAGGTCCTGAAACAAACAATAAGAAGGAAAGAATGTGATGGAACAATTGAGGGATTTAGTAAGAGAGCTGACAGACAATAAGTTTAATGGAAAACGAGGCATATACAATGCGGAGGACAAAGACAACAAAGAAGAGAGAGGGATGGAACCAATCCCAGAGATGGGAGATTGAGTTCCATCGGTGACTGTGATATACTGAGTGGGAGAAGAAGGAGAATAAGAAGAAAAGAATTGCAACTTACCAGTCATATGGGAGGAAGCTCCAGAGTCGATGACCCAGGAGGTAGAAGAGGATGATGCAAGAAGGGCAGCACCTGACTGGGCTGAAGCTGCGTGAGAAGGCCCAGGAATATCCCGAATGTGAAGCCGCATAAGGGCGTCATATGCTGCCCGAGAGATGATAAGAGACTCCCCTGAAGTAGCCTGCTCAGCTGTCGGGATGGAAGACTGTATCTTAGAAGCAACAGTGGAAGCAACAGAAGTAGCGGCATACGTAGGACGACCATATAGTTACCAGCAATAATCAATTGTGTGATTAGTTCCACCGCAATGTGAACAAATGTGGGAACCATCACGACCGCGTCTACGTCCACCACGACCACGAAGACTACGGCTACCACAACTACGATCTCCCTCACGGCCTCTACCACGACCAACAAAACCAGAAATGCGCCATGAGCTCAAGGATGGTACCCGAAGACCAAGGGAGGACTGATCACCAGCAAGATATGCCGAACGCTCGGGTGGCAGAAATGAATGAAAGGAAGAGTAGAGGCCATAGCACGCTGACACATGGCATAGACTGTCGTCAATGGGGGAAGAGGATCCTGCATAACAACCTGATCACGAACGTGAATATAATCAGGACTCAACCCGGCGAGGAACTGCATGATACGAGTATCATCCCGTTGCTTATGAGCATGGTCATGATCCGTTTTACATTTGGAAGGAAGAGGCTGATACATATCCAACTCATTCCACATACCCCGAAGCGTCGAATAGTAGTCTTTTAAGGATCTGGAGTTTTGTTGAAACCGACCAATTTCTTGAATAAGCTGAAATACCCGTGAAAATTTCTGAGATTCTGAGAACATATCATGAAGCGAATCCCAGATGCCTTTAGCCGAGGATAAAAACATCACTGAGTGGCTAATCGAAGAATCCATGCTATTCAACAACCATGCAATAACTTGATAATTCTCCTTTGTCCAAGACTTGTAAGTAGCATTTATAGAGTTTGGGGGATCATCCAAAATATATGACAACTTGTCACGGGCTCCTAAAAATACTTTTGCAGATTGTGCCCATTGAAGATAATTGTCACCATTCAACTTAATGGAGGTAATCTGCAAGGGGATGGACTCAAGAGACCCTATGCCAAGAGATGAGGGTCCTTTGTCAGCCATAGTAGAGTCGAAGAGAAATAAACCTACGCCAAGAGACCCCCTACGTCAAGAAAGACTGATTCAAACAACTCTATCTCACTCGATCCTTCAAGATAACAAGAGATAGACCTCAAACAAATATCAATCATCCAAAAAACCATGAAACGCAGTCAGAAAGGGCCTGACCGAGTGAAAAACGGCCCAGCCGCACATCCGTTTGAGGTTCAAAACCTCTCAAACAGTAATCTTAAGTAAAAATTCCACCATGGGTAGCTTAGGAGGAAGATTTCGGTCCATCTTGAGCAAAGAAACCAAAGAAAAGCTTACCGATTTGAGGTAGATCGAAGAAAAACGAAATCTGGGACTGATTTTCGAATTTCTCTATTTCGCCCAAAAACCCATGAAATGAGGTCCAATAAATTCTAAAAAAATCATGACAAGTCTTCTAAAATTGAGATCTATCAAACCCCTAAACTTTCAGCTCAAACGGAGTCCATATGTCCGTACAACGCTGACGTCAGTCGTACGGCTGCTGACGTCAGCAAGGTGACGTGTCGCCTCTCAACCTGGTGGATGCGGAATGCCTGGATCTTTGCTCTGATACCAAGTAGAAAGAGATTTAATGAGGATAATGTGAAGAGAAGATGAGAATATTGAGAGAGGAAAAGAAGAAGAAGGAGAGTTTGGGAGAAAATAATGTGTTTGGCTTGCTTGCCCTAACACATAGTGTTTTATTATGATAAAGCATATAGTACACTGCAGGAGAAAGGAGAGGTGTGCACATGCACTTACATTAAAAGAGCCCACTAACCACACACAATACACAATACAATACACTATCTATATGAGCAACATGGTGTGTCGTAAAGGCCATTACATAAAGTTAACGATGGCACCCGTTACACATTATGGAGTCGTAAAGGTCGTAATGGCCGTTATGGATATAATGACCCATGAAGGCCGTTACAGCCCCCGTAACAGCCCGTTACGTCCCCCTTAAAGGCTGTAATGGCCCCGTAACGGCCCGTTACAGGGCTGATACAGGTTTTTCAGGTTTTTTTCAGAGAGAGAGAGAGAGAGAGAGAGAGAGAGAGAGAGAGAGAGAGAACCATTACGGGGGCCATAACGGCCGTTACAGCCCATATCGTAAAGG
Source organism: Magnolia changhungtana (assembly GCA_030180095.1). Taxonomy (NCBI): domain Eukaryota; kingdom Viridiplantae; phylum Streptophyta; class Magnoliopsida; order Magnoliales; family Magnoliaceae; genus Magnolia; species Magnolia changhungtana. The sequence goes on from JASAUF010000670.1 coordinate 2,216,585, forward strand.
TAACAATGGTGGCCGTTACAGCCACCGTTACCGTTATGGAATACCTTGATGAGCAACTTGCTTTGAGTTACGACTAGTCATATAGAGTCAACTGAGTCTTTGAGCAGATTTTGTGACTCTTGCGGAGTCTAGATCAAGTCACTCAAGAGTGAGTTTACCAAAGAATCGGTTCAGAATCTCGTTTAGTTGACTCACCAAGTTGTAGAACTATGGTTTAATAAAGGGGAGATAACCAAATTGTGATTTCCTCACTGGCATTTGTATTGAGGGTATTAATCCTGAATTTCAGTTATGCCTATTGCCAGTTGGACTTGAAAGAAACTTAACTGCAACCTAAGGGCAACTACCTCATTATGAATACTAGGAAATGCCATTACTCTTTGTCACTTAGTCTTGATCAAACTGAATCTTCTCAATCATTTCACCTGTGCTTCTGTGCATCCAAACACAGCCAAAACTGTGAGTGCAATTCCACATTATAACATTGTGTTTATGGCGTGTTTGTCAGTCCCGGTTTTGTGGTGGAACCAATGTAATTGCTCTGTTTATCCTGATAGAAGTTGTTCCCAGTTAGACTAGATGCCTTTCCTAATGGAATTAACAGTCATTTCGGATTCTCAAACTCATCTTTCTTGATATTCTCTTTTAATCATGGTTGCATTTTTTTTTTTCACTTGCAGGTACATATATGGTAATGGCAACAAAATTGTCAGTTTTACCTGATTATCCGAAAAGTCTCATACTTCCATCTTCAAAGTGTTTAAGATCGAAATTTCTAGTTGTGGATTGCCTTCACCGGACGGCATTTGCATATAGTTGGAGACTCTACCCTGGTCTCTACCTTTGTCATGTAGCTATACCATCTTCCCTCAACGGTTCTAGGTAAGGCTTAACCTTAATCTTTCCTTTCTGATAAATAACACGTTTTTTTAACCCCAAAAAAAGAAGAGAAAAGTATAACTATAGAGGAATAGAAACCCTGATACATAAGAAGAGCCAAAAACTCCCTCTTATACATGTCTGCTGAACATGTGAATTAGATCTCTACTGATTTAGCTATATCGATAATTTTACCAGTGGTACCAGTACTGCCGTAAGGTTACGGTGGTACTGGTAGATGTGGGGCCCACGTTATGTATTCACACCACCCCGCATGTCCATCAAATGCGTCACCTCAGAAAACCCTTAGGACCCAAAACTCAGCCTGATCCAAAACTAAGGTCGGCCACAGCAAAGGAAACGATATGAGAGGGACACCCACCCTTGAATTTCACAGGGGCCCACATGATTCACCAAACAGCCCAAATTTTGGCATGAGCATTCATCTGGACAGGGTGAAGGGTCTCAACGGACTTGATTATATATATACAACACGGTAGGCCCACCATGATAATAAATGGAGGGTGCTCCCTCTCAATATGTTCCCAGTGCTGTGGCCCCATTTGAGTTTTGGATCAAGGTGATTTTTGGTATGTGGGGGTTATGAGGTGACACATCTTATAGACGGTCACGGGGACCCACATCTTCCCAGTACCAGCATAAGCTTAGGGTGGTACTAACACCACTGGAGCATGCCCCTTTCATCAATATCGGATATTAATATCCATGGACCCAGATTTGGGTTTGGTGCCCATGAGGTAACATTAAAGAAATCAGGTTTTCACACTATTGAGCCAGATTTTTAGTCATTAAAAGATTGTTGGGACAATAGTACTTGCAGCTACCATACACGATGAATATGTACAGATGATAGCATCTTCATTATGGCCCTGGATGACTTGTATCCTGAGATTTGTTGGGATCTTGCTTGGTATGCATTGACTGGCTTTGTTCACAACTTTCAGGGGACATGCAAGATGTCAGTAGATGAAAGATTGATGCAGGACAATTAGCCACTTGTTGTAAAAGCTCGAACTAATAGAGCATGGTGAATTGATCCCTTTATCTCATAGCCCAAGCCCCACATCCATGGGTTAGGTCCTCGGCCGAACCCTCCTCACGGACCCCAAATCACATGGGTTCCGCCAAGGTGTTCTGTAACGGTAACGGTGGCCATAACGGCCACCACCGTTACCTTTATGATACGGGGCATAACGGCTGTTATAGCCCCATAACGGCTATTACGATCTCTTTTTTTTATTTTTTATTTATTGACCCCCCCCCGAAAAACCTGTTTCTGCCCCGTAATGTTGATTAAAAAGTATGAAAAACCTATATATGTCTTGTACTAGACCATTACGAGGCTATTATGGCCTTTATAGGGGATGTAACGTGCTGTTAACGGCAATTACGGGTCATTTTTTTCATAACGGCTGTTACAGCCGTTACGACCCTGTAACGTGTAATGGTTGCCACTGTTACCTTAACGTAACGGCCTTTACAACACACCATGGTTCCGCCTCACATGAGCCGCCCACCCCAAATGTGCCCCCGCATCTCACAAGCCACCCCACTCAAGCTCGATATGAAAATGTCCCTGCATTAATCACCCCCGATGAGGTGTCTCGAATACAAAATCTCTCGCTTTGATACCAATTTGATGCAGGACTATTAACCACTTGCTCGAAAAGCTTGAACTGATAAAGCATGGCGAATTAATCCATTTATCTCATAGCTCAGGCCCACATTCATGGGTTAGGTCCTCGGCTGAACCCTCCTCGTGGGTCCCAAATCACATGGGTTCTGCCTCATACGAGCCACCCACCTCACACGGACCGCCCACCCCAAATGTGCCCCCGCATCCCATAGGCCACCCGACTCGAGCTTGGTGTGAAAATGCCCCTGCATTAAAGATAGTGCAAGATATATGAAAGGAACCGACTTCAGTGCACATGTCGTGCAACCACTCTTGGTGCACACTACATGTGCACAATCTTTTTCCTATACGAAGTTACCTAGCTACTAAATATGATATCTGCTTGATGGTCAGTATATTTGACTAATTTTGCATGATTTACAGCTCATATGGAAACACCCTCATTTTCTTTTTGTCAGCATAAGAATGAGCTGTGTTTAGCATGCCTAATACCTATATGTTCAAAGCAGAAAATGCCTTTCTGAAAAACGGAACGTTAATTGATCTTCATGGTATACTGTCATTGAATGTGTGGCCTTTATACTTGTGAACTGAAATACCAAATGATAAAGTGATATGCACAGTAGCAAATGACGGAAATGCTGTCAGTTTTCACTTTAAGATGAAATAGGCTCATGGGTACACAATGTCCACAAAGATCTCTTGTTTGTATGTACACATGCAATTTTAGTGGGATTTCCATGTACCAGAAAAAGAAAAGAAAAGAAAAAACCCTCTTGGCATTATCACCATAACCCTCGATAATTGATGCCCATGTGCTGGTGTATCTGATGATTGCCTCCATGATTTTAGTATACAAAAATTTTCAGACTTACCGACACTTTCGATGAATTTATTGAGAAATACAGAGTTTCATAACCAATTTATATAGATACGTAATCTCCTTTTTGTTTCTTCATTTTACCGGGGGGAAAGAAAAAGCTACTGAACATGTCCATCTTCAAATAAATTATCAATATGTATAATCTGATAGTTATTGAATTTGTTTAGGAGGATGGACTGGTCTGTCAGGAGTAGTGTGGATGGTGGTTCAGAACCTTCCAGGGGTGGCACCACTGGTGGGACTCGTCTTATTAGAGCTATACAAGCTTTTCAAATCAAGTTAAATGCAAGGATTGCAGAGACGAGGAAGGGTTTTCCGATGAAGGTGCTCTTTTTCTTGGTCGGTTTTTACTGTGCAACTGCATTTGCCACAGTCATAGGGCAAACAGGTGATTGGGACATTCTGTCTGCTGGATTGGCTGTGGTTGTGGTGGAGGGGATTGGGGCCCTCATGTATAAGGCTTCGTTGCCTCTGCTAGAGCAGCTTAAGAACCTGATCACCATGTTTAATTATTGGAAAGTTGGGCTTTCTCTGGGTCTTTTCTTGGATGCATTCAAATATGAAATGGATTTTATTATTGGGTTATGTAACCCATTTCGTTTCTTGGATGCTTTCAAGCACAGAATAGATATGATTATTGGATTATGTAACCCTTTCAATTTTGAAATAGATATGTTTCCTAAATTTTTGTAATGCTTCTCTTCCCTTGAAAGCTGTTGACACGTGTGTGCATGTGTGTGTTTACTTAAACTTGGGTTCAAACTTCATGCACTAGTCTTTGTGAGGATGTATTGATACCAGTTTCTGGGGGTTTGATCTTAAGCTTGCCAATCGAAAAGAGATGAAACTTCAAGAATATTTTTGTTTTTGGCTGTTGCAGCTCTGTGGACACTGGCTTTTAGTTTTGAAGTGGCTCATGCAGATTCCTAGAAAGGAGCAGTTTGTGAGTCATCACCTTCCACATCTTGATTTGTGCCCATTATTCAGCCCATAGTTGAAACCTCAAGAGAAAAAACAGAAACTGCCCAGTTGAGTTCTTGAGCTTTTAGAACTGGACTTTTGCTTATGAACTGTTTTTCATGAATTTGGTGTTTCTTCTGATTAGTTGATAATAGTTGGGACTTGCCCTGATTCTGTGATTGATATTCTGTGTCAATGGCAGCACCCTAGGAGCAAGTTTAGGTTTGCATCCCACTTCCATTGCTACCTTGTAGGGGGCCTCTTGTTCAACATGCAACCTTAGTTGGATTGCACAGGAAATTACCTATTGTCCATTGTAATTAGCATGAGTGGTGATTAGTGCTGTAACGTGGTTGTCGGAGAATATAGGGACCTCTAACATCCTAGGCCAGCTTCACTTGTTTGGGCTTCTTGTAAAGACTGATTAATCTTAACACTGATGGTTGCCAGCCAGCGCTGTAACCATCATTGTATGCCTTGTTTGAAACTATTGTGGACATGCTTGGTATCTTCAAGATTTTACTTTGTTCATGTGGGGATCATAATTCTGTGATTGGGACCATTCGTATGTTGCAGGCCAATGATAAACCATTCTATGAAAATCCAGCAAGTTAGAAACAGGCACGGCTTCGGATCCACCGAGGAGGTCAGTGGGATCCCTAACCGTGGGGCCCACTATGATGTATGTGCCTTGTATCCATGCTGTGCATCCGTTTTGAGAAGTCATTTTAGGGCATGATCCAAAAATTGAAGCAGATCCAAATCTGAGGTGGACCATAATATAGGAAACACTGGTAATCGACAATTAAAAACTTCTTGTGGGCCACAAGTTTTGGATCAAGCTGATATTTGTGTGTTCTCTGCATCCGGGTCTTGTAACCTTATCAACAGGTTGGATGGCAAATAAACATTCCGGTGGCCCCTATGAAGTTTTTAATGGTAGAGATTCATTCACGAATGTTTCCTGTGGAATGGCCCACCTAAGATTTGGATCGGCTTCATTTTTTGGATCATGCCCTAAAATGAGTTTTCAAAATGGATGGACGGTGTGGATGTGAGGCACATACATTACAGTGGGCCCCACAGGGATCCACCGATCTCAGAGGATCAATCCAAACCGCGACTATTAGAAACCTAGTAGTTACCTATCTTAGGTCACCTTTTTCAGTTAAATGTGAACTGTTGATGTATTTCTCTTCTTAGCAATATATTTGCAGGCCACAAATTGAAAGGTTAGGATCTTCTTATTAAGGCAATTCTCCTGGATGGTTCATCTACAACTGGGTCATCAATGTTCATTGAACCATAAACCACACCTGTATAAACTTAAAAAACAAGTATAAAGCCTGCAAGAACTGAGGGTTTGAAAGGCCAAATGTTTTTAGAAGACAGGGCATAGCCCTATTTTTTAACATGATGACCTGTTTGGTTCTTGTTTTTTTTAAAAAAAAAAAATTCCATATCGTTCTTCCCTTAATTTTGCAAGGTTCTCATCTCCCTTCCAACTTCGCTTGGAAACAGACCTGTAAAGCTGAGACGAAGTGTTTAGTTGTGCAGTAGGCAGATGTAATAGACAGGTTCCCACACCACACAGCTACCAATATTACAATCCAAGTCCAACACTCATCAGTCCTCACCTTTTCCCCTTCCCGATCCACCCACCATGTACCTTCTCACTCTACTGAGTTCCAACTAGAATAGTCTCTGCAGCGGTCTCAGCCACATCATTTTTTCATTGAACCAAGCAAGCCAAAAGCAAGCACCCTTGAAGGGTCTCTCACCTTTGAATGACATCCTCTTCTTTGCTGTTATTTTGTATGCTCCTGCAGTTGCAGCATAAGAAGTAGAGGTTCACCATTCACACATAGAACTCATGCACAGTCTTGCTACCGGAAATCCCATCCATCCATCTTTGCATGCATGTGAACTGGATAGCATGTAATGCAGTAGCAATAATGCACATGGGCTTCAGGGGGTGGGTTAACAATCTCACACTAGCATAAATATAGCTTGGACTGGATTTCTGGTGTTTTTGGTTGCCACAGCATTACACACAGGTGGGTCCCACCTTTTCAGTGATCTAGACCATCCATAACTAGCATGCCATGATAGACGAGCAGTGCTGGGAAAAATAGAAAATAGAAAATAGAAAGCCCTTGATCGACCATCCTAGCCATTGCGTCATTGCCCTGCACACGGATGACCATCTGGACAAAAATAGAGTGGCAGTCCATAATGCAATCTGATGGCTGGGTTGTTCAGAGGAAATTTTTGTTCATAGCCAATCCATGCTAGATCTGAAGAAAATGCTGGTAATTGAGAATGAATGTGGTCTAAAACAAAAACATAAAATTTTCCTTCAGAAAAAAGGAAAACAGCAACAACAACAACAAAGTAAAACTACAATTCGTCCAATTCCATGTTTTACCAAGGAATGAGAGAATGAAACTATTTTCGAAAATGCAAATACGCAAACAGCATATAATCAGAGATGATCATTAAATTAGTTCACAGGTTTCTCCCATTTCAGATATTCTTACATATAGCAGAACAAGTAATAATAATTCATGGCAACAAGCCACACAATCTTCTTTTTCTTTAATCAATAGCAACAACCCCCCGTCCTTTGATTTCCTCAAAGTAGCATATATACATTTAAAAAGCAATCAGAAGCTAGTACTAGATGATAATCATGAGATTAAAAGCAGAACCAAGTACTGAAATTTATGCCTATGAAATACATTGAATTCCAACTGTACAACAGAACCTTGTACACGCCACACAGGTAGCAGTACAGATGAGCCTGTGGTTTTAGTACATCCTGTGGTTTTAGTACATAAGGAGGCAGTTCACTGCAACATAACTCAGACCACAAAACTACGATCAAGTCATGTGACGCTTACAGACACATGTAAGGACTAGCTGCAGTAATAACTCCACAGAAGATTGAACAAGGTTGATCAGTTCTTTGCAGTATTTATCTGCACACGCCGTAAGCATCATGCATCTATGTTGGGACCCGGATATGCAGGTAAGCTCATTATCCGCTTGTCTAGAACTGGACTTCCCAGTGTGAAATGATAAAGGCTCTGGAACTCTGAACCTGTAAGCCCGAGAACATCGTGCACTGCAGAAGATCATAACAAGTTTTCATTACATATATTTTCAATTACCCAATTCAAAAGCCACTGATTATAGAGAAATTCCAAGAGATGGAACTATATTTCAAATTGCAGATTATATGCCGATTCAACATGAAGTATCGAGGCACTCATTTTTTGCAAGGAACAGTTTGCGTTGGCCAAAGATCATGCTTAATGTCGGGCCCAACTGCAAAATCTTGCCAAGCCATGGGATGAGAGGTGCGAGTAATGATATGACTATCCTTCTCGCACAAAATTCTTGTGGCATTAATTTTGAAAATTAGGTCATCTCGGAGTAGGAATCATACAGTGCATCTCAATACTAAACAGGGTAGCCCATGGAATTTATAACAATCTTTTTTTTTTTTTCCAATTTATGTCCATTAACTTCTCGAAGAGAGGTTCATCCATTGGCTTCCCAAAGAGAGGTAGGGCTTTTCAAAAAATGTCATTTTATTTGAAATGCACATTAATATCAGGAATTAAATTTTGGTTATCATTCACCACGAATATGGAGTTGTATCAAGCCATATTGCCGTGTGTCGGGCTGTTTCAGCCTACACGGCCATATCGTTCACAGGCGATACCAGTATGTATGTAGTGATCACATCAGTTTCAGATGATACTATAAACCTTGATCAGTATATAATCAAGAACCATAAGATGATTTAAAATGGAAAGCATCAATCATCATCACAAACTTGTTCAATATATAATCAAGATTCATAAGATGATTTAAATGGAAAGCATCAATCATCATCAGCAGCAGCATCTGAGCCTTATCCCAATCAACAGAAATTCCAGATATGTTTTTTCCTCTACGCTTCTTCAAAGACTGCCCAAGGAATATCACCATTCAGGTTTGTAGATCCATGCTTTAGTTTGTGTCACTTGCACATACACGCTAGCTTGAAGGAGGGAGAGAGGTGTCAACTAAAAAAGGATCTATACCCACTGATTACCATGCAGATAAACCCAACGATTATTACCAATTTCATCATCATCATCTAAGCCTCATCCCAACTAATCAGGGTCGGCAAGTTTATCTTGCCTAAATAAATAAATATGGGAGCAATTTATCATGATTCATGAGGGCCAAGAGATTGTTAAGTACATTCAGGCTTTCAATTTGAACAAGGAGACCCATGGTTCAATGATGCAAAACACTGAAATGATGGTCTTGGAAGCAGATAGAAGCCTAAATAGCACCTGTAGAGGCATAGGCTGTCAATCACTCATCAGCAGAAGCAGGGCAAGCTAGGTTGGTAAGTCGCATCTGGGCACCAGTTTAAGAGTTAAAAGAGTCTCTAGACTCGGAACTAATTGATCACAATTTCATTACAAATTGAAGCAAAGGCCAGTTAAAGATCCAATTGCAGATCCTGTTGTTGAGACAGAACCAGCTCCATGGCACATCTTGTCTCAAAGTTTATCTGATTTGATCAGCTTTATTAGAGTCTATGGCTAAATTGCCATGCTCTCTACATTGGAATCCACATGCTAGGGCATGGTTCATAACTAGATTAGCACCTCTCAACAGTAGATAGAAAAATCAATGGTCATCCAGTTCATAATTCATACTTCACCAAATATCCCTCAAGTTGGAAGACGCTCGTTTGCAGGCAACCTGGCTTAAGGCGATAAGAACAAGGGCTGTTTGGATGACAGTATTGAGTGGTATTACGATAGATGGAATTGCATTTCGTAATGGTTACTAAGGCAAGGAATTGTTGATTGATCCCATGGGCCATTGAATTTTCAAGACAATGTTTGGATAGCCATTGCAAGTGTAATGATTAATACTACAATGATTACAGTGTATAAGCACTGTTTCAAATACACTTATATTTGACTTTGACCATCAGATGACCCACCCAAATACTACTCTCAACAAATATGTTGGTATTTATGTAATGATTGCATCAATAGATTACAATTCCACATAATCCCGCGTGCCGAACAGGCCCTAAGTTCGTCCATGGTATAGCCAGTACCAAGGCCCAAGCCAATTTCATCTCCTCCCTCTTGGTTAATGCTGTTTGGACTTCTGATAAGGGTTCTATTTGTGATACCATTGTCAATTTTCATTCCACTTTGCCCTCAAGGGAATCTTAGGTGCAGGTGAATCTTGATAACCTATCCTTTGACTGTATTTCCTCAGAAGAGGCTGCCAATTTTGAGGCGGATGTTTGCAAGGAGGAATTTAAGACTGTTGTTTGAGATTTAGAAAGGGACAAAGCTCCCGGGCCGGGGTTTCCTTTGGCTTTCTTCCAGGTTTTCTGGGAGACGTTCAGCCAGATCTGTTGGGCTTCATTCACGAATTATGTCTCTAGTCGCATGCCACCTTAGATTGGTTGCTCCTTCATCGCTTTGATCCCGAAAACTCAAGGCATTGAGTGTCTGAAAGATTTTAGGCCTATCGGTCTAATCAATAGTGTCTATAAAATTGTTGCGAAGATTCTTAGCCAAAGGCTAAGAGTTATTCTCCCCAGTGTTTGAAACATCGGTACAGCGTTACGTATCACATCCTTAGGATACAGATATGTATTGGTTAGTGCATGTGATATATCATTTGTATCGAGTAATTTATTGGACTTTTTGCAAAACATTGGAAAATGGTTGATTTCTCAATGAAACTTCAGGAATTGTTAAAAAAGACCTTAATACACACTTTTAAATCATAACATCTCAAAAAAAAAAAAAAAAAAAAAAAAAAAAAAGCGCACATAATAGGGTTTCCTTTGCATAGGGTCCTAAGCTATGTGATGTCTAACTAAACTAATGTAACTATATTCAAGTGGAATGCGTAAAATTTAGAATGTATGTGATGATCATTACATCAAACACTTTTAAATACTTCGAAATTAGTCTCAATTTACAGTTAGTTGAAGAGAAATTTTGAAAAAATAATAATATTTTAATAATTTTAATTAAAAATGAAATTTATTTTCCAAAAATTGACAAGGACTTAACAAATCAGTAAATCAGCCCTCATACATGCTTGATTTCATGTTTGGAGTGCAACATTGCAAGCAATTTGGGAGAAATTAGAAAATTTTCAAACCCCAACTTTCCCAAATCCTATCACTTACACTCAAATTTCCTCAAATCGGACCAAATACTCCTAAATACTTCAAAATCAATCTCAAATTTTGAAAAGAAAACATGGAGAACATGAAGAACCAATGGATATCGAAATCAAAATTCCGACTGACGAACCAATGGATTTATAACCATTTGACACTGATTTAACATAATTTCAACAACAACAAAAAATAGATCATAAATTGAAAATGCTCACTGGATCAAACATGTGGGATATATCAGCACTACTTGTGCATTTCATATTGCATAGGAGGGATACAAGATAGATCGTGGGATATATTAGCCAATA